>JARQOC010000011.1:228615990-229815990 GCA_033576535.1 Allobates femoralis | reverse complement strand
ACAGTCCGCTACTGCCCCTTGTGGACAAGTGCTGAAACAAACGCAGGGAAGTGGGAAATTCCCTTTTCAGCAAATGTGTTTACTCAGGAAGAGAGAGCAGCAGGAAGTCAGTGCAGATCCAGAGCTGAGCCAGGGGAGACCTGCTTGTGGATGTCTGTTGAAAGTGGACTACTTTGCTACACCTTGCCAGAAAAATCACCCCGCAGAAGCCCCCGTGACTGATCCTGGGCCACTGGACTTTGGTGCTGTGACTCTGGCCGCTCTGCAAAACCTTGCCCGCCGAGCACCCGGAGTGCATGTGCAGGGGCCGTGACCGACATAAGGGAGCCATTTGTACTGCCGTGATCTCCCTTCTGCTGCCCGGTGTGCCCTGAGACTGGGAGAGACTAACAAAGAAAGATTCCGTTACCTGCGGAAGGAGACCAAAGAAGAAGACTGAGGAGTTTCCCCCTTCAGCGCTGCACCGGGACCCGTCCTCGTGAGATCCCCAGGCCTGCGACATGGGAGCGACATCTTCTTCTGTGATAGACTGGTACGTGATTTTAGGGAAAGTTAGGGAAAGATACCGTCATTGTTGTGTTTCTTTTCTTGCTGCGTACCCGGAAGAAGTGAAGATCCAGAGACTCTAATATATACAAGTGCACATATAGTTCGGTTGACTGTGATATAAACATGTTTGCCAGTAAAGAAACGTTATTATCGGTTAAACCTGAGTATGGGGATTCTGTTGAGAAAGATCATACACACACACCCGCGGCCTTACCACCGGTTGCTACAAGAATATGGATGTTAACGCCGCCCGCAGCTCACAGCACCGCGCACCAGTAGCGCCCCCCACTCCCTCACAGCAGTCCGGGCGCTATGACATCCTTTTCCCCCACTGCCCGGTCTCTTATCCCCCTCACACGTCCTCGCAGCTTCCGACTCACCTCTGTCTCTTGGTGCCTACAGGACTTTTAGTGATGTCACAGTCACGTGACTGTTCACATGACTGTGACATCACTACAGGTCTTTGACAGCCCCACACTGCACCAGCATAGACCAGGGGGAGAGGGCAGAAGACAGCCAGAGGGGACAGAAAGTGAGGGGACAGCCAGCCAGCCTGAGGGGCTAGACTCTGAGGGGCCAGACAGACATCAGAGCGGACAGACAGCCAGAGGGAACAGACAGCCAGAGGGGATAGAAAGTGAGGGGACAGCCAGCCTGAGGGGCCAGACTCTGAGCGGCCAGACAGACATCAGAGCGGACAGACAGCCAGAGGGAACAGACAGCCAGAGGGGATAGAAAGTGAGGGGACAGCCAGCCTGAGGGGCCAGACTCTGAGCGGCCAGACAGACATCAGAGCGGACAGCCAGCCAGAGGGGACAGACACTGAGGGAACAACAAACAGAGGGGACAGACACTGAGGGGACAGCCAGCCAGAGGGACAGACACTAAGGGGACAGCCACTGAGGGGCAGCCAGAGAGGACAGACACTGAGGGGACAGACAGCCAGAGAGGACAGACACTGAGGGGACAGCCAGCCAGAGGGACAGACACTAAGGGGACAGCCACTGAGGGGCAGCCAGAGAGGACAGACACTGAGGGGACAGCCAGCCAGAGGGACAGACACTAAGGGGACAGCCACTGAGGGGCAGCCACAGAGGACAGACACTGAGGGGACAGACAGCCAGAGGGGCAGACATTGAAGGGACAGCCAGCCAGAGGGACAGACACTAAGACACTGAGGGGACAGCCAGTCAGCCAGAGAGGACAGACACTGAGGGGACAGACAGCCAGAGGGGCAGACACTGAGGGGACAGAAAGATATCAGAGGGGACAGACACTGAGGGGACAGACAGACAGCTAGAGGGGACAGACAGTGAGGAGATAGACAGTCAAGAGGGCACACACACTGAGGGAACAGACAGAGGGGACAGACACTGAGAAGCCAGCCAGCCAGAGGGGACAGACACTGAGGGGACAGCCAGCCAGAGGGGACAGACACTGAGGGGACAGCCAGCCAGAGGGGACAGACACTGAGGGGACAAACAGCCAGAGGGGACAGACACTGAGGGGACAGCCAGCCAGAGGGGACAGACACTGAGGGGACAGCCAGCCAGAGGGGACAGACACTGAGGGGACAAACAGCCAGAGGGGACAGACAGCCACACAAGGGAGAGAGAGAGACAGCCACAAAAAGGAGAGACCGCCACAGAGGGGGTAGACAGTCAGCCACACAAGGGAGAGACAGCCAAAGAGAGGAGAGACTGCCACAGAGGGGAGAGACTGCCACCATGGGGGGACAGACTGCCACAAAAAGGAGAGATTGCCACACAGGGGAGAGACAACCACACAGGGGAGAGACAGCCACAGAGAGGACAGACTGCCACAGAGGGGAGAGACTGCCACAGAGGGGAAAGACTGCGACAGAGGGAACAGATGGCCACAGAGGGGCATAGCCACAGAGGAGACACTGCCACAGAGGGGAGAGACTGCCATAGAGGAGAGACAAACTGCTGCAGATAGGAGAGACAGGCACAGAGAGGACAGACTGCCACAGAGGGGGAGAGATGCCACAGACGGGGGACAGACTGCCACAGAGGGGAGAGACAGTCACACAGGGGGACAGCCACAGAAAGGGGAAAGGCCACAGAAATGGGAAGAAGCCATAGAATGGACACACACCATAGAAGGAAGACAGACACAGAGGAGAGAGACAGCCACAGAGGGGAAGAGACAACCAATGAAGGGAAAGACAGCCATAGAAGGAAGAGACAATCAGAGGGGAGTGAGACAGTCACACAGGAGAGAGGCAACCACAGAAGGGAGAGACTGCCACTGAGGGAGAGACAACACCAGAGGTGAGAGAGACAGCCAGAGGTGAGAGAGACAGTGTACAGACACCGCCCTCCTGAGGCCCACGTCTAGTTTATATATGTTTCCTTAGCTATTTCTAGTCCATTTTCCTGTAGATCCATTCTTGCATAGTTTAGTGTTCACAGCGCAGCTGTCTTTTTTGTTACAATGTGTCATGCTTGGCTTTGCCCCTGTATACATTACATGCCAGAGAGTAGCACAGTTTTTCTCCTTTTCTTGGTATCTAATCCTGTCCTATGTGATACTGTATCTGAGCCGTGTATCTCAGCCTTCACAGAACATTCTGAGGTTTCTGATTTAGTGAATTCCATCAGATGCCGGAGTAAAGGAGATGAGGCCGGTGTGTGGCCGGACTGGACCTGGCACACGAGGGGTTAACCCCGACCATTCATCAACCTGTGTGCAGACATGACAGATATTTATAGAGAGGTCGTAGTAAACATTGGCAGCTGAGGGGATCTGATGAGTGGAGGGGACACTGGAGGCTCCGCACCCACCGGGACCCAGAGAAGACGCAGCGGACCCCCGAGAGCAGTGACACCCCACAGACCCCCGAGAGCAGGTGACACCCCGCAGACCCCCGAGAGCAGGTGACACCCCGCAACCCCCGAGAGAGGTAACACCCCGCAGACCCCCAGAGCAGGTAACACCCCGCAGACCCCCTGAGAGCAGGTGACACCCCGCAGACCCCCGAGAGCAGGTGACACCCCACAGACCCCCGAGAGCAGGTGACACCCCGCAGACCCCCAGAGCAGGTGACACCCCGCATACCCCCGAGAGCAGGTGACACCCCGCAGACCCCCGAGAGCAGGTAACACCCCGCAGACCCCCGAGAGCAGGTGACACCCCGCAGACCCCCGAGAGCAGGTAACACCCCGCAGACCCCCGAGAGCAGGTGACACCCCAGCAGACCCCCCGAGAGCAGGTGACACCCCGCAGACCCCCGAGAGCAGGTGACACCCCGAGACCCCGAGAGCAGGTGACACCCCGCAGACCCCCGAAGAGCAGGTGACACCCCGCAGACCCCCGAGAGCAGGTGACACCCCGCAGACCCCCGAGAGCAGGTGACACCCCGCAGACCCCCGAGAGCAGGTGACACCCCGCAGACCCCCGAGAGCAGGTGACACCCCGCAGACCCCCAGAGAGCAGGTGACACCCCGAAGACCCCCGAGACAGGTGACACCCCCAGACCCCCGAGAGCAGGTGACACCGCAGACCCCGAGAGCAGGTGACACCCCGCAGACCCCCGAGAGCAGGTAACACCCCGCAGACCCCCGAGAGCAGGTGACACCCAAGACCCCAAGCAGTGACACCCGCAGACCCCCAACAGTACACCCAGACCCCCGAGAGCAGGTGACACCCGCAACCCCAGAGCAGGTACACCCCAACCCCAACAGTACCGCAACCCGAGCAGGTGACACCCCGCAGACCCCCGAGAGCAGGTGACACCCCGCAGACCCCGAGAGCAGGTACCGAACCCCAAGCAGACACCCCAGACCCCGAGAGCAGGTGACACCCCGACCCCCAAGCAGGACCCCCGCAGACCCCCGAGAGCAGGTGAACCAAGACCCGAGACAGTGACACCCGCAGACCCCCAGAGCAGTGACACACCCCGAAAGACCGAACCCCGAGATCAGGTGACACCCCGAACCCCGAGAGCAGGTGACACCCCCAGACCCCCGAGAGCAGGTGACGACAACCCCGACAGTACACCCCGAGACCCGACGGTGAACCCGCAGACCCCCGAGACAGTGGCAGGTACACCCCAAGACCCCCGAGAGCAGGTGACCCACCCCGAAGCAGACCCCCGAGAGCAGGTGACACCCCGCAGACCCCCGAGAGCAGGTGACACCCCGCAGACCCCGAGAGCAGGTGACACCCACGAAGACCCCACGAGAGCAGTGACACCCCAACCCCGAGAGCAGGTAACACCCCCGCAGACCCCCAAGAGCAGGTGACACCCCGCAGACCCCCGAGACAGTGACACCCAAGACCCCCAAGAGCAGGTGACACCCCGCAGACCCCCGAGAGCAGGTGACACCCCCAGACCCCCAGAGAGCAGGTGACACCCCGCAGACCCCCGAGAGCAGGTGACACCCGAGACCCCCGAGAGCAGGTGACACCCCGCAGACCCCCGGAGAGCAGGTGACACCCCGCAGACCCCCGAGAGCAGGTGAACCCCCAACCCGCCCGAGCAGTGACACCCAGCCCCGAGAGCAGGTGACACACCCCGCAGACCCCCAGAGAGCAGGTGACACCCCGCAGACCCCCGAGAGCAGGTGACACCCCGCAGACACCCCCGAGAGCAGGTGACACCCCGACCCCCGCAGACACCCCTCGAGCAGCAGGTGACACTCACAACTACTATTATATAGAGATTTCTGGCTGTTATCCTACTGTATTTATTCTTCTTTTTCGTTTTTCTTTCTTTCCTTTCTTTTATCTATTTCCTTCCTCTCATTCTTTCTTTCTTTATCTATTCTTCTTGCTTTCCATTCTTTTTGTTTTCTTTTTTCCTTTCTTTTATCTCTTTCCTTCCTTTCATTCTTTCGTTTGTTCTTTTTTTTTTCCTTTCTTTCTTTTTCCTTTTCTCTTTCTTTTCCATCTTTCTTTCAGTCTGTGTCTCTTTTTTTATTATATTTCTCTCCTCAGGCTATGTTCACATACATCTTTTTGCAGCATTCCTTTATCTCTTGTCTTCCTTCTATTCTTTCTTCCTTCCTTTCTTTTTCTTTCTCCCTTTGTATCTTTTTCTCCTCTCTTTCTTTCCGTCTTTCTCTCTTTGTATCTTTCTCTCGCTCTCTCACTATGTTCACATAGATCTTTTTGCAGTATTGTTTTATCTCTTTTTCATCTTTTTTCTTTCTTTCTTTCTTTCTTCTTCTTTCCCTTTTTCTTTCCTTTTTATCCTTTTCCTCTTCCTCTTTCTTTCTTTCCATCTTTCATTGTATCGCTTTCACTTTCTCTCATCTTTTTTCTCTCTCTCTTCCCTTCTCCTCTTCTTTCTTTCTCTCTTCTTCTCTTCTCTTTTCTTTCTTCTCCTTTCCTTCTTCTCTTCTTCTCTTTTCTTTCTTTCTTCTTCTTTCTTTCTCTTTCTTTTTCTTTCTTTCTTTCTTTTCTTCTTTCTTCTTCTCTTTCTTCTCTTTCTTCTTCTTTCTTCTTCTTCTTTCTTCTTTCTCTTTCTCTTCTCTCTCTCCTTCTTTCTTTCTTTCTTCTCTCTCTCTTTCTTTCTTTCTTCTTTCTTTCTTTCTCTCCTTCTCTTCTCTCTTCTCTCTCTCTCCCTCCTTCTCTCTCCTCTTTTCTCTCTCTCTCTTCTTATCTCTCTCCTTCTCTTTCTTTCTTTCTTCTCTTTCTTTCTCTCTCTTCTGTCTCTCCTTTTTCTTCTCTTTCTCTCTCTCTCCTCCCTTTCTCTTCTCCTCCCTCCTCCTCTCTCTTTCTCTCTCCCTTTCTCTCTATCTCTCCCTCGCTCTCTCTCTCCTTTCTCTCTCCCTTTTCCTCTCCTCTTCTCTTCTCTCCATCTCCCTCTTTCTCTCTCCTCTTTCTCCTCTCTCTCTTCTTCTCTCTCTTTCTCTCTCTCCCTCTTTCTCTCTCTCCTCTCTTCCCTCTTTCTCTCTCTTTCTCTCTCCCTCTTTCTCTCTCTCCTCTCCCCTTTCTCTTCTCTCTCCTCCCTCTTTCTCTCTCTTTCTCTCTCTCCCTCTTTCTCTCTCTTTCTCTCTCTCTTCCCTCTTCTTCTCTTCTCTCTCTCCCTTCTTCTCTTTCTCTCTCCTCTCTCTCTCTTCTCCCTCTCTCTCTCTCTTCTCTCTCTCCCTCTTTCTCTCTCTTTCTCTCTCTCTCCTCTTCTCTCTCTTTCTCTCTCTCTTCCCTCTCTTTCTCTCTCCTCTTCTTTCTCTCTCCCTCTCCCTCATCTCTCCTCTTTTCTCTCTCTCCCTTTTCCTCTCTCTTTCTCTCTCTCCCTCTCTTCTCTCTCTTCTCTCTCTCTCCCTCTTTCTCTCTCTCTTCTCTCTCTTCTCTCTCTCCTCCCTCTTTCTTCTCTCTCCCTCTTTCTTTCTCTCTCTCGTTTGCACTGATTTTGTAGATGATTATTGTCTGCACATTCCCCAGTGATGGCTCCGTTTTCACTGAAAGCAGAAATATAGAAAATAATAAGAAATCTGAACACAAAGTCAGTAAGACCGACTGATCAGTGACCTACAGCCTCCCATACACGTATGCACACTGTGGCCCCAGCTCGGAGCCCCCCATACACCGTATACACAGTGTGGCCCCAGCTCGGAGCCCCCTATACACCGTATACACAGTGTGGCCCCACTCGGAGCCCCCCATACACCGTATACACAGTGTGGCCCCAGCTCGGAGCCCCCCATACACCACATACACAGTGTAGCCCCAGCTTGGAGCCCCCCATACACCGTATACACAGTGTGGCCCCAGCTCGGAGCCCCCCATACACCGTATACACAGTGTGGCCCCAGCTTGGAGCTCCCCATACACCGTATACACAGTGTGGCCTCAGCTCGGAGCCCCCTATACACCATATACACAGTGTGGCCTCAGCTCGGAGCCCCCATACACCGTATACACAGTGTGGCCCCAGCTCGGAGCCCCCCATACACCGTATAACACAGTGTGGCCCCAGCTTGGAGCCCCCCATACACCGTATACACAGTGTGGCCCCAGCTCGAGCCCCCCATACACCACATACACAGTGTAGCCCCAGCTTGGAGCCCCCATACACCGTATACACAGTGTGGCCCCAGCTCGGAGCCCCCCATACACCGTATACACAGTGTGGCCCCAGCTTGGAGCTCCCCATACACCGTATACACAGTGTGGCCCCAGCTCGGAGCCCCCCATACACCACATACACAGTGTGGCCTCAGCTCGGAGCCCCCTATACACCATATACACAGTGTGGCCTCAGCTCGAGCCCCCCATACACCGTATACACAGTGTGGCCCTCAGCTCGGAGCCCCTTATACACCGTATACACAGTGTGGCCCCAGCTCGGAGCCCCCAATACACCATATACACAGTGTGGCCTCAGCTCAGAGCCCCCCATACACGTATACACAGTGTGGCCCCAGTTCGGAACCCCCCCATACACCGTATACACAGTGTGGCCCCAGCTCGGAGCCCCCATACACCATATACACAGTGTGGCCCCAGCTCGGAGCCCCCTATACACCGTATACACAGTGTGGCCTCAGCTCGGAGCCCCCTATGCACCATATACACAGTGTGGCCAGCTTGGAGCCCCCCATACACCGTATACACAGTGTGGCCCCAGCTCCGAGCCCCCTATACACCGTATACACAGTGTGGCCCCAGCTCGGAGCCCCCTATACACCGTATACACAGTGTGGCCCGCAGCTCGGAGCCCCCTATACACCATATACACAGTGTGGCCCCAGCTCGGAGCCCCTATACACCGTATACACAGTGTGGCCCTAGCTCGGAGCCCCTATACACCGTATACACAGTGTGGCCCTAGCTCGGAGCCCCCCATACACCATATACACAATGTGGCCCAGCTCGGAGCCCCCATACACCGTATACACAGTGTGGCCCCAGCTCGGAGCCCCCCATACACCGTATACACAGTGTGGCCCCAGCTCAGAGCCCCCCATACACCGTATACACAGTGTGGCCCCAGCTCGGAGCCCCCCATACACCATATACACAGTGTGGCCCCAGCTCGGAGCCCCCCATACACCATATACACAGTGTGGCCCCAGCTTGGAGCCCCTATACACCGTATACACAGTGTGGCCCCAGCTCGGAGCCCCCATACACCGTATACACAGTGTGCCCCAGCTGGAGCCCTATACACGTATACACAGTGTGGCCTCAGCTCAGAGCCCCCCACGTCCAGGGCTATGCAGAGCTGGTGACCCCCCATGTGGGGTCCGGTGACCTCATCGTCTGATCAGATCCTAAATATGGAGCCAGAATGTAAACATATATTTAGCACATGTAATGGAGATGTGACACACACATAAACGCCAGGAAACCCGAGGACGAGACGAGGGGGGTCCGAGAGCAGCTGACCCCCATCACTGCTGTCACCGGCTGCTTACTGAGACCCCCATAATGGGAGCAAAAAACTAATGGTATGATGTGATACAGAGGCTAGTGCAGACCCCCAGACCAGACCCCGGTATCTGTGTATTAGGAGATCGGTGTCCTGTATCTGTGTATTAGAGAAGATTAGTGTCCGTACCTGTGTATTAGGAGGGAATCATTAATCATTGTCCAGTGTCTTTGTATTAGGAGGAGATCGTTGTCCTGTATCTGTGTATTAGGAGGAGATCGTTGTCCTGTATCTAGTAATTAGGAGGAGATCATTGTCCTGTATCTGTGAATTAGGAGGAGATCGTTGTCCTGTATCTGTGAATTAGGAGGAGATCATTGTCCTGTATCTGTGTATTGCGAGAAGATCGTTGTCCAGTATCTGTGTATTAGGTGGAGATTGTTCCTGTATCTGTGTATTAGGTGGAGATCGTTGTCCTGTATCTGTGTATTAGGAGATTGTTGTCCTGTATCTGTGTATTACGAGACGATTGTTGTCCTGTATCTGTGTATTGTGAAATTTGTGTACTATATCTGTGTATTAGGTGGAGATCGTTGTCCTGTATCTGTGTATTAGATGGAGATTGGTGTCCTGTATCTGTGTATTACGAGACGATTGTTGTCCTGTATCTGTGTATTGTGAAATTTGTGTACTATATCTGTGTATTAGGTGGAGATCGTTGTCCTGTATCTGTGTATTAGGTGGAGATTGGTGTCCTGTATCTGTGTATTATGAGATCATTGTCCTATATCTGTGTATTAGGTGGAGATCGTGGTCCTGTATCCGTGTATTAGGTGGAGATCGTTGTCCTGTATCTGTCTATTAGGTGGAGATCGTTGTCCTGTATCTGTGTATTAGGTGGAGATCGTTGTCCTGTATCTGTGTATTAGGAGGAGATCGTTGTCCCATATCTGTCTATTAAGAGGAGATCGTTGTCCTGTATCTGTGTATTAAGAGGTTGTTGTCCTGTATCTGTGTATTATGAGATCATTGTCCTATATCTGTGTATTAAGAGATCGTTGTCCTGTATCTTTGTATTACGAGGAGATCAGTATCCGTGTCTGTGTATTGGGAGGAGATCATCGTTCTGTATCTGTGTATTAATAGGAGATCGTTGTCCTGTATCTGTGTATTAGGAGGAGGTCAGTGTCCTGTATCTGTGTATTAAGAAGGGATCGTTGTCCCGTATCTGTGTATTAGGTCGAGAATTGTTGTCCTGCATCTGCGTATTAGTAGGAGATCAGTATCTGTACTGTGTATTAGGAAATCGGTGTCCTGGTATCCTGTATCTGTGTATTAGGTGGAGATCGTTGTCCAGTATTTTGGTATTAGGAGGAGATCCTCATCCTGTATCTGTGTATTAGGAGATCGGTGTCATGTATCTGTGTATTAGGAGATTGTTGTCCGTATCTGTGTATTTGGTGAAGATTGTTATCCTGTATCTGTGTATAAGGAGGAGATCAGTATCCGCTATCTATGTATTAAGAGATCAGTGTCCCGGTATCTGTGTATTAGGAGATCATTGTCCTGTATCTATGTATTAGGAAGAGATCGTTGTCCTGTATCTGTGTATTAGGAGGAGATTGGTGTCCTGTGTGTATTAGGAGGAGATCAGTATCCGGTATCTGTGTATTAGGAGGAGATTGGTGTCCCATTATCTGTGTATTAGGAGATCATTGTCCTGTATGTGTTTTACGAGAAGATCGTTGGCCTGAATCTGTGTATTGTGAAATTTGTATCCTGTATCTGTGTATTAGGAGGAGATCGTTGTCCCATATCTGTCTATTAGGAGGAGATCGTTGTCCTGTATCTGTGTATTAAGAGATTGTTGTCCTGTATCTGTGTATTATGAGATCATTGTCCTATATCTGTGTATTAAGAGATCGGTGTCCTGTATCTGTGTATTAGGAGATCGGTGTCTGGTATCTGTGTAATAGGAGATCAGTGTCCTGTATCTGTGTATTAGGTGGAGATCGTTGTCCAGTATTTGGGTATTAGGAGGAGATCCTCATCCTGTATCTGTGTATTAGGAGATCGGTGTCCTGTATCTGTGTATTAGGAGATTGTTGTCCGGTATCTGTGTATTAGGTGAAGATTGTTATCTTGTATCTGTGTATAAGGAGGAGATCAGTATCCGGTATCTAAGTATTAAGAGATCAGTGTCCCAGTATCTGTGTATTAGGAGATCGTTGTCCTGTATCTGAGTATTAGGAGGAGAACGGTGTCCTGTGTGTATTAGGAGGAGATCAGTATCTAGTATCTGTGTATTGGAGGAGATCAATGTCCTATATCTGTGTATTAGGTGATCATTGTCCTGTATCTGTGTATTACGAGAAGATCGTTGTCCTGTATCTGTGTATTAAGTGGAGATTGTTGTCCTGTATCTGTGTATTAGGAGATCGGTGTCCAGTATCTGTGTATTAGGAGGAATTGTTGTCCTGTATCTGTGTATTATGAGATCATTGTCCTATATCTGTGTATTAGGAGATTGTTGTCCTATATCTGTGTATTACGAGAAGATCGTTGTCCTGTATCTGTGTATTAAGTGGAGATTGTTGTCCTGTATCTGTGTATTAGGAGGAGATTGTTGTCCTGTATCTGTGTATTAGGAGATTGTTGCCCTGTATCTGTGTATTAGGAGGAGATCGTTGTCCTGTATCTGTGTATTAGGAGATCATTGTCCTATATCTGTGTATTAGGAGATTGTTGTCCTGTATCTGTGTATTAGGAGGAGATTGTTGTCCTGTATCTGTGTATTAGGAGATTGTTGCCCTGTATCTGTGTATTAGGAGGAGATTGTTGTCCTGTATCTGTGTATTATGAGATCATTGTCCTATATCTGTGTATTAGGAGATTGTTGTCCTGTATCTGTGTATTAGGAGATTGTTGTCCTGTATCTGTGTATTAGGAAGAGATCGTTGTCCTGTATCTTTGTATTACGAGGAGATCAGTATCCGGTGTCTGTGTATTAGGAGGAGATCATCGTTCTGTATCTGTGTATTAAGAGGAGATCGTTGTCCTGTATCTGTGTATTAGGAGGAGGTCAGTGTCCTGTATCTGTGTATTAAGAAGGGATCATTGTCCCGTATCTGTGTATTAGGTCGAGATTGTTGTCCTGCATCTGCGTATTAGTAGGAGATCAGTATCTGGTACCTGTGTATTAGGAGATCGGTGTCCTGGTACCTGTGTATTAGGAGATCATTGTTCTGTATTTGTGTATTAGGAGATCGGTGTCTGGTATCTGTGTAATAGGAGATCAGTGTCCTGTATCTGTGTATTAGGTGGAGATCGTTGTCCAGTATTTGGGTATTAGGAGGAGATCCTCATCCTGTATCTGTGTATTAGGAGATCGGTGTCATGTATCTGTGTATTAGGAGATTGTTGTCCGGTATCTGTGTATTGGTGAAGATTGTTATCCTGTATCTGTGTATAAGGAGGAGATCAGTATCCGCTATCTATGTATTAAGAGATCAGTGTCCCGGTATCTGTGTATTAGGAGATCATTGTCCTGTATCTATGTATTAGGAAGAGATCGTTGTCCTGTATCTGTGTATTAGGAGGAGATCAGTATCCGGTATCTGTGTATTAGGAGGAGATTGGTGTCTCATTATCTGTGTATTAGGAGATCATTGTCCTGTATGTGTTTTACGAGAAGATCGTTGGCCTGAATCTGTGTATTTTGAAATTTGTATCCTGTATCTGTGTATTAGGTGGAGATCGTTGGCCTGTATCTGTGTATTAGGAGGAGATCGTTGTCCCATATCTGTCTATTAGGAGGAGATCGTTGTCCTGTATCTGTGTATTAGGTGGAGATCGTTGGCCTGTATCTGTGTATTAGGAGGAGATCGTTGTCCCATATCTGTCTATTAGGGGAGATCGTTGTCCTGTATCTGTGTATTAAGAGATTGTTGTCCTGTATCTGTGTATTATGAGATCATTGTCCTATATCTGTGTATTAAGAGATCAGTGTCCTGTATCTGTGTATTAGGAATCGGTGTCTGGTATCTGTGTAATAGGAGATCAGTGTCCTGTATCTGTGTATTAGGTGGAGATCGTTGTCCAGTATTTGGGTATTAGGAGGAGATCCTCATCCTGTATCTGTGTATTAGGAGATCGGTATCCTGTATCTGTGTATTAGGAGATTGTTGTCCGGTATCTGTGTATTAGGTGAAGATTGTTATCTTGTATCTGTGTATAAGGAGGAGATCAGTATCCGGTATCTATGTATTAAGAGATCAGTGTCCCAGTATCTGTGTATTAGGAGATCGTTGTCCTGTATCTGAGTATTAGGAGGAGAACGGTGTCCTGTGTGTATTAGGAGGAGATCAGTATCTGGTATCTGTGTATTGGAGGAGATCAATGTCCTATATCTGTGTATTAGGTGATCATTGTCCTGTATCTGTGTATTACGAGAAGATCGTTGTCCTGTATCTGTGTATTAAGTGGAGATTGTTGTCCTGTATCTGTGTATTAGGAGATCGGTGTCCAGTATCTGTGTATTAGGAGGAGATTGTTGTCCTGTATCTGTGTATTATGAGATCATTGTCCTATATCTGTGTATTAGGAGATTGTTGTCCTGTATCTGTGTATTACGAGATCATTGTCCTGTATCTGTGTATTACGAGAAGATCGTTGTCCTGTATCTGTGTATTAAGTGGAGATTGTTGTCCTGTATCTGTGTATTAGAGGAGATTGTTGTCCTGTATCTGTGTATTAGGAGGAGATCGTTGTCCTGTATCTGTGTATTATGAGATCATTGTCCTATATCTGTGTATTAGGAGATTGTTGTCCTTTATCTGTGTATTAGGAGATTGTTGTCCTGTATCTGTGTATTATGAGATCATTGTCCTATATCTGTGTATTAGGGGATTGTTGTCCTGTATCTGTGTATTAGGAGATTGTTGTCCTGTATCTGTGTATTATGAGATCATTGTCCTATATCTGTGTATTAAAGAGATGGTTGTCCTGTATCTGTGTATTAGGAGATCGTGTCCTGTATCTGTGTATTAGGAGATCGTTGTCCATATTGGGTATTAGGAGAGTCCTCATCCTGTATCTGTGTATTAGGAGATCGTTGTCCTGTATCTGTGTATTAGGAGATTGTTGTCCGTATCTGTGTATTAGTGAAGAATTGTTATCTTATCTGTGTATAGGAGATCAGTATCCGGTATCTATGAATTAAGAGATCATGTCCGGTATCTGTGTATTAGGAGAATTGTTGTCCGTATCTGTGTATTAGGAGGAGAATTGGTGTCCTGTTGTGTATTAGAGAGATCGTATCTGTATCTGTGTATTGAGGAGATCAATGTCCTATATCTGTGTATTAGGTGATCATTGTCCTTATCGTTTGGTGGTTATTGAATGGAGATTGTTGTCCTGTATCTGTGTATTTAGGAGATTGTTGTCCTGTATCTGTGTATTAGAGAATTTTGTCCTGTATATCTGTGTATTAGGAGATTTGTCCTGTATCTGTGTATTAGGAGATTGTTGTCCTGTATCTGTGTATTAGGAGATGTTGTCCTATCTGTATTTAGAAATGTATCCGTATTGTATATTAGGAGGTTTTGTCCGTATCTGTGTATTAGGAGATTGGTTGTCCGTATCTGTGTATTAGGAGATTGTTGTCCTGTATCTGTGATTAGGAGATTGTTGTCCTGTATCTGTGTATTAGGAGATTGTTGTCCGGTATCTGTGTATTAGGAAGAGATCGGTGTCTTGTATCTGTGTATTAGGAAAGATTGGTGTCCTGTACTGTGTATTAGGAAGGCAGGCCACTGTGTTATCTGTGTATTAGGATCTTATTCTCTCTGTATATGGCTCCCCTGGCAGGCACTGTCCGGGGTGACTGTGTATTAGCAGTGGGGGCGGCTTTGCATATTTTAGGATTAGTGAGTTGTGCCCTGATGAAGGTGACAATGAGACAGATGTATAAAGGTCGCTCTCGGGTGACCTCCATATTAGAGGCTCGGGTGCCGTCTGTACCTCCTGGAGATTCCTGGACTCTGCGGGAAGACTCTAATAATAGGACAGACGGAGGCCGCTGTCATCTGAGGGACAGTGACGAGTGGCCCCTGAGCAATGTCCGGGGCCTGAGACACCCGACACCCATCTGTTGATCAGGGGGGAATCAAAAAGGAGGTGGATGAATGCTATACCTGTATAAAGACTGGTGCCCCTATAATCTCTGTATAAAAGGTCGGTGCCCTTATAATCTCTGCATAAGAGGTTGGTGCCCCTGTTATCTCTGTATAAGTGGTCGGTGCCTTTATAATCTCTGTATAAGAGGTAGGTGCCTTTATAATTCCTGTATAAGAGCTGGGTGCCCTTTTGTATAAAAGGTTGGTGCCCTATCATCCCTGTGTAAGAGGTCGGTGCCTCTATAATCTCTGTATAAGAGGTGGGTGCCTTTATAATCCCTGTATAAAAAGATGATCCCCTATAATCCCTGTATAGAAAGGTTGATACCCCTATAATCTCTGTATAAAAAGTTGATACCCCCATAATCTCTGTATGAGAGGTCAGTGCTCTTATATAAATCCCTTAGTATAAGAGTGTCAGTGGCCCTTATTAAATCCCTTATCTAAAGAGGTCAGTGCCTTATAATCCCTGTATAAGAGGTCAGTGCCTTTATAATCCCTATATAAGAGGTCGGTGCCCTTATAATCCCTGTATAAAAGTCATGCGCCTTTATCAACTCTATATAAATGTTGGTACACCCTTTCAATCCCTGGTATAAGAGGTGGGTGCTTTATAATCCCTGTATAAAAGGATGGGTCCCCTATAATCCCTGTATAAAGTGGTTTGATACCCCTATAATGTATAAAAAGAGTTAACTTGTATTTAATACCCTGGTATAAGAAGTGGGTGCCTTTATAATCCCTGTATAAAAGGATGGCTCCCCTATAATCCCTGTATAAAAAGGTTGATACCCCTATAAATTTAAGAGGTTCAGTGCCCTTATAATCCCTGTATAAGAGGTCAGTGCCTTTATAATCCCTGTATAAAGGGGTCATGTGCACCTTTATAATCCCTGTATAAGAGGTGTCGGTGCCCTTATAATCCCTGTATAAGAGGTCAGTGCCCTTATAATCCCTGTATAAGAGGTCAGTGCCTATAATCCCTGTATAAGAGGTCAGTGCCCTTATAATCCCTGTATAAGAGGTCAGTGCCTTTATAATCCCTGTATAAAATGATGGGTCCCCTATAATCCCTGAGTATAAAAAGTTGATACCCCTATAAGTATAAGAGTTCAGTGCCTTTATATAATCCCTGTATAAGAGGTCGGTGCCCTTATAATCCCTGTATAAGAGGTCAGTGCCCTTATAATCCCTATAAGAGGTCAGTGCCCTTAAATCCCTGTATAAGAGGTCAGTGCCTTATAATCCCTTATAAGAGGTCGTGCCCTTATAATCCCTGTATAAGAGGTCAGTGCCCTTATAATCCCTGTATAAGAGGTGCAGTGCCTTTATAATCCCTGTATAAGAGGTCAGTGCTTTATAATCCCTATATAAGAGGTCAGTGCCCTTATAATCCCTGTATAAGAGGTCGTGCCCTTACAATCCCTATATAAGAGGTCAGTGCCCTTATAATCCCTGTAATAACATGATGGTCATGCCCTTATAATCCCTATATAAGAGGTCAGTGCCCTTATAATCCCTGTATAAGGGTCAGTGCCCTTATAATCCCTATATAAGAGGTCAGTGCCCTTATAATCCCTATATAAGAGGTCAGTGCCCTTATAATCCCTTATAAGAGTCAGTGCCCTTATAATCCCTGTATAAGGGGTTGGCTCCCCTATAATCCCTGTGGGTCTAGTTACTATATGGAGGTATACTATGATGTCATCTTCTCTCGTCCTCGCAGTTGTCCATCACTTGATCGCAATGTCTCAGAAGAAAGTCTCATTTAAGAAGAAATCCTCCAAGAAGAAGGGTGCAGCGCCCTCTGTGGCAGCCAGCAGCTACTACAACCGACTCCCTGGGGTTCATGGCCATGGACAGCAATGTCCCCGGCCTGTCCAACGTCATCCTCCAGAAGCTGAACATGAAGAGTGTGAACGAGTACAGGTGCGTCCTCCTCTCCCCCCGCCGCCATCTTTGTACATGTCTTTCTGACAATCAGTGGTCATCTCTCCCTTCTCCTCTGCACAGGTCGGCCATCGAGGGCAACAGCTGTCCCATAAACTTCGGTATTAGGACATATGCCGAGATGTTTCAGAAGATGGAGGGTACCTACAAGTTCTGTGCACAGTGCAAGAAGCTGCCGGCCGGATTACCCGACCCCCGCGCCATGAGACGCTGTAAGAGGTAATCCACCTATATCACCGGCCCACCAGGACAACAGCTCCGATCACACCATAATCATAACACAGAGGGATAACCAGATTAGCCACACACAAGGGGGCACGGGTCCTTGTAGGACACCTAAGAGGTCCTCATCCATCGTCTTATCGTAGACTTCCAATGGTGGATGGCTCAACACTCAAGATCTCGAAGGACCCGTACAATCTATCTTCTAGTGACCTCTCATCATTTGCCTCCTTCTAGATGCCAGAACATTTACTACTGTTCTTCAGAGTGTCAGAGGGAGAACTGGCCGGCACATAAGAAGTTCTGCAGGAAGCTGAAGGTGGCCGCCATTGACAGGCTCGTGGAGTGGCTGATATTTACAGGTAGTCACCGGATGAAGCTTCAGTACACTGATTTCTCTATATCTATTGTTATATGTTGTAATGAGGACCTAAGACTGTAGTCTCCAGCTTGAAGACTATGTTGTACAAGGTCATTGTAGACGGGTGGTCTCCAGCCTGAACATTGTTCTCACGAGGACATTGTAGACCGTGCACAGCCTGAAGACTATGTTCTTATGAGAACATTGTAGATTAATCATCTCCATCTGAAGACTATGTTCTTATGAGAACATGTAGATTAATCATCTCCAATCTGAAGACTATGTTCTCACGAGACATTGTAGACCGGTGGTCTATAGCCTGAAAACGATGTTGTCACAAGGACATTGTAGACCAGTGGTCTGTAGCCTGAATACGATGTTCTCACAAGGACATTGTAGACCAGTGGTCTGTAGCCTGAACACGAAGTTCTCACAGAGGACATTGTAGACCAGTGGTCTATAGCCTGAAAACGATGTTGTCACAAGGACATTGTAGACCAGTGGTCTGTAGCCTGAATACGATGTTCTCACAAGGACATTGTAGACCAGTGGTCTGTAGCCTGAAAACGATGTTGTCACAAGAACATTGTAGACCAGTGGTCTGTAGCCTGAATACGATGTTGTCACAAGGACATTGTAGACCAGTGGTCTATAGCCTGAAAACGATGTTGTCACAAGGACATTGTAGACCAGTGGTCTGTAGCCTGAATACGATGTTCTCACAAGGACATTGTAGACCAGTGGTCTGTAGCCTGAAAACGATGTTGTCACAAGGACATTGTAGACCAGTGGTCTGTAGCCTGAAAACAATGTTCTCAAAAGGACATTGTAGACCAGTGGTCTCCAATCTGAAAATGATGTTGTCACAAGGACATTGTAGACCAGTGGTCTATAGCCTGAAAACGATGTTGTCACAGGGACATTGTAGACCAGTGGTCTGTAGCCTGAAAACGATGTTGTCACAAGGACATTGTTGACCGGTGGTCTCTAGCCTAAACACCAAGCTATAACGAGGACATTGTAGAATAGATCAGTGGTCTACAACATGAAGACTATGTTCTCACGAGGACATCATGGACCTCTGGTCTATAATGCGAAGACTATGTTGTCACAACGACATCGTAGACCAGTGGTCTCCAGCCTGAAGAGTGAAGACTATACTGTCATGAAGACATTGTAGCCTAGTTTCTCCATGTGGCTCTTCAGGCTTTGGGGAAGTATGACTCTCAGTATGTTGTATTTGGCCAACTGATGAAATCCTACAGATTGGAAACCAGTGATCGACAAGGTCCTCATTATAACATGGTTTCAGGCTGGAAACCACTGATCTACAATGTGTTTGTGATAAAACGTTCTTCAGATTGGAGACCACTGATCTACAATGTCCTCGTGAGAACATAGTCTTCAGGCTGGAGACCACTGATCTACAATGTCCTTATGACAGCATGCTCTTCAGACTGGAGACCACTGATCTACAATGTCCTCATGAGAACATAGTCTTCAGGCTGGAGACCACTGATCTACAATGTCCTCGTGAGAACAAAGTCTTCAGACTGGAGACCACTGATCTACAATGTGTTTGTGATAAAACGTTCTTCAGATTAGAGCCACTGGTCTACAATGTCCTCGTGAGAACATATCTTCAGGCTGGAGACCACTGATCTACAATGTCCTCGTGAGAACAAGTCTTCAGGCTGGAGACCACCGTTCTACAATGTCCTCGTGAGAACATAGTCTTCAGGCTGGAGACCACTGATCTACAGTGTCCTCATGAGAATATAGTCTTCAGGCTGGAGACCACTGATCTACAATGTCCTCAGGAGAACATAGTCTTCAGGCTGGAGACCACTGATCTACAATGTCTCATGAGAACATAGTCTTCAGGCTGGAGACCACCGATC
Source organism: Allobates femoralis (assembly GCA_033576535.1). Taxonomy (NCBI): domain Eukaryota; kingdom Metazoa; phylum Chordata; class Amphibia; order Anura; family Aromobatidae; genus Allobates; species Allobates femoralis. Next base: position 229,796,490 of record JARQOC010000011.1, on the reverse strand, counting down.
TACAATGTCCTCATGAGAACATAGTCTTCAGGCTGGAGACCACTGGTCTACAATATCCTCGTGAGAAACATAGTCTTCAGGCTGGAGACCACTGGTCTACAATGTCCTCATGAGAACATAGTCTTCAGGTGGAGACCACTGATCTACAATGTCCTCGTGAGAACATAGTCTTCAGGCTGGAGACCACTGATCTACAGTGTCCTCATGAGAATATAGTCTTCATGCTGGAGACCACTGATCTACAATGTCCTCATGAGAACATAGTCTTCAGGCTGGAGACCACTGATCTACAATGTCCTCATGAGAACATAGTCTTCAGGCTGGAGACCACTGATCTACAATGTCCTCATGAGAACATAGTCTTCAGGCTGGAGACCACTGATCTACATGTCCTCGTGAGAACAAAGTCTTCAGACTGGAGACCACTGATCTACAATGTGTTTGTGATAAAACGTCTTCAGATTAGAGCCACTGGTCTACAATGTCCTCGTGAGAACATATTCTTCAGGCTGGAGACCACTGATCTACAATGTCCTCGTGAGAACATAGTCTTCAGGCTGGAGACCACCGTTCTACAATGTCCTCGTGAGAACATAGTCTTCAGCTGGAGACCACTGGTCTACAATGTCCTGTGAGAACATAGTCTTCAGGCTGGAGACCACTGATCTACAATGTCCCTCTGAGAACATAGTCTTCAGGCTGGAGACCACTGGTCTACAATGTCCTCGTGAGACATAGTCTTCAGGCTGGAGACCACTGATCTAACAGTGTCCTCATGAGAATATAGTCTTCAGGCTGGAGACCACTGATCTACAATGTCCTCAGGAGAACATAGTCTTCAGCTGGAGACCACTGATCTACAATGTCTCGTGAGAACATAGTCTTCAGGCTGGAGTACCCCTGATCTACAATGTCCTCGTGAGAACATAGTCTTCAGCTGGAGACCACTGATCTACAATGTCCTCATGAGAACATAGTCTTCAGGCTGGAGACCAGTGATCTACAATGTCCTTATGACAGCATGCTCTTCAGATGGAGACCACTGATCTACAATGTCCTCATGAGAACATAGTCTTCAGGCTGGAGACCACTGGTCTACAATGTCCTTGTGAGAACATAGTTTTCAGGCTCGAGACCACTGATCTACAATGTCCTCATGAGAACATATTCTTCAGGCTGGAGACCACTGATCTACAATGTCCTCATGAGAACATATTCTTCAGGCTGGAGACCACCGGTCTACAATGTCCTCGTGAGAACATAGTCTTCAGGCTGGAGACCACTGATCTACAATGTCCTCATGAGAACAAAGTGTTCAGGCTGGAGACCACTGATCTACAATGTCCTCATGAGAACATAGTCTTCAGGCTGGAGACCACCGGTCTACAATGTCCTCATGAGAACATAGTCTTCAGGCTGGAGACCACTGATCTACAATGTCCTCATGAGAACATAGTCTTCAGGCTGGAGACCACTGACTAAGTATCCCATGCATTTCCCGCAGGTGACATCCCTTTTTCCACTTCTCCTTGGCCTAAATGCTTTGCGAATATAAAGTCCTGGGATGACTGGTTTACAATGCAAGAAAATTTGGAGGAAAAACTGGACGCCATCGTGTCCGGACGCTATATGGGAATCTTGTGGTCTAATGCAGGAAAGCCAAAGCCAGAAACCAGGGAACTTCGAGACTCTGTCAAAAGATTGACCACAGATTTCTTCACCAGGCCAGTGGCCATAGGCTTTGCTATGAATTCCTTTGGTGTTGACCCTTACAGTGGGCCGGTCACTGTCCACGTAGTGGGGGCTTCTCACATAGAAACCTTAAACATCAAAGCCACAGACTACGATGAGCTCGCTAAGATGTTTCCCAAAAACCAGGGTCTGGAAGTCGTGATGGTCGGGCCGGAAGTGGTGGCCGGTCCAGTGATGAGGTCTCCGCTGACGGCGTACGGACCGCGGGGTAAAGTGTACGTGAGCGGGTACAAGAGCCTGTATCATGTCTTCTGGGAAACGCTGGTGGAGAACTCAAGAGCCTCCAGGCCGGATCTGGTGGTGGGATTCCATCCAGGTATGTGTGATGACAGGCGCTGTCCATCTGTCGCCCCCGATACTTGATCCATCACAAACAAACCTATTTTTTTCGTTCTGAAGAAGCCGAACCAGGATTGGGTATACGTGTGGCCCATAGTTAGCTCAGACAGGACTCATGGAGACCCTAGTAGGTCTTATGCCCTGCGGAGTGCCAGGTTACTGGCCTCAGCTCGGACTATAGAGAATCCCACGTATTTACAGCCCTTGTAGACATGAAGCCGTGAAGCTCACGTAAAGCTTCTTCGTCCAGCCGCTGCCTGCCAGGAACGGTAGCCTCGCTCGGGCCGCCAGCCACAAAAATCCTGGACGGCTTTACGGTTTACGTAAGCGAGATATCCGGGGACAGCTGCAGAACAGATATGTGCAGGAAAGCCGGCACTAAATCACAGGGGCTGCTTAAAGGGACCCGTCACCAAGCTCATACACTGATGTACCTATAGGGGGCGCTACAGGACATTTTCTTCCTGCCAGAGACCTCATTTGCATACTTTTTTTTCACCATAGTGCATTGCTCATAAGACACCAGAGCAGAGATCTGTCAATCATGTAGAGCTGGGCGGGGTATACAGAAGTCAGGGACACCCCTCCTAGAGGAAGCAGACGTAAAGGGGGGAGTATATTGACTTATATGTAAAGGCCAGGAGTTTTCCTTTATTTTTACATCCCATCATGCATAATCTCCCTACCTGGGATGGTCTTGGTCCCATATGATTGGTGCACCTGCCTATGCAGAGCAAAGAGAAGCTAGATATAGATCTAGTGTTATTATGTGTCCAAACCTTCACTTGCCTGCAGCCAACACTTGGGGGAGTTTATGTCCCATCATGCATTATTTCCCCTCAAGGGAGGGGTTTAGTCACTATATGATTGGGGCACCTGCCTATGCAGAGTAAAATGAAGGAGCTAGATATAGCTCCAAACCTTTACCTGCCTGCAGCTACCACTAGGGGGAGTTTATGTCCCATCAGGCATTATTTTCCTACCTGGGAGGGGCTTAGTCACCATATGATTTGGGCACCTGCCTATGCAGAGCAAAGAGGAGAAGCTAAACACATAGGTTTCATGTTATTATGTGTCCAAACCTTCATCTATCTGCAGCCACCACTAGAGGGAGTCTATGACCCATCATACAATATTTCTCTACTTAGAAGGGGCTTAGTCTCCATTTTATTGGTATGAATGCCTATGCAGAGAAAAGAGAAGGTGCGAAACACATAGGTGAGGGTTTGGACACATAATAACATGAAACCTATCTGCAGCCACCACTAGGGGGAGTTTTTGTCCCATCATACATTATTTCTCTACTTAGAAGGGGCTTAGTCTCCATTTTATTGGTGCGATTGCCTATGCAGAACAAAGAGAAGGAGCTAGACACGAAGGTTTCATGTAATTATGTGTCCAAACCTTCACCTATCTGCAGCCACCACTAGGGAGAGTTTATGTCCCATCATGCATATGATTGGTGCACCTGCCTATGCAGAGTAAAGAGGAGGAGCTAGATACAGCTCCAAACTTTCACCTCCCTGCAGCAGCCACTAGGGGGAGTTAACTGTATACTGTTATCATTTTAGAGTCCTAGCTCCCCCTAGTGGTGGCTGCAGGTATGACTATGTTACCATTTCTATCAACGCAGAGGATTTGGAGCTTTGTATCGGCTTTACAATGATTTCACAGCCAAGTTCCTAAGTTTTCACACTTGTCCTCATGTGTCCTCTGGACTCTGGTGACATAACAGCGGTGTCCCTTTATTATCATGCGGCTCCGTCAGATCCCAAATCTCCATTAATCTCCTGGAGATTAACAGTGAGCTGTCACCGCTATATAAAAGGGACCAGGAATCTCGCACTCGGGATGATATCTGCCACAGCCACTATTTTAGGATATATGATATTGGGTCCCGGAAAAACTGTGGTGCAAGAGTCAATAAGATTGTTCCGGATTGTTTGCTATGAGCAACAACACACGCATCAAATGTTAAAAAGAAATATTACTGTTGCCATGGCGATCTAACTGTCTGAGAGCAGTTTGAAATTACAAACTATGAACTGTTTGGTTACTATGGAAACCACCTTCACTTTTTGCTCAGAATCATTGCTTGCCCTTTTAGGGGCCACACCTCCTCCACAGACTCATTTCTGGCCAGATTTTGGGCATACCCTTTATTGGGTATTGCAGCTCAGCTTAACTTGAAGGGAATGGACCTATGCTGTAATACCACATGCGACCTGTACACAGGGGTGGCGCTGTGTTTGAAAGAATGCAGTAAATTTTATTAATCCCCTTTAATAATCGCTCTTGTTATTGCCAGGATTTCACGCCTCGCAGGGTCTCGCCGAGGGCTGGCTACCAACCCTGCTCCTCCTGCGTGACTACAACATCCCCACACTGTTCACCATGTACAAGTAAGTGTCACCATTTACCCCACTGTGGGGGTCTGTAACACTACAACTCCCAGCATGCCCTCTCTCCTTCCCTTGCAGTGAGCAGGAGCTGAAGTATTCCCTGCAGATCCTGGCGGAGCTGGACGCTCGGATTCTGGATTCCGGTCCGTTTCCATTCAGTTCCCTGAAGCCGGAGCAGGTTCAGTCGGACCCCAACAAGCCCCCCGTGAGCAGCAACGCCTACTACCTGCTCTTCAGGGGGGCAACGTGGTTCGATTCTGGGACCGAGATGGGGGAGCTGGACTGAGCGACAGATTAGTAGTTGTCGAAATGGACACCAACAGCGCCTCATAGCTCAGCTTCCTGGACCCCTCTGTGCGCAGAGGATAGGTGAATTGCCCCAAAACTAAGGGAAATATTATGTAGCCCACTTTCCCTGGAGTGACGACCCCTGACCTAATGTTTCTATTTGTTCCAATAAATTTCATAGTGTCTAACATTATATTATATTATACGTACACATTGGATTTCATGAAATTCCAGAAATGGCCACTAGATGGAGACAGGAAATAAGATTCATTCCACAGAGCGATGATGTCATCAGTGTGACATCACAAGTTGTTACATCTTCACAGGCGGCACATCCAGAATATTCACTGCAATCATCATCATAATGCCCTGACTTCTCTATAGATGTTACTTACCCTCTAGTGATCATCATGGCATAGATATGTCATATTACAGGGACAATATTATAGTAGTTATATTCTTGTATATAGGAGCAGTATTATAGTAGTTATATTCTTGTACATAGGGGCAGTATTATAGTAGTTATATTCTTGTATATAGGGGCAGTATTATAGTAGTTATATTCTTGTATATAGAGGCAGTATTATAGTAGTTATATTCTTGCACATAGGGGCAGTATTATGGTAGTTATATTCTTGTACATAGGATCAGTATTATAGTAGTTATATTCTTGTATATAGGATCAGTATTATAGTAGTTATATTCTTGCGCATAGGGGCAGCATTATAGTAGTTATATTCTTGCACATAGGAGCAGTATTATAGTAGTTATATTCTTGTACATAGGAGCAGTATTATAGTAGTTATATTCTTGTATATAGCAGTATTATAGTAGTTATATTCTTGTATATAGGAGCAGTATTATAGTAGTTATATTCTTGTATATAGGAGCAGTATTATAGTAGTTATATTCTTGTATATAGGGGCAGTATTATAGTAGTTATATTCTTGTACATAGGAGCAGTATTATAGTAGTTATATTCTTGTACATAGGGGCAGTATTATAGTAGTTATATTCTTGTACATAGGAGCAGTATTATAGTAGTTATATTCTTGTATATAGGAGCAGTATTATAGTAGTTATATTCTTGCACATAGGGGCAGTATTATAGTAGTTATATTCTTGTACATAGGAGCAGTATTATAGTAGTTATATTCTTGTATATAGGGGCAGTATTATAGTAGTATTATTCTTGTATATAGGAGCAGTATTATAGTAGTTATATTCTTGTACATAGAGGCAGTATTATAGTAGTTATATTCTTGTACATAGAGGCAGTATTATAGTAGTTATATTCTTGTATATAAGAGCAGTATTATAGTAGTTATATTCTTGTATATAGGAGCAGTATTATAGTAGTTATATTCTTGTACATAGGGGCAGTGTTATAGTAGTTATATTCTTGTACATAGGGGCAGTATTATAGTAGTTATATTCTTGTACATAGGGGCAGTATTTATAGTAGTTATATTCTTGTACATAGGGGCAGTATTATAGTAGTTATATTCTTGTACATAGGGGCAGTATTATAGTAGTTATATTCCTGTACATAGGAGCAGTATTATAGTAGTTATATTCTTGTATATAGGGGTCAGTATTATAGTAGTTATATTCTTGTATATAGGGGCAGTATTATAGTAGTTATATTCTTGTATATAGGGGCAGTATTATAGTAGTTATATTCTTGTATATAGGGGCAGTATTATAGTAGTTATAGTCTTGTACATAGGGGCAGTATTATAGAAGTTATATTCTTGTACATAGGAGCAGTATTATAGTAGTTATATTATTGTATATAGGGGCAGTATTATAGTAGTTATATTCTTGTACATAGGAGCAGTATTATAGTAGTTATATTCTTGTACATAGGGGCAGTATTATAGTAGTTATATTCTTGTACATAGGAGCAGTATTATAGTAGTTATATTCTTGCACATAGGGGGCAGTATTATAGTAGTTATATTCTTGTACATAGGAGCAGTATTATAGTAGTTATATTTTTGTACATAGGAGCAGTATTATAGTAGTTATATTCTTGCACATAGGGGGCAGTATTATAGTAGTTATATTCTTGTATATAGGAGCAGTGTTATAGTAGTTATATTCTTGTACATAGGAGCAGTATTATAGTAGTTATATTCTTGTATATAGGGGCAGTATTATAGTAGTTATATTCTTGTACATAGGAGCAGTATTATAGTAGTTATATTCTTGTACATAGGAGCAGTATTATAGTAGTTATATTCTTGTACATAGAGGCTGTATTATAGTAGTTATATTCTTGTACATAGGAGCAGTATTATAGTAGTTATATTCTTGTACATAGGAGCAGTATTATAGTAGTTATATTTTTGTACATAGGAGCAGTATTATAGTAGTTATATTCTTGTACATAGGGACAGTATTATAGTAGTTATATTCTTGTACATAGGGGCAGTATTATAGTAGTTATATTCTTGTATATAGGAGCAGTATTATAGTAGTTATATTTTTGTATAGAGAGGCTGTATTATAGTAGTTATATTCTTGTACATAGAGGCTGTATTATAGTAGTTATATTCTTGTATATAGGAGCAGTATTATAGTAGTTATATTCTTGTATATAGGAGCAGTATTATAGTAGTTATATTCTTGTATATAGGAGCAGTATTATAGTAGTTATATTCTTGTACATAGGAGCAGTATTATAGTAGTTATATTCTTGTACATAGGAGCAGTATTATATAGTAGTTATATTTTTGTACATAGGAGCAGTATTATAGTAGTTATATTCTTGTATATAGGGGCAGTATTATAGTAGTTATATTCTTGTATATAGGGGCAGTATTATAGTAGTTATAGTCTTGTACATAGGGGCAGTATTATAGAAGTTATATTCTTGTACATAGGAGCAGTATTATAGTAGTTATATTATTGTATATAGGGGCAGTATTATAGTAGTTATATTCTTGTACATAGGAGCAGTATTATAGTAGTTATATTCTTGTACATAGGGGCAGTATTATAGTAGTTATATTCTTGTACATAGGAGCAGTATTATAGTAGTTATATTCTTGTACATAGGAGCAGTATTATAGTAGTTATATTTTTGTACATAGGAGCAGTATTATAGTAGTTATATTCTTGTACATAGGGACAGTATTATAGTAGTTATATTCTTGTACATAGGGGCAGTATTATAGTAGTTATATTCTTGTATATAGGAGCAGTATTATAGTAGTTATATTTTTGTATAGAGAGGCTGTATTATAGTAGTTATATTCTTGTACATAGAGGCTGTATTATAGTAGTTATATTCTTGTATATAGGAGCAGTATTATAGTAGTTATATTCTTGTATATAGGAGCAGTATTATAGTAGTTATATTCTTGTATATAGGAGCAGTATTATAGTAGTTATATTCTTGTACATAGGAGCAGTATTATAGTAGTTATATTCTTGTACATAGGAGCAGTATTATAGTAGTTATATTTTTGTACATAGGAGCAGTATTATAGTAGTTATATTCTTGTACATAGGGACAGTATTATAGTAGTTATATTCTTGTATATAGGGGCAGTATTATAGTAGTTATATTCTTGTACATAGGAGCAGTATTATAGTAGTTATATTCTTGTACATAGGGGCAGTATTATAGTAGTTAATATAAGTATAAATTTTCCATTATTCTTTAGGTTAAAAAAACAGCTGTTTTGTCAGCCATTATAATAAGTGTGACGTATTCCCCTTCGGGTCGTCCTCTGGGCTCGGTTACTCGGCGTCTCGTCTTATGCCTCTGATGACTCCGGTTCGGCTCTATGTTATTTCAGTGAGTTATAAATCACTGGTGACCGAAATGTGACACCGAATCAGGAGATAATGAAGAGCTGCTTTGTGATTGGCTGAGATTTCGGTAGAACCTCGGCAGGGGATCACTGTCCTCTGCTGTTATTTTACCATGAAGGATTATAGCCTGGACGCCCGCTATATATTCCGCCTTACTGAAGTCAGTGTTGGCCGTATAGAGGAGTCTATTAAGAGCCACACACTCTTTCTTTACGCAATAATTAGATTTATTTACAGGACACTGGAAAACGTATTCCAAGAAGGTGCAGTAAACCGCGACCCGTTCACCCCCGGGAGGGGCAGAGGCGTTTCATAATTAACTTTATCCCAAAAATTGATAAACTTAAAAAGTCATCAATGGAATCAATGGGAAGAACAGTGGCGTGCCGACCTTCGGATACTATTGTCGCGTTCTTTGGACGAATTTTAGGCGCATATATATCAAAACATAAAATAAAAGTCAAAATAAAAAATGGCCGTTAATCATAAATCAGTTCTAGCTTATATCATCACAGCACAAAAATAATGACAACAAGAAGATCGATGATTGTCGGAAATCTATGGCAAGCTGGTGAAAGCCTCCAGGTGGGTAGAACCGTGGACGTTTCTATAACAGAGATTGTACATCGGGAGCCAATACATTCTACGAGGCTGATGAATGCCCCCGGGTGGGTAGAACCGTGGGCATTGAGTTTTTATAGGAGAGATGGTACACCGGGAGCCAATACATTTACAAGCCTGATAAAGGCCCCCAAGTGTGTAGAACCGTGGGCATTTCTATAATAAGGATTGTACATCGGAAGTCAATACATTCTACAAGGCTGATGAATGCCCCTGGGTGGGTAGAACCGTGGGCATTGTGTTTTTATAGGCGAGATTGTACATCGGGAGCCAATACATTCTACAAGCCTGATAAAGGCCCCCAAGTGGGTAAGAACCGTGGGCATTTCTATAATAGGGATTGTACATCGGAAGTCAATACATTCTACAAGGCTGATGAATGCCCCTGGGTGGGTAGAACCGTGGGCATTGTGTTTTTATAGGCGAGATTGTACATCGGGAGCCAATACATTCTACAAGCCTGATAAAGGCCCCCAAGTGGGTAAGAACCGTGGGCATTTCTATAATAGGGATTGTACATCGGAAGTCAATACATTCTACAAGGCTGATGAATGCCCCTGGGTGGGTAGAACCGTGGCATTGTGTTTTTATAGGCGAGATTGTACATCGGGAGCCAATACATTCTACAAGCCTTATCAGGTGGGTAGAACGGGGGGCATTTCCATAACAGAGATTGTACATCGGGAGCCAATACATTCTATGAGGCTGATGAATACCCCCCGGTTGGGTAGAACCGGGGGCATTTCTATAACAGAGACTGTACATCAGAAGCCAAATTATTCTACGAGGTTGATGAATGCCCCCGGGTGGGTAGAACTGTAAGCGTTTCGATGAAAGAGATTGTACATCAGGAGCCAATACATGAAGCTGATGAATGACCCCCGGAAGGGTAGAACTGTGGGCATTTCGATAGAAGCGATTGTATACCAGGAACCAATATGTTCTATGATGACGAAGAAGTTTTATATATGTCGCCAGTCCAATGTCAGTCCAACGTCAGAGCGGGGCGGTAGAGTGGGATCGGAATAAAAATCTATACAAGTCCAGACTGACAGGAGACATCATGGCGCTCCTCATACTCCGTATTATGACTCAAGGCTCAGATACTTCATTAGGGTTTAATGCGCCCATCACGAAAAGGTTGAAGAAGCCGACACCGGGAAGGTTCGTCATTACATTGACTTCTTCAAGTATCTGGAAAAAACGTTTTTTGGCTTTTTTCCATATGTAGGGAATGGAGGATCCCTATGGTGGGGGAACAGCAAAGGAGGTCGAGCATTGGTCTCAGCTATCGGGGCTCGTAGGGGACAGGTGATTGCTGGAAGGGCCATTGGCTCGCTCTCTGAGTTCGGGCAGGGTGAGGGTATCTGGTGCCGAGGTCTTGCGTTGTCGATCCTTGGGGAGGGTGAGGAATTCCGGAGGATCGCCGGTGATCGGGGTGGCCGGGGCGCTGCGAATGGCCGGGCAATGGCTCTCCGGAGTGATAGTGATGGTCGGGGCCACCGGGCCTATTTTCTCATTTGTGGCCGCCTGGGTCTCCTTCTCGTACTCCCGAACTTCCGCCATAGTCATTCCTATGAAAGAGGGAGGAGGGTTAATACAGAACAATAAGACCCCAACCCAAAGTTAGAGCTGAGCGAAAAAAAGCTAGAGCTGAGCGAAAAAAGCTAGAGCTGAGAGAAAAAAAGCTAGAGCTGAGAGAAAAAAAGCTAGAGCTGAGAGAAAAAAAGCTAGAGCTGAGCGAAAAAAAGCTAGAGCTGAGAGAAAAAAAGCTAGACCTGAGCGAAATAAAGCTAGAGCTGAGCAAAAAAAGCTAGAGCTGAGCGAAACAAAGCTAGAGCTGAGCAAAACAAAACTAGAGCTGAGCGAAAAAAAGCTAGAGCTGAGCAAAACAAAGCTAGAGCTGAGCGAAAAAAAGCTAGAGCTGAGCGAAAAAAAGCTAGAGCTGAGCGAAAAAAAGCTAGAGCTGAGCGAAAAAAAAAGCTAGAGCTGAGCGAAGAAAAGCTAGAGCTGAGCGAAAAAAAGCTAGAGCTGAGCGAAAAAAAAGCTAGACCTGAGCGAAATAAAGCTAGAGCTGAGCAAAAACAGCTAGAGCTGAGCGAAACAAAGCTAGAGCTGAGCAAAACAAAACTAGAGCTGAGCGAAAAAAAGAGAATTTTGTTTACGTACCGTAAATTCTTTTTTCTTTAATCATCAATGGGAGACCCAGACAATGGGGGTTTAGGGCACTGCCCTCCGGAGGTCACACTAGGTACTACAAGTTTGTAGACACCGCCTCCTCCGCTTATAAACCCCTACCGCAGGGAACATCCTCAGTTTGGTCCATAAGCTGCGAGGAGGAAATAAACCACACCCGAAACATCGGGAAGAACGCCGTGCACAGACGGTTCAACAACCCGGCAAACACTGTCTCAACAGAGAACAGAGCAAATGCAAAACATGCAACGGAACAACTGGGTGGGTGCTGGGTCTCCCATTGATGATTAAAGAAAAAAGAATTTACGGTACGTAAACAAAATTCTCTTTTTTTTCTGGTCATCATAATGGGAGACCCAGACAATGGGGATGTCCTAAAGCAATACCCCAGGGCGGGAAGAGTTCCTCAACAAGACGGATAACACATGGTTCCCTTTAAAGGTGGGCAACCGCCGCCTGGAGAACCCGCCTGCCCAAACTTGCATCCGCAGAGGCATGGGCATGCACCATATAGTGCTTAGAGAAAGTGTGCAGGCTGGACCAAGTGGCCGCCTGACACACCTGTAGAGCAGACGCTCGATGTCGCAAGGCCCAAGAGGCACCTACAGCTCTGGTAGAGTGAGCCTTCAATCCCACCGGGAGAGGCAAACCAGAAGACCGGTAAGCCTCTTGAATGGAAGCCTTAATCCATCTGGCCAAGGTTGACTTTGAAGCCGCGGACCCTTTACAGCGACCTGTCGTGAGAACAAATAAGGAATCCGAACTCCTGAAGGAGGCGGTTCTGGACACAAATGCGTACGGCTCTCACGAGATCCAGAGTATGTAGGGCGCGCTCCACCTGATGAACGGGAGCGGGGCAAAATGATGGGAGAACAATCTCCTGGTTCAGGTGAAAAGTTGAAACCACCTTCGGCAAGAATTCTGGCCGTGGACGCATCACCACCTTGTCTTGGTGAACCACCAGAAAGGGTGACTTGCACGATAGTGCAGCCAATTCTGAGACCCTCCTCAGAGACGTAATTGCCACCAGAAAGGCCACTTTCTGGGACAGACGAGATAGAGAAACATCCCTCAGAGGCTCAAACGGCGGTTTCTGTAATGCCGCCAGGACCATGTTAAGGTCCCAAGGGTCTAGAGGTCTCTTGTAGGGCGGAACCATCCGCGACACCCCCTGCAGAAATTGACGTACCTTCGGGAGGAGCGCCAATCGCCTGTCAAACAGCACCGAAAGTGCTGATACTTGACATTTCAAAGAGCCAAGGGATAATCCCAACTCCAAACCCGACTGTAAGAAAGCCAACAACGTCGGGATGGACAAGGGCCACGGAGACCGTCCACCAGAGGCACACCAGGTAAAAAAGATCTTCCACGTCCTGTGGTACATCTTCCTGGAAACGGGCTTCCTAGCCCGATTCATAGTGGCCACCACTGTAGGAGAGAAACCCCTGGATGTTAGCAGCCAGGCCTCAAGAGCCATGCAGTCAATCTGAGGGCCCTGGAATTGAGGTGGAAGAATGGGCCTTGTGCGAGTAAATCTGCGCGGTCTGGAAGAGCCCACCTGTGTCCGCCTGACAGTTGCCACAGGTCCGGGTACCAGGACCTCCTGGGCCAATCCGGAGCCACTAGAATGGCTACCCTGCACTCCGACCTGATTTTCCACAGAACCCTGGGAATCAGAGCCAGAGGTGGGAACACATACGGCAGATGAAATCTGGACCAAGTCAGGACCAGAGCATCCGCTCCCAGAGATTGGGGATCCCAAGACCTCGCCATGTATTGCGGCACCTGATGATTCAGCCTTGAGGCCATCAGATCCACGTCCGGAGTGCCCCATCTGCTGCAGATGTCCCGGAAGACGTCTGGATGCAGGGACCACTCTCCGGCGTCCATCCCCTGCCGGCTCAGGTAGTCGGCCTCCCAGTTCTCGACCCCTGGGATGTGAACTGCGGAGATCAGGCAGTCGTTTTCCTCCACCCACGACAGGATGCGGTGGACTTCGGCGAGGGCCTGAGCGCTTCTGGTCCCTCCCTGATGATTTATGTAGGCGACGGCCGTCGCATTGTCGGACTGTACCCGAATGGGTCGTCCTGCCAGGAATTTCTGAAACGCCAGGAGCGCCAGATAGACCGCCTTGATCTCCAGGACGTTGATCTGCAACGTCGACTCCGCCTGAGTCCAGAGGCCTTGAGCCCTGTGGTGTAAGAACACCGCGCCCCAGCCCTTCAGACTGGCGTCGGTGGTTACCACTAACCATGAAGGTTTGAGGAAGGATCTTCCCCGTGACAAGTGACGTGGCTGGAGCCACCACTGCAGGGAGTCCCTGGTTGGTTGTGACAGTGCCACCAACCGATTCAGAGAGATCGCTCTCTTGTCCCATCGGCGAAGAATCTCCAGCTGGAGAGGACGGAGACGAAACTGTGCAAAGGGCACCGCCTCTATCGCCGCTACCATGCGTCCCACCAGTCTCATCAATTCCCGAAGGGATGAGTGAGGTGACAGGAGAACGTTCTGTACTCCTGAGTGGATCCCCAGCTGCTTGGCCTGAGGTAGAGACACCAGGGCTGAGTCCGTGTGGAAGTCCATTCCCAGATATGTCAATGACTGGGTCGGAACCAGGGTCGACTTCTGAGTATTGAGAAGCCACCCAAACTGTTCCAGAGACCTCATGGTCACTTCCAGGCTCACCCGACAAAGGTCTTCCGATGGCGCCCTGACCAATAGGTCGTCCAGATAGGGTATGACGGCGTGACCCTGCACATGCAGGAGAGCCATCATAGATGCCATCACCTTCGTGAACACCCGTGGTGCAGAGGCCAACCCGAAGGGTAGGGCCACAAATTGGAAGTGTTCGTCCCCCACTGCGAATCGTAACCAGCGCTGATGAGCCGGTGCAATGGGCACGTGAAGGTAAGCGTCCCTGATATCGATGGACGCTAGGAAGTCCCCCTGTGACACAGCCGCGATCACGGAACGAAGGGATTCCATGCGGAACTTCCGGACCAACACGTGACGGTTGAACAATTTTAGGTCCAGGACCGGTTGAAAGGAGCCGTCCTTTTTTGGGACAATAAAGAGGTTGGAGTAAAAACCCCTGAACCTCTCTGCCGTGGGCACTGGGACCACCACTCCGTCTCTGCGGAGTCCCTCCAACACCCGGTGAAAAGCCTGAGCCTTTTCTGGGGATGGAACAGACCGATGGAATCGGGGTAATGGTTTTGACGTCAGCTCTATCCTGTAACCTCGTGAGACTACGTCTCGAACCCACTGATCTTGAACGTGAAGTAGCCACTTGTCCTGAAAGCGAGACAAGCGGCCCCCCACCTGTGGGGAGGCAGGAAGAGAGAGCGAGTCATGTAGAGGCGGGTTTGGGGGTGGCAGCTGTTGCCCCCGCCGGCTTCTTGGGACGACTCTTAGAGCGCCACTGAGAAGCAGGCTTGCCCCCTCGGTCCGTGCGAGCGGACGGTGCTGATGACTGTGAGCTGGAACGAAAGGACCACTGCTTTGGGTTCCTTTTAACGGTATACCGTGGCTTAGGCTTATTCTGCGGTATCTTAGACTCAGCAGAATCCTTAATCAGCTTGTCCAGCTCTGTGCCAAAAAGTCTGTCACCAGAGAACGGAAGATTCTGCAGAATCTTCTTAGATGTGGCATCTGAGTCCCAAAGACGCAGCCACAACAACCTGCGGATCGCTATCGCATTGGCCGAAGCCACAGCTGAGCGAGTGGCAGTTTCCAGAGACGCCGTCCTGGCGTAGTCCGCATAGGCCCTTGCTCTCTCAGTGAGTGCCAGGACCTCCGGACTGGACCTTGCCAGGTCAGTGATACCATCCAAGCAGGTAGTAATCGCTTGTAAGGTCCAGACCGTGGCGAAATTAGGGGCAAATGAAGACCCCACAGCCTCATAGGAAGACTTGGCGAGTTGCTCGACCAGTCTATCAGTCGCATCCTTCAGCGAGGAGCTATCAGAGGCAGAGAAAAGGGAGCGTGCAGCAATCCTGGTCATGGAGGCGTCCACCTTTGGAGACTGCGACCATTCCTGAAGCACCTCCTGGGGGAAGGGGAAACGATTGTCCTTGGGTTTGCGGACATAACGCCGCCCAGGATGTAACCTGGGAGCTCTAATCACCCTTCCAAAATTAGTGTGGTCCATGAAAGATCCACTTGGTCTAGCCTCTGGCCGCAGCCATTGATAGACCTCCTTCGGGTGCACGACAACCTCTTCAGGGGGAGTCACGAGACGCAAGGTCTCATTGATGGAGGACACCAGATCCTCCACCCCGTCTGGTGGTTCAGACACAGACCCGAGAGTAGACCCCCCATCATCTTCCTCACCATCAGAGGAACGCTCCTCCTCAGAGAGAGCCTGGAGCTCGGGTGAATCCTCACGACGAGCTCGCTTAGGGGGTCTCACAGCAGAAGAGGGGGACACCCGGGGGTAACTGTAAGGAGTAGCTGGGCTTTCCAGTCTCCTATGAAGTGCCTCCAGTGACTGCGACATGGAGGACATCTGGGACAGCAGGGATTCATTGATCCTGTTCTGCGTTTCCCATGGCCCTGGGATTACCTGAACCTCAGGGTACAGCACCGGAGCTGCTGCCTCAGCCGAGCCAGTCCGGGCTTCTGGGCGTCCGCAGTTATTGCAGGACCCCTCCACCAGAGTTCCCTTGCAAGTAGCACAGGTCATGGTGTTATCCGCCGCCTTAGCAGCATGCTTCCTAACTGAGGACATAGCCACAGTAGGGGGTGTATAAGCCAAGTCGAATAGACAAACAAACCGGGTGTCCCGGTGGCTTACCGACCGCAGTAACGCGGTGGGAGGAAGCGGTGTGCGTGTGTGACCTCCGCGAGTTCCGGTCTCCCTCTGAAGTGCAGACACGTGCTGCCGTAGCTCCCAGCCGGGAAGTGAGGGAGAAGATGGCCGCCGCCAGTACAGATGTGGGCGGCGCCGGGAACACGCGGGAATCACACGCACACGCCCCCCGGTGACGTCACCGTAAGGGCTGCCTCTCCTCCTCCAAGCAGCCTCTGTAATGGAGGTGCTGGAGCCCGCAGCGCGGGAAATGGTGTAATAAACACAGTACACACACACAGACTGCAATCACATCCAAAGAAACGGCAGTCTACGGCCTCAGCCCCTGTGTCACACAGGGCGGTCAGCCAGGGTGACCCCAGCACAGGGTACACCTCCAGATCCGCGGACCCGAGGGCAACGCGCGGTCTGAGTGTCAAGACACGTAAAGTGCCAGACACTACCCCCAGGCACACAGGAGACACAGAGTGCCTCAGTGCCGGTCCGGTCTGTAAGCACCATTTAGGGAGGCCTCGGACGGGGGTTCAGCCCAGTCCGGAGTGTAAGCACCATTTAGGGAGGCCTCGGACTGGGCTGGCTCCAGTCCGGTCTGTAAGCACCATTTAGGGAGGCCTCGGACGGAGCGGAGCTGTGCAAGGCTCCCATCTCCCACTCTCCAGAGCCCCCCAGAGAGGGATGGAAAGGAGCGCGACAGCGTACCGGGAGAACACAAAGTGTCCAGGCCATTGGCCCTCCGGTACCTCCACCTGCGTGTGCCACAAAGGGTGAGCGGGGAGGCTGTCGCAGGTCCCGTCAGGACCATATTACCTTGTCTTCAGACGCCATCACGTAAGTAGTGAGAATGCAGTGAAGTGCAAGCAAAGCGTGATCCTCCGAGCACACTAAGTTTAAAACTGAGGATGTTCCCTGCGGTAGGGGTTTATAAGCGGAGGAGGCGGTGTCTACAAACTTGTAGTACCTAGTGTGACCTCCGGAGGGCAGTGCCCTAAACCCCCATTGTCTGGGTCTCCCATTATGATGACCAGAAAAAAGCTAGAGCTGAGCAAAACAAAGCTAGAGCTGAGTGAAAAAAAGCTAGACCTGAGCGAAACAAAGCTAGAGCTGAGCAAAAAAGCTAGAGCTGAGCAAAAAAAGCTAGAGCTGAGAGAAAAAAAGCTAGAGCTGAGCGAAAAAAGCTAGAGCTGAGCAAAAAAAGCTAGAGCTGAGCAAAAAAAGCTAGAGCTGAGAGAAAAAAAAGCTAGAGCTGAGCGAAAAAAAAGCTAGACCTGAGCGAAATAAAGCTAGAGCTGAGCAAAAACAGCTAGAGCTGAGCGAAACAAAGCTAGAGCTGAGCAAAACAAAACTAGAGCTGAGCGAAAAAAAGCTAGAGCTGAGCAAAACAAAGCTAGAGCTGAGCGAAAAAAAGCTAGACCTGAGCGAAACAAAGCTAGAGCTGAGCAAAAAAGCTAGAGCTGAGCAAAAAAAGCTAGAGCTGAGAGAAATAAAGCTAGAGCTGAGCGAAAAAAGCTAGAGCTGAGCAAAAAAAGCTAGAGCTGAGCAAAAAAAAGCTAAATATGAGTGAAAAAAGCTAGAGCTGAGCGAAAAAAGCTAGACCTGAGCAAAAAAAGTTATCAAAAGCCTGTTCAGGTGGCTACAGGGTTCCTGGACCTGCGGCACTTCTCAGAAAAGGTTCGGCTGTCATGAACCCTAAAAATACCCGGAGTCCATGTCACCAGATCCACGATATGACGAAGGTGCCAGGTGTAGGATTTCATGTTTAATTCTGCGCCACGCGGCCGCACGTGTGATCCATTCCCTTATATTAGGTTATGTTAGATGACAGCGAGGCCCCAGACGTATCATTCTCATACAGATTATACAGGATTCTCTCCGCTCTCACCCAGAGGAAATGTGAATTGTGTTAAATAAATAACACAACCACGGTTCACATAATAACAGACTGGTCCCCAGAGCTTACACTCGCTTACATTGTCCTTGAACAATATTACAGAAAGCAGTAACCAGATCGGAAGATTTCACCTCGAGCGACCGGCTCCGCATCATTCTGGGATAGTTACCTAATTACACGTCCGACGGTGAGATACGACCGCGTAAATCAGAATATTAGAGGCGAAAATAACAAGAGACGATCGGATTCCTTCTCACTTCATTAATGTATTTTCAAGAATTGAGCATCTGACTGACTGCAGATAACAGCGCCCCCTATACAGGACAGGAGGAACTGCTCACTACTGTGATGATGGACATACAAATACATCAAACATATCACATACCGTACCACTCATCCACCCAGGCGAAGGCCTGACGATGCCCCACAATCAGCAGATCCCGAATTACCTGACAAGAAGAGAAAAACAACATAAGCAAGAGGGGAGAGAACATAATACTGCCCCCAGTACTATAATACTGCTTCTATGTACAAGAATATAACTACTATAATACTGCCCCTATGTACAGGAATATAACTACTATAATACTGCCCCTATATACAAGAATATAACTACTATAATACTGCCCCCTATGTACAAGAATATAACTACTATAATAATACTGCTCCCTATATACAAGAATACAACTACTATAATACTGCCCCTATGTACAAGAATATAACTACTATAATACTGCCCCTATGTACAAGAATATAACTACTATAATACTGCCCCTATGTACAAGAATATAACTACTATAATACTGCCCCTATATACAAGAATATAACTACTATAATACTGCCCCTATGTATAAGAATATAACTACTATAATACTGCTCTTATATACAAGAATATAACTACTATAATACTGCCCCCTATATACAAGAATATAACTACTATAATACTGACCGCTATGTACAAGAATAAACTACTATAATACTGCCCCTATGTACAAGAATATAACTACTATAATACTGCCCCTATGTACAAGAATATAACTACTATAATACTGCCTCTATGTACAAGAATATAACTACTATAATACTGCTCCTATACACAAGAATATAACTACTATAATACTGACCGCTATGTACAAGAATATAACTACTATAATACTGCCCCTATGTACAAGAATATAACTACTATAATACTGCCCCTATGTACAAGAATATAACTACTATAATACTGCCTCTATGTACAAGAATATAACTACTATAATACTGCCCCTATGTACAAGAATATAACTACTATAATACTGCCCCTATGTACAAGAATATAACTACTATAATACTGCCTCTATGTACAAGAATATAACTACTATAATACTGCCCCTATATACAAGAATATAACTACTATAATACTGCTATGTACAAGAATATAACTACTATAATACTGCCCCTATATACAAGAATATAACTACTATAATACTGCTATGTACAAGAATATAACTACTATAATACTGCCCCTATATACAAGAATATAACTACTATAATACTGCCCCAATGTACAAGAATATAACTACTATAATACTGCTCCTATATACAAGAATATAACTACTATAATACTGCCCCTATGTACAAGAATATAACTACTATAATACTGCTCCTATATACAAGAATATAACTACTATAATACTGACCCTATGTACAAGAATATAACTACTATAATACTGCTCCCTATATACAAGAATATAACTACTATAATAATGCTCCTATGTACAAGAATATAACTACTATAATACTGCTCCTATGTACAAGAATATAACTCCTATAATACTGCTCCTATATACAAGAATATAACTACTATAATACTGCTCCTATGTATAAGAATATAACTACTATAATACTGCCCCTATATACAAGAATATAACTACTATAATACTGACCGCTATGTACAAGAATATAACTACTATAATACTGCCCCTATGTACAAGAATATAACTACTATAATACTGCCGCTATGTACAAGAATATAACTACTATAATACTGCCTCTATGTACAAGAATATAACTACTATAATACTGCCTCTATGTACAAGAATATAACTACTATAATACTGCCCCTATATACAAGAATATAACTACTATAATACTGCTATGTACAAGAATATAACTACTATAATACTGCCCCTATATACAAGAATATAACTACTATAATACTGCTATGTACAAGAATATAACTACTATAATACTGCCCCTATATACAAGAATATAACTACTATAATACTGCCCCTATGTACAAGAATATAACTACTATAATACTGCCCCTATGTACAAGAATATAACTACTATAATACTGCCTCTATGTACAAGAATATAACTACTATAATACTGCCCCTATATACAAGAATATAACTACTATAATACTGCTATGTACAAGAATATAACTACTATAATACTGCCCCTATATACAAGAATATAACTACTATAATACTGCTATGTACAAGAATATAACTACTATAATACTGCCCCTATATACAAGAATATAACTACTATAATACTGCCCCAATGTACAAGAATATAACTACTATAATACTGCTCCTATATACAAGAATATAACTACTATAATACTGCCCCTATATACAAGAATATAACTACTATAATACTGACCCTATGTACAAGAATATAACTACTATAATACTGCCCCTATGTACAAGAATATAACTACTATAATACTGCTCCTATGTACAAGAATATAACTACTATAATAATGCTCCTATGTACAAGAATATAACTACTATAATACTGCTCCTATGTACAAGAATATAACTCCTATAATACTGCTCCTATATACAAGAATATAACTACTATAATACTGCTCCTATGTATAAGAATATAACTACTATAATACTGCCCCTATATACAAGAATATAACTACTATAATACTGCCCCTATATACAAGAATATAACTACTATAATACTGCCCCTATATACAAGAATATAACTACTATAATACTGCCCCTATATACAAGAATATAACTACTATAATACTGCCTCTATATACAAGAATATAACTACTATAATACTGACCCTATGTACAAGAATATAACTACTATAATACTGCTCCTATGTACAAGAATATAACTACTATAATACTGCTCCTATGTACAAGAATATAACCACTATAATACTGCCCCTATTACAAGAATTAACTACTATAATACTGCCCTATTACAAGAATATAACTACTATAATACTGCCCCTATATACAAGAATATAACTACTATAATACTGCCCCTATATACAAGAATATAACTACTATAATACTGCCCCATTACAAGAATATAACTACTATAATATGCCTCTCTATAGTTACAAGAATATAACACTATACTGCTACAAATTAAATACTGCTCCTATGTACAAGAATAAATAATAGCACTTAATAACTATAATACTGCCCCTATGTACAAGAATATAACTACATAATACTGCCCTATTACAAAATATAACTACTATAATACTGCTCCTATGTACAAGAATATAACTACTATAATACTGCCCTATGTACAAGAATATAACTACTATAATACTGCCCTATGTACAAGAATATAACTACTATAATACTGCCCCTATGTACAAGAATATAACTACTATAATACTGCTCCTATGTACAAGAATATAACTACTATAATACTGCTCCTATGTACAAGAATATAACTACTATAATACTGCCCTATGTACAAGAATATAACTACTATAATACTGCTCCTATGTACAGGGATATAACTACTATAATACTGCCCCTATGTACAAGAATATAACTACTATAAATACTGCTCCTATGTACAAGAATATAACTACTATAATACTGCTCCTATGTACAAGAATATAACTACTATAATACTGCCCCTATGTACAAGAATATAACTACTATAATACTGCACCTATATACAAGAATATAACTACTATAATACTGCCCCTATGTACAAGAATATAACTACTATAATACTGCCCCTATGTACAAGAATATAACTACTATAATACTGCTCCTATGTACAAGAATATAACTACTATAATACTGCCCCTATGTACAAGAATATAACTACTATAATACTGCCCCTATGTACAAGAATATAACTACTATAATACTGCACCTATATACAAGAATATAACTACTATAATACTGCTCCTATGTACAAGAATATAACTACTATAATACTGCCCCTATGTACAAGAATATAACTACTATAATACTGCCCCTATGTACAAGAATATAACTACTATAATACTGCTCCTATGTACAAGAATATAACTACTATAATACTGCCCCTATGTACAAGAATATAACTACTATAATACTGCCCCTATGTACAGGAATATAACTACTATAATAACTGCTCCTATATACAAGAATATAACTACTATAATTACTGCTCCTATATACAAGAATATAACTACTATAATACTGCTCCTATGTACAAGAATATAACTACTATAATACTGCCCCTATATACAAGAATATAACTACTATAATACTGCCCCTATGTACAGGAATATAACTACTATAATACTGCCCCTATGTACAAGAATATAACTACTATAATACTGCCCCCTATGTACAAGAATACAACTACTATAATACTGCCCCTGTGTACAGACAGTACATATCTGTATATACAGCATTGCACCTGTGGCTCACGCTCTCCTTCTGTCGATCACGCACCTTGTGCACAAATTGCTCCACTCGTGTCTGGAGCCCCCACACTTCAAACTTGACATTGACGAGTTTATATGAGCACATAATGGGCTCCGCGTGACACCGCCATCCCTCCTTCAGGGGCCCGCGCCCCGTCTTACTGGAGACGAAATGCCTGAGATCCTGCAATAGAGGAGATGTGGGGTCAGGTGACATTGCTCAGTCACTGGATAACTGTGTATTAGAGAGTGGGGTGGATGTATATAGGGGGATCGTACAGAGATGGCGAGTGATGTATATAGCAGTATATAGAGGTGGTATGTACACAGGGCACCAGTACTGGCACAGATGGCGGCACTGAAGTTGTAGGATATGCCCCTAATAAAGGAAAAGTATAGATCGAAGGGATTGTATATAGAGGTGACTGTATATAAAGGGGGCTGTATATAGAGGGGATTGCCTATAGAGGGGGCTGTATATAGAGGGGATTGCCTATAGAGGGGGCTGTATATAGAGGGGATTGCCTATAGAGGGGGCTGTATATAGAGGGGGCTGTATATAGAGGGGGCTGTATACAGAGGGGATTGTATATAGAGGGGGCTGTATATAGAGGGGGCTGTATATAGAGGGGGCTGTATATAGAGGGGGCTGTATACAGAGGGATTGTATATAGAGGGGGCTGTATATAGAGGGGGCTGTATATAGAGGGGGCTGTATATAGAGGGGGCTGTATATAGAGGGGGCTATATAGAGGGAGCTGTATATAGAGGGGGCTATATAGAGGGAGCTGTATATAGAGGGAACTGTATATAGAGGGGACTGTATATAGAGGGGGCTGTATATAGAGGGGGCTGTATACAGAGGGGACTGTATACAGAGGGGGCTGTATACAGAGGGGACTGTATACAGAGGGGGCTGTATACAGAGGGGACTGTATACAGAGGGGACTGTATATAGAGGGGACTGTATATAGAGGGGGCTGTATATGAAGGGGACTGTATATAGAGGGGACTGTATATAGGGGGGCTGTATATAGAGGGGACTGTATATAGAGGGGATTGTATATAGAGGGGGCTGTATATAGAGGGGGCTGTATATAAAGGGGGCTGTATATAGAGGGGGCTGTATTTAGAGGGGACTGTTTATAGAGGGGGCTGTATATAGAGGGGACTGTATATAGAGGGGATTGTATATAGAGGGGGCTGTATATAGAGGGGACTGTATATAGAGAGGACTGTATATAGAGGGGGCTGTATATAGAGGGAACTGTATATAGAGGGGGCTGTATATAGAGGGGGCTGTATATAGAGGGGACTGTATCTAGAGGTGACTGTATATAGAGGGGGCTGTATATAGAGGGGGCTGTATATAGAGGGGGCTGTATATAGAGGGGACTGTATATAGGGGGGCTGTATATAGAGGGGGCTGTATATAGAGGGGGCTGTATATAGAGGGGGCTGTATATAGAGGGGGCTGTATATAGAGGGGGCTGTTTATAGATGTAGTGGCGTAACTTGAAGCTCAGGGGCCCTGATGTGAAAGCTCCAGCGGGGCCCCCAATTATTACAAATCTTTAATAGCATTAGTCTTTTTCTACAGAACAAAGTGACTTTTGGGGCCCCCCAGGCTGCAGGGCCCGGGTGCGGTTGCATCCCCTGCACAGGTTGTAGATACGCCCCTGTATAGAGGGGATTGTATATAGAGATGATATATTGGTGTTGTATAGAGGGGGAGTCTCGCTGGCTTCGGATACATTTTGGTCGTGTTCCCTGGCTCTCGTGAATGTTCCTTGGAAACATATGGAAGAAGAAGAGAAGAACATTCTGCTGTGGAAGACGGAGGAGATCTGGGCGAGATCATCTCTGAGCAGGGAGCGGCGTCTGGCACAGGGGGCTGTATAGAAGCGGACCCCTATAGCCACTCGTACCCCAATACAATCAATGGCGCTGGGTCATTGATTACAAGAGAGAACAAAGGGTGGAAGAAAAGGCCCGTACCCAAAAAAAGAAACAAAAATATGTAATACCACTAATGGCCACCAGGGGGCGCTACAATCAAACCACAGAACATGTAACATTTAACTTATCCCAGCTACAAGGCTATTGCTCCCTGTTATCAGTCACGTGGCTCTTTGTATATAAACACTACTACTCCCAGCATTTGCTCGTGTCACCTCGCTGCTCTTGTAATATCGCTCCGGGATCTCGTCATACGCAATGTCCAGGTGCGTCACCTCGTGCCCCTCGTCTGCTACATCAGCATTAAAGATCTGACGAATCAAACCAAAGAACATGAGAATGATTACAGGATCAATACAAGAGGTGGGGGAGGGGAGGTGGGGAGGGTAGGAGAAGGGAAGGGGGAGGGGAAGAGGGTAGGAGAAGGGAAGGGGAAGATGAGGGGAAGGGGAGGAGGATGGGAAGAGGAAGGGAAGGGGAGGGGGTACGGGAGAGGAATGGAAGGAGGATGGGACGAGGACAAGGAGGTGAAGGGGTGGGAAAGGGGAGGGGGTAGGGGAAGGGAAGGGGAAAAGGAGGGGAATGGGAGGAGGATGGGACAAGGACAAGGATGGGAAGAGGACGAGGAAGGGAAGGGAAAAACAGGGGAAAGGGGAAGGGGAAGGGGAGGGGGTAGGGGAAAAGAAGTGGAAAAGGAGGGGAATGGGAGGAGGATGGGAAGAGGATGAGGATGGGACGAGGACAAGGATGGGAAGAGGGCGAGGAGAGGAAGGGGAGGGGAAAAACAGGGAAGGGGTGGGGAAGGGGGAGGGGAAGAGAAAGGGATGGGAAGTGGAGCGGAAGGTGAAAAGAAAGGGGAAGTAAAAGGGAAAAATGGGAAGGGGAAGAAGAATGAAAGAGAAGGGAGGAAGGGAAGAGGAAGGGAGGGGATGGGGAAAAGAAAGGGGAAGGAGAAGGGAAGGGGAAAAACAGGTGAAGAGGAAAAGGAATGGAAGGGGGTAGGGGAAGAGGAGGGGAATAGGAAGTGGAGGGGAAGGGGACAGGAAGAGAAGTGGAAGGGGAGGTAAAGGTGAGGGGAAGGGAAAGCGAGGGGAACAGATGGAGAAGGTAAGTCTAGAGAGAGGGAAGGGAAAGGCGAGAAGAAGGGGAAAGGAAGGGTGAGGGGAAGGGAAGGTGAGGAGAAGAGAAGAGAAGGGGAAGGGAGGGCGAGGGGAAGGCAAGGGAAGGAGAAGAGCAGGGAAGTGGAAGGGAGAGGAGAAGGGGAAGAGAAGAGGAAGGGCAAGAGGAAGGGGAAGTGGAGGGGAGGGGAAGGGTAGAGGAAGAGGAGGGGCCGAGGAGAGGAAGGTGAGGGGAAGGGTAGAGGAAGGGGAAGAGAAGATGACCAGGAAGAGGAGGGGCAGAGGAGAGATGGGTGAGGGGCGTCCGGATGCCACTTACGGTGTCGTTATCGCCGCAGTCATCTGAATATCTGGTCTCGATGTGGATGGAGAATTTCGGGAGGAACGAGCACTGGAGAAATGAGAGAACAGAGTGTTATAACGTGCTCCAGTCACATCCACAGCTGCGGGGAGATCAGACATCCGCCACATGAGCGCGACCGAATAACGCACGAATCACTTCCGTATATAGATGATTCCGCTTACCGTATACTCTGGTGGAGAGCGGGACAACGAAGGGTTAATATGGTTAGTTGATCACAAGGGGAAAATATATAAAGAAAAAAAACAACAGAAAAAAAACGAATTAGCTTCATGTGTTGCCATGGCAACTGCTCATCAATTGGTTGCTATTGGTAACCAGTATTTTTTATTGGTATTTTTTTTAAACTATTTTCTATAAACACCCCCCCCATAATCCCCCGGTATATGGATCTAGAACACATTTACATACAGAATAGACACAAGGATGGTATCAGAGAGAAGAGCAGCCATTAAATACCATTAAATACATAGCAGCCAATCAGAAAGCATGTTTCATGTTTCCAATTCCAGTGTAGAAATGAAACCTGAGCTCTGATTGGTTCCCAGTGCAGTGTGATGTTGGAGGTACCTGTCACGGTGTAGGGGTAGTAGTTCCAGGCTTTCTCGCACACGTAGAACATCCGAGGTACCACGGCCCGGGCCCAGCTCGGTAATTTGCTGAAAACATAAAAAAAGATGAAAATAAATACTATAAACATCACATCCATCAAAACTGGTGGAGAGAACATGGCGACCAATCAGGTCTCTGCTTTCATTTGCCAAAGTGCTTATCAGATATGAGAGCTGAAATCTGATTGGTTGTCAGAAAGTCCATAGCAACAGACTAGTGATAGTGGTTGTAGCTAGGTGTGATGTGTATCTAGGGAGTAAATTAAGGAATCAGACATAGGAAATAAAGGAAATATTACAGAGATTGAACCTGCCCTTTAAAAAGACATGAATATTGGTCACTTAAAGGGGCAGAGGCCTAAGGTGAAGCTCAGGGCCATAATCTGTTATGGGGCAGAGGAACCTTAAGGCCCCTTCAAGGCCCGAGGGTGACCTGGGGAACTACATCAAGTCTATTCATGACATTTCTTCCCCCATCACCTGTGAGTGATATTACAGAGAAATGGAAGGAGCCACAGACCCCGTAATGTTACAGAGCGGGGGGCCAGGTGCTGAGGAGCAGAGGACAGAAAAGTCCCCACCGCCCTGCTGACCCCATAACTGCAGAGTCCAGACCTCCTCTGTAACATCAGCACAAACACTGCACCACCGGGAGCTTCATAGCCAAGCAGCTGCAGCCGTACATCAGCAAGCACAATGCCGAGCAGCTGCAGCCGTACACCACCAAGCACAATGCTGAGCAGCTGCAGCCGTACACCACCATGCACAATTCCGAGCAGCTGCAGCCGTACATCACCAAGCACAATGCTGAGCAGCTGCAGCCGTACATCACCAAGCACAATGCTGAGCAGCGGCAGCCGTACACCACCATGCACAATGCCGAGCAGCTGCAGCCGTACATCACCAAGCACAATGCCGAGCAGCTGTAGCCATACATCACCAAGCACAATGCTTAGCAGCTGCAGCTGTAAATCACCAAGCACAATGCCGAGCAGCTGCAGCCGTACATCACCAAGCACAGTGCCGAGCAGCCGCAGCCGTACATCACCAAGCACAATGCCGAGCAGCTGCATCCGTACATCACCAAGCACAATGCCGAGCAGCCACAGCCGTACATCATCAAGCACAATGCCACACAGCTGCAGCCGTACATCACCAAGCACAATGCCAAGCAGCCACAGCCGTACATCACCAAGCACAATGCCGAGCAGCCACACATCACCAAGCACAATGCCGCACAGCTGCAGACGTACATCACCAAGCACAATGCCAAGCAGCCACAGCCGTACATCACCAAGCACAATGTCAAGAAGCTGCAGCCGTACATCACCAAGTACAATGCTGAGCAGCTGCAGCTGTACATCACCAAGCACAATGCTTGCTGAGCACACCAAAGAGCCTGGACTTAAGCCCTATCCATCACCACAGAGCCTGGACCCCAGCTCCATCCAACAGCACAGAGCCTGGACCTCAGCCCCTGCCATCACTACAGAGCCAGGATTTCAGTCTTATCCAACATCACAGAACCCGGACCCCGGACCCATCCAACACCACAGAGCCCGGACCTCAGCCTCATCCAACACCACAGAGCCCAGACCTGAGCCCCATCCAACACCACAGAGCCCGGACCTCAGCCCCATCCGACACCACAGAGCCCGGACCTCAGCCCCATCCAACACCACAGAGCCCGGACCTCAATGCTATCCAACACCACAGAGCCCGGACCTCAGCCTCATCCAACATCACAGAGCCCAGACCCCAGCACCATCCAACACCACAGAGCCCGGACCTCAGCCCCATCCGACACCACAGAGCCCGGACCTCAGCCCCATCCGACACCACAGAGCCCGGACCTCAGCCCCATCCGACACCACAGAGCCCGGACCTCAGCCCCATCCAACACCACAGAGCCCGGACCTCAGCCCCATCCAACACCACAGAGCCCGGACCTCAATGCTATCCAACACCTCAGAGCCCGGACCTCAGCCCCATCCAACACCACAGAGCCCGGACCTCAATGCTATCCAACACCTCAGAGCCCGGACCTCAGCCTCATCCAACATCACAGAGCCCAGACCCCAGCACCATCCAACACCACAGGGTCCGGACCTCAGCCCCATCCAACACCACAGAGACCTGACCTCAGCCCCATCCAACACCACAGAGCCCAGACCTCAGCCCATTCCAACACCACAGAGCCCAGACTTCAGTCCCATCCAACACCACAGAGCCCGGACCTCAGTCCCATCCAACACCACAGAGCCCAGACTTCAGCCCCATCCAACACCACAGAGCCCAGACCTCAGCCCCATTCAACACCACAGAGCCCGGACCTCAGCCCCATCCAACACCACAGAGCCCGGACCTCAGCCCCATCCAACACCACAGAGCCCGGACCTCAGCCCCATCCAACACCACAGAGCACAGACCTCAGCCCCATCCAACACCACAGAGCACAGACATCATGCCCCATCCAACACCACAGAGCCCAGACCTCAGCCCCATCCAACACCACAGAGCCCGGACCTCAATGCTATCCAACACCTCAGAGCCCGGACCTCAGCCCCATCCAACACCACAGAGCCCGGACCTCAGCCCCATCCAACACCACAGAGCCCAGACTTCAGCCCCATCCAACACCACAGAGCCCGGACCTCAGCCCCATCCAACACCCATCCAACACCACAGAGCCTGGACCTCAGCCCCATCCAACACCACAGAGCACAGACCTCAGCCCCATCCAACACCACAGAGCACAGACCTCAGCCCCATCCAACACCACAGAGCACAGACCTCAGCCCCATCCAACATCACAGAGTCCGGACCTCAGCCTCATCCAACACCACAGAGCCCGGACCTCAGCCTCATCCAACACCACAGAGCCCGGACCTCAGCCTCATCCAACACCACAGAGCCCGGACCTCAGCCTCATCCAACACCACAGAGCCCAGACCTCAGCCCCATCCAACACCACAGAGCCCGGACCTCAGCCCCATCCAACACCACAGAGCACAGACCTCAGCCCCATCCAACATCACAGAGCCCGGACCTCAGCCTCATCCAACACCACAGAGCCCGGACCTCAGCCTCATCCAACACCACAGAGCCCGGACCTCAGCCCTATCCAACACTACAGAGCCCGGACTTCAGCCCCATCCAACACCACAGAGCCCGGACCTCAGCCCCATCCAACACCACAGAGCCCGGACCTCAGCCCCATCCAACACCACAGAGCCCGGACCCCAGCCCCATCCAACACTACAGAGCCCGGACCCCAGCCCCATCCAACACCACAGAGCCCGGACCTCAGCCTCATCCAACATCACAGAGCCCGGACCTCAGCCCCATCCAACACCACAGAGCCCGGACCCCAGCCCCATCCAACACTACAGAGCCCAGACCCCAACCCCATCCAACACCACAGAGCCCGGACCTCAGCCCCATCCAACACCACAGAGCCCGGACCTCAGCCCCATCCAACACCACAGAGCCCGGACCTCAGCCCCATCCAACACCACAGAGCCCGGACCCCAGCCCCATCCAACACCACAGAGCCCAGACCCCAGCACCATCCAACACCACAGAGCCCAGACCTCAGCCCCATCCAACACTACAGAGCCCGGACCCCAGCACCATCCAACACCACAGAGCCCGGACCCCAGCACCATCCAACACCACAGAGCCCGGACCTCAGCCCCATCTAACACCACAGAGCCCGGACCTCAGCCCCATCTAACACCACAGAGCCCAGACTTCAGCCTCATCCAACACCACAGAGCCCATCTGATGCCCCCCTGTATATAGGGTCTGGTCTGGGGATAGAGGGGGGGGGCACATACTTTCCTCCATGTATATATATATATTTCTATTTCAGTCCATTCACAGCTAGATATTGGCGACCCCCTCCCGCCGTGTATTGATCACATTCATGCAGATCACATGTAATTAATCCCGGGATCTGGTGTGAGAATGGATCATCATCTATTTTCACCGTGACCCGGTCGCCCTAGAGAAAATCAATGTCAGGCAATAAATCCCCCCCCACCTCTTATCCACCAGGCCCCCGGTGAAGGTTGTGAATGAGGGGGGGGGGCGGCCTGTCATCGGGGACCCACTTACTGTTCCTATAAATAGATCCGCGAGGCGAGATGGCGGATGCTATAAATAGCGGTCCTGATGCTGTCAGCGCCCCTCCCCCACGCTTCACCTCCTGCCAGTGACAGCTCCCCGGTGGATGGCGGGTGTGATACTTCTACCTGGGTATCAATTGTACATGCACGGACTGAGCCCCGGGGGTGCCGCGGCCGCAGGACTCGCCCCCCCCCCCGTGTCCCCGGATTATAATAACCGCGGCTATTTCCAGCTCGGAACCCAATAAAAATTCACTTCTGATGAGAAAGAAGCTGAAAATAGCCAAAGATTCCATTTAAAGGGACAGGCGCCTCAAATCAGGACGTTAACCCCCACATTAATGGAGAGCCGGCCTCCATCATTATCTCCGGTCGGGTATATATATATATATATATATATATATATATATATATATACTTAGGTCACGACCTTTTGCATCGTGACGTTGGAGGGGGGGGGGGATCGTGATATTTCGATGGGTATAACAGACTGTCACACGCCTGTTTAACCCCTCGCATAGTATATGTCGTTGTTATGGAAACACGAATTGCGGTATGGTTGGGTTGCGTATAACACTGCCTGTCCCGTTAAAGGGCCATGAACCCTTATATTAGTCCAGTAATAGTGGCTGACATTGAAGCTTGGGGGCCCCAATACAAAGCCCCTTCCAAGACACCCACATACCACAGGTCAATAAAGAGGATATCTAGGATTAATAAGACTTTCCTGCATTCTTTGAAAAACAGCGCCACCCCTGTCTACAGGCAGCATGTGGTATTACAGCATAGGCCCATTCACTTAAATGAAGCTAAGCTGCAATATTACACACAACCTGTAGACGGGGGGGGGCGCTGTTTTTGAAAGAAATCGGCCATGTTTATAGAATTCTGGGCAGCCACTTTCATATCATTCATCATCTCATATCGGCCAAAGGGACATGTTGGACCCCCTGGACATCAGGACCAAGGTTCAACAGTGACCCCAGCATCAACTACAGTTACATCTCTGTTCAGCAGCATTATAAGATTGGGATGGAGATTTGTGACATTCCTGACACTTATCTTACTCAAGAACACTACAGTCTCCTCCCCAGTAATGGCTGATAACAGAGAGTAATAGACTGTAGTCACCTGTCCTACAGTCTCCTCCTCCCCCAGTAATGGCTGATAACAGGGAGTAATAGATTGTAGTCACCTGTCCTACAGTCTCCTCCTCCAGTAATGGCTGATAACAGGGAGTAATAGATTGTAGTCACCTGTCCTACAGTCTCCTCCTCCAGTAATGGCTGATAACAGGGAGTAATAGATCATAGTCACCTGTCCTACAGTCTCCTCCTCCAGTAATGGCTGATAACAGGGAGTAATAGATTGTAGTCACCTGTCCGACAGTCTCCTCCTCCAGAAATGGCTGATAACAGGGAGTAATAGATTGTAGACTGCCCTGTGATTACAGGAGGTGACTGACCCCCCCCCAGCCTCTGTCCAGGGTGCTGAACTCCTGGGAACATCATGAAGCCGAAATTCCAGCCTGACATCAACCTGCAAGGAAGGTGCCCCGAGGGGTGAGCGTGGGCACCGCAGCACAGAGTGTTTCAGGAGGGGAATGTGATGATCTCATGGAGGGCAGAGGACTGTTCATTCATATGATGATGGAGAATGTCTGCTGTGGGATCCTTCTTGTATCACAGCTCCCCTCCCCAGCTGGCGCCATCCTCTGCCAGTCGTACCCATCTGCTCCATCCTGACACTTTCCTGGCCGGACTCCTCGTGCGTCACCTCCTGATCAATGCTCTGCCCTATGGGGCCCTCACCTGGACAGGTGCACCCGCTTCTCCGTGTACTGCCCGTCACCGTACACGGGGTCATGGTGTGCCCGGTTCTCCATCACCTCCACGCCCTCGCCCCGGTCGCTCTCCTGGTGGCTGTGCTTACTGATGGTGTACAGCTGTCCAATCCTGTACTGTAAGAAGGGAAGAGGGAGGGAAAGGGTTAAAAATGTCACATAGATCCACAATCCCGATACAGCAGACAGTGTGTGCACCGAATAAAAAAGCCAAGAAGCCAGCGCTGCCTGTGGTCAGCACGCAATACAAAAAGTGCATGTGCACATCATTTCTTGATGAATTGTTTGCCAAATGTCTCAGTTTAAAGTACAGTTAGAAATGATGTGCACATGCACTTTTTGTATTGCGTGCTGACCACCGGCAGCGCTGGCTTCTTGGCTTTTTTATTTGTTATAGGTTTGTGGCTGACCACCACTTTTTGCCGTGCGCGCTCGGGTATGTATGCCATTCTATCTGTCTTTATTGTGATTGATCTAGGCCGCTGTACACACATACAGCGGCCATACCCTGCCCATAGGCTCTGCTTGATTGTTGCACATGTGTTTGGGCCTGTTCCACCCTCATCCATGGTTGCTGGTCTGGCAGTGTGGGGGTCAGATCTGATAATGTCCGGATGTCATGTCCGGACCTGGTCTGCCTTTATCTGCGCTGCCCTTCTGGCGTTTAGGGAGTAGTTCAGAAATGCTTCAGGTACATTTGCATTTGATATGGTTCTGCTTTTAATGCATTCAGGAGGCCGTAATGGCACAGCGAATTAAAAAATGTAGAGTAGGACTGCCCCATCTGAGAATGCCGTGACGTGGCGGGGTAGCTCAAAGAATTGATCAATTGTTTGCCAAATGTCTCAGTTTAAACTACAGTTAGAAATTATGTGCACATGCACTTTTTGTATTGCGTGCTAACCTTAGGCAGCGCTGGCTTCTTGGCTTTTTTAAGTGTGTGCACCGAAGTATGTACAGACAGTGAGTGTATGACATGACCTGTGTCACCGCCACACACTATGCTTACCTACCATATCACCGCCATACACACTATGCTTACCTACCATATCACCGCCATACACACTAAGCTTACCTACCGTATCACCGCCACACACCATGCTGACCTACCGTATCACCACCATACACACTATGCTGACCTACCGTATCACCGCCATACACTATACTTATACACTGCATTACCGCCGCATACACTATACTTATACACTGCATTACCGCCACATACACTATACTTATACACTGTATTACCGCCACATACACTATACTTATACACAGCATTACCGCCACATACACTATACTTATACACTGCATGACCGCCACATACACTATACTTATACACTGCATTACCGCCACATACACTATACTTATACACTGCATTACCGCTGCATACACTATACTTATACACTGCATTACCGCCGCATACACTATACTTATACACTGCATTACTGCCATATACACTATACTTATACACTGCATTACCGCTGCATACACTATACTTATACACTGTATTACCGCCACATACACTATTCTTATACACTGCATTACCGCCACATACACTATACTTATACACTGCATTACTGCCATATACACTATACTTATACACTGCATTACTGCCATATACACTATACTTATACACTGCATTACTGCCATATACACTATACTTATACACTGCATTACCGCTGCATACACTATACTTATACACTGTATTACCGCCACATACACTATTCTTATACACTGCATTACCGCCACATACACTATACTTATACACTGCATTACTGCCACATACACTATACTTATACACTGCATTACCGCCGCATACACTATACTTATACACTGCATTACCGCCGCATACACTATACTTATACACTGTATTACCGCCACATACACTATTCTTATACACTGCATTACCGCCACATACACTATACTTATACACTGCATTACCGCTGCATACACTATACTTATACACTGTATTACCGCCACATACACTATTCTTATACACTGCATTACCGCCACATACACTATACTTATACACTGCATTACCGCCACATACACTATACTTATACACTGCATTACCGTCACATACACTATACTTATACACTGCATTACCGCCACATACACTATACTAATACACTGCATTACCGTCACATACACTATACTTATACACTGCATTACCGCCACATACACTATACTTATACACTGCATTACCGCCACATACACTATACTTATACACTGCATTACCGCCACATACACTATACTTATACACTGTATTACCGCCACATACACTATACTTATATACTATATTACTGCCACATACACTATACTAATACACTGCATTACCGTCACATACACTATACTTATACACTGCATTATCGCCACATACACTATACTTATACACTGCATTACCGCCACATACACTATACTTATACACTGTATTACCGCCACATACACTATTCTTATACACTGTATTACTGCCACATACACTATACTTATATACTGCTCTTGTCACTTTCTGTTACTTTGTCACCCAGTGTGACTGGACCCTGGTGGGGGTCACTGAGTAAACCCCCCAAATAATCCCAGGACGGACACTATAGGGGTCCTGGACTCTTAAAGGCGCAGTACGGCCCCCGCCGCACCCCTCTGCTCCGGATCTATATTCGGCTCTGTGTAAATAGTTTATTCCACGAGGATCTGATTAACAGTTCGGTTACCAGGACAGCGACGAATCCAGGAGAACAGCCGCAAACTGGTGAGAAAATAAATGAACCCCCGCAGGCAGGTCCACCGAGGGGTTAAGATGCCCCCGCGCCCGCGTCATCCCGTGATGTCACGCCTGCGTTAATAGTGACCCGGTCGCTCCGCGCTAACGAGCGGCTTCTGTCGTAAAACCGCGGCTCACACAATTAGCGCTCCAGTCGCTGGCGGAGAGGCGTCCGTCACCCTCTGTTACCATAGAGACACCATCTCCTCACCCAACACGCCCTCCACATCAGCTCTGCTGAGTATAGTTAACATTTCCTTAAAGGAGCCCATCACTAAAAAAGAAAAATGGTGCTGTTCATGGCAGCCTGTACTCTGTTAATGGGTCGTACCATGTCCCATCATAGAGGGGAGGCCGGGGCTAAGGAGTCCTCCAACAATAGCAGAGAGGAGGTGAAGGTTGTCTGCCCCTTTAAGGCCTATAAGCAATCAGAAGATAGAATACAGGCTGCCATAAATAGTCATAATACAGGCTGCCATAGTACAGGCTGCCATAATACAGGCTGCCATAATACAGGCTGCCATAGTACAGGCTGCCATAGTACAGGCTGTAATAATACAGGCTGCCATTAAAAGCCATAATACAGGCTGCCATTAAAAGCCATAATACAGGCTGCCATAGTACAGGCTGCCATAGTACAGGCTGTGATAATACAGGCTGTGATAATACAGGCTGCCATGGTACAGGCTGCCATGGTACAGGCTGCCATGGTACAGGCTGCCATAGTACAGGCTGCCATAGTACAGGCTGCCATAGTACAGGCTGCCATAATACAGGCTGCCAAAGTACAGGCTGCCATAATACAGGCTGTGATAATACAGGCTGCCATAATACAGGCTGCCATAGTACAGGCTGCCATAGTACAGGCTGTAATAATACAGGCTGCCATTAAAAGCCATAATACAGGCTGCCATTAAAAGCCATAATACAGGCTGCCATAGTACAGGCTGCCATAGTACAGGCTGTGATAATACAGGCTGTGATAATACAGGCTGTGATAATACAGGCTGCCATAATACAGGCTGCCATGGTACAGGCTGCCATGGTACAGGCTGCCATAGTACAGGCTGCCATAGTACAGGCTGCCATAATACAGGCTGCCAAAGTACAGGCTGCCATAATACAGGCTGTGATAATACAGGCTGCCATAATACAGGCTGCCATTAAAAGCCATACTACATCCTGCCATAAGAAGCCATAATACAGGCAGCCATAATATAGGCTGCCATAATACAGACTGCCATAAAAAGCCATAATTGGGGATAATACAGGTTGCCATAATGCAGGCTGCCATAAAAAGCCATAATTGGGGATAATACAGGTTGCCATAATGCAGGCTGCCATAAAAAGCCATAACACAGGCTGCCATAATACAGGGATAGTACAGGCTGCCATACACAGCCCTATCATCTGCAGGGTGTATGGCGGTATACAGGACGGGCCTCAGGCGGTCTTGTCGTGACAGGGCGGTGACCTGTTTCGAGGGGCGACTTCCTGCGAGGTTTTCCTGTGATCTCGGCTCTGATGTGTGGGAACAGTATGGCTGAACGTGGCAGTCTGCAACCCGCGGCCATCGGCTATGGTGACCACATGGCAAGAAGAGCTTCAAGCCCCATCCACACAACATTCAAGGGCCAATATAAACCTCCTATCACGCTGCTGGTCTACAGCATAGATCTGTCAGGACCATCTTGCTGATTGTTTCCATGTTGCGCCTCCGACTTTTTTGTCCTAGGAAGAATGCAGCCATACTGTCCTACCGTTGTACTGACCCCTATGTATGTGTTAACCCTTTAAACAACTGATTTCCAAAAAGTCCATCAACATCAACTTGCTGACAGATTCCGGGTTGTGATATATCTTCTGACATGATAAAAGGTAAAATTAAACTATCAACCGGGTAATAGTGGGCAATACTGGATATCCCAGAGGTGAGAATATGAATATATATATAGTGACGCCGAGGGCACAGCTCACACGTATCACCTATGCGGCCCACCAGGGACCATGAAAAGAGAAAAATATGGAGATAGAATTAGGAATAATTATTAATACATCGTGACGAACGTCATTAACATAACTCATCACTCCGGGGAATCAGCTGCTGACGGACCCAGTGTGACGACAGCTCTGCTGTGATACAGCACGTCACAGCCCAGAAATGAGGCCAAAACTATAATGTCAGAGGTGGTGGGGGGGAACCATTCATGGTCCTGAAAGCCCGAGAAATAAACAATGTGTCCAGCACCCCAGCATCTAAGGGGTTATCAGTCAGATACTGTACTGCAGTGTATCTAACCAGATCCTGTGTGATACTGTACTGCTGTGCAGTGGTGTAACGTCAGGTCCAGGGGCCCCGATGTGAAAGCTCCAACATGGCCCCCAATTATTGCAAATCTTTAATAGCATTAGTCTTTTTTTATAGGCCAAAGGGACTTTTGGGGCCCCCCCTAGGCTGCAGGGCCCGGGTGTGATAGCAGCTCCTGCACCTGTTGTAGTTACGCCACTGCTGCTGTGTATCTAACCCTATACTGTGTGCTGCTGTGTATCTAAACCTATCCTCTGTGATACTGTACTGCTGTGTATTTAACCCTATACTGTGTGCTGCTTTGTATCTAATCCTATCTTGTGTGATACTGTCTGCTGAGCCGTGTATCTAATCCTCTCCTGTGTGATACTGTCTCATGACTTCCGGCGTGGCTTCCTCTACATCACATATGACCCATCGCGGTCTGTGCCCCGGAGACGTGAAAGTGGTTACAACCAAAAACCAACATGGAAGATTCCGTGACGCTGACAGTTTCCATGGCGACACGAGATACAGGAAGTCAGCATGGAGGCTTCTTATGTGACTGTAAAGATAAGGCCAATAAATGACTACACTGAAGATGAGAGTCTGAGCCACTCAACCGTGTATCTAATCCTATCCTGTGTGATACTGTCTGCTGAGCTGTATATCTAATCCTATCCAGTGTGATACTGTCTGCTGACCTGTGTATCTAATCCTATCGTGTGTGATACTGTCTGCTGAGCTGTGTATCTAATCCTATCCAGTGTGATACTGTCTGCTGAGCTGTGTATCTAATC
This sequence comes from Allobates femoralis, assembly GCA_033576535.1. Classification (NCBI taxonomy): domain Eukaryota; kingdom Metazoa; phylum Chordata; class Amphibia; order Anura; family Aromobatidae; genus Allobates; species Allobates femoralis. The sequence goes on along the minus strand of JARQOC010000011.1, from coordinate 229,757,822 downwards.
CCATCCTGTGTGATACTGTCTGCTGAGTTGTGTATCTAATCCTCTCCTGTGTGATACTGTCTGCTGAGCTGTGTATCTAATCCCATCCTGTGTGATACTGTCTGCTGAGCTGTGTATCTAATCCTCTCCTGTGTGATCCTGTCTGCTGAGCTGTGTATCTAATCCTATCCTGTGTGATACTGTCTGCTGAGTTGTGTATCTAATCCTATCCTGTGTGATACTGTCTGCTGAGTTGTGTATCAAATCCTCTCCTGTGTGATACTGTCTGCTGAGCTGTGTATCTAATCCTATCCTGTGTGATACTGTCTGCTGAGCTGTGTATCTAATCCTATCCTATGTGATACTGTCTGCTGTGTGATAATCTATTTCTCCATTGTATCCTAACCTCTGTAATGTGTTATGGTGTATTAAACCTGTGTATATAAGGTGGCCATGTGTAGTACTGTGTGATGCTGCTGTATCTAAGCCGGTCCTGATCGGTATGTTGGCTATAGGCTTTGCTATGACTACTCCTTTGGATCTGATCGCTGATGGAGGTTGTAGTCATTGACAACGCAGAGGCTTTGACTATTAAGCAGCTTGTATCTCAGCCCAGATCTGTCGAGCTGCGGCAGCGGTCCCGGTCGCCGTGGTAACCCGATATACGTTGTACACTTTCCACCGTCTTTAGGATGGGTTCTTCTCTCTGCTCCACTCGCGGTACAGCAAGAAGCAAGATGCCTGAAACCACCCACATCCGGGCGACCCTGGTCCTGTCTGGGGAACAAAACAACCCCCAACAAGACCCCTCTGTATTTGCACCTTGTGGTGACCCCTCTCTATTTGCACCTTGTGGTGACTCCTCTCTATTTGCACTTTGTTGTGACTCCTCTCTATTTGCACCTTGTGGTGACCCCTCTCTATTTGCACCTTGTGGTGACCCCTCTCTATTTGCACCTTGTGGTGACCCCTCTCTATTTGCCCCTTGTGGTGACCCCTCTCTATTTGCACTTTGTTGTGACTCCTCTCTATTTGCACCTTGTGGTGACCCCTCTCTATTTGCACCTTGTGGTGACCCCTCTCTATTTGCACCTTGTGGTGACCCCTCTCTATTTCCACCTTGTGGTGACCCCTCTCTATTTCCACCTTGTGGTGACCCCCCTGTATTTGCCCCTTGTGGTGACCCCTCTCTATTTGCCCCTTGTGGTGACCCCTCTCTATTTTCACCTTGTGGTGACTTCTCTGTATTTGCACCTTGTAGCGACTCCTCTGTATTTGCACCTTGTGGTGACCCCTCTGTATTTGCCCCTATGGAGTTTGGTGGGCTTGAATACCGTGTATCTATATTTTTGTGTGTATTACACATCGTCATTGGCACTATGAAGTTTAAGTGCATAATGTGGAAAATCTGGAAAAATGAATCAAGTGAAAAAGTTTTTTTGTATAAAGCAAATGATAAATACCAATTTATAACAAAATACAATGAGAGGAAAAAAACAGAAAAACCTAAAGCTGCTATGACCTGGTATTGGCCCCTTTACATTACATTGGAAACACATTGTGACTCGCCTGTGGTAAATCACAAATGAGAATCACCTGTAGCCTAAATTGTTGGTGCCCATGTGACATCAATTAGCCGATGAATGATGACTTATGGGTTATAAAAAGCCACATGTTAGGCCCTGTTCCTTTGTCATAGACTTCCAAAGGGTATACGGCCATCTCCAAAGACCTCGGTATTCCAATTTCAACCGTGTGCAATGTTATTGAGATGTTTGCCAAGCATGAAACCATGGTGAACCTCCCTGGATGTGCAGGAAAGAGGAAAACTGACAAGAAATGTCTTCAAAGAATGGTGGAAAAAACACTATATCAAGATCCAAAGACCTGAAGGCCAACGTGGAACAGTCTGGGGTTATGGGTTAAACAAGTATCATATGCCGCACACTAAACCAAGCAGAGATTTAAGGGTGAAGGCCAAGGAAGAAACCATGGCTGAAGAAGAGACAAACCAAAATGTTCTGTGCACAGGTGACACTAAAATTGACCTTTTTATCAATGCAAAGCAATAGTTTGTTTATAGATGGTGCAATTGAGCTTATAAGAAATAGAAGAACACCCTACCAACAGTTAAGCATTGTGGGGGATCCATAATGCTGTGAGGTGGCTTTGCTGCATCTGGTGCTGAAGGCCTTGACTGTATAATAGGAATCATTAAATATATATATTTGTGTATATAGCATATATATGTTAATACTTTTTTTTTGTACGTGTGTGTGTCTATATATATATTTGTGTATGTATGTGGCATTTACAGTTAGGTTTATGCTTTACTCTTGATACATCCCGATCACTGGTGAACAGGGTTGGGCAGACGGACGGCAGGACGGGATACAAGACGCCGGTCTGATCTTGTAGAATACAAGGCACGGTCCGATCGAGGACGATTCATCAGAGGCTGGAGGAATAATGAGCCCTAATAGGAGAACTGCTGAGGCGATAGCGGTGCCAGATGGCAGTCAATATGCTGCGGCTTTTGAGCGTCCGCTGCAAACAATACGCGCCTCCAAAATTCTCAATTAGCCGAAGAACGTTAATTAGTTATTACAGTGGTGACAGGAGAAAAATCAAGAAGTGACTAATTTACACCGTGAATGGCCATCTGCTGCCTCCCTGACCGCGGAGGGGGCGACCTGTCTGTACAAAGTGCCGCCATATCAGCCCTGTCATCACAGCCTTCATTACAGGACTTCTAAAGGTATACTAATCCCAAATACGGCCAAAATTGGTCACCGCTCAGCTTTACCAGAAACAAATATGACAGGACGTCATCTTCGATTTGTGTCCAATGTTCCCTGTGACGCCCCAATTGGCCGCAGCGCTGCAGTTTCTGGGCTTTTCCATGTCCGGATGATGAGGGTGCCAGTGAATGAAGAGAAAATAATGAACAGGTCGCGTCCGTGATGTTTCCTAGCTGGAGGCTCGCGGTCGCTCTGGGTAAATGTTTGCTGAGCTCTGTGATGGGGACACTTATGTAGCATTGATTTACTGGAAAGTGATAAGATGAGGATGGAAACTTCAATGGGCGAGAAGATTAAACAGAAGGATATGATGCGGCGGCGAGCCGCCTGAAACCGCCACCAGCCAGTGAGCAGCCTGAAACCGCCACCCGCCAGTGAGCAGCCTGAAACCGCCACCCGCCAGTGAGCAGCCTGAAACCGCCACCAGCCAGTGAGCAGCCTGAAACCGCCACCAGCCAGTGAGCAGCCTGAAACCGCCACCCGCCAGTGAGCAGCCTGAAACCGCCACCCGCCAGTGAGCAGCCTGAAACCACCACCAGCCAGTGAGCAGCCTGAAACCGCCATCAGCCAGTGAGCAGCCTGAAACCGCCACCAGCCAGTGAGCAGCCTGAAACCGCCATCAGCCAGTGAGCAGCCTGAAACCGCCACCCGCCAGTGAGCAGCCTGAAACCGCCGTCCGCCAGTGAGCCGCCTGAAACCGCCACCAGCCAGTGAGCAGCCTGAAACCGCCATCAGCCAGTGAGCAGCCTGAAACCGCCGTCCGCCAGTGAGCAGCCTGAAACCGTCGTCCGCCAGTGAGCAGCCTGAAGCCGCCGTCCGCCAGTGAGCAGCCTGAAACCGCCGCCAGCCAGTGAGCAGCCTGAAACCGCCGCCATCCAGTGAGCAGCCTGAAACCGCCGCCAGCCAGTGAGCAGCCTGAAACCGCCGCCCGCCAGTGAACAGCCTGAAACCGCCACCCGCCAGTGAGCAGCCTGAAACTGCCGCCAGCCAGTGAGCAGCCTGAAACTGCCGCCAGCCAGTGAGCAGCCTGAAGCCTCCGCCCGCCAATGAGCAGCCTGAAACCGCCACCCGCCAGTGAGCAGCCTGAAACCGCCACCTGCCAGTGAGCAGCCTGAAACCGCCACCCGCCAGTGAGCAGCCTGATACTACTGATTAGGGTGGAAGCACACAGGCGTGAGAGTCGCGCGAGTGGAATGCGAGCAAAACTTGCATTGCATTTGGACCAGTATCAGTAAATTATTCTGGTCATATAAGGCTACGTTCACACATTGCATATTTTTTCGGCTTTTTCTGCACTTGCTCTTTTTTAGGCGCTGTTTTTGAGAAAAGCGCTTTTTCTGCGTTCTTTTCTGCGTTTTTCTCTGTGCTTTTTCAGAGCCCATTTATCATGGGGTCAATGGAAAAGCGCAGAGAAAAACTGCAGAAAGAATTGACATGGTCACTGTTTTACAGGTGTGTTTTTGCAGTGAAAGCGCGCGCGTAAAAAAAAGCACAAATACGCAGTGTGTGAATGGATTTTGTCAAAACCCATAGGTTTGGCTGGACTGTGTATCCAGAATTGCGTTTTCACTGCAAAAAGCGCGCGTAAAAAAATGCAGCAAAAAACGCAGGAAAAAGCAGAAAACGCAGTGAAAAGTGCAGAGAAGCAGCAAAATACACAATGTGTGAATATGGCCTTAGTGTGTTTTCAACGCACTTAACTCGCATTGAGAGTGAAATGCGAGTTCAGTTGCAGCATGCACCCATATAGCACACTGTGCGATAGTCGCACGCGTGTTCATCTTACAATGTCGGCAAACACCGCTGCTGTCAAATCAGTGGTGTTTGAAATTGTCGGGTTTCCAGCACAGCAACCAATTTGTTAAATCGGCCGGTAAATGGTGTCCATGGTGCTGAAGTTTTATCGGCTGGATTTCTAAGCATGCTGACAAATCCCGCCGAGCAAACTTCAGGACTGCGGACAGCAACACACTGACTCATACGCACCACACTAGCAGCACACTCATGTAAAAAACGCCCAGCATTCGCATGACTGTCATGCATCAAAAACACTTTAATGCATGACAGTGTATCTCCACCCTTAATAGGAAGATGTATTGTTGACAGTGAATGGAAACCGCCGCCCGCCAGAACATTAATAGAAAGATATAATGCTGGAAACCGCACAGCTGCAGACCTCGTTACAGTGTGTGATGATGAACGAAAACAAGAATTGTCTTGTTCACTGACAGGAAGCAGAGATATTGATGACGAAATTATATACATAGTATACAGTGGCGGAACATGAAGCTCATGGGCCCTGATGCGAAAGCTCCAATGGGGCCCCCAATTATTGCAAATCTTTAATAGCAACAGTCTTTTTCTATAGGCCAAAGGGACTTTTGGGGCCCCTAGGCTCCAGGGCCCAGGTGTGATTACAACCCCTGCACATATTGTAGTTACGCCCCTGACAGTATACTACATAGTCGCTGTACATTAATATATTAAAAAAAAACATGGCAGTAGACGGGTCCAGGGCCAATCAGTAAAGATTTATTTTGCCCAGGTCCCAAGCAACCAATTAGAATTCAGCTTTCATTTGCCAAACGGCCCTGAAGAAATGTAATATGGAATCTGATTGGTTGCTATGGACAGCTGCTCTGTGGAAGCCTTTTAGCCCATAGCAACCAGGCAGTTTCACTTTCATTTTACATAACCCATAGCCTTGGTTGCTATGGGCGACAGCTATTCTCTTCAATAAACTTTATTTAAAGCTTCAAAATGTCCACAGGTGCTCTAATTTAGCGGAGTAAGGGCCCGATACTTTACAATGACTCCGCTCGGTCCGCTGGAGATCCACTGCCCTTTAAATGCCAAAATTATCCTGAATTTCAAGCTTCACCTTTACAGAATGACCTGAAATTTAGAAAATGTCGAAATTTGGCGAACCTTCCGGCTGACCCGGTGCAAATGTAATAATGTGGAGTCCCAGGACTCGGGGCGCCATGTTATAATGAAATTTAATGCCCGTGTTTTCTTTTTGGAAAGGCGATAGGTCCCCGAACCTTGCCCTCCCCCCATCGCTCCGCTACCGCGCTTATCCCGGTAATTCCCATATAGACAATGCAGGTCTGTCAGCGTTACTACGGTAACACACGGGAAAGTGTCATGTTGTCACCAACCTTCCCGTCATTCCTTGAGTCGTGTCTATCTCCGCCATAAACACCCCCCAACAAATTAACTCCAAACCAGATGGAGACGAAGACCTCTGAAGGGTTAACTCAGGTGCAGCGAGTGCGACTGGATGTGGCGGTCTACGTGTGACTAGAGGGTGACGGACCCTCGTCTGTCCAATTATAAGTTATATCTCCATTTCTGGAAAAACTAAGTAAGCCGTTATAACTCGCAAAAGGTCTCTATGCTACAGTGGCACTATATGGCGGCATTACATGCTCTGTGCACGGAGGCAGGGAGCACTCCGTGCACGGAGGCAGGGAGCACTCCGTGCACGGAGGCAGGGAGCACTCCGTGCACGGAGGCAGGGAGCACTCCGTGCACGGAGGCAGGGAGCACTCCGTGGACGGCAGCGGGGAGCTCTCGGTGCAAGGAGGCATGGAGCACTTAGTGGACGGCAGCGGGGGGCTCTCGGTGCAAGGAGGCATGGAGCACTCAGTGGACAGCAGCGGGGAGCTCTCGGTGCACGGTGGTGGGGAGCTCTCGGTGCACGGAAGCGGGGAGCACTCAGTAGACAGCATTGGGGAGCTCTCGGTGCACAGAGGCAGGGATCACTTAGTGTACGGCAGCGGGAGCTCTCGGTGCACGGTGGTGGGGAGCTCTCGGTGCACGGAAGCGGGGAGCACTCAGTAGACAACATTGGGGAGCTCTCGGTGCACAGAGGCAGGGATCACTTAGTGTACGGCAGCGGGAGCTCTCGGTGCATGGAGGCAGGGAGCACTCAGTGTACGGCAGCCGGGAGCTCTCGGTGCATAGAGGCAGGGAGCACTCAGTGTACGGCAGCCGGGAGCTCTCGGTGCATGGAGGCAGGGAGCACTCAGTGTACGGCAGCCGGGAGCTCTCGGTGCATGGAGGCAGGGAGCACTCAGTGTACGGCAGCCGGGAGCTCTCGGTGCATGGAGGCAGGGAGCACTCAGTGTACGGCAGCCGGGAGCTCTCGGTGCATGGAAGCAGGGAGCACTCAGTGGACAGCAGCGGTGAGCACTCAGTGGACAACAGCGAGGAGCTCTCGGTGCACGGAGGCAGGGAGCTCTCGTTGCACGGAGGCAGGGATCACTCAGTGTACGGCAGTGAGGAGCTCTCGGTGTACGGAAGCAGGGAGCACTCAGTAGACAGCAGCGGGGAGCTCTCGGTGCACGGAGGCAGGGAGCACTCAGTGGACAGCAGTGGGGAGCTCTCGATGCATGGCGGCGGGGAGCTCTCGGTGCACAGTGGCAGGGAGCTCTCAGTGGTTGGCAGTGGGGAGCCTCTTGGTGCACGGCAACAGGGAGCTCTTGGTGCACGGCGGTAGGGCGCACTCAGTGCATAGCAGTGGGGATCTCTCAGTGCACGGTGGCGGGGAGTACTCGGTGCACAGCAGCGGGGAGCACTCAGTGCACGGAGGCATGGCGCCCTTGGTGCACAGAGGTATGGCGCCCTTCCTGCACGGAGGCATGGTGCCCTCGGTGCATGGCGGTGGTGCGACCTCAGTGCACGGAAGCAGTGAACGCTCAGTGCATGGAGGTGGGGAGCACTCTGTGGCCAGCCGAATCATTTAGGCTCAGTACAATATAGCAGTATTAAGTGCTCCCTGTACTATAAAACATCTATATGGCGGTATTATTTACTAACTGCAATTAATCTATTCAATACTAGTTTTAGGGGTGGCTAATGGGGCAATTGTACAGGATCTCTATGTCCAAGGATATATCCCTCAAGTACGGATCAAGGCATAGTAAATTACTTTAGATGGAGTTTGTTGGAGGTGCCCCTATGTCCTACATATGGGGCCAACCCTAATTTGCCAGAAGTATCTCCAATAAATTGAGAAAGTTCAGATAATCTGAGATATGTGGCATGTATACGGCAGCCTCATGTTCCTGTGGATATAAATGGGGGTCTCACCTCGTCTGTGGTCAGAGGCATGCAGATCCGATACTCCTTCACCAGCATCCTGATGTCACCGCCGCCTCCGGTCACCTCCGAGAAGTATCTAAGAAACAGAGAAAAATGACAGCATATCCCGGGTATCCGAGCAAGAGGTGACTGCATCCAAGCCTATGTGTGATACTGTCTGCTGAGCTGCGTATCTAATCCCACCCTACGTGGTACCGTCTGGTCCATGCTCTCGTCTCCTGTGATGACGGACCAGTGACATCAGATAATCCAAATCAATGAGGTCCCGGCAGCGAGTGACTCATGTGTTGACTCATTATAGGCAGAACGCGATTATGATCCTGTGCGGTAGATTATAATCTGGATGTGTCCCCCCCCCCCTCACATCTCTGCCGAAAATCCCATCATTATGACTTAAACAAGTGTCTTATACGTCAATATCTGAAGATCTGTCATTGGCTCAAAACACAGAACATGTCACTCCCCGGGGTGACACTATCAGCAGGGTGAGAGTATAAATGTGCCATCCAGTGATGACACAATAGTACCGTTATAATATGGTAATCTGTACAGTGTCATCAAAACAGTACCATAGTGGAGACATGTGCGTCCATTGTACGGCATTATATGGTAATCTGTACAGTGTCATCAGTACCATAGTGCAGACATGTGCGTCCATTGTACGGCATTATATGGCAGCATAGTATATATAGTACTATTATGTTTTGCTTTGTGTATGTTACTATTTAAAGTACATTATAGCAGTTTAATGTGCTCAGTGAATGGTACTGTCATGTAGGCAAATTGTGTCCTAGGTGTATAGTACTATCATATATGCACAATATGGCAGTTATATTTACTTAATGTAAAGGCATTATACAGTGTGTAGCCTCATTCAGACATCCGCGTAACACGATGTATATGGATCCCGATGCAAAAACCGGACCTGGATCTCAAATGAGGTTGTAAAGTTTATGTCAGGCCGGTCCATACATCGGGGTTCGTATATAAATCATGTTACCCGATCATCTGAATGAGGCTTAAGAACTACACCGCCATACAGTGAACATATAACAAACATACAATAAACCTCTATATATCCTATAGACGCATCACTTTGATAATCCAGAATGTCTGATAATCCGGCACCGATGTAATAGGTGGACGAGGTGACTTTTCTGCATTATTTTGGTGTTGGGGGTGGGGAGGGTACAGCGCTGACTCAACCTGATCTCACCGCCAATTAGCAAATATCAATCTCCAAATTCCACGGATTTTGACCTACATAAAACACAACACTGACAGCAATACTAAAAAGTGAGAAAAGTCAGCAAATCTACGGGCACGAAACAATCCCTGCTGGATCCCGACCCGGGGAGAGGAGGCGAGCGAGGTATAATGTATAAGAGCCGTCATCATCAGCAGAAGATACACAATAAAGAAGATGTATAATGTGATATTTATATTATATATATATGACGCCTGAGTAATGTAACCACAACCCGCCACAGGAGCACGGGAATATAACTACTATAATACTACTCCCTATATACAAGAATATAACTACTATAATACTGCCCCTATTTACAAGAATATAACTACTATAATACTGCTCCTATGTACAAGAATATAACTACTATAATATACTATAATACTGCCCCTATTTACAAGAATATAACTACTATAATACTGCCCCTATATACAGGAATATAACTACTATAATACTACTATAATACTGCCCCTATGTACAAGAATATAACTACTATAATACTGCCCCTATTTACAAGAATATAACTACTATAATACTGCCCCTATATACAGGAATATAACTACTATAATACTACTATAATACTGCCCTATGTACAAGAATATAACTACTATAATACTGCCGCTATATACAAGAATATAACTACTATAATATAATACTGCTCCTATGTACAAGAATATAACTACTATAATACTGCTCCTATGTACAAGAATATAACTACTATAATACTGCTCCTATATACAAGAATATAACTACTATAATACTGCTCCTATATACAAGAATATAACTACTATAATACTGCTCCTATGTACAAGAATATAACTACTATAATACTGCTCCTATATACAAGAATATAACTACTATAACACTGCCCTATGTACAAGAATATAACTACTATAATACTGCTCCTATGTACAGGAATATAACTACTATAATACTGCCCCTATATACAAGAATATAACTACTATAATACTGCCCTATGTACAAGAATATAACTACTATAATACTGCTCCTATATACAAGAATATAACTACTATAATACTGCTCCTATGTACAAGAATATAACTACTATAATACTGCTCCTATGTACAGGAATATAACTACTATAATACTGCCCCTATATACAAGAATATAACTACTATAATACTGCCCCTATGTACAAGAATATAACTACTATAATACTGCTCCTATATACAAGAATATAAACTACTATAATACTGCTCCTATATACAAGAATATAACTACTATAATACTGCCCCTATATACAAGAATATATCTACTATAATACTGCCCTATATACAAGAATATAACTACTATAATATATTCCTGTACATAGGAGCAGTATTATAGTAGTTATATTCTTGTATATAGGGGCAGTATTATAGTAGATATATTCTTGTATATAGGGGCAGTATTATAGTAGTTATATTCTTGTACATAGGAGCAGTAACTACTATAATACTGCCCCTATATACAAGAATATAACTACTATAATACTGCCCCTATATACAAGAATATAACTACTATAATACTGCCCCTATATACAAGAATATAACTACTATAATACTGCTCCTATATACAAGAATATAACTACTATAATACTGCTCCTATGTACAAGAATATAACTACTGTAATACTGCCCCTATATACAAGAATATAACTACTGTAATACTGCTCCTATATACAAGAATATAACTACTATAATACTGCCCCCTATATACAAGAATATAACTACTATAATACTGCCCTATATACAAGAATATAAACTACTATAATACTGCTCCTATGTACAAGAATATAACTACTATAATACTGCCCCTATATACAAGAATATAACTACTATAATACTGCCCCTATGTACAAGAATATAACTACTATAATACTGCTCCTATGTACAAGAATATAACTACAATAATACTGCCCTATATACAAGAATATACCTACTATGATACTGCCCCTATGTACAAGAATATAACTACTATAATACTGCTCCTATGTACAAGAATATAACTACAATAATACTGCCCCTATATACAAGAATATAACTACTATAATACTGTTCCTATATACAAGAATATAACTACTACTAGATGGGTGCCCGATGCACAATGCATCGGGATTCTAGCAGAGCGAGTCTCTGACTCGCAATGGCCGCTTCGCGGCCAATGCTTCGCTGCTAAGGCGACTCGCCATGCCCGCTGCGCGGGCATAGCGAGTCGCCTTAGAGCTGCTCGCAATGGCCGCTGCGCGGCCAATGCTTCGTTCGTATCCACATGACCACGCTGACTCGCAGCGAGTGCGGTCTCAAAAGGGGCACTCGCTGCATTCGTGATTATATAATAGATAATACTGCTCCTATATACAAGAATATAACTACTATAATACTGCTCCTATATACAAGAATATAACTACTATAATACTGCTCCTATGTACAAGAATATAACTACTATAATACTGTTCCTATATACAAGAATATAACTACTATAATACTGCCCCTATGTACAAGAATATAACTACTATAATACTGCTCCTATGTACAAGAATATAACTACAATAATACTGCCCCTATGTACAAGAATATAACTACTATAATACTGTTCCTATATACAAGAATATAACTACTATAATACTGCTCCTATGTACAAGAATATAACTACTATAATACTGCTCCTATATACAAGAATATAACTACTATAATACTGCTCCTATATACAAGAATATAACTACTATAATACTGCTCCTATGTACAAGAATATAACTACTATAATACTGCTCCTATGTACAAGAATATAACTACTATAATACTGCTCCTATATACAAGAATATAACTACTATAATACTGCTCCTATGTACAAGAATATAATTACTATAATACTGCCCCTATATACAAGAATATAACTACTATAATACTGCCCCTATGTACAAGAATATAACTACTATAATACTGCCCCTATATACAAGAATATAACTACTATAATACTGCTCCTATGTACAAGAATATAACTACTATAATACTGCCCCTATGTACAAGAATATAACTACTATAGTACTGCTCCTATATACAAGAATATAACTACTATAATACTGCTCCTATATACAAGAATATAACTACTATAATACTGCCCTATGTACAAGAATATAACTACTATAATACTGCTCCTATGTGCAAGAATATAACTACTATAATACTGCCCCCCTATACAAGAATATAACTACTATAGTACTGCTCCTATATACAAGAATATAACTACTATAATACTGCTCCTATGTACAGGAATATAACTACTATAATACTGCTCCTATATACAAGAATATAACTACTATAATACTGCTCCTATGTACAAGAATATAACTACTATAATACTGTTCCTATATACAAGAATATAACTACTATAATACTGCCCCTATGTACAAGAATATAACTACTATAGTACTGCTCCTATATACAAGAATATAACTACTATAATACTGCTCCTATGTACAGGAATATAACTACTATAATACTGCTCCTATATACAAGAATATAACTACTATAATACTGCCCCTATGTACAAGAATATAACTACTATAATACTGCCCCTATATACAAGAATATAACTACTATAATACTGCTCCTATGTACAGGAATATAACTACTATAATACTGCTCCTATATACAAGAATATAACTACTATAATACTGCCCCTATGTACAAGAATATAACTACTATAATACTGCTCCTATATACAAGAATATAACTACTATAATACTGCTCCTATGTACAAGAATATAACTACTATAATACTGCTCCTATATACAAGAATATAACTACTATAATACTGCCCCCTATGTACAAGAATATAACTACTATAATACTGCTCCTATATACAAGAATATAACTACTACTAGATGGGTGCCCGATGCACAATGCATCGGGATTCTAGCAGAGCGAGTCTCTGACTCGCAATGGCCGCTTCGCGGCCAATGCTTCGCTGCTAAGGCGACTCGCCATGCCCGCTGCGCGGGCATAGCGAGTCGCCTTAGAGCTGCTCGCAATGGCCGCTGCGCGGCCAATGCTTCGTTCGTATCCACATGACGACATTGACTCGCAGCGAGTGCGGTCTCAAAAGGGGCACTCGCTGCATTCGTGATTATATAATAGATAATAATAATACTGCCCCCTATGTACAAGAATATAACTACTATAATACTGCCTTTTTGATGCTGTCTCTTCCCTCGTCTTCATGCAGCAGGCTGCCTGGATGAGCAGGACTGTGGTCCCCTCTCGGCAGTGGCCCCTGTGTGTGGTGTGGCCCCAGTGTGTGGTGTGGCCCCAGTGTGTGGTGTGGCCCTTGTGTGTGGTGTGGCCCCTGTGTGTGGTGTGGCCCCTGTGTGTGGAGTGGCCCCTGTGTGTGGTGTGGCCCCTGTGTGTGGTGTGGCCCCTGTGTGTGGTGTGGCCCCTGTGTGTGGAGTGGCCCCTGTGTGTGGTGTGGCCCCTGTGTGTGGTGTGGCCCCTGTGTGTGGTGTGGCCCCTGTGTGTGGCCCCTGTGTGTGGAGTGGCCCCTGTGTGTGGCCCCTGTGTGTGGCTGTGGCCCCTGCGTGTGGAGTGGCCCCTGTGTGTGGCCCCTGTGTGTGGAGTGGCCCCTGTGTGTGGCCCCTGTGTGTGGAGTGGCCCCTGTGTGTGGCCCCTGTGTGTGGCCCTGTCTTACCTCCTGCCTGTGGTGTGCTCTCATCGGTGTGTGCAGGAGGCGGTGATGGTGCTGTGCTCTCGGTCCTCCTCCTGGCGGGGGGAGGTGATGCTGGGAGTCGTAGTCCTCCTTCTCTTCTCTCCTCCTCCCTCATTACAATGTTCTCACACTTTCTCTCCGCGTTAATGAACGTTCGGCGTTAACCCTGTGTGTGCCGGTGTCATCAGTATTATGTGAGGGAAGATAGATCACATTCAGCACTGTGTAGATCCCTGGTGCACTATATGGCAGCACTGTGTAGATCCCTGGTGCACTATATGGCAGCACTGTGTAGATCACTGGTGCACTATATGGCAGCACTGTGTAGATCACTGGTGCACTATATGGCAGCACTGTGTAGATCACTGGTGCACTATATGGCAGCACTGTGTAAATCACTGGTGCACTATATGGCAGCACTGTGTAAATCACTGGTGCACTATATGGCAGTGTATGGCAGCACTGTGTAGATCACTGGTGCACTATATGGCAGTGTATGGCAGCACTGTGTAGATCTCAGGTGCACTATATGGCAGTGTATGGCAGCACTGTGTAGATCATTGGTGCACTATATGGCAGCACTGTGTAGATCACTGGTGCACTATATGGCGGCACTGTGTAGATCACTGGTGCACTATATGGCAGTGTATGGCAGCACTGTGTAGATCTCAGGTGCACTATATGGCAGTGTATGGCAGCACTGTGAAGATCACTGGTGCACTATATGGCAGTGTATGGCAGCACTGTGTAGATATCAGGTGCACTATATGGCAGTGTATGGCAGCACTGTGTAGATATCAGGTGCACTATATGGCAGTGTATGGCAGCACTGTGAAGATCACTGGTGCACTATATGGCAGTGTACGGCAGCACTGTGTAGATCTGAGGTGCACTATATGGCAGTGTATGGCAGCACTGTGAAGATCACTGGTGCACTATATGGCAGTGTATGGCAGCACTGTGTATATCAAATGGTGCACTATATGGCAGTGTATGGCAGCACTGTGAAGATCACTGGTGCACTATATGGCAGTGTATGGCAGCACTGTGTAGATCACTGGTGACTTATGGCACACTGTGTAGTCACTGGTGCACTATATGGCAGTGATGGGACTGCACTGGTAGATCACTGGTGCACTATATGGGCTTGTATAGCAGCACTGTGTAGATCACTGGTGCACTATATATGTGCAGCACTGTAGTATGTCACTTTGCATTATGGCAGTGGTCGCACTGTGAATTACATGGTGCACTATATGGCAGTGTATGGCAGCACTGTGTAAATGCACTGGTGCACTGATATGGCAGTGTATGGCAGCACTGTGTAGATCACTGGTGCATAATGGTGTAGTTGGCATATGCAGCGTGTGTAGATCTTGTGCATATATGGCAGTGTATGGCAGCACTGTGAATCTATTGGTGCACTTATGGCAGTACTGGGACTGTGTAGAGCATGTGCTATATGGCATATGGCGACTGTGTAAGTATATATGGCATTATCTGGGATAGTATGGCACTACGTGTTAGATACTTGGTGCACTATATGGCAGTTATGGCAGCACTGTGAGATCTCTGGTGCACTATATGGCAGTGTATGGCAGCACTGTGTAGATATCAGGTGCAATATATGGCAGTGTATGGCAGGCACTTGTGACGGTGCACTATATGGCAGTGTATGGCAGCACTTTGAAGATCAACTGTGCACTATATGGCAGTGTAGGCACTGATACTGTGTAACTGGCACTGGATGCAGCTTAGATTGTGACAGTGTATGGCAGCACTGTGAGATCATGGTGCACTATATGGCAGTGTATGGCAGCACTGGTAGATCATGGTGCATATATGGCAGTGGGTCATGGCAGACTTGTGAGATCATGGTGCACTATATGGCAGTGTATGCAGCCATGGTGTAGATCATGGTGCACTATATGGCAGTTATGGCAGCATGTGTAAGTCACTGGTGCACTATATGGCAGTGTATGGCAGCACTGTGTAGATCATGGTGCACTATATGGCAGTGTATGGCAGCACTGTGTAGATCACTGGTGCACTATATGGCAGGTTAGGCAGCACTGTGAGATCACTGTATGTGTTAGGCAGTGAACTGGAGTATGGCATTTGCTTAGCTATTGCAATTGTTGGCTGAGATCTGTGAATATGGGATGTTAGCATGGGCACTTGATGTGCATTAGCATGTATGAATCTGCATGCCATGGAGCGCTAAGCGTGTAGTCACTAATGCAGACTTAATCCTGGCACTATGCTTGCACTGTATTCTGTAAAGAGAACTGTGTAGACGTAATATGGTAGAGACGTACTGTGTAATCTGGTGCACTATATGGCAGTGTATGGCAGCACTGTAGTCATGTGCACTATATGGCAGTTATGGCAGCACTGTGTAGATCACTGGTGCACTATATGGCAGTGTATGGCAGCATGTGAGATCATGTGCATAATGGCATATGGGCACTGTGTAGATCACTGGTGCACTATATGGCAGTGTATGGCAGCACTGTAGATCCGTGACTAATGCAGTGTAGCAGACTTATCGTGCTATGAGGTAGGACGAGATGTCACTATGCGATGGCCATGTGAATGGTGAGTGATGCATGTAGTGTGCATTGAGGTAAGATGTGAGATACTGCCTATGGGTATGCACAGTGTATCTGTGCACTATATGCTGTGCCTGGGATCCGGTGACTGAGATGGTAGTACGGTGCACTTTATGCAGTTTGGCATGTGAGCGGTGATGCAGCACATGGTGACTGCTTGCATTCATGGTTATTGCGGTAGGCTGTGAATCTTCGTGTTATCTGTATAGGTATGATGTAGACTGTCTATTGGAGACTGTGTTGTGCATTGATATGCATTCACTATATGCATTACGGTGCGTTGGCTATGGCACTATATGAGGTAGCAGGATGGATAGAGAAGGCATGCGTATCACCGTAGAAGTCACTAGCATACAGGTGCACTATATGGCAGTGTATGGCAGCACTGTGTAGATCACTGGTGCACTATATGGCAGTGTATGGCAGCACTGTGTAGATCCTGGTGCACTATATGGCAGTGTATAGCAGCACTGTGTAGATCACTGGTCACTATATGGCAGTGTATGGCAGCACTGTGTAGATCTCTGGTGCACTATATGGCAGTGTATGGCAGCACTGTGTAGATCACTGGTGCACTATATGGCAGTGTATGCAGCACTGTGTAGATCACTGGTGCACTATATGGCAGTGTATGGCACACTGTGTAGATCACTTGGTGCATATTTTGGCAGTGTATTTGGGACACTGTGTAGATTCTATGGTGCTACTATATGGCAGCACTGTGTAGATATTGGTGCAGCTATATTGCATGTATGTAGATCACTGGTGCACTATATGGTGTCAGCACTGTGTAGATCACTGGTGCACTATATGCAGTGTATGCAGCACTGTGTAGATTCTCAGTAGCACTATAATGGCAGTGTATGGCAGCACTGTGTAGATCTCTGGTGCACTATATGGCAGTGTATGGCAGGCACTGGTTAGATCACGGTAACACTAATATGGCAGTGTATGGCAGCACTGTGTAGATCATCTGTGCACTATATGGCATAGCAGCATGTGTAGATTACTGGTGCACTATATGGCAGATCACACTGTGTAATCCTGGTGCACTATATGGCAGTGTATGTAGATCACTGGTGCACTATATGGCAGCACTGTGTAGATCACTGGTGCACTATATGGCAGTGTATGGCAGCACTGTGTAGATCACTGGTGCACTATATGGCAGTGTATGGCAGCACTGTGTAGATCACTGGTGCACATATGGCAGCACTGTGTAGATTACTGGTGCACTTTATGGCAGTGTATGGCAGCACTGTGTAGATCACTGGTTCACTATATGGCAGTGTATGGCAGCACTGTGTAGATCACTGGTGCACTATATGGCAGCACTGTGTAGATTACTGGTGCACTATATGGCAGTGTATGGCAGCACTGTGTAATCTCTGGTACACTATATGGCAGTGTATGGCAGCACTGTGTAGATCACTGGTGCACTATATGGCAGTGTATAGCAGCACTGTGTAGATCACTGGTGCACTATATGGCAGTGTATGGCAGCACTGTGTAGATGACTGATGCACTATATGGCAGGGTCACATATGGTGACATTTGCTTGGTAGCACTGTGTGCACTATATGGTGATATTACTTATTGGCAGTAGTACAGTAGTATTATGTGGGAACTATATTTTTTTTTATATATTTGCTGTGGTATAGTTTTATTATATATGGATATTATATGGTGGTATGATTTATTTATATGGTATAGACCCATGTGTGCCCTATATAGGGATTGTGTTTATTTGCGGTGGTACTGTAGTGTTATGTGTGCACTATATGGTGGTTTTATTTATTGTCTGTAGTACAGTAGTATAATACGTGCACTATATGGTGGTATTATGTATTATCAGTGCTATGGTATCATTACTCTATACTCCATACTACAATGGCACTTTTGTAGGCCGGGATCCCCCCAGTGCTGTATATGGACGCACTATAGGGCGGCACAATACAGAGTATACAGGAGAGGTCACAGAACCAGAACAACAGGTACATGATGGGGAGTGAGGCAACCTGAGACAGTATCACACAGGAGAGGATTAGATACACAGCTCAGCAGACAGTATCACACAGGATAGGATTAGATACACAGCTCAGCACACAGAATCACACAGGATAGGATTAGATACACAGCTCAGCAGACAGTATCACACAGGATAGGATTAGATACACAGCTCAGCAGACAGTATCACACAGGATAGGATTAGATACATGCTCAGCAGACAGTATCACACAGGATAGGATTAGATACATGGCTCAGCAGACAGTATCACACAGGAGAGGATTATATACACAGCTCAGCAGACAGTATCACACAGGATAGGATTAGATACACGGCTCAGCAGACAGTATCACACATGATAGGATTAGATACATGGCTCAGCAGACAGTATCACACAGGATAGGATTAGATACACAGCTCTGCAGACAGTATCACACAGGAGAGGATTAGATACATAGCTCAGCAGACAGTATCACCCAGGATAGGATTAGATACACAGCTCAGCAGACAGTATCACACAGGAGAGGATTAGATACACAGCTCAGCAGACAGTATTACACAGGATAGGATTAGATACACGGCTCAGCAGACAGTATCACACAGGATAGGATTAGATACACAGCTCAGCAGACAGTATCACACAGGAGAGGATTAGATACACAGCTCAGCAGACAGTATCACACAGGAGAGGATTAGATACACGGCTCAGCAGACAGTATCACACAGGATAGGATTAGATACACGGCTCAGCAGACAGTATCACACAGGATAGGATTAGATACACAGCTCAGCAGACAGTATCACACAGGATAGGATTAGATACACGGCTCAGCAGACAGTATCACACAGGATAGGATTAGATACACGGCTCAGCAGACAGTATCACACAGGATAGGACTAGATACACGGCTCAGCAGACAGTATCACACAGGAGAGGATTAGATACACAGCTCAGCAGACAGTATCACACAGGATAGGATTAGATACATAGCTCAGCAGACAGTATCACACAGGATAGGATTAGATACACGGCTAAGCAGACAGTATCACACAGGATAGGATTAGATACACGGCTCAGCAGACAGTATCACACAGGATAGGATTAGATACACAGCTCAGCAGACAGTATCACACAGGAGAGGATTAGATACACAGCTCAGCAGACAGTATCACACAGGAGAGGATTAGATACACAGCTCAGCAGACAGTATCACACAGGATAGGATTAGATACATAGCTCAGCAGACAGTATCACACAGGATAGGATTAGAAACACGGCTCAGCAGACAGTATCACACAGGATAGGATTAGATACACAGCTCAGCAGACAGTATCACACAGGATAGGATTAGATACACGGCTCAGCAGACAGTATCACACAGGATAGGATTAGATACACGGCTCAGCAGACAGTATCACACAGGATAGGATTAGATACACGGCTCAGCAGACAGTATCACACAGGATAGGATTAGATACACAGCTCAGCAGACAGTATCACACAGGATAGGATTAGATACACAGCTCAGCAGACAGTATCACACAGGAGAGGATTAGATACACAGCTCAGCAGACAGTATCACACAGGATAGGATTAGATACACAGCTCAGCAGACAGTATCACACAGGATAGGATTAGATACATGGCTCAGCAGACAGTATCACACAGGATAGGATTAGATACACGGCTCAGCAGACAGTATCACACAGGATAGGATTAGATACACGCTCAGCAGACAGTATCACACAGGAGAGGATTAGATACACAGCTCAGCAGACAGTATCACACAGGAGAGGATTAGATACACAGCTCAGCAGACAGTATCACACAGGAGAGGATTAGATACACAGGCTCAGCAGACAGTATCACACAGGAGAGGATTAGATACACGGCTCAGCAGACAGTATCACACAGGAGAGGATTAGATACACGGCTCAGCAGACAGTATCACACAGGAGAGGATTAGATACACAGCTCAGCAGACAGTATCACACAGGATAGGATTAGATACACGGCTCAGCAGACAGTATCACACAGGAGAGGATTAGATACACAGCTCAGCAGACAGTATCACACAGGATAGGATTAGATACACGGCTCAGCAGACAGTATCACACAGGAGAGGATTAGATACACGCTCAGCAGACAGTATTCACACAGGATTAGATACAGCTCAGCAGTTTGGGATGTGATCTCCTCTCTATTCTTGGTCTCATGTGATCCACTCACAGAACAATCCTCACTTGTTTCACAGATGTGATCATGTCTGAACTGGGTCAAATCCGAGGAAACCATGGGAATCATCTGAAGGAGGAGAAGCAAGGACAATCATCGGCCGATCACCCCCGACCAGATCGGCTGCGGCCTCTGATCAGCTAGACACTGCCGCCACCTGGTGGACATCCCAGACATTACACCTCCCTATCTAATCTACAGGGGAGCTTTGCTGCCTCTCCCCACACCTGCAATGGAATGAAGAAACTCTGTTGCAGCATTTTTTAATTATTTCAGGTGATAATCAATCAGCAGATTCACAGTATACAGCTAATGAAGATCCACACATTCTTCTCCTGACATTCTCTGTGCTGCTGTGGATCTCACATCATCTTTCCCAGAGTATCTAGGGGTACAATAAAAAGGAGTTTACTACAAACTTGGTGATTCACGCTGTATTTTGTCCACAGCCACCTGCCCTTTACTAACATAAACACATCAGATACATACACGTCACTCGCCCACGGACAATGCTCATCTCGAGCACATGGCGACAATCGTGCACACGCGTGTTACACGCTAAGAATCAGCGTGGAAAATGAGAATCACACAATCGCTCCATCTAGTGGTGGAAGATGAGAAGACTGTACATACTGTGGCGCCAACACGCTTTGAGGCTGACACAAATGTTGGTTTTCATGTTTTCTGCTTCAGATTTTATAATGGTAATTTCAATTAAGTCTAGATTGTTATAAAGACTGGTCAGAAAAATGGAAAAGTCATTAAATTCCATGTAAATTAATCACAAAAACTCCATTGCCGCTGAATTGGAAAGAATTGGAGATATTGTTAAGAAGGACAAGCAGAAACATCATTACTTTACATCAAAAGGGCTTTACAGGCAAGGACATTGTTGTTTGTAAGACTGTACCTAAATCAACCATCTGTCAGATCATCAAGAACTTCAAAAAGGGATCGTATTATTAGACTTAATACATTAAAATATGAGTCTAGTGCTTGAAGTCATTGACTTATTCTGCTAACAGTAAAATATTTGTAGTCATTGCTTTACATCAAAAGGGCTTTACAGACAAGGACATCGCTGCTTGTAAGACTGTCACTAAATCAACCATCTATCGAATCATCAAGAATTTAAAAAAGGATTCGGATTGAATTATCAGACTGAATACATTGAAATAGGAGGCTAGTGCTAAAATCATTGACTTATTCTCTTAACAGTAGAAACGTGCAGTCATCATTACTTTCCATCAAAAGGGCTTGACAGGAAAGGACATTGCTGCTTGTAAAATTGTTCTCAAATCAATCATCTATCAGTTCATAAAGAACTTCAAAGAGAGAGTGTAACTGCGAAGAAGAGTTCAGGAGTCCAAAAAGTCACGTCTTTGGGAGCCTGAACCCTTCTCCACAGCGATTAAACCTCTGAGTTGAAGTTCTTGATGATCCAACAGATGGTTGATTCAGGGACAGTCTTATAAGCACCAATGTCCTTGCCAGTAAAGTCCTCATGATGCAAAGTAATGATGACTGCACATTTCTACTGTTAACATAAGTCAATGATTTCAAGCACCAGCCTCCTCTTTTAATGTATTCAGTCTGATAATTCAATCCAACTCTTTTTTTTAAGTTGTTGATGATCTGATAGATGGTTGATTTAGGGACAGTCTTACAAGCAGCAATGTCCTTGCCTGTAAAGCCCATTTGAGGCAAACCAATGATGACTGCACATGTTTCTACTGTTAACAGAATAAGTCAATGATTTCATGCACCAGGACCATTTTCTAAAGAAGATTCAGGTACTGGATCAATTCAGCACCAGTGCAGAGCTTGTCCTGGAATGGCAGCAGGCAGGTGTAGTGCATCTGCATGGACAGTAAGGCGAAGGCTTTTGGAGGCTGCCCTGGTGATGATGCTTTTTCAGCATGATGGAGACCATTTCCCATACCAAATTGACTATTAAGTGGCTCAGTAAACAAAATATTGATCTAGGGCGATGCTCTGTTGGGTTAGGGGGCGATATTCCACTGGCATTATGTGGATGTGACACACGTATCACCTACATAACATTATTCAGTGACCCCTTTATGGCAGGGTTTTCCCTCTGAGGATCGAGCTGAGGACTTGTTCCTAGATTACCAGATCTCATGTGACCGATCATCTGTGGAAAGTGCTGGAAACAAGTCTGATCCATGGAGGCTGCATTAAGCTACTGACTAAAATGATAGGATCTTCTGCTGAAGTGCCAGA
Source organism: Allobates femoralis (assembly GCA_033576535.1). NCBI lineage: Eukaryota > Metazoa > Chordata > Amphibia > Anura > Aromobatidae > Allobates > Allobates femoralis. The sequence continues at coordinate 229,734,882 of JARQOC010000011.1, read as the reverse complement.
CCTTTGGATGTGATTATGGGCCCCACATAGTCATGGTTTGACCACGCTGGTCATACAGGGTTGATTCTATGATCTGGATGAGTCCTCCCTCCTGGACTCGAGAGATTTGGGACCACACCACCGTTGCTGATTGTCACCATCCCTCTAAGGATCTGCTATAGGTGCAATACACATATGTGACCACAAGGTGGCAATGAAGGGAAATGACAACATTATAATGTGTAGTGACTGGAGGATCATACACTATAATCATCTCTATGGCAGAAGATGGCGGCCCTTGTTTATGTGTCCCTTGAGTCCTATGGGACCCCACCACCATCTTGCTTTGACCTATATATGTTTCTCCTTCCTCGAAAAAAATAACAAATATCAATATTACCAGTAATATCACAAATAATACCGCCACACCATGACCATAGAGGCTAAATAATACCGCCATACTGTTACTGAACAAGATCTAATACTCCAATACTTTGTTAGAGTGTGGTCAGTTATGTGCTGAGGTTTAACAGATTATTATATAGACCTTACATTGAGGACATTAAGAGGGATCACCGAGGCCTTGTTCAATGCTACATTTTATTATCAGAAGTGAAACCAGACCCCTATATTCATCTGACCCCAGTCCAGACCCCTATACTCATCTGACCCCAGACCAGACCCCGATATTCATCTGACCCAGACCAGACCCCTATACTCATCTGACCCCAGACCAGACCCCTATACTCATCTGACCCCAGACCAGACCCCTATACTCATCTGACCCCAGACCAGACCCCTATACTCATCTGACCCCAGACCAGACCCCTATACTCATCTGACCCCAGATCAGACCCCTATATTCATCTGACCCCAGACCAGACCCCTATATTCATCTGACCCCAGATCAGACCCCTATATTCATCTGACCCCAGACCAGACCCCTATACTCATCTGACCCAGATCAGACCTCTATATTCATCTGACCCCAGACCAGACCCCTATACTCATCTGACCCCAGACCCCTATACTCATCTGACCCCAGACCAGACCCCTATACTCATCTGACCCCAGTCCAGACCCCTATATTCATCTGACCCCAGATCAGACCCTATATTCATCTGACCCCAGACCAGACCCCTATACTCATCTGACCCCAGACCAGACCCCTATACTCATCTGACCCCAGATCAGACCTCTATATTCATCTGACCCCAGACCAGACCCCTATACTCATCTGACCCCAGATCAGACCTCTATATTCATCTGACCCCAGACCAGACCCCTATACTCATCTGACCCCAGATCAGACCTCTATATTCATCTGACCCCAGACCAGACCCCTATACTCATCTGACCCCAGACCAGACCCCTATACTCATCTGACCCAGATCAGACCTCTATATTCATCTGACCCCAGACCAGACCCCTATACTCATCTGACCCAATCAGACCTCTATATTCATCTGACCCAGACCAGACCCTATACTCATCTGACCCCAGACCAGACCCCTATACTCATCTGACCCAGATCAGACCTCTATATTCATCTGACCCCAGACCAGACCCCTATACTCATCTGACCCCAGACCAGACCCTATACTCATCTGACCCCAGACCAGACCCCTATACTCATCTGACCCCAGACCGGACCTCTATATTCATCTGACCCTAGACCAGACCCCTATACACATCTGACCCAGATCAGACCCCTATATTCATCTGACCCCAGACCAGATCCCTATACTCATCTGACCCCAGATCAGACCCTAATTCATCTGACCCCAGACCAGACCCCTATACTCATCTGACCCCAGACCAGACCCTATACTCATCTGACCCGAGATCAGACCCCTATATTCATCTGACCCAGACCAGACCCTATACTCATCTGACCCCAGATCAGACCCCTATATTCATCTGACCCCAGACCAGACCTCTATATTCATCTGACCCAGACCAGGCCCCTATATTCATCTGACCCCAGAACAGACCCCTATATTCATCTGACCCCAGACCAGACCCCTATATTCATCTGACCCAGACCAGGCCCCTATATTCATCTGACCCTAGATCAGACCCCTATACTCATCTGACCCCAGATCAGACCCCTATATTCATCTGACCCTAGATCAGACCCCTATACTCATCTGACCCCAGACCAGACCCCTTTATTACTTCTCCACCTAGTTGAGTAATCTAGTACCCTCTGGAAAGTGATAATGAGTTTCACAGATGGTGGATTATGTATTTCGGGGTGATCCATCACGTCTGGATCCTCTTTATGGCGACATTCAGTGTAGACCCGGTGACCTTCGTTCCCTCCTCGCCCTCACTGCAGGTCGCGTCTTGTCACCCTTTCTACCTTCTGTCGGCATTCCCTGTTATCCGCCTCCACCCACATACACGTGCCTGTAATTGGGCTATTGCCTCCTCCATAAGGGATCATTATAACCCTATTACACCTCTCCATTATCTACCTGACATAGAGGCTATACTGGATGTCACCCGACTTCAGATCCAGGGAGATAAAAACTAAATGTAGAAAGAAAAACGTTACACGGGTGATAACGGAGAATTTTAATCAGAGGAACACGAACGGGAAAATTCCGTTAATCCGGAATTTCATGTTCATTCTACACACTGACCTATAATTTGGAATATTTGATAATCCGGCCTCGATCCAGTCGGAGTAAAGGATTTTTTTTAACAAATTTTCATTCCTTTTGTAACTTTTTTTAACAAACTTATTTTGACCCAAGAAAGTATGCAGCCTCCGCAGTGACATTTTTATTTTCCAAACCAATAAAGGGTTAAATCCGAAGCGTATTGGGACTGCTTAGGTGGTCAGCATCTAAAGGGGTCATCTAGGATTTGGAAAACATGGCCGCTTTCTTTCAAAATCAGCGCCGAAAGTTTTGTGCTTTAAAAGAACTGGACTGTAATTCCGCACTCAGCCTGTGGACATGGGGGGGCGCTGTTTTTAGAAGAAGATCGACAAGGTTTTTGCTGGACGTTCCCAGTATGGTTATGTGTCTGGAAGTGTTATACCAAAACTTGTATTCCTTCTGTATACAGTCTCTCTGTTTCATCAGGAGCCTGTGGGCCCTCAATTAGGATTGAAACCTCCTCACCCTCCATACTTAAGGTGCAATCATTGGTTTTCAATGGGATGTTGGTTAGACTTCAGAAGGTCGATGGCATATTTGACACTAGCGCTTAGTGAAGGTCCTAGAGAAGGTCCATCCGTAGGATTGGAGTCTAGGCTTGGACAGTGAAGAAAACCATCTTGAAGGAGTACACAGTGTCCACGACATACGCCAAGAAGTTAATGCAGGTCAGTATTGTGATGCCAATTCCATTATCATAGAGGCAGCGATAGTTACCGCACCCGTCCCTGTTTGGAACAAGCCAAAAAAAATACAATGGCCATACGACCACCACGGTGACGTACATCAACACCGCCAAAATGTTGTAGCCGATGAGGACTTTCTCAATGTTTAAGGGCAACTTCGCCAAGAGGCGGCCAATGGTTAGGATGATGATGAGTGTAGTGATGATGAAGCAGATGGAGTACACCGCCACGGACCACTGGAGTCCAGCATGTGGGAAATTTACAGGAAGAAGGGAGAAGATGATACAGGCCACGTAGGCCTCAAAGACCTTCAGAAGTCCCGGCACAGTGGACAGAAACCCACTTATCTCCCCTGGTTTCGCTCGAGTGAGGCCCACCTCAATGCCGTAAGCAAAGAAGCACAAGATAGACATGGCAGTGGCGGATCCAAGCTGCGCGCAGTAGGTCCCAGGGCAACCGAAGTGTACGTAGATGGCCGGATACATGATGGAGCTCGTGAAGAGCATCAAGGTGGCCAACATGGAGAAAGCTGAGGTGAAGTCCTCCCAAGATATCGGAATGGCTTTATAGAATCCTGTCAACTCCAGAACAACGATGAGGATGGTCACGATGAAGGCCAAGATCCAGGTGAACATACACCAGGAGCCATATTGGGTGTGGTATGCCTCTACACTGGCCACCAAACTGAAAGCCGTACAGGAGAGGAAGATCTGGAAGAAGCGGATGATTAACAGGGGAGATATCAGATCACGGACATTCATCTTGGCGTTGGGTGGAATAGGCGGTGGAGTAGAATGCGACTGTAGGGACTGAAAATGGAGGACGAGGTTCAAAGGCAATGTCCGTGGAGATGGAGGAGGTCCTAGGGCTGTCTGTGAAGATGGAGGTTCAAGGGAGAGTCAGTGAAGATGGAGTCCTGTGGACTGTATGTGAAGATGTAGAAGGAGGTTCTAGGGACTGTCCATGGAGATGGAGGAGAAGCTTTGAGAAATTGTCTGTGGAGATGGAGGAATGGTTCCAGGGATGGTCCGTGAAGTGGAGAAGGTTCTAGGGACTGTCCATGAGAATTAAGAAGGAGGTTCTAGGGACTGTGTATGGAGATGGAGGATATTGTTCTAGGTACAATCCCTGTAGACGGAGGACGTGTTTTGGTTTGGAAACCAATTGTGGTTGTAGGCCGACTGGGTGGGTGTGGTTGTAGGGACCGTCCTGGAGATGGAGGATGTGGTTGTAGGGACCGTCCTGGAGATGGAGGATGTGGTTGTAGGGACCGTCCCTGGAGATGGAGGATGTGGTTGTAGGGAGTGTCCCTGGAGATGGAGGATGTGGTTGTAGGGAGTGTCCCTGGAGATGGAGGATGTGGTTGTAGGGAGTGTCCCTGGAGATGGAGGATGTGGTTGTAGGGACCGTCCCTGGAGATGGAGGATGTGGTTGTAGAACCGTCCCTGGAGATGGAGGATGTGGTTGTAGGGACCGTCCCTGGAGATGGAGGATGTGGTTGTAGGACCGTCCCTGGAGATGGAGGATGTGGTTGTAGGACCGTCCCTGGAGATGGAGGATGTGGTTGTAGGGACCGTCCCTGGAGATGGAGGATGTGGTTGTAGGGACCGTCCTGGAGATGGAGGATGTGGTTTGTAGGGACCGTCCCTGGAGATGGAGGATGTGGTTGTAGGGACCGTCACTGGAGATGGAGGATGTGGTTGCAGGGACTGTCCCTGGAGATGGAGGATGTGGTTGTAGCGACCGTCCCTGGAGATGGAGGATGTCTTTGGTTTCGGGGTAGTCCACCCTGCTGAAGAACCTTTCCATCCACAGGGGATACCTGAATATTGGAAAAATCAAAAACACATCAAGTATTCAAGTACAGTATCTGCTATTGTAAAAAAAACAGTTAATTCCTCACCCATCATTTATGCCCTTGAAACGGGGGAAGTGGGGGTTACATGAGAGGTGAGATCTACTTGGCGCCTCCCTGGCTCATTACATATTTGCTTTTAGATCAGTCTGAACATTTTGCAGTTTTGATTTCTCTTATCTGCCCAGGACGCCACTCCACATAGTGAAGTTCCTCTTCCGCGATTTGCCCAGGCTTTCTATTTAGATAGTCAAAAGTCCATTTATTTCTCCAAAACTGATTGGTGTCGCAAGACCCCTCACTTAACCTCTTCTTTCAACATTGTTTTGCGCAGTTAATAGAACTTTCACTGCAGGGTAATTGTTTTGGCAGATTATGGGGCTGGCTGGCCAGGGGGGCAGGGGGACATATGCCCCCCGGACCGCTCCTCTAAGCTACCCTGCTATCTGCTCCAAAGCGTTGGTCTATTTTTCATGTGTATAAATGGACATCTATGAACGTGGACATTTGTTCTAATACTTCACCATTCTTCTTCATGTGTCAAAGTTACTTTTTAGATTAAAATTGGCCACTACAACTCATGGGCCACTGAGTGTGGTTGGCGCGAACAATGAGAAAACTATCCGAGCCAGCGTAAACTTTATGACTAGGTGTAAGTTTGCTTTTCTGGCGTGCTCACAATGAAAGATGTCATACATTTATGAGGAGACCTATAGTGCGAATGTTTTAGGCATAATATAGAAAAAATGCTGCAGAGTGAGATGCCTTCAGACATGGAAGTGAGAATAGTTTACATTTATGAGGAATTTTATAGGGCAACTAGCTGTACTACCCGGATACGCCCGGGTTAATAAATAACTGCTGTTAGCTATAGGAAAATAGAATTTGAATATGTCATATTAATGACCTGCAGGAAAATAGAAGCTGAGCTGTGATTGGTTGCTATAGGCAGCCTGATAAATCTCCAGCCAACAGTAAACCCTCCCCCTGGCCGGGCAGTATATGTTACCTAACACATACACATAACAGACGGCTCATGTGACTGACATCTGCCTTAATCCCCTATATGGCACATGTGTTGCACATTGGCTGTTTTTAATCAGATGTTTATGTTTGGAAATTAAAGATAGCACAGTATGAGGCGAGTTGTGAGGCGATTGTGCACATCTGTGTCTGTGTGGTGTGTGTCCCTGGGGTGTGTGTGTCCTGTAGGGGTGGGTTTGTGTGGTGTGTGTGTATCTCTGTGTTGTGTGCTCTTTTGGTGAGTGTGTGTCCCTGTGGGGTGAGTACATGTGTCCCTATAGGGTGTGTATGTGTGTGTCCCTGTGGGGGGGGGTACGTGTGGTGTGTGTGTCCCTGTGGGGTGAGTGCATGTGTCGCTATAGGGTGTGTGTGTCTCTTTGTGGTGTGTGTGTCCCTGTGGGGTGAGTACATGTGTCCCTATAAGGGTGTGTATGTGTGTGTCCCTGTTGGGGGTCTGTGTCTCTGTGGTGTGTGTGTGTGTCCCTGTGGGGGGGGGGTCTGTGTGGTGTGTGTGTCTCTTTGTGGTGTGTGTGTGTGTCCCTGTCTGGTGAGTGCATGTGTCGCTATAGGATGTGTGTGTGTCTCTGTGTTGTGTGTCTCTTTGTGGTGTGTGTTCGGGTGCGTGGTGAGTATCCAATGTTGGGGCTGCACCTTAGCGACTATACACTTGCTTTACTCTTTGTGTGCGTGTGGTGTGTATACATGTCCCCGTGCGTGGTGAATATCTCATGTTGGGGCCCCACCTTAGTGACTATATGCTGGTATGTGCTGTTAGTCTTTGGCGCTATCATTAAGCCCCTCTCATTCACAACTGTCAACTGGTAACTGTCACTTTTTCCCCATTATGTAGATAGGGGCAAAATTGTTTGGTGAATTGGAATGTGCGGGGTTAAAATTTCGCCTGACAACATAGCCCATGACGCTCCCGGGGTCCAGACGTGTAACTGTGCAAAATTTTGTGGCTATAGCTGACAGCTGTCGATTTTCCTCCAACACTTTTCCATTCACTTTTTCCCCATTATGTAGATAGGGGCAAAATTGTTTGGTGAACTGGAACGCGCAGGGTTAAAATTTCACCTCACAACATAGCCTATGACGCTCTCGGGCTCCAGACGTGTTACTGTGCAAAAGTTTGTGGCTGTAGTTGCGACGGTGTAGATGCCAATCCCGGACATACATACACACATTCAGCTTTATATATTAGATAAACAGGTTAATGATGAGGACAATGATCATCATCTTCATATGAACTGAAACAGAAACAGGTGTGTCGGAGGGTAAGGGAGAGACAAATTCTTCTACAAGGGTGAGGATATAGAAGACAGCTTCATCTCGCAGGTCATACACCATTGTGAGACAGCACAGCAATACAAGGTAGTTATACTGCATCAGCCAGGTGTCTCCCATGTACAGTTCACTGTAAATGGGCTGTGCAACTAGAGGCGAGATTGAGGATGCAGCGGGTGACCAAGAAAACATGAAGGATATTATTAATGCCGTTAATTCCACAACACTTTACAAAAACTGTGGTTCACAATGTAAATTCCCTTTCTTTGAAAGGACGGAGGAAACACAAGGAGAACATAGAAACTCCTTGCAGCTGTTGTTCTTGGTGGGATTTGAACTCAAGATCCCAGTGCTGCAAGGCTGCCGTGCTAACCACTGAGCCATCATGGTGCCCGATAGCATGCTTACTGATCTTGATAATGAGAAGATGCCCAGCAGTGCCATCAGCTCAGAACTGGCAGCAACTAGTCGTGGGAGCAGATACATCAATCTACTGTTCAGGGAGGTCGGAAACAAGGACAAGAGAACTGAAAAAGAGGATCCAAGAGGCAGAGAAATGTCATTAGGTGCTCAGGAGACGGTGATCACAGAGGTAAATGATCAGCAGTAACAGAACACTTTGTTCTATGGAGAGCGTCACTAACGATGCAAGAGACTGGCGGTCACTGAATACTGAGGATGGAGGACACGGGCGGTCACCGAATACTGAGGATGGTGGAGACGGGCGGTCACTGAATACTGAGGATGGAGGAGACGGGCAGTCACTGAATACTGAGGACGGAGGAGACGGGCGGTCACTGAATACTGAGGATGGAGGAGACGGGCGGTCACTGAATACTGAGGAAGGAGGAGACGGGCGGTCACTGAATACTGAGGAAGGAGGAGACGGGCGGTCACTGAATACTGAGGACGGAGGAGACAGGCGGTCACTGAATACTGAGGATGGAGGAGACGGGCAGTCACTGAATACTGAGGACGGAGGAGACGGGCGGTCACTGAATACTGAGGATGGAGGAGACTGGCGCTCACTGAATACTGAGGAAGGAGGAGACGGGCGGTCACTGAATACTGAGGAAGGAGGAGACGGGCGGTCACTGAATACTGAGGACGGAGGAGACGGGCGGTCACTGAATACTGAGGATGGAGGAGACGGGCGGTCACTGAATACTGAGGAAGGAGGAGACGGGCGGTCACTGAATACTGAGGAAGGAGGAGACGGGCGGTCACTGAATACTGAGGAAGGAGGAGACGGGCGGTCACTGAATACTGAGGAAGGAGGAGACGGGCGGTCACTGAATACTGAGGAAGGAGGAGACGGGCGGTCACTGAATACTGAGGATGGAGGAGACGGGCGGTCACTGAATACTGAGGAAGGAGGAGACGGGCGGTCACTGAATACTGAGGACGGAGGAGACGGGCGGTCACTGAATACTGAGGACGGAGGAGACGGGCGGTCACTGAATACTGAGGACGGAGGAGACGGGCGGTCACTGAATACTGAGGACGGAGGAGACGGGCAGTCACTGAATACTGAGGATGGAGGAGACGCGCAGTCACTGAATACTGAGGACGGAGGAGACGGGCGGTCACTGAATACTGAGGATGGAGGAGATGGGCGGTCACTGAATACTAAGGATGGAGCAGACAAGCGGTCACTGAATACTGAGGATGGAGGAGACGGGCGGTCACTGAAAACTGAGGATGGAGGAGACAGGCAGTCACTGAATACTGAGGATGGAGGAGACAGGCGGTCACTGAATATTGAGGATGGAGGAGATGGGCGGTCACTGAATACTAAGGATGGAGCAGACAGGCAGTCACTGAATACTGAGGATGGAGGAGACGGGCGGTCACTGAATACTGAGGATGGAGGAGACGGGCTGTCACTGAATACTGAGGATGGAGGAGACGGGCGGTCACTGAATACTGAGGATGGAGGAGATGGGCGGTCACTGAATACTAAGGATGGAGGAGACGGGCGGTCACTGAATATTGAGGATGGAGGAGACGGGCGGTAACTGAAAACTGAGGATGGAGGAGACGGGCGGTCACTGAATACTAAGGATGGAGGAGACGGGCGGTCACTGAATACTGAGGATGGAGGAGACGGGCGGTCACTGAATACTGAGGATGGAGGAGACGGGCGGTCACTGAATACTGAGGATGGAGGAGACGGGCGGTCACTGAATACTGAGGATGGAGGAGAAGGGTGACCACTGAATACTGAGGATGGAAGAGACGGACGGTCACTGAATACTGAGGATGGAGGAGACGGGCGGTCACTGAATACTAAGGATGGAGGAGACGGGCGGTCACTGAATACTGAGGATGGAGGAGACGGGCGGTCACTGAATACTGAGGATGGAGGAGACGGGCGGTCACTGAATACTGAGGATGGAGAAGACGGGCGGTCACTGAATACTGAGGATGGAGGAGACGGGCGGTCACTGAATACTGAGGATGGAGGAGACGGGCGTTCACTGAATGCTGAGGATGGAGGAGACGGGCGTTCACTGAATGCTGAGGATGGAGGAGACGGGAGGTCACTGTATACTGAGGATGGAGGAGACGGGCGGTCACTGAATACTGAGGATGGAGGAGACGGGCAGCCACTGAATACTGAGGATGGAGGAGACGGGCGGTCACTGAATACTCAGGATGGAGGAGACGGGCGGTTACTGAATACTGAGAATGGAGGAGACGGGCGGTCACTGAATACTGAGAATGGAGGAGACGGGTGATCACTGAAATATTAACGCTCCTATTTCTGAACTCTTACTCTGCAGCATTTTCCTCACTTCGCTTTATCTTTTCCACAGACCTGTATGTTAATATATATTAATGGCCACTTCCCTCTTTTTGGCGGCCATGCCTCTCTATCCTCCTCACCCTTCTCCTCACCCCATGAATACACGATTAGGCGATGGATAAACAACCTAATAGCGCACGTCTCCAGTAGACTTCGGCAGTCTGTTGTGATTTGACATCTTTTCTGGGAGACTCTCGGGGGCGACTTTGCCTTTAATGGGGAGTCTATGACCAAAGAAACATTTAGTCATGGCCTATGTGTGACTGCTCCTATCCTGGCCTTGTCCCTCACATAGTGGGGCCCACATAAATCCCAATCACTGCTAGGCCCGGTTGCCATGGAGATGAAGACTGAGGCCTAGGCCCAGATTACTGACAGGGAGAGGCTCTGTGGTCTCCATTGTTACATATTCTCTGATGATATTTTTCATTAATTTTCGACCAATAAACTGCAGAGAAATTTATGAAAATGAGAATAATGGAAGGGTCGCCCCACAGCAACCAATCAAATTCCAGTTCTCATTTTTCATCTTTTTTGAAAATGAAAGCCGCAACCTGATTGGTTGCTATAGAGAACTCCAGCCCTGATTGATTGGTTTTGTCTGTCCTATATGTACAGTTGTGACCAAAAGTATTGACACCCCTGTAATTCTGTCAGGTAATTCTCAATTTCTTCCTGAAAATGATTGCAATCACAAATTCTTTGGTATTTTTATCTTCATTTAATTTGTCTTCAATGAAAAAACACAAAAAGAATTGTCCTAAAGCCAAATTGGATCTAATTCCACACCAAACATAAAAAGGGGGTGGACAAAAGTATTGGCACTGTTAGAAAAATCATGTGATCCTTCTCTAATTTGTGTAATTAACAGCACCTGTAACTTACCTGTGGCACCTAACAGGTGTTGGCAATAACTAAATCACACTTGCAGCCAGTTGACATGGATTAAAGTTGACTCAACCTCTGTCCTGTGTCCTTGTGTGTACCACATTGAGCATGGAGAAAAGAAAGAAGACCAAAGAACTGTCTGAGGACTTGAGAAACCAAATTGTGAGGAAGCATGAGCAATCTCAAGGCTACAAGTCCATCTCCAAAGACCTGAATGTTCCTGTGTCTACCGTGTGCAGTGTCATCAAGACATTTAAAGCCCATGGCACTGTGGCTAACCTCCTTAGATGTGGACGGAAAAGAAAAATTGATGAGAGATTTCAACGCAAGATTGTGCGGATGGTGGATAAAGAACCTCGACTAACATCCAAACAAGTTCAAGCTGCCCTGCAGTCCGAGGGTACAACAGTGTCAACCCGTACTATCCGCCGGGGTCTGAATGAAAAGGGACTGTATGGTAGGAGACCCAGGAAGACCCCACTTCTTACCCCGAGACATAAAAAAGCCAGGCAGGAGTTTGCCAAAACTTACCTGAGAAAGCCTAAAACGTTTTGGAAGAATGTTCTCTGGTCAGATGAGACAAAAGTAGAGCTTTATGGGCAAAGGCATCAACATAGAGTTTACAGGAGAAAAAAAGAGGCATTCAAAGAAAAGAACACAGTCCCTACAGTCAAACATGGCGGAGGGTCCCTGATGTTTTGGGGTTGCTTTGCTGCCTCTGGCACTGGACTGCTTGACCGTGTGCATGGCATTATGAAGTCTGAAGACTACCAACACATTGTGCAGCATAATGTAGGGCCCAGTGTGAGAAAGCTGGGTCTCCCTCAGAGGTCATGGGTCTTCCAGCAGGACAATGACCCAAAACACTTCAAAAAGCACTAGAAAATGGTTTGAGAGAAAGCACTGGAGACTTCTAAGGTGGCAGCAATGAGTCCAGACCTGAATCCCATAGACACCTGTGGAGAGATCTAACAATGGCAGTTTGGAGAAGGCAGCCTTCACATATCAGGGACCTGGAGCAGTTTGCCAAAGAAGAATGGTCTAAAATTCCAGCAGAGCATTGTAAGAAACTCATTGATGGTTACCGGAATCGGTTTGATCGCAGTTATTTTGGCTAAAGGTTGTGCAATCAAGTATTAGGCTGAGGGTGCCAATACTTTTGTCCGGCCATTTTTGGAGTTTTGTGTGAAATGATCAATGTTTTGCTTTTTGCTTCATTCTCTTTTGGTTTTTTCATTGAAGACAAATTAAATGAAGATAATAATACCAAAGAATTTGTGATTGCAAGAAAACTGAGTATTATCTGACAGAATTGCAGGGGTGTCAATACTTTGGCCACAACTTTCTCTGTGTGTGGTGAATCCCACCCTGACAAAACAGACACAACTAATTGATCCTGCAACAAACACGTAATCACAGACCCCTAAAGACCCCCGGATTCACGATTTAAAGCGAGTGGCCATACAATTATACAAATTCTGTGTACATGGGCAAAAAATAAAATCTTAAAAAAGTAACCCCTTAAATGGCATTTGTCAGGATGAGAACTTTTCACTAACCAAACTCAAAGGGTGCGACAGCTGCAGTTCTGCTGACAACCTGTAGACAGGAGCTGCGCTGTTCTTGGAAGTGATCACATTTTTCCAATCCTGGAAGATCCCTTTAAGCATGATGCACGTCTTACCTGCTGGTCACGTAGACAGCACTTACTGGGTCGCCATGCCCGGACCCTCCATTTGGTAAATCCTTGGCACTGCCAACTGGACGCGTGGAAATTGAGTCCGAGCACCGGCACGCCCGTGGTAATGTCTACGAAATGTGTGACGTTGCTGCATACATTTTACTGCAGGATAATGTGTGCGGTGTGCAGGGAGGGGGCGAAGTGAGGCGGCACCACCCTGTACAGGTGATTACCAGCATCAACCTGTCCGACCGCTCCACGCCCCCTCTACACCGAAATACTCCTAAGCTACACAATGCCACTCCTGGTACATGGCATCAGCTCATAGAGGATTAGATACACAGCTCAGCAGACAGTATCACGCATGATAGGATTAGATACACAGCTCAGCAGACAGTATCACACATGATAGGATTAGATACACAGCTCAGCAGACAGTATCACACAGGAGAGGATTAGATACACAGCTCAGCAGACAGTATCACACAGGATAGGATTAGATACACAGCTCAGCAGATGGTATCACACAGGAGAGGATTAGATACACAGCTCAGCAGACAGTATCAGACAGGGTAGGATTAGATACACAGCTCAGCAGACAGTATCACACAGGAGAGGATTAGATACACAGCTCAGCAGACAGTATCACACAGGATAGGATTAGATACACGGCTCAACAGACAGTATCACACAGGATAGGATTAGATACACAGCTCAGCAGACAGTATCATACGGGAGAAGATTAGATACACAGCTCAGCAGACACTATCACATAGGATAGGATTAGATACACAGCTCAGCAGACAGTATCACACAGGATATGATTAGATACACAGCTCAGCAGACAGTATCACACAGGAGAGGATTAGATACACAGCTCAGCAGACAATATCACACATGAAGGATTAGATACAAGCTCAGCAGACAGTATCACACATGAAGGATTAGATACACAGCTCAGCAGTCAGTATCACACAGGAGGATTAGATACACAGCTCAGCAGACAGTATCACACAGGAGGATTAGATACACAGCTCAGCAGACAGTATCACACAGGAGGATTAGATACACAGCTCAGCAGACAGTATCACACAGGATAGGATTAGATACACAGCTCAGCAGACAGTATCATGCAGGATAGGATTAGATACACAGCTCAGCTGACAATATCACACATGAAGGATTAGATACACAGCTCAGCAGACAGTATCACACAGGATAGGATTAGATACAGCTCAGCAGACAGTATCACACAGGATAGGATTAGATACACAGCTCAGCAGACAGTATCATGCAGGATAGGATTAGATACACAGCTCAGCAGACAATATCATGCAGGATAGGATTAGATACACAGCTCAGCAGACAGTATCACACATGATATACATTCACCCATTTAAAGGGACAGTACGCCTCAGATGATCGCTTTCTGCCTGCCGCCATTTTCCTGTATATTTCTCCGATGGCGGTTTTACATCTCGCTGTTCGGCCTGAACTATAGATACAGATGTAGCAGAGATGAGTTTGTCGTGTGGTTATAAGGTTGATTTTCTGGTCTCTGCTCAGCGCCCCCCTAACACCCCGCGCCGCCTCCTTCTTTCTGGCCACATGATAAGGACGTGGTCAAAGTTTCCTTAATCTCCGCTATCGCCTCTTTTATGGTTAGTGTCATCCTCGGTATACGTCACAGGACACCATACTGGGTGGCACTACAGGTCCCAGCATGTCCTCCCAGCAGACAATGAAAGGCAGGAGTATTAAACAATATGATCTCTAGCTATATTATATATAGGAAGAAAGAGCGGCACTCACCATTTTTGCAGTGTTTCTTTAATCCATAGTAGGGATACAGGTGCGGGGAGGAAGCAGGTGCAGAGTTGGACTACAGCTGTTTCAAGCTGTCCTCGCTTCAACAGGTCCAATACATTTGGACCTGTTGAAGCGCGGACAGCTCGAAACAGCTGTAGTCCGACTCTGCACCTGCTCCCTCCCCGCACCTGTATCCCTACTATGGATTAAAGAAACACTGCAAAAATGGTGAGTGCCGCTCTTTCTTCCTATATATAATTCGATGAACTGATGCTTGAGCTGAGCAACATCTTTTGCAAATTGTCGCAGCCCATAATCCGTGGAATTAGAAGCCCATACAAGGAACCAGAGCCCGGATTCACCTCCTTATCTACATGATTGATCTCTAGCTGTGTCCATCCTGAGCCTCCTGGTGCATGAATAGAATTCCAGAGTAACAGTGAGGACCGACACAAGTGATAAATCAGAGTGAAATACCATAAATTCTATGTTTAAGTCATGACATGGGTGAATGAGGGCGACAGAGGAGCGACACACTATATGGCGGCACACCTGTCCACAGCGGAGTGTTGTAGGTTCTGGTTAATGATTACAGAGCTGAGGTGTCACACCCTGCCGGCCGCTTTCACAATAGTGATGTGTTTATGCCCTGATCACTATTGTTCTGCACATTCGGATCTCTGCTGTGTGGAGCGATGCCCATCGCCTGATCTCTCCAGACCTCCAGTACAAAAGAGCCATTGGCGCGGTGTAGGGTGGACCGCTCCGCTGCGGAGGTCTGGAGAGATCGGGCAACAGGCATCGCTCCACACAGCAGAGATCCGGCTGAAGACCCCGGCTGCAATGACACAGTGTGCCAGAATCGCTTTCACAGCAGCGGTTTCGGCACCTTGTATCAGTGCACTGGGGACCGCTGTTTTGCAGAGGGGGTGGGTGGTGACATAAGGGGCTGGGGGTGGCATCCAATAGTGTACAAAGGGGAGGGGGCTGCTGGCCATACTGGTAATAGGGGAGGGGGTGTGTTTGTAGTAGAGTAGGTGGAAATGACCAGCTCTTCATTTACATGCACAAACGCCCCCTAGACGTTCCCTGCTAGCCGAAAATATGTTATATCTAGGAAACCCTGCAAAATGTTGACAGCATGTATATTACAAATTGTCAACATTTTGCAGCCTAGATACACATATGAATTATAGCAAAAGGCCGGACAACCCCTTTAATTCCATTTGTCAATCATAGAGTTCTCTGCTGCTACTCCCCAAGGAATGAATATTCATGCATCACTGCACTGCCCTGCCCTCCTCTGGTCTGTATGTTGTGACTCATTATCTGCAGAAAGAGAAGGGAGGGGGGAGGAGGGGTCATTTTCGCTGCACCTCTGACCTCTTCATGTCATTGTATGTATCTCAGACATGTGCAGTCTGAGATATTTCTATATGATTATAAAACATTTGATCATTTTCTCAGCAGATACACACATTACATGTCTGCAGGAAAACCAACGTTCATATAATAGAAATCTCTTACAGATAGCACAGTGCAAGACAAAACACCTCCCCTTCACAGCACAGAGGGGAGGGATGAAACTTGTTGTCAGTTCGTGACGCCACCTGTAGGTCCGGTGATGGCATCGGCGCTGCTGGGACCTCCGGGGTGATGGGCGGCAGCAAGATGTCGTGGCCCTCTACAGGTAGGGCTGAATCCCCCGGGGACTTGGAAGTAGCAATGGTGGAAAAGGGCAGCGTAGTCACTGTGGAGCAAAGCAGGTAAATCACAGTTCACTGAGAAGAAGCACAGACACGTTGCTCACTCTGAATGGGTACTTTACTCCGGTAATCAGCAGGTTTACAGAGTAATGCAGTTCTTACAGCTAAGGTAGTGGACCGGGTGGTCCTGGCAGTGAGTAATGTCCCTCTGAAGCTCCACTGGTGTTCCTTCTCTATCACTTCCTCTGTCCTTACTCTGTGCTGCCCTGCACAAATCCCGCTTGCTGAACCAGGCCCCTCGGGTGATATGGGAACCCTTTATCTCTCCAAAGGGAACCCAACCCAGTTTAGCGCTTCTGGCAGAGACTGTGCTTGATTTTGGGCGGTTGGATCGTGCTCCTAAGAAGACAGCGACCACGCCGGTAAATTTGCAGTTCAGGGATGTGATGCGCCCCCAGGTTATGGGATACTCAGAAACCGGGACGGTACTGTCTCTCTGGGGTCACGGTAGTCGTGACCCGGTCCCGTGGCCTGGGATCAGTTGAAAAACGGGAGTTTTACAGGGAGATTTGTCGTGACGCCACTCGGGGTATGTGGTTAATAGAACCACCGCTGCCGTATTCCTGCTGGGGACGGTGACGTAGGGCAGCGCAGATGATAAGCCCTCCTCAAGTAGGGCTGAGGGTCCCCAGGGCAGGAGTGATGTTTATGGATGGGCCTTGTGAGGGGACGGTGATATGCACAGTTCACAGCTGCATTTCTCTACGGTGCTGGTAGAAGGTGGCTGTTATAGAGTACAGGGCAACAGGCGCAATTAACAGGCAGACTCACTGGTAATTGTTTTCTCAGTCCTTTTACTGGAGTTAAGCCACATATTGTAAACTGTCCACGGAGTCTAGAGAGCAGTTTGAGGTAATTCTCACCCGGCCGGGTCGTATTGGCCTCCTCACTGCACTTGTGTTTTGGCCCCTGCAGTTGCTTCAGCTAGGCTGCCGGCCCTGTCTCTTTCTGCGGGGTACCAGTATAACAGGCAACTCGAGTCCTTCACTTCTCTACCCCACTCCGGGAAGTCAGTGTTACTGGAGTCTATACGTTGCTGTGTTCCTGATATCGTGTAGCTGGAGAATCTGGAGTCCCCCACTTTCCGGTGTTGACTGCCGGTGTGTCTGAACCTGCACAGTCTCGGACTCCGGTGTCCGTTCTTGCGGTGTTCCTCTGAAGGAGGGGAAGCACAGGGTGATGCAGCCTCCCGGTAGGTTTCTTCCTTTCCTCAGACCCTAGCCTTAGGCATGGTGTTCATCAAGGGACTCTGAGATGAGCTTAGCACGGCCCTTTTACACTCAGGTCCTCTGCACTGTGCTCTTCACAGCCCTCCCAGGGACTGAACTGAACTTATTGCTCCTCAGACCAAAATATATAGGGGAGCTCACCCTGAAGCTGGGTTTGGTCTCCCCCTTCTGGCTGGGAGGTGTTAGTGTTGTTTGTGTGTTGCCTGAGGAGAATACCCCTTACTGCTCTCTGGTGACACCTAAGAATGGTGACACTGTGGCACTATGACTCTGGGGCGCCACAGATGGACCTCTGATCCACGTCGGTACCCCGCTTCGGACAGGGCCAGGGTATTTGGTTACCCTCTATCTGCCCCTTTCTCTTCTGGGTCATCAGGTTGAGGTGCCCTCCCCGTTACTTCTTCTCTGTCCTTACTTCACCTCTCACTCTTTACTCTTCTTCTGTTGTTCTCCTCTTTCCCCACTCACTTTATCACCTAGCTTCTCTGACTGACCGTGGCCGGGACTCCGGTTTAGACAGGCGATGCTTCCTTCCTCCTTGTCACGGGTGGACCGCGCCTGCCGGTAGTGGGGCCCGGTGTAGTGCAGATCAAAAGGGTTGAAGACGTCTTGGTGGAACAGATTAAAGGGGTTTTTAATTTATTCGTGACGCCACCTATGAGTAGTTTCGGTAAGGACTACCGACGCTGCGGAACCTCCGGGGGATGGACAGCAGCAAGATGTTACGCTCCCCACAGGCTGAGTGGTGATCCCCGGAGGCTGGAGCTGCTTAAGATGTTGTGCGGCAGCTGCGGTTACCTTGTTGTGTGGACGGACAGTTCGTAAGGAAGCACGGACACAGAAAGTCTCTGCAACGGGTCTTTACTGTAACCAGCAGGCAGTACATGGCATACAGTGGTTGGGGTAGTAGACCGGGTGGACTCAGCAGTGATGGTGTCCCTTAGAAATCCGCAGTGTTCCTCCTTCTAACTAATTGGTTGCCAGTGTCGCCCAGGAATACCAGGTCGGGTACGGGGAGGCTGCTTCAATGCCCTATCCATGATGTACGTTCTGGATGCTTTGGGGAGCCTTGGATCCCTCAGTGGGTACACCGCTGGTTAGACAACTGGAATTTGGCGGGTGGTGGGGTGCTCCTGTAGAGCTGGTCCTCCACTCTTCTGGTTCGCGTAGCAGAGGTGAACTGCTGCCAGCTTCGGTACCAGTGAACCGGCTGTGAGTTGTGGGCACGGGAGTCTTTTGGGAACCCGTGTGAATAATGCCCAATTCCGGTAGTTAAGGCCTCAGGTGCTGACACCCGACCGGTGACGGCCCGGGGGCTGCACGGGGTGCAGAGCCCCCGCTCCTCTCCAAGTTCTAGGTCTTGTTCTAGACTCTGATCTAGACCCTTCTGTTCTGTCTAGACTACTGTGTGTGTTCTACTACACTTCCCTAACACTCCACCCACCAGGACCTAGGATTGGCCCTCTGTTCTAGGTGATGCATGTTGGGTTGGATTTCTAAATTAACCAGGTCATTGCTGAGTCAGAGAATATTGCGGCTGCTTTTATGGCTGCAATACCCTCTTGTGACGCACTCGTTGCGGGGCGCCACATCTCCACCCACCGGGACCGGTTACCCTAGTAACGGGCGTCTGATTGGTCCCCTATCACTAGGTGTGTTTGTGTGTGGTGATGGAGCGTCAGGCTTCTACTACCCTTTACCAGGACAAAGCATACTGCACCCTCTGTTAGGGGTGCAGTACTCTTTTGTAGCGCGCTGACTAGCGGGGCGCTACACATAGGAGAATCATATGTACACTTGCCCCCTTAAGAGGGTGGAGACAGAAGGGTCTGAGGAGAGAGGTCCAGTACAAGATGGTGTTCACAGAGCTGCTGAGGAGACAAGATCTGGACCTGAACCACAAGAAGAAACTGAGGAGCAGATAGGAGAGTCCATGAGGCTTCACACCACGGTTTTTTGGATCAGATTTTGCCCCTATTGTCTCCCCTATGGGGCCGGATGGCAATGATTTGCCCTCCGGTTCTGCTTGTCCGGGACGGTTGTGTCCGGGGCATCCTGCAAAACACCGGACAGAACCTGACAGCCGAAAAACGTGATGTGAAGCCGGAGAAACCACATGACATCTCATCATCAAGCAGCAGAGGCATACTGTGCGCCCCGCCATCACCAATCCTTCTCTGTCACTGACATGACGGAGTGGTAACTTCCACACACCACCGTGATATTACACATCTATGGGCCGCCCCTACTATGTACTGAACCCCCCCCCCCCCACCATGTACAGGACCCACCTAACATGTACCAGACCCCCACCTACCATATACTGAACCCCCCTATCATGTATGGGACCCCCACCTACTATGTACAGTCCCCCAATTCACCATATGCAAGCCCCTCACTTACAGTGTACTGAACTCCACTACCATGTATGGTCCCCCCACCTACCATGTACTGAACATCCTCACCTACATGTACAGCCTCCCTACTCACCATATGGAAGCCCCCCACCTACCATGTACCGGACCCCCCCTACCATGTATCGAACCCGCACAGATCGTGTACAGCCCCCCACTTAACATGTACCGAACCTCCCCATCTACCATGTGCTGGCTCCCCTACCAAGTAAGGGACCCCCACCTACCATGTACCAGACCCCACCTACCATGTACCAGACCCCCACCTACCATATACCAAACCCCCATCTACCATGTACCAGACCCCCACCTACCATGTACCAGACCCCCACATACCATGTACCAGACCTCCACCTACCATATACCAAACCCCCACCTACCATGTACCAGACCCCCACTTACTATATATGGGTGACCATCCAGCCATGTACAGGCTCAACATCTGCCATATACGGGACCCCCACCCACCATGTACAGGCCCCCCAACTACTATGTACCAGACTTCCACCTAACACCCCCCATGTATCGACCCCACCTACCATATACTGGCCCTCCACATACAATGTACCAGCCCCACAATCAACTTACTCTGTATGTAGCCTCCCACCAAAGTACTGGGCCCCCGACCTACCATGCACAGTTCCCCCCTACTTATCATATACTGTGCCCCCTACCTACACTGTACTGTGCCACCTATCCACCTGGCCCACAGTCAACACTGTACAGGGCACCCCTACTATCATGTCTGGGTATCCCCTTGTCTTTCAGCTGTGCTGCCTGTCATCATTGTGGGCACAGGCGGGTAACCAACCGGATGGCGGTTTTAAATCTCGCTGTTGCGGCCTGAACTATAGATACAGATGTAGCAGAGATGAGTTTGTCGTCTGGTTATAAGGTTGATTTTCTGGTCTCTGCTCAGCGCCCCCCTAACACCCGCGCCGCCTCCTTCTTTCTGGCCACATGATAAGATCGTGGTCAAAGTTTCCTTAATCTCCGCTATCGCCTCTTTTATGGTTGGTGCCAAGTAAAAGAAGGACCCATTCTCTGTATACGTCACAGGACACCTTACTGGGTGGCACTACAGGTCCCAGCATGTCCTCCCAGAAGACAATGAAGAGGCAGGAGTATTAATATGATCTCTAGCTGTGTCCATCCTGAGCCTCCTGGTGCATGAATAGAATTCCAGAGCAACAGTGAGGACCGACACAAGTGATCAATCAGAATGAAATACCATAAATTCTATGTTTAAGTCATAACATGGGTGAATGAGGGCGACAGAGGAGCGACACACTATATGGCGGCACACCTGTCCACTGCTGAGTGTTGTAGGTTCTGGTTAATGATTACAGAGCTGAGGTGTCACACCCTGCCGGCCGCCTTCACAATGGTGATGTGTATAGAGGCTCTGGTGACTATTCTCCTGCCTGAGCACAGCTGGACCAAGTCTCACCTACCAGGTACGGGCCCCCTCCAAACAGGTACGGACCTCCCACCTCATATGTACAGGCCGCCCATCTACCATGTACATACCCCCCACCTACCATGTACATACCCCCCACCTACCATGTACATGCCCCCCACCTACCATGTACATACCCCCCACCTACCATGTACATGCCCCCACCTACCATGTACATGTCCCCCACCTACCATGTACATGCCCCCCACCTACCATGTACAGGCCCCCACCTACCATGTACAGGCCCCCACCTACCATGTTTTGAACCCCCACCTACCATGTTTTGAACCCCCACCTACCATGTACCAAACCCTCTGCCTGTCATATACGAGCCTCTCACCCACCATGTACTGAACCCCCATCTACCATGTACTGGATTCCCCTACCATGTATGGGCCCCCCACTTAACATGTACTAAATCCCCCTACCATGTATGGGCCCCCCATCCACCACGTAAGGGCCCTATACCTACCATTTATGAGCCCCCCCACCTACCATGTACTGAACCCCCTACCATGTATGGTCAACCCACCTACCATGTTTGGGCCCCACACGTACCATGTACCGAACTCCCACCCACTATGTACTTACCACCCTTATCATGTATATGCCTCTACCTACCATGTACACGCCTCCTCTACCATGTACAGCCCCCCCCCCACCATGTACCAGACCCCCTTCTACCATGTACAGGCCCTCCACCTGCCATACACAGCTGCCCCACATACAATGTACCGAGCCCCCACCTACCCTGTACAGGCCCCCCACCTACCATGTATCAAACCCCCACCTACCATATGCGCCCTCCATCTACCATGTACTGGCCCCCTCTCCTTCCCTATACAAAGCCCCCACCTACCAGAACCCCCACCAACACTATATTGGTCCCCCCACCTACCATGTACGGGCCCCCTCCTACACTGCACAATGTCTACACCTACCAGGTCTCCCACCTACTGAATCCACAACCAACACTACCTGGCTCCTCCACACTAAAATATACCAGGCTCCTCACCTACTGAGCCCCTCCACATACAGGGCCGCTCACCTTCCACGTACATGGTGGACTCCACACCTACCCTCTGCCAGACCCCCCACCTAGCACGTTCTGGAGTCTCCACTTATCATTTTCTCTCGCCCCTGGTTGGTACTGTTGGGTACTCAGAACTGGGCCCTCTCTTGTCGTCGTTTGGGGCTGCGGGATGTCACGGTGGCGTGACCCGGTCCCTGATCCCCTCGTAGGGCGAGCAGTAAAAAGGGGGATTGTTAAAATGGATTGAAGAAAATAAAACAAAACTTAACAGTTCTCGTGACGCCACCCGTGGAATGCGGCTACGTGTGTGGCTGCCGCTGCAGTCAGGACCTCTGGGGATGATGGGAGTAGCAGCAAGGATGGTTTCAGCTCTCCACGGGAGGAGCAGTTCCCCAGGGCAACCGTAGAGTCTATGGATAGTCAGGGCTCATTGGGGTGCAGGGTGCAGTGTACACAATAACGGACAGACATAAGGGTAACAGTCTCCTTTACCTTTACTGGTGCAGGTAGCAGGTTCATCCAGGGTACAGTTCACAACTGATGTTACAGGTCTGGAGCCTGGAAGCAAGTTAGGGCTTTCCACAGCCGGCATGTTCTGAGGCCTCCCTGCTGCGCTGTGCAGTGTGAGTCCTGGCTGCTTGTAGCTGAGCTTAGACCCCCCTCTCTGACAGTCTGTCCTGGTCGTGTGACAGGCGGCTTGAGCCCTTTCTGGATCACTTCACCCTTTTGGTGTATCCTGAGCTCTGTGATGAGGCTGTGACTCCTGGCCTTACTTGCGGATGAGCAACCTGCAGTTACCCGCCCTCCGGTGTTGGCTACTGAGTTAAGAGTCCCTTTTGACCGCGAATACCGATGTCCGTACTACACTAGGTGCTGAGGTGAGCTGGTCCGCTTCACTCCTCACACCCTCTCTTCACTTCCCTCAGACCCTCAACACTGGTCTTCCACGCTGGCTAGTCAGTGTCCTAAGACTGGTCTAGTGCGGCTCTCGTCCTCAGGGTGTATTTCATAGTCCTCCTAGGAACTGAACTGCCTGACCCCGCCCCCAGACCAGAATTTTTAGGGCACTCCCCCTTCTGGCCCAGAGTTGGGAAGGTGTTGTGCATGTCTTACCTCAGGTGGGTGCCTTGCCTTGCTTCCAAGCTTAACATTGTGGCAATCAGACCCTGGGGCGCCACATTCCCCCTTGGTTAAATTCAGTACTCCTGGACTGAGAAACACTTTTTGACACATAAGAATATAACAATGACAATATAGTGATAATTAACAGAGTCTCAAAAGTAAAAATTGCCCTGGAGTTGGGAAGGTGGTGTGCGTGTGTTTTACCTGAGGTGGGTGCATTTCCTTGCTTCCAAACTTAGCATTGTGGTAATCGGACCCTGCAGTACCACAATTTCATGCACCAGGGCCGTTTACTATAGAGGATTCAGGTTCTGGATCAATACATCACCAGTGCAGAGCTTGTCCTGTAATGGCGGCAGGTATCAATGCATCTGCATACATAGTAAGGTGAAGGCTTTTGGAGGCTGCGCTGGTTATGATGCTTTTTTTCAGCATGATGCAGTCCATTCCACATGGCAAAAGTGACAACTAAGAGGCTCAGTGAACAAAACAGATTCCCAGATCTCATTTGACCGATCATCTGTGGAAAGTGCTGGAAAAAATTCTGATTCATGGAGGTCGCATTAGGCTACTGACTAAAATGATAGGATATTTGCTGAAGTGCCAGACACCACCGCACACTGCAGACGTCTGCTGGAGTCCGGCCTCAATGAGTCAGGGAGGAGGAGCTACACAGTATCAGGGCAGCTGTCATTCTGTGAGCTCCCCCTAGTGGTGGCTGCAGGGAGTGAGCACTTCTGTGTTCCTCTTTGTGCAAGGAATTAGGGGCTCAGAACTGAGAATCACCCAGAGCAAACAACGGAACACAGAACGGACACCATATTGTGTATTTGGTGATTATATTCTGAGTCTTGGGCATGATTCTGTGCCCCCCATGGTCATGGTGTAACCACACTGGTCATACAGGGATGATTCACACAGTCTGGATCAGTCTTTATCCTGGACCCAGAGATCTGAGACCCCGATGCTGATTGTCGCCATACCCTGCAATGACCTCCCCTCTAAGGATCTGCAATAGGTGTAATACACATAGAAGACCACAAGGTGGCGAGGCAGCAGTATGACAACATGATAATGTGTAGTGACTGGAGGATCATACATTATAATCATAAGGCAAAGGAGATTCCGGACCTGGCATATATGTGTGACCCCGCAGGGGTGTAACTAGAGCATTATGTGCCCACCACCACCTTCTTGCTTGTATCCTTATGTTTTTCCTCCCTCAAAAAGAATAACACAAATATAAATATCAATATTACCAGTAATATCAGATAATATCGCCACACCATGACCATAGAGGCTAAATAATACCGTACTGTTACTGAACAAGACCTAATACTCCAAGGCCTTATTCTTGTGTGGTCATGTATGTGCTGAGATTTAACAAATTATTATATAGACCTTACATTGAGGACAGTAAAGAGGGATCACCGAGGCTTTGTTCAATGCTACATTTTATTATCAGAAGTGAAACCAGACCCCTATATTCATCTGACCCCAGACCAGACCCCTATATTCATCTGACCCCAGACCAGACCCCTATACTCATCTGACCCCAGACCAGACCCCTATATTCATCTGACCCCAGACCAGACCCCTATACTCATCTGACCCCAGACCAGACCCCTATACTCATCTGACCCCAGACCAGACCCCTATACTCATCTGACCCCAGACCAGACCCCTATATTCATCTGACCCCAGACCAGACCCCTATATTCATCTGACCCCAGACCAGACCCTATATTCATCTGACCCCAGATCAGACCCCTATATTCATCTGACCCCAGACCAGACCCCTATACTCATCTGACCCCAGACCAGACCCCTATATTCATCTGACCCCAGACCAGACCCCTATACTCATCTGACCCCCAGACCAGACCCCTATATTCATCTGACCCCAGACCAGACCCCTATATTCATCTGACCCCAGACCAGACCCCTATATTCATCTGACCCCAGACCAGTCCCCTATACTCATCTGACCCCAGACCAGACCCCGATACTCATCTGACCCCAGACCAGACCCCTATATTCATCTGACCCCAGACCAGTCCCCTATACTCATCTGACCCCAGACCAGACCTCTATACTCATCTGACCCCAGACCAGACCCCGATACTCATCTGACCCCAGACCAGACCCCTACACTCATCTGACCCCAGACCAGACCCCTACATTCATCTGACCCCAGACCAGACCCCTATATTCATCTGACCCCAGACCAGACCGCTATATTCATCTGACCCCAGACCAGACCTCTATACTCATCTGACCCCAGACCAGACCCCTATATTCATCTGACCCCAGACCAGACCCCTATATTCATCTGACCCCAGACTGGTCCCCTATACTCATCTGACCCCAGACCAGACCTCTATATTCATCTGACCCCAGACCAGACCCCGATACTCATCTGACCCCAGACCAGACCCCTACACTCATCTGACCCCAGACCAGACCCCTACACTCATCTGACCCCAGACCAGACCCCGATACTCTTCTGACCCCAGACCAGACCCCTACACTCATCTGACCCCAGACCAGACCCCTACACTCATCTGACCCCAGACCAGTCCCCTATATTCATCTAACCTCAGACCAGACCCCTACACTCATCTGACCCCATACCAGACCCCTATACTCATCTGACCCCACACCAGACCCCTATACTCATCTGACCCCACACCAGACACCTACATTCATCTGACCCCAGACCAGACCCCTATACTCATCTGACCTCAGACCAGACCCTATACTCATCTGACCTCAGACCAGACCCCTATATACATCTGACCCCTCACCAGACCCCTATACTCATCTGACCTCAGACCAGACCCCTATATTCATTTGACCTCAGACCAGACCCCTATACTCATCTGACCTCAGACGAGACCCCTATACTCATCTGACCTCAGACCAGACCCCTATATTCATCTGACCCCAGACCAGACCCCTATATTCATCTGACCCCAGACCAGACCCCTATACTCATCTGACCTCAGACCAGACCCCTATATTCATCTGACCCCAGACCAGACCCCTATATTCATCTGACCCCAGACCAGACCCCTATACTCATCTGACCTCAGACCAGACCCCTATATTCATCTGACCCCAGACCAGACCCCTATACTCATCAGACCCCTATATTCATCTAATCTAACCACAGACCAGACCCCTATATTCATCTGACCCCACACCAGACCCCTATATTCATTTAATCTAACTCCAGACCAGACCCTTATACTCATCTGACCCCAGACCCCTATATTCATCTAACCCCAGACCCCTATATTCATCTGACCCCAGACCAGACCCCTACACTCATCTGACCCCAGACCAGACCCCTATACTCATCTGACCCCAGACCAGACCTCTATATTCATCTGACCCCAGACCAGACCCCTATACTCATCTGACCCCACACCAGACCTCTATATTCATCTGACCCCAGACCAGTCCCCTATACTCATCTGACCCCAGACCAGACCCCTATATTCATCTGACCCCAGACTAGACCCCTGTATGAATTCTCCACCTGGTTGAGTAGTGATTGCCCTCCGGCCGCCCTCGTTCCCACTGGAAAGTGTAAATGAGTTTCACAGATGGTGGATTATGTATTTCGGGGTGATCCATCACGTCTGGATCCTCTTTATGGCGACATTCAGTGTAGACCCGGTGACCTTCGTTCCCTCCTCGCCCTCACTGCAGGTCGTGTCTTGTCACCATTTCTACCTTCTGTCGGCATTCCCTGTTATCCGCCTCCACCCACGTACACGTGCCTGTAATTGGGCTATTGCCTCCTCCATAAAGGATCATTATAACCCTATTACACCTCTCCATTATCTGCCTGACATAGAGGCTGTACTGGATGTCACCCGACTTCACATCCAGGGAGATAAAAACTAAATGTAGAAAGAAAAACGTTACACGGGTGAAAACGGAGAATTTTAATCAGAGGAACACGAACGGGAAAATTCCCTTAATCCGGAATTTCATGTTCATTCTACACACTGACCTATAATTTAGAATATCTGATAATCCAGCTTCGATCCAGTCGGATCAAAGGATTTTTTTTAACAAATTAACACTCTTTTTGTAAGTTTTATTTTTAGAAACTTATTTTGACCCAAGGAAGTATGCAGCCTCCGCAGTGACATTTTTATTTTCCAAACCAATAAAGGGTTAAATCCGAAGCGTATTGGGGCTGCTTAGGTATTCAGCATTTAAAAGGGTCATCTACAGTTGTGGCCAAAAGTATTGACACCCCTGCAATTCTAAGATAAGATAAGATAAGATAAGATAAACTTTATTGATCCCGGAGGAAATTACAGTATTACAGCAGCAGAACAAAGATCAAGAACATTTCACACTTTACAAAATAAGTCTATATGGACAGCAGATGTGGGTAGACTGGTACATGTACCTCAGCTATTGCCCCCATACACATAGAACTTCACATAGTCTTGGGATGCTTTACACTTATACATATGTTAAACATCCCCACAGCTGTCGTAACAAACGATTTCCTGTATCTTTCCTTTTTACACATTAGTTGGATTAGACGCTTGCTGAATGTGCTCTTCTGCTTCGCAAACAGTTCAGAGAGCGGGTGTGTATTGTTGCTCATTATAGCCTTGCATTTCTTATTAATTCTATCCTCTAATACCTCCTCGAAAGTCCTAAGTCAGATAATGCTCAATTTCTTCCTGAAAATGATTGCAATCACAAATTCTTTGGTATTATTATCTTCATTTAATTTGTCTTCAATGAAAAAATACAAAAGAGAATGAAGCAAAAAGCAAAACATTGATCATTTCACACAAAACTCCAAAATGGGTCGGACAAAAGTATTGGCACCCTCAGCCTAATACTTGGTTGCACAACCTTTAGCCAAAATAACTGCGATCAACCGCTTCCGGTAACCATCAATGAGTTTCTTACAATGCTCTGCTGGAATTTTAGACCATTCTTCTTTGGCAAATTGCTCCAGGTCCCTGATATTTGAAGGGTGCCTTCTCCAAACTGCCATTTTTAGATCTCTCCACAGGTGTTCTATGGGATTCTGGTCTGGACTCATTGCTGCCACCTTAGAAGTCTCCAGTGCTTTCTCTCAAACCATTTTCTAGTGCTTTTTGAAGTGTGTTTTGGGTCATTGTCCTGCTGGAAGACCCATGACCTCTGAGGGAGACACAGCTTTCTCACACTGGGCCCTACATTATGCTGCACAATGTGTTGGTAGTCTTCAGACTTCATAATGCCATGCACACGGTCAAGCAGTCCAGTGCCAGAGGCAGCAAAGCAACCCCAAAACATCAGGGAACCTCCGCCATGTTTGACTGTAGGGACCGTGTTCTTTTCTTTGAATGCCTCTTTTTTTCTCCTGTAAACTCTATGTTGATGCCTTTGCCCATAAAGCTCTACTTTTGTCTCATCTGACCAGAGAACATTCTTCCAAAACGTTGTAGGCTTTCTCAGGTAAGTTTTGGCAAACTCCAGCCTGGCTTTTTTATGTCTCGGGGTAAGAAGTGGGGTCTTCCTAGGTCTCCTACCATACAGTCCCTTTTCACTCAGACACCGACGGATAGTACGGGGTGACACTGTTGTACCCTCGGACTGCAGAGCAGCTAGAATTTGTTTGGATGTTAGTCAAGGTTCTTTATCCACCATCCACACAATCTTGCGTTGAAATCTCTCGTCAATTTTTCTTTTCTGTCCACATCTAGGGAGGTTAGCCACAGTGCCATAGGCTTTACACTTCTTGATGACACTGCACACGGTAGACACAGGAACATTCAGGTCTTTGGAGATGGGCTTGTAGCCTTGAGATTGCTCATGCTTCCTCACAATTTGGTTTCTCAAGTCCTCAGACAGTTCTTTGGTCTTCTTTCTTTTCTCCATGCTCAATGTGGTACACACAAGGACACACGACAGAGGTTGAGTCAACTTTAATCCATGTCAACTGGCTGCAAGTGTGATTTAGTTATTGCCAACACCTGTTAGGTGCCACAGGTAAGTTACAGGTGCTGTTAATTACACAAATTAGAGAAGCATCACATGATTTTTCTAACAGTGCCAATACTTTTGTCCACCCCCTTTTTATGTTTGGTGGAATTAGATCCAATTTGGCTTTAGGACAATTCTTTTTGTGTTTTTTCATTGAAGACAAATTAAATGAAGATAATAATAGCAAAGAATCTGTGATTGCAATCATTTTCAGGAAGAAACTGAGTATTATCTGACAGAATTGCAGGGGTGTCAATACTTTTGGCCAAGACTGTACATATAGGATTTGGAAAAACATGGCCGCTTTCTTCCAAAATCAGCATCACAAGTTTTGTGTGTTATTCACTTTAATAGATCTGGGCTGCAATTCCGCACTCAGCCTGAAGACCTTGGTGGCGCAGTTTTTAGAAAAAAGTAGCCAAGGTTTTGCTGGATGTCCCCAGATCGTCCACCAAAACATGTATTCCTTCTCTATAGTCTCTCTGTATCATCAGGAGCCTGTGGGCCCTCAATTGTAGGGGCCCCTGATTAGGATTGAAACCTCCTCACCCTCCATACTTAGGATGCTTTTGTTGGTTTTCAATGAGATGTTGGTTAGACTTCAGAAGGATCGATGGCATATTTGACACTAGCGCTTAGTGAAGGTCCTAGAGAAGGTCCATCTGTAGGATTGGAGTCTAGGCTTGGGCAGTGAAGAAAACCATCCGGAAGTAGTACACAGTGTCCACGACATACGCCAAAAAGTTAATGCAGGTCAGTATTGTGATGCCAATCCCATTATCATAGAGGCAGCGATAGTTACCGCACCCGTTCCTGTTTGGAACAAGCCAAAAAAAATACATTGGCCATATGACCACCACGGTGACGTACATCAACACCGCCAAAATGTTGTGGATAATGAGGACTTTCTCAATGTTTAAGGGCAACTTCGCCAAGAGGCGGCCAATGGTTAGGATGATGATGAGTGTAGTGATGATGAAGCAGATGGAGTACACTGCCACGGACCACTGGAGTCCAGCATGTGGGAAATTTACAGGAAGAAGGGAGAAGATGATACAGGCCACGTAGGCCTCAAAGACCTTCAGAAGTCCCGGCACAGTGGACAGAAACCCACTTTTCTCCCCTGGTTTTGCTCGAATGAGGCCCACCTCAATGGCGTAAGCAAAGAAACACAGGATAGACACGAAAGTGGCGGATCCAAATTGCGTGCAGTAGGGTCCAGGGCAACCGAAGTGTACGTAGATGGACGGATACATGATGGAGCTCGTGAAGAGCATCAAGGTGGCCAACATGGAGAAAGCCGAGGTGAAGTCCTCCCAAGATATCGGAATGGATTTATAGAATCCAGTCAACTCCAGAACAACGATGAGGATGGTCACGATGAAGGCCAAGATCCAGGTGAACATACACCAGGAGCCATATTGGGTGTGGTATACGGCAACATTGGCCACCAAACTGAAAGCCGTACAGGAGAGGAAGATCTGGAAGAAGCGGATGATTAACAGGGGAGATATCAGATCACGGACATTCATCTTGGCGTTGGGTGGAATAGGCGGTGGAGTAGAAAGTGACTGTAGGGACTGAAAATGGAGGACGAGGTCCTGGGGCTGTCTGTGAAGATGAAGGATGAGGTTCTAGGAATTGCCTGTGGAGATGGAGGAGGTTCTAGCGACTGTCCGTTGAAATGAAGGATATTGTTCCAGGTACAATCACTGTAGATGGAGGATGTGGTTGTAGGGACCGTTCCTGTATATGGAGGATGTGGTTGTAGTGACCGTCCCTGGAGATGGAGGATGTGGTTGTAGGGACCGTCCCTGGAGATGGAGGATGTGGTTGTAGGGACCGTCCCTGGAGATGGAGGATGTGGTTGTAGGGACCGTCCCTGGAGATGGAGGATGTCTTGGTTTCGCGGTAGTCCACCCTGCTGTAGAAGCTTTTCCATCCACTGGTGGTACCTAAACATTGGAAAAATCAAACACATCATCAAGTATTGAAGTATCTGCTATTGTAAACCAACACTTAACTCCTCACCCATCATTTATGCCCTTGAAATGGAGAAGTGGGGATAATTTTTCGTTTTGCCAGCCTCACTAATAGGAAAATGATGTATTTTGCATTCTGAGAGATGTCATGTTCTTACTAAGGCGTATGAGGAAAACTGATGAGACTCGGACCAAACTCTGATCCCGAAAAATTGGTCAGTTTTATTCATACGTGAAAAAAATTCAGACGTCAGAATGAGCCGTAAATTTCCGACAGGACACTACAGCACTGTCACCAGCGGGGGGCAGAGGTGAGCTCTACTTGGCGCCTCCTTGGCTCATTACTCATTCACTTATCAGATGGGTCTGAACATTTTGCGGTTTTTGGTATCTCTTATTTGCACAGGACGCCGCTCCACTGTTGGCACGTACACAGCAAAGCATCACTTACGCAATTTACTCAGACTTCCTGTTTAGAAGCAAGACCCCTCACTTAACCCCTCTTTTTTTCTACTTTTTTAGCACAGTTAATGGGTAATTCTTTTGGCAGATTCAAATTATGGAGCTGGCTGGCCGGGGGGTAGGGGGACATATGCCCCCCGGGCCGTTCCTCCAAGCTTTGGAGAGTTACCCTGCTACCTGCTCCAAAACGTTCTAATACTTCACCATTCTTCTTCGTGTGTCAAAGTTTCTATACTTTTTATGTTAAAATTGGCCACTACATCTCATGGGCCACTGTGTGTGATTGCCATCCAGCCTCTGACTATGCCTACATGCTTATTATATTAGTATATAATGAGAAAACTATACGAGCAAGCGTGAGAATAGTTTACTTTTATGAGGAATTTTGTAGGGCAATAAACAGGTTAATGATCATCATCTTCATATGAACTGAAACAGAAACAGGTGTGTCGGAGGGTGAGGGAGAGACAAATTCTCCTACAAGGGTGAGGATATAGAAGACAGCTTCATCTCGCAGGTCATACACCATTGTGAGACAGCACAGCAATACAAGGTAGTTATACTGCATCAGCCAGGTGTCTCCCAGGTACAGCTCGCATTGAATGGGATTTTAACATGGGCTGTTCAACTAGAGGCGAGATTGAGGATGCAGCAGGTGACCAAGAAAACATGAAGGACATTATTAATGCCATTAATTCCTCAACACTTCACAAAAACTGTGGTTCACAATGTAAATCCCCTTCTTTGAATGTTTGAAGGGTCAGAGGAAACACAGGGAGAACATAGAAACTACTTGCAGCTGTTGCCCTTGGTGGGATTTGAACTCAAGATCCCAGTGCTGCAAGGCTGCCGTGCTAACCACTGAGCCATCATGGTGCCCGATAGCATGCTTACTGCCCTTGATAATGAGATGATGCCCAGCAGTGCCATCAGCTCAAAACTGTGTTGAGACTCCTAAACGAGGCTCCACAGACTCTATTTGCATCAGCTCAGAACTGACAGCAACTAGTCGTGGGAGCAGATGCATCAATCTACTGTTCAGGGAGGTCGGAAACAAGGACAAGAGGACTGAAAAAGAGGAACCGAGATGCAGAGAAATGTCATCAGGTGCTCAGGAGATGGTGATCACAAAGGTAAATGATCAGCAGTGACAGAACACTTTGTTCTATGGAGAGCGTCACTAACGATGCAAGAGACTGGCGGTCACTGAATACTGAGGATGGAGGACGCAGGCGGTCACTGAATACTGAGGACGGAGGAGACGGGCGGTCACTGAATACTGAGGATGGAGGAGACGGGCGGTCAGTGAATACTGAGGATGGAGGAGACGGGCGGTCACTGAATACTGAGGATGGAGGAGACGGGCGGTCACTGAATACTGAGGATGGAGGAGACGGGCGGTCACTGAATACTGAGGATGGAGGAGACGGGCGGTCACTGAATACTGAGGATGGAGGAGACGGGCGGTCACTGAATACTGAGGAAGGAGGAGACGGGCGGTCACTGAATACTGAGGACGGACGAGACGGGCGGTCACTGAATACTGAGGACGGAGGAGACGGGCGGTCACTGAATACTGAGGATGGAGGAGACGGGTGGTCACTGAATACTGAGGATGGAGGAGACGGGCGGTCACTGAATACTGAGGATGGAGGAGACGGGGCGGTCACTGAATACTGAGGATGGAGGAGACGGGCGGTCACTGAATACTGAGGATGGAGGAGACGGGCGGTCACGGAATACTGAGGATGGAGGACACGGGCGGTCACTGAATACTGAGGATGGAAGAGACGGGCGGTCACTGAATACTGAGGATGGAGGAGACGGGCGGTCACTGAATACTGAGGATGGAGGAGACGGGCGGTCACTGAATATTGAGGATGGAAGAGACGGACGGTCACTGAATACTGAGGACGGAGGAGACGGGAGGTCACTGAATACTGGGGACGGAGGAGATGGGCGGTCACTGAATACTGAGGATGGAGGAGACGGGCGGTCACTGAATACTGAGGATGGAAGAGACGGGCGGTCACTGAATACTGAGGATGGAGGAGACGGGCGGTCACTGAATACTGAGGATGGAGGAGACGGGTGGTCACTGAATATTGAGGATGGAAGAGACGGACGGTCACTGAATACTGAGGACGGAGGAGACGGGAGGTCACTGAATACTGAGGACGGAGGAGATGGGCGGTCACTGAATACTGAGGATGGAGGAGACGGGCGGT
This sequence comes from Allobates femoralis, assembly GCA_033576535.1. Lineage (NCBI taxonomy): Eukaryota > Metazoa > Chordata > Amphibia > Anura > Aromobatidae > Allobates > Allobates femoralis. The sequence continues at coordinate 229,700,489 of JARQOC010000011.1, read as the reverse complement.
CACTGAATACTGAGGATGGGGGAGACGGGCGATCACTGAATACTGAGGATGGAGGAGACGGGCGGTCACTGAATACTGAGGATGGAGGAGATGGGCGGTCACTGAATACTGAGGATGGAGGAGATGGGCGGTCACTGAATACTGAGGATGGAGGAGACGGGCGGTCACTGAATACTGAGGATGGAGGAGACGGACGGTCACTGAATACTGAGGATGGAGGAGACGGGCGGTCACTGAATACTGAGGATGGAGGAGACGGGTGGTCACTGAATACTGAGGAGGAGGAGACGGGCGGTCACTGAATACTGAGGATGGAGGAGACGGGCGATCACTGAATACTGAGGATGGAGGAGACGGGCGGTCACTGAATACTGAGGATGGAGGAGACGGGCGATCACTGAATACTGAGGATGGAGGAGACGGGCGGTCACTGAATACTGAGGATAGAGGAGACGGGCGGTCACTGAATAATACTGAGGATGGAGGAGACGGGCGGTCACTGAATACTGAGGACGGAGGAGACGGGCGGTCTCTGAACTATTAACGCTCCTATTTCTGAACTCTTACTCTGCAGCATTTTCCTCACCTGCCTCGCTTTATCTTTTCCACAGAACTGTATGTTAATATATATTAATGGCCACTTCCCTCTTTTTGGCGGCCATGCCTCTCTATCCTCCTCACCCTTCTCCTCACCCCATGAATACACGATTAGGCGATGGATAAACAACCTAATATCGCACGTCTCCAGTAGACTTCGGCAGTCTGTTGTGATTTGACATCTTTTCTGGGAGACTCTCGGGGGGCGACTTTGCCTTTAATGGGGAGTCTATGACCAAAGAAACATTTAGTCATGGCCTATGTGTGACTGCTCCTATCCTGGCCTTGTCCCTCACATAGTGGGGCCCACATAAATCCCAATCACTGCTAGGCCCGGTTGCCATGGAGATGAAGACTGAGGCCTAGGCCCAGATTACTGACGAGGGAGAGGCTTTGTGGTCTCCATTGTTACATATTCTCTGATGATATTTTTCATTCATTTTTGACCAATAAACTGCAGAGAGATTTATGAAAATGAGAATAATGGAAGGGTCGCCCCACAGCAACCAATCAAATTCCAGGTCTCATTTTTCATCCTTTTTGAAAATGAAACCCGGAACCTGATTGGTTGCTATAGAGAACTCCAGCCCTGATTGATTGGTTTTGTCTGTCCTCTATGTATCTGTGTGTGGTAAATCCCACCTGACAAAGCAGACACAACTAATCGATCCTGCAACAAACAAGTAACACAACCCTGCAAAATTGAATTTTTTGAAAAATACAAGAGAAGTTTTCACTGATTTTTATGTAATTTGGTGGCTGATTATGAAAATGACCTCCATTTTTTTTCCATCACGTAAGGATTTTTTGTAAAACCAAGATCGATATTTTTGCTAAAATCCTATTTAAAAAGGAATTCTGTCGAACAATTGTACATAGGAGTGTACCCGGCATACAGCGAGAAGAGTGGATGGAGGACCCCGGGTGCCTGCGGACATCGGAGGGTGAGATCAATGCGGAGGCAGGTGACCACTGTATACCGAAGGGGGAGCCGTGTGCCAGCAGGGGGGCCTCTGTATACCAATGGGGGGCCGTGTGCCAGCAGGGGGGCCTCTGTATACCAATGGGGGGCCTCTGTATACCGAAGGGGGGGCCGTGTGCCAGCAGGGGGCCTCTGTATACCAAAGGGGGGGCCGTGTGCCAGCAGGGGGCCTCTGTATACCGATGGGGGCCGTGTGCCAGCAGGGGGCCTCTGTATACCGATGGGGGCCGTGTGCCAGCAGGGGGGCCTCTGTATACCGAAGGGGGGGCCGTGTGCCAGCAGGGGGGCCTCTGTATATTTATACATAAATTTAAATGGATAAAGACCACTGTTGCCAGATATTACATGTACAATTGTGTGACAGAATTCCTTTTTAAATAGGATTTTAGCAAAAATATCGATCTTGGTTTTACAAAAAAATCCTTACGTGATGGAAAAAAATGGAGGTCATTTTCATAATCAGCCACCAAATTACATACAAATCTGTGAAAACTTCTCTTGTATTTTTTTCATCGCAGGCCTGTGTAATCACGGACCCCTAAAGACCCCGGACCTCACGATTGAAAGCGAGTGGCCATATAACTATACTATATACGGTATATAACTATACAAATTCTGTGTACATGGGCAAAAAAAAAAAATCTGAAAAAAAGTAACCCCTTTAAATGTTTTTTTTTTTTTTTTCAGGATTAGAAGGATTTTTCGTTGAGACAAGGGTGCGACAGCTGCAGTTCCGCTGACAACCTGTAGACAGGAGCGGCGCTGTTTTTGGAAGTGGTCACATTGTTCCAATCCTGGAAGATCCCTTAAAGCATGATGCACGTCTTACCTGCTGGTCACGTAGACAGCACTTACTGGGTCGCCATGCTTGGACCCTCCATATGGTAAATCCTTGGCACCGCCAACCGGACGCGTGGAGATTGAGTCCGAGCACCGGCACGCCCGTGGTAATGTCTATGAAATATGTGAAGTTCAGATAATGTGTACGGTGTAGAGCAGGAAGGGGGCGAAGTGAGGCGGCACCACCCTGTACAAATGATCATCAGCATCACACCTAGCCCGCCTGACCCACTCCACGCCCCCTCTACACCGAAATACTCCTCAGCTACACAATGCCACTCCTGGTACATGGCATCAGCTCACACACGATAGGATTAGATACACGGCTCAGCAGACAGTATCACACCGGATAGGATTAGATACACGGCTCAGCAGACAGTATCACACAGGATAGGATTAGATACACAGCTCAGCAGACAGTATCACACAGGATAGGATTAGATACACAGCTCAGCAGACCGTATCACACAGGATAGGATTAGATACACAGCTCAGCAGACAGTATCACGCAGAGGATTAGATACACAGCTTAGCAGACAGTATCACACAGGATAGGATTAGATGCACAGCTCAGCAGACAGTATCACACAGGATAGGATTAGATACACAGCTCAGCAGACAGTATAACACAGGATAGGATTAGATACACAGCTCAGCAGACAGTATCACACAGGATAGGATTAGATACACAGCTCAGCAGACAGTATCACACAGGATAGGATTAGATACACAGCTCAGCAGACAGTATCACACAGGATAGGATTAGATACACAGCTCAGAAGACAGTATCACACAGGATGGGATTAGATACACAGCTCAGCAGACAGTATCACACAGGAGAGGATTAGATACACGGCTCAGCAGACAGTATCACACAGGAGAGGATTAGATACACAGCTCAGCAGACAGTATCACACAGGATAGGATTAGATACACAGCTCAGCAGACAGTATCACACAGGAGAGGATTAGATACAGTTGTGCAGCTCTGCAATGTGATATGGGTTTATCTCCCGGGGTTGCAAGGGGAAGAAGAAGGAGCTTCTGTATGAAGAGCGCAGCCAATATGCAGCTGAAAAACTAATATTTATTTAGTGCAAGACAGAAAAACCTTAATTTGTGTTAAAAACAATTAAAACCTATTTCCCTCTGCCACATACAACATGATACAATTTACCCAGAGCCCGGGTGGGTATTTAGGGTGGAGGTACATTAGGAGTAGGAGCTATTACATAGAGCACAATACACCTCTATTTAGAGTATATATTAGGGTACCATCACACCAGGTGATTTCACCGGAGATGTCGGTGGTGATGGACGGGAGTGTGCACGTTTTTGGCGCCCCACCAGTGTCTCATGTTCACATGCGGCGACACTTCCGGCGACGCACCGGTGATCTTACAGGCGCCATCGCCGCTGGGATGTCCAAAAACCCCAGCGGCGATCCTGTAACAAGGGAGCCTGTGGCTATCATCGCCTGTAAGATCGCCGTCCCCCTGTTACATGGGGTGATGTGCACACATCGCCCCATATCGGTCGCCTGGTGTCAGAGCAGTGCTGAGAACCAGCGACCATTCTACGGCGTCACCATCGCCTCTTTACATCAGGCGTCGCACAGGCCATATCGGCGGTGATAGACCACGCCCCTGCGTCACCTATAAAATCACCGCCGATATGGCCTCGTGCGACGGTGCCCTAAGTGACTGCGGCAATTACAATAGATCCAGCTACATGGATGTCTGTCCGGAAACATACATAATATTATGCACTGTTAGTTTGGTATATAATATACATAAAATATGACATCACATGAGTGACCGAATATACGGGATTGGTGCCAAAAAGCAGGTAAATTAATCACAGATCATCACAGCGTTGTAGACAGTCAAGGGGTATTAAGCTACAGCTCTAATGGTATCATAGTGTTATCCACCATAAGAAAGCAGTATTGGCCCCTGTATCTGCAGCCAAAGACATATGACACAGTCCCCACAATCAATGGAGTGACAAGGCAGTTAGAATAGTGATCACACTGCATAGAAACCTCTCTGTATAACAATAATCAACAGCCTTATATGCCCTTCAGGTCAGGGGTGAAGGTAGCCTCTGTGCTGCCTGAGACAAACTGCAAAACAACGCCCCCCCTAGTAAGTTTTTTTTCAATTGGTAGAAATAAATCTAGTTTGCACAGATGTATATCTACCCTGTAAAATGAAATGAGGACAATAGTGGATATTTTAATTTAGAGAAATAGAAAAAAAGTTGTTCAAACACAAGGATGTCAGCGCCATCACAAACATACAAGGACCACACAGACGAATCCAGGACAAGGGTCATTAATGGCAGGATTGGCACAAGCTACAGACACACAATGGCTGGCAGAGCGGTGGTCCTCTAGACACAGACCTGCAACCTGAAGCGTGCTGAGGAGAGATGAGCGAGTACTAAAATGCTCGGGTGCTCGAAGCTCGGGCCGAGCATCCCAGGATATTCGTGTACTCGGCCCGAGCACTGAGCCCAATGTTATCCTATGGGAGACCCGAGTATTTTTCCTGACAATACCCCCGGCAGCATAGAAAAACCCTAAAAATGTCACAAAAGTATCAGAACAGTGCTCAAATGGCATGGGAACACCATGGGGAAGACCCCTGGAAGCATTTCAGACTCCAAGGTCACTGCTGTGAACAATTGTGGCACCCTGCCAACGCAGGTAACCATATAGGTACCTTTGCACGCCGCGACGGCAGGCTGGATACATCCCGCTACTTCACGTGCACGAGCACGCTCAAACGGTTACAAACGGTCAACGCACCCTCTTTACACGCCGCCACAAGGTGCGCTACGCCACGCTACATCTATAGCTAGCTACATCGCCGGGTGTCTCAAGTAGCCAGCTGTAGCTCATTTACACACCGCTATAACCAGCTACTATGGGCGGACCTGGTGCAGCAGGGCCAGCACATAGGCGTGCTACAATTGTGGATTACGAGCCGTCCGTACGCTGATAGGACGAAGCAATAACATCCTGATTGGGCAGGCATCGCAGGAGGCTGATTAATACATGACGCTCGAGCGATTGTGTAGTGTGAATCGTCAGCTCCTTAAATATGCCTCCCAATGCAGCGACTACCAATCGTCATGCAGCAGCTTCCACCAATGATCGCACATGGGGCGCGGTAACACGGAGCCAGGGTCACGCCTTAGCTACATTGCAGCTACATCGCAGGCTGTCCCGAGTTCCCTTCCGTTGCCTCTTTACACGCCGATACAGCTCGCTACCATCGGCGTTGTAGCCATCAGTTTTCGAGCAGAGCTAGGAAACAGATGTATCTGTTGCCGGCTGTAGCGTCACGTCTTCAGACGCCGCTACGACGGGCTACATTGGCGCTACAAGCTACATTTGTAGCCTGTAGCGGGATGTATCCAGCCTGCCGTCGCGGCGTGTAAAGGGCCCTTATATCTCCCTACTGCACAGCTGGGTTTCCACTGCAGGTACTACTACGAACAACACCTTCCACCCCGACACAGTAGGGGGAGCTCAACCTGCTGCTATACATAATGCTGCTGGGGAGGAGCTAGTCAGAGTGTGGCAGACGCTAGAAGAGCTGCAGGAGAGTCTGGTGCCACAAGTAGGCCCAGGCCAGAGATGCAGAGTAGCCTTTCAGTGGGACTGAAGGCAAGGAGTTCACAAGCACAAGCAGAAGCAGGGAACAGGAAGCTCCAGGCGTGAGTTCATTCCAGAGAGGGAGATGACTCACCGTGGCCGGCGGACTCCGGTTGATACAGGCGATTCTTCTCCTTCCTTGTCACGGGTGGACCGCGCCTGCCGGTAGTGGGGCCCGGTGTAGTGCAGATCAAAATTAAGGACGTCTTACGGGAACAGATTAAAGGGGATTTAATTTGTTTTCTTCGTGACGCCACCTATGAGTAGTTCGGTAAGGGTTACCGACGCTGCGGAACCTCCGGGGTGATGGACAGCAGCAAGATGTTACGCTCCCCACAGGCTGAGCGGTGATCCCCGGAGGCTGGAGCTGCTCAAGATGTTGTGCGGCAGCTGCGGTTACCTTTAGTTAATGACGGACAGTTCATAAGGAGACACGGACACAGATAGTCTCTGCAACGGGTCTTTACTGTAACCAGCAGGCAGTACATGGCTTACAGTGGTTGAGTAGAAGACCGGGTGGACTCAGCAGTGATAGTGCTCCTCAGAGATCCGCAGTGTACCTCCATTCTACCTCCTTAGTTTGTTTTGCCAGCGTCGCCCAGGAATACCAGGTCGGGTACGGGGAGGCTGCTTCAATGCCCTATCCATGATGTACGTTCTGGATGCTTTGGGGAGCCTTGGATCCCTCAGTGGGTACACCGCTGGTTAGACGACTGGAGACTGGCTGGTGGTGGGGTGCTCCTGTAAAGCTGATCCTCCACGGGGCTGGTTCGCGTGGCAGAGGTGAACTGCTGCCAGCTTCGGTACCAGTGAACCGGCTGTGAGTTGTGGGCACGGGAGTCTTTTGGGAACCCGTGTAGAAATGCCCAATCCCGGTAGTTAAGGCCTCAGGTGCGGACACCCGACCGGTGACGGCCCAGGGGCCCGCACGGGGTGCGGAGCCCCCGCTCCTCTCCAAGTTCTAGTCTGCTCTCTTCAGATTCTAGATTCTGACTATACTCACTCTAGACTACTGTGTGTTCTCCTACACTACCCTAACACTCCACCCACCAGGACCTAGGATTGGTCCTCTGTTCTAGGTGTTGTATGTTGGGTTGGATCTCAGAGTTAACTATTGCACTGCTTTGTCAGAGAATATTGCGGCTGCAATACTCCCTTGTGACGCACTCGTTGCGGGGCGCCACACTCCCCCTTGGTTAAATCAGCTTGTCCCCAAGCGTCAAACTACTCACATTACAGAGGTTTTTGCATTTTTATACATATATATGACACACTTTTATTAAAATAGAAAAACAGGTAAAGGTATGCTTTGGTGATATAAGCAAAGAGACAGGTTAACACATTGCGCGGACTCGGCGAGCGGTCGGCTGTCCTTAACTAGAGTCCAGGCTGTAGCCGCAAGATCACACAGTCAATGATTAACGGGAACAGAGTCATTGATGAAAGTTCAAGTTTTAAAGTCACTGGCTCTGGGAACGATGGCGCACCCGGATAGCAAACCACCCATCTGCACAAGCATAGCGCTCGTAGGTGATAATATCGCCCCGGTATAGGTCGCGATCGGGATGTCCTCTTGGCAAGTTTGACTCAACGTCCCGGCGCCCCACAAACACCTCCTCATTCAAACCCACCTCCCAAGCGAACCCCCACCCGGTATTTAAATTAAAGGTGGAAATTCTACCTTCACGGCGGAGTTCATCAGGCAGCGGCGGCTGGCTCGCACGGGCCTCCATGTTGGCGCGTTCTCGGGCTTGCCACTCCTCTCGTCGTCTCTGGCGTACATCTCCGTCGTTACGGCTCGGGGTGTAGAGATGAGTAACGGAGCTAGTGGTTTGGCGGGAAGCTTGAACTTGGCGGGCTGTCTGTATCGGAACCCGGTGGAACGGCACAGGGGAAGGTGTCGGCAGTGCACCCGACCAGTGTACCCGAGCTGTGTGCCCGGAAGGAAGTTCCTTGTTGTCTCCCCAAGCGAACCCGGTGTCGAAATCCTCAGCGGTGCTGTGGGTCTCGTCGTCATCCTCTCCGACCTCTTCCTCGATGATCACATCAGGCTGCTCGATGATGAGAGATGTTGAAGCTTGTTCCGTTGTACAACAGGGCGGTGGTGCTGCGGATCCTTCCGTAGGTACGTCCTGCAGGGCTTCCAGGCTGCCTGCCTCTTCATCTGTTTCCGCAGGTAAAGGTGTTTCAATCCCGGTTACCAGGTAGGCCTCGGCAATGGCAAGGGAAGCCTCCGGTACGGGGATAAAACAGGCGACTGTCTCTGTAGTGGTGAAACATGTCGCGGGTTCCTCAGTGGGAACCTGGTAGAGATCGAGTTCTTCAATGGAGCGTGTTATGAGCTCCGGCTCAAGAACGAGATCGGTTGCGATATTGGTCGCTGGAATGGGTCGAGTTGCGGCCTCCACCGGAATGACACAGTCTATTGGCTCAGGTGACGGAGCAGGACAGGTGGTAGGCGACGGTGAGGCGGTCGAGAAGCTGGTGACGTCGTCGGGGCTTGGAGAAGCTGTACCCGGTCGGCTCTGCTGCATCGCATGGTGTAGTCGTCTGCCTAGGGTCGCTCTCCAGCTACGGATCGTCCATTCCACTGTCTCTAGTAACCGCACCCGGAGGTCTTGTAGAGCCTCTAGCCAGAAGTCGGGGCTGCCATCTATGGTAAGGGCAGGATCCGGACCCGGTTGGCTGATGGCTGCTCTGGCCTCCGCCTCGACCTCCCGCATCAGGTCTTGGAGTCTCATGCTGGCCATTCTCCTTGGAGGGAAACCACACCCGTTCAACCGGTAAGACGTTCTGGTTGAGCTGGTGAAGATGTCTTCTCTTTCTGTCGGTGTGTCTATGACACTCCCATTTCCTTTGGGCTTTTGTAGTCCAATCGTGGGAAAAGTCTTTGGGGTCCGCCCCCATGGTTGATTCGAGCAATCAGGGCGGACAAAGAGTTTGGCGCCTTTTGTCTTTAGCCCTCCCACAATGAGGGGGGGGTTGACTCACTCCTGGGCTTCACGTGGCGGCTTCTTGTGGCGGGAACGCCATCTTGGGCGCCATCTTGACCCAATGGTGTAAAGGCGGGAAAGTTCTTTTTAGGACGAACAAAGTCCAATTGTAGACAATAAAGTCCAGATTAAGCACAATATACCCGTTGGGTAACGGGCCTGCTCGTATCCTGTTCGTGACGCCACTTTCTGACTCACCGTGGCCGGCGGACTCCGGTTGATACAGGCGATTCTTCTCCTTCCTTGTCACGGGTGGACCGCGCCTGCCGGTAGTGGGGCCCGGTGTAGTGCAGATCAAAATTAAGGACGTCTTACGGGAACAGATTAAAGGGGATTTAATTTGTTTTCTTCGTGACGCCACCTATGAGTAGTTCGGTAAGGGTTACCGACGCTGCGGAACCTCCGGGGTGATGGACAGCAGCAAGATGTTACGCTCCCCACAGGCTGAGCGGTGATCCCCGGAGGCTGGAGCTGCTCAAGATGTTGTGCGGCAGCTGCGGTTACCTTTAGTTAATGACGGACAGTTCATAAGGAGACACGGACACAGATAGTCTCTGCAACGGGTCTTTACTGTAACCAGCAGGCAGTACATGGCTTACAGTGGTTGAGTAGTAGACCGGGTGGACTCAGCAGTGATAGTGCTCCTCAGAGATCCGCAGTGTACCTCCATTCTACCTCCTTAGTTTGTTTTGCCAGCGTCGCCCAGGAATACCAGGTCGGGTACGGGGAGGCTGCTTCAATGCCCTATCCATGATGTACGTTCTGGATGCTTTGGGGAGCCTTGGATCCCTCAGTGGGTACACCGCTGGTTAGACGACTGGAGACTGGCTGGTGGTGGGGTGCTCCTGTAAAGCTGATCCTCCACGGGGCTGGTTCGCGTGGCAGAGGTGAACTGCTGCCAGCTTCGGTACCAGTGAACCGGCTGTGAGTTGTGGGCACGGGAGTCTTTTGGGAACCCGTGTAGAAATGCCCAATCCCGGTAGTTAAGGCCTCAGGTGCGGACACCCGACCGGTGACGGCCCAGGGGCCCGCACGGGGTGCGGAGCCCCCGCTCCTCTCCAAGTTCTAGTCTGCTCTCTTCAGATTCTAGATTCTGACTATACTCACTCTAGACTACTGTGTGTTCTCCTACACTACCCTAACACTCCACCCACCAGGACCTAGGTCCTCTGTTCTAGGTGTTGTATGTTGGGTTGGATCTCAGAGTTAACTATTGCACTGCTTTGTCAGAGAATATTGCGGCTGCAATACTCCCTTGTGACGCACTCGTTGCGGGGCGCCACAGAGAGAGAAGCCGAATATTGGGGATCCGCACCAGTGGAGAACTACAAGTCCCACAAGAAACCCCTAGGCACCGAGGAAGCTACAGCTACTGACTCACCGCGGCCGGGACTCCGGTTTAGACAGGCGTTTGCTTCTTCCTCCTTTTCACGGGTGGACCGCACCTGCCGGTAGTGGGGCCCGGTGGTACAGATCAAAAGTGAAGACGTCTTGAGGGAACAGATTAAGGGGTTAATTTGTCGTGACGCCACCTATGAGAGTTTCGGTAACTTTACCGGCGCTGCGGGGCCTCCGGGGGATGGAATGCAGCAAGATGGAACGCTCCCCACAGGCTGAGCGGTGATCCCCGGAGCCAGAAGCTGCACAAGATGTTCTGAGGCAGCTGCGGTTACCTTAGTATGCGGATAAACAGTTCATAAGAAGGCACGGACACTGTAAGTCTCTGTAACGGGTTCTTTACTGTAACCAGCAGGCATTACATGGCATACAGTTTGTAGGTAGTGGACCGGGTGGACTCAGCAATGACCAGTGTGTTCTCAGAGATCCGCAGTGTTCCTCCATTCTAAGTACTGTGCCCTTGTCGCCCAGGAATGCCAGATCGGGTACAGGGAGGCTGCTTGAATGCCCTATCCGGGGTATACGTTCCGGATGCTTTGGGGAGCCTTGGGTCCCTTGGTGGGTGTACCGCTGGTTAGATGACTGGATTTGGCGATGGTGGGGTGCTCCTGTAAAGCGGTCCCTCCACTCCTCTGGTTCGCATAGCAGAGCTGGACTACTGCTAGCTTCGGTACCAGCAAACCGGCTGTAGATGGGCACTGGATGATTTTGGACCCGCATGACGATGCCCGGGTGATGGTATGGAAACGGCCAGCGAGGGTGGCCAGGGGGCCGCACTGAACTGTGCAACCCCCTCTCCTAAGTTGCAGAGCTGGGATTCTGCAGAGGTCTTCTACGTTGCTGTTACACTCCCAGACTAGACTCTTCTCTAGACTGTAGACTGTAGACTCACTGCGGTGGTGCGGGGCGGTGCTGGCGGCCGTCGGAGAGTTGTTTGCGGCGGCTCTCCTTCCTGCTGAGCCACGTCGAGTGCGCTCCTGGGAGCCGGAGGGGCAGAGGAGAGGAGGGGCGGGATTAGGCAAAGGAAGCAGGAAGCTTTCTGCTTCTCTTGCCTGACCCTCCTCTCCTCTGACAACGGCTTACGGGGGTCGGCAGGCTTGAAGGGGCCCCCTAGCCAGTCGGGGCCCTGGCGCAGCTGAACCAGCTGCACCACGGTAGTTCCGCCCCTGCAGTGGCTACTGTCTGATCCCAAAACCAATTGGGTGGGACATGCCCAAGAACAAAGTATCATAAAGTGGAAATGGTACATTTCAGAAAGGGCCAAGAAAGTAGAGGGTGGGATCGCCACTCTTCATGAAAAGTAGCAGAGATAACTGAGGAAGCCCCCATCCCCAGTAAGAATCCCGGTCAAATGGGGAAAATCGTATGAGGATCTAACAGAACATCAGCAGACACATGCCTGGTTCACTGATGGTTCTGCTCGTTATGTGGGAGGGAAAAGACTTTGGAAAAGTGTTGCCTACAATCCTCGAATGGGAAAACATCTCACGATGGAAGGAGAGTGGAAACGTAGCCAGTATGCGGAGCTGTATGCTATCTTTCTTGCCCAGTCCTTCGAACAAGGGGGAGAGTGTCATCTGTACACTGACTCCTGGTCAGTGGCCAATGGGTTAGCCACATGGATGATGGGGTGGCAAGGAGGTGTGGGGCAAGGAAGTATGGCAATATATTGAGGAAATGGTTCAATCCACCAAAACCACTGTGTTTCATGTTGATGCTCATATGCCTACTGACTCTCTTGAACGTTTGCTTAATTCTGAAGCAGACAAGGCAGCAGCCATCAGACAAGCCAACCCAACAATTGACAAAGGAAAAGAAGCATGGCTCCAGGGTACGGCCGTTTGGGCACACCAGAAAAGTGGACACTTGGGAGACAAAGCCACTTCCAGGTGGGCTCAGGGGAGAGGTGTGCCTCTCACACTTGATATTATTAAGGAAACTATACTACACTCTCCAGTCTGTCAACAGTCACAGAACAGGGAGGTTCCACATACAGTAATGGGACACATAGGTCGAGGACAGTTACCTGCACAGATCTGGCAAATGGATTTCATTGGCCCTCTGCCCGAAAGCAGAGGGTGCAAGTACGTCTGTACAGCGGTAGACACCTACTCAGGCTTGATGGTGGGTTTTCCCTGTAAGGCAGCAACCAAATGGAGCACTGAGAGGACCCTGGAAATGATAACCCAGTACTACGGGGTCCCTCTACAGGCCAATCAGACAATGGTTCCCATTTTACTGGTCAAAGGATCAAAGATTATGCTCAGGAACATAATATTCAGTGGGTATATCATATGTCATGCTACCCCCAAGCGGCTGGCTTGGTAGAAAGAATGAATGGGTTGTTGAAGTCCACCAGTGGCGGACCTTGTGCCAAGAGGGCCCCGGTGCAGCAGCTGATGGTGAGGAGTGGGTGCTAGAAGATGTCAGTGAGGAGCGGGGGGGGTGTGCTGACAGGTGCTATAGGTGCTGCGGCTCCTAACTGCGCCGGGCCACGCAGTCCTGGGAGCAGGGCCGGCAGAGGAGAGGAGGGGCAGGGTCAGCCAAGGGAATCAGGAAGCTTCCCTCAGTTAACCCCCTCTCCACTGACACAGGGTCATGGGGGTCAGCTGGGGGCCCCCCTGCAGGCTTGAGGGGCCCCCTAGCCGGTCGGGGCCCTGGTGCAGTTGAACCAGCTGCACCACGGTAGGTCCGCCCCTGAAGTCCACCTTGAAGAAGATTAACCAGTCAGACAGCATGGACAATGGAGAGACAACCTTAGTGAGGCCCTGCAGATAATAAACAGCAGGCCTATCACCGACTCAATGACTCCTCTGATGAGGATGTTGACACCCATCTCACCATTCATGAGGCACACCTAGTCAACACAGTGATTTATTGGAAGACTGAAGAGGAAGCGAGACTCCCAGAGAGGGCTACACCTTACTCAGCAGGTTTAGATATAAGCGCCTTGGAAACTACAGTCATACCCACAGGTAAGGTAAAACAAGTGTCAACAGGTTTGGGGTGTCAGATACCCAAAGATCATTATGGTCAGATTGCCACTCGTTCCAGTTTGACTTTAAAGGGAGCAATAGTAGTGGGAGGAGTCATAGATGCTGATTACCAAGGAGAAATTAAGGTTCTGAGGCATAAGTTAGGGGATGAGCCCCTTATTTTAACAAAACACCAGAGAATAGCTCAGATGCTGTTAATTCCAGTAAATCTGTCTGTGGCGAGAGAAGGTAAAGCCCCTACAGAGTTGACTGTCAGACGTACCAAAGGTTTCGGGTCCTCCAATATCACTAATGTGGGAGCAAAGATCTGGGTTCAGAATGTTCAAGGACCGCCTTCCGAGGCTGAGGTCATAGCGGTCGGTAAGGACCGTACACTCATGATAATAAGACCAGGAGTGGAGAAGTGGGAATATGTCCCACAGGAGAAATGTTACTTACAGGAATGATACCCTAGGTATGGCTGTTAAGTGGAATCCTTGGAAGCGTATTTTTGGGCGTAGCTGATGGATGGAGCAACCTACACCAAGAGGTGCCGATAGCCAACAAGTTCCTGGTGCACCATCAAGTGATAGTGGAGACGTTGAATAACACTCAACCCACAGATTGTTGGATTTGTACACATTCGGCTGTGACCGCTACCAGCATTCCTTTCCTGGCTATACCGGTAACAATGGAAGAAATCCTGATGTGGGACAATTGCTCAGACAGTTTGGCCAGTACTGATACCCGAAATGTTCGACTATGGAACACCACAGTCCCTATCCCTATCGTAGGGTGGGTTAATCTACCATGGTGGCAGGGAAATCTGAGCGGGACAATTAAGAACTTGCGGTACATGGCCTTTAAAGGAGGAGTTTGGGTGCCGAGAAATATAATGGGGTTGACTGATTTGGACGATATATGTATAAGTTTTGGGACAATTACAAATACAGCAGACGCTTTCAAACCTAGTCTACTAGAAAGGACGATTCATGATGTATTCTGGCCTTATGCCACTATGTTTATTAATGGAACTAGTGATACTTGTAGCAATATACCAGGTAATTTAATGTGTAACGAATCAGCTGAATATCAAGCTAATGAACCAATTTGTGGTAACCCTGATGTAGGATATTGTAGTCCTGTTGGGCAAAAACCGGGGTGGTGTATACTAACCAATGTGAGTATCTTTGTTGATTTAGTACAACACTCCGCTATATGGGATCTCCCCAGAGGGATGTATTAGGTATGTGGGCAAAATGCTTATAAATGGCTTCCTGTAGGGGTTAAGGGTAGCTGCACCCTAGCTCGTTTAACCCCAGCCACCTTTGTTTTGCCCTATGATCAGGTAGACGCCCGGGTTTTACCAAAACATATGTTATTTAAAAGGGATGCAGACGATAAACCCAGGAAATCCGGACGACCTCATGTGGTACAGATGGGTGCAATTAATACATTTTTCAGTGCCCTGTTTATATATCCAATGATTACGCAGATGTGGGATAAATTGGTAGAAGCTACTGATTATCTAGATCAAATTTTTGAAATATTGGATATACTAAACACTTCCGTAGCCATACAACAACAATTAATAATTGTCACAAATCAGCATACATTGGTACTTGACTATTTAACCGACATTCGGGCGGGATGTGTCAAATAATAGGCCCCGCATGTTGCCATTATATTGACCCAGAGGGGCAATTACAGTTACGGGTAAAATTAGATGAGGGAAAAATATCAAAAGGATAATAATGACCACAAAAATAGCTGGTGGGCCAATACTTTTTCTTTCCTGAATCCAACAAATTGGTTTAAAGGAATTGGGGGATGGTTAATGGGGCTTCTGCAAGGGGCCTTCCAGGTTATATTGCTTTTAGTTTTAATATATCTATTGGTTAAGGTGATAGTATTTTTATTTCAATGTTGTTTGGAAAAAATCAAGAAAGTTGAAATCAGATGTAAAAGTGATTTCCTATTGATGTATTGATCAAATATAGCTGCAGATGCAATTTCTCATCATTGGCATAATATTCTCATGGAATGTTCACCCTCTGCTGGAAGAATTTAGAATTTCTCGATTCACTCTGCGTTGGTGATTGCTATTATGGTAATTCCACTTTTAATCTGGAATTGTTATATAGCGTACAAAATGTTCTGTAGGAAGCCAAAAGTACTGATGGTTTATTATGGAAATGGAAGATAATTCCTGTGGTCAAGGACCGATTGTGATACCAATGTGATAAGAATGGTGTGTGGATGTGGATAGAATAGGTATAGAACAGGTAATCATAATTAGAATAGTGACCACAGGTCTTATATCATTCCATATAATATATCAGTACAAGGTTGAAATATATAAAAAGGGGGAACTCTCTTTCACATTATGCTACTAAGATGAGAAACGGCCTGCATGATATGTATCTTATGACAGGCAAGAGTCTTTCAATGACTCTTGTATTGTTATATACGGGCTACATGTCTTGTGACATACAACCCATGACAAACAAGTTATAGAAGAAACTATTCAACATTCATTCAATATCCTGTGGCTGATGGTCACGAGGGAAATTGAATGGTACAGTCAGCGCGTGCTCGTAGATATTCTAAACAGTATAAAAGATGGGAGATAACGGTCAGTGACGGGGGAGCTCTTGCAGGACAAGGTGGATGCACATAAACCTGTGATGCAAGCCTCGGTATTGATCCCTTCTCACTGATACGTGTCCCCCTGAATAGAGACGGTGAAGCAGCTACAATATCAGGTAATATATATATAGATGCTTATTCGCTATAATCAAGTCTAGGTATAGTTTGTGTTTAGCCTGTATTCAATTGATGACAATTCATGTGCTACTTTATAACAAATAAATTTAATCTTGCTATAAAGAATATTATTATTCATGCCTGATTTGTAAGTCAGTGAGCGCTACGTAGATATGGGCTCTGCCCGATCCAGGTAAATTTAGCAAGACAAGCCGTGATAGCCCCCGTGATACCCCGGTCCGGTACCGAGTACCCCTTCCCAGTGGGCTCCACAATACCACACACTCTCTTATGAGTGCAGTACCCCTACTGTGGCGCACTGACCAGTGGGGTGCCACACTGACCCCAACCCGGACCCCTATATTCATCTGGCCCCAGATCAGACCCCTATACTCATCTGACCCCAGACCAGACCCCTATACTCATCTGACCCCAGACCAGACCCCTATACTCATCTGACCCCAGACCCCTATACTCATCTCACCCCAGACCAGACCCCTATACTCATCTGACCCCAGACCAGACCCCTATACTCATCTGACCCCAGACCCCTATACTCATCTGACCCCAGACCAGACCCCTATATTCATCTGACCCCAGACTAGACCCCTATATTAATTCTCCACCTGGTTGAGTAGTGATTGCCCTCCGGCCGCCCTCGTGCCCTCTGGAAAGTGTAAATGAGTTTCACAGATGGTGGATTATTTATTTCGGGGTGATCCATCACGTCTGGATCCTCTTTATGGCGACATTCAGTGTAGACCCGGTGACCTTCGTTCCCTCCTCGCCCTCGCTGTGGGCCGCGTCTTGTCACCATTTCTACCTTCTGTCACCATTTCTACCATTCCCTGTTATCCGCCTCCACCCACATACACGCGCCTGTAATAGGGCTATTGCCTCCTCCATAAGGGATCATTATAACCCTATTACACCTCTCCATTATCTACCTGACATAGAGGCTATACTGGATGTCACCCGACTTCACATCCAGGGAGATAAAAACTAAATGTAGAAAGAAAAACGTTACACGGGTGAAAACGGAGAATTTTATTCAGAGGAACACGAGCGGGAAAATTCCCTTAATCCGGAATTTATTTTTCATTTTAAAAACATTCTACACACTGACCTATAATTTAGAATATCTGATAATCCGGCTTCGATCCAGTTGGATTAAAGGATTTTTTTAAACAAATTAACACTCTTTTTGTAAGTTTATTTTTTAGAAACTTATTTTGACCCAAGAAAGTATGCAGCCTCCGCAGTGACATTTTTATTTTTCAAACCAATAAAGGGTTAAATCCGAAGCGTATTGGGGCTGCTTAGGTATTCAGCATTTAAAAGGGTCATCTACATCTAGGATTTGGAAAAACATGGCCGCTTTCTTCCAAAATCAGCATCACAAGTTTTGTGTGTTATTCACTTTAATAGACGTGGGCTGCAATTCCGCACTGAGCCTGAAGACCTTGGTGGCGCAGTTTTTAGAAGAAAGTAGCCAAGGTTTTGCTGGCTGTCCCCAGATCATCCACCAAAACTTGTATTCCTTCTCTATAGTCTCTCTGTTTCATCAGGAGCCTGTGGGCCCTCAATTTTAGGGGCCCCTGATCAGGATTAAAACCTCCTCACCCTCCATACTTAAGGTGCATTCATCAGTTTTCAATGGGATGTTGGTTAGACTTCAGAAGGGCGATGGCATATTTGACACTAGCGCTTAGTGAAGGTCCTAGAGAAGGTCCAACCGTAGGATTGGAGTCTAGGCTTGGACAGTGAAGAAAACCATCCTGAAGGAGTACACAGTGTCCACGACATACGCCAAGAAGTTAATGCAGGTCAGTATTGTGATGCCAATCCCATTATCATAGAGGCAGCGATAGTTACCGCACCTGTCCTGTTTGGAACAAGCCAAAAAAAATACAATGGCCATATGACCACCACGGTGACGTACATCAACACCGCCAAAATGTTGTAGCCGATGAGGACTTTCTCAATGTTTAAGGGCAACTTCGCCAAGAGGCTGCCAATGGTTAGGATGATGATGAGTGTAGTGATGATGAAGCAGATGGAGTACACCGCCACGGACCACTGGAGTCCAGCATGTGGGAAATTTACAGGAAGAAGGGAGAAGATGATACAGGCCACGTAGGCCTCAAAGACCTTCAGAAGTCCCGGCACAGTGGACAGAAACCCACTTATCTCCCCTGGTTTCGCTCGAGTGAGGCCCACCTCAATGCCGTAAGCAAAGAAACACAGGATAGACATGGCAGTGGCGGATCCAAATTGAGTGCAGTAGGTCCCAGGGCAACCGAAGTGTACGTAGATGGCCGGATACATGATGGAGCTCGTGAAGAGCATCAAGGTGGCCAACATGGAGAAAGCTGAAGTGAAGTCCTCCCAAGATATCGGAATGGCTTTATAGAATCCAGTCAACTCCAGAACAACGATGAGGATGGTCACGATGAAGGCCAAGATCCAGGTGAACATACACCAGGAGCCATATTGGGTGTGGTATGCCTCTACACTGGCCACCAAACTGAAAGCCGTACAGGAGAGGAAGATCTGGAAGAAGCGGATGATTAACAGGGGAGATATCAGATCACGGACATTCATCTTGGTGTTGGGTGGAATAGGCGGTGGAGTAGAAAGTGACTGTAGGGACTGAAAATGGAGGACGAGGTTTAAAGGGACTGTCTGTGAAGATAGAGGAGGTCCTAGGGCTGTCTGTGAAGATGGAAGTTCAAAGGGAGAGTCAGTGAAGATGGAGGTCCTGTGGACTGTATGTGGAGATAGAGATGGAGGTTCTAGGAATTGTCTATGAAGATTAAGAAGGAGGTTCTAGCGACTGTCCATGGAGATGCAGGAGGAGGTTCTAGGGACGGTCAGTTGAAATGAAGGATATTGTTCCAGGTACAATCACTGTAGATGGAGGATGTGGTTGTAGGGACCGTTCCTGGATATGGAGGATGTGGTTGTAGGGTCCGTTCCTGGAAATGGAGGATGTGGTTGTAGGGACCGTCCCTGGAGATGGAGGATGTGGTTATAGGGACTGTCACTGGAGATGGAGGATGTGGTTGTAGGGACCGTTCCTGGAGATGGAGGATGTGGTCGTAGGGACCGTTCCTGGAGATGGAGGATGTGGTTATAGGGACTGTCACTGGAGATGGAGGATGTGGTTGTAGGGTCCGTTCCTGGAAATGGAGGATGTGGTCGTAGGGACCGTTCCTGGAGATGGAGGATGTGGTTATAGGGACTGTCACTGGAGATGGAGGATGTGGTTGTAGGGACCGTTCCTGGAGATGGAGGATGTGGTCGTAGGGACCGTCACTGGAGATGGAGGATGTGGTTATAGGGACTGTCACTGGAGATGGAGGATGTGGTTGTAGGGACCGTTCCTGGAGATGGAGGATGTGGTTGTAGGGACCGTTCCTGGAGATGGAGGATGTGGTTGTAGGGACCGTTCCTGGATATGGAGGATGTGGTTGTAGGGACCGTCCCTGGAGATGGAGGATGTGGTTGTAGGGACCGTTCCTGGAGATGGAGGATGTAGTTGTAGGGACCGTCCCTGGAGATGGAGGATGTGGTTGTAGGGACTGTCACTGGAGATGGAGGATGTGGTTGTAGGGACCGTCCCTGGAGATGGAGGATGTGGTTGTAGGGACCGTCCCTGGAGATGGAGGATGTGGTTGTAGGGACCGTTCCTGGAGATGGAGGATGTGGTTGTAGGGACCGTTCCTGGAGATGGAGGATGTGGTTGTAGGGACCGTCACTGGAGATGGAGGATGTGGTTGTAGGGACTGTCCCTGGAGATGGAGGATGTGGTTGTAGGGATCGTTCCTGGAGATGGAGGATGTGGTTGTAGGGTCCGTTCCTGGAGATGGAGGATGTGGTTGTAGGGACCGTCCCTGGAGATGGAGGATGTGGTTGTAGGGTCCGTTCCTGGAGATGGAGGATGTGGTTGTAGGGTCCGTTCCTGGAGATGGAGGATGTGGTTGTAGGGTCCGTTCCTGGAGATGGAGGATGTGGTTGTATTGACCGTCCCTGGAGATGGAGGATGTGGTTGTAGGGACCGTCCCTGGAGATGGAGGATGTGGTTGTAGGGACCGTCCCTGGAGATGGAGGATGTCTTGGTTTCGTGGTAGTCCACCCTGCTGTAGAAGCTTTTCCATCCACTGGTGGTACCTAAACATTGGAAAAATCAAACACATCATCAAGTATTGAAGTATCTGCTATTGTAAACCAACACTTAACTCCTCACCCATCATTTATGCCCTTGAAACGGAGAAGTGGGGATAATTTTTCGTTTTTCCAGCCTCACTAATAGGACAGTGATGTCTTTTGCATTCTGAGAGATGTCATGTTCTTACTAAGGCCTCATTCAGACTCCTGATATTCTCGTACGAGCGCTCGTCTATAGGGTCATTCACACAATTGTGATTTCCCGTAGACTGAGCGATCATTGTAAAATCATGGAGTCGAGGGTCAGATAAAAAAACACCAATGCGAGTCTGTGGGTCTGTGATTGTCAGAAAGAAGAAGGTGGAAACTCGTCTTTTTCTCCACGTATGAGGAAAACTGATGAAACTTTGAAAAAACTCTGATCCCGAAAAATTGGTCAGTTTTATTCATATGTGAAAAAAAATCAGACGTCTGAATGAGCCGAAAATTTCCGACAGGACACTACAGCACTGTCACCAGCGGGGGGCAGAGGTGAGCTCTATTTGGCGCCTCCTTGGCTCATTACTCATTCACTTATCAGATGGGTCTCAACATTTTGCGGTTTTTGGTTTCTCTTATTTGCACAGGACATCACTCCACTGTTGGCACGTACACAGCAAAGCATCACTTCCCCAATTTGCTCAGGCAAGCAAGACCCCTCACTTAACCCCTTCTTCTTTCTACTTTTTTTGCACAGTTAATGGGTAATTCTTTTGGCAGATTCAAATTATGGAGCTGACTGGCCGGGGGGTAGGGGGACATATGCCCCCCGGGCCGTTCCTCCAAGCTTTGGAGAGTTACCCTGCTACCTGCTCCAAAACGTTCTAATACTTCACCATTCTTCTTCGTGTGTCAAAGTTTCTATACTTTTTATGTTAAAATTGGCCACTACATCTCATGGGCCACTGTGTGTGATTGCCATCCAGCCTCTGACTATGCCTAGATGCCTATTATATGACTATAAAATGAGAAAACTATACGAGCAAGTGTGAGAATAGTTTACCTTTATGAGGAATTTTGTAGGGCAATAAACAGGCTAATGATCATCATCTTCATACGAACTGAAACAGAAACAGGTGTGTAGGAGGGTGAGGGAGAGACAAATTCTTCTACAAGGGTGAGGATATAGAAGACAGCTTCATCTCGCAGGTCATACACCATTGTGAGACAACACAGCAATACAAGGCAGTTATACTGCATCAGCCAGGTGTCTCCCAGGTACAGTTCACTGTAAATGGGCTGTGCAACCAGAGGCAAGATTGAGGATGCAGCGGGTGACCAAGAAAACATGAAGGATATTATTAATGCCATTAATTCCACAACACTTTACAAAAACTGTGGTTCACAATGTAAATTCCCTTTCTTTGAAAGGACAGAGGAAACACAAGGAGAACATAGAAACTCCTTGCAGCTGTTGTCCTTGGTGGGATTTAAACCCAGCAACCCAGTGCTACAAGGCTGCCGTGCTACCCACTGAGCCATCATGGTGCCCGATAGCATGCTTACTGCCCTTGATAATGAGATGATGCCCAGCAGTGGCATCAGCTCAGAACTGGCAGCAACTAGTCGTGGGAGCAGATACATCAATCTACTGTTCAGGGAGGTCGGAAACAAGGACAAGAGAACTGAAAAAGAGGATCCAAGAGGCAGACAAATGTCATCAGGTGCTCAGGAGACGGTGATCACAGAGGTAAATGATCAGCAGTAACAGAACACTGTGTTCTATGGAGAGCGGCACAATAATGAGGGTCTGCAGGAGGAGTGGAGCATGGTGGAGGGTCTTAAAGGTTTGGGCCTGAAGGCCATATTATGGATTAAGGAATTTGATCAGGATTAATGATGTCCTCAATGCTGACACATCCAGTCAGATAATAATCCATCATGTAATACAGCCAGGGAGGCGTCTGATTGGCTCCAAATATATTCTGCAGCCGGACAACGACCCCAAACATCCATCTGTCACAAAGAACGAGGAGTCCTGGAGAGGATGATCCGGCCCCACAGGTCCCCGATCTCACATCATCCGTCTGTCTGGGATCAAGAGACAGAAGGATCCACACAAGCCTCATACATAGAAGATCGGGGGTCGGGTCTCCAAGATGTTTGGAACAATCTCCTGAAGAGATCATAACCTGTGTACAAGTGTCGAGAAGAAGCGATGGAGGAGACGGGCGGTCACCGAATACTTAGGATGGAGAAGACGGGCGGTCACTGAATACTGAGGATGGAGGAGACGGGCGGTAACTGAATACTGAGGATGGAGGAGACGCGCGGTCACCGAATATTGAGGATGGAGGAGACGGGCGGTCACCGAATATTGAGGATGGAGGAGACGGGCGGTCACTGAATACTGAGGATGGAGGAGACGGGCAGTCACTGAATACTGAGGATGGAGGAGACGGGCGGTCACTGAATACTGAGGATGGAGGAGACGGGCGGTCACTGAGTACTGAGGATGGAGGAGACGGGCAGTCACTGAATACTGAGGATGGAGGAGACGGGCGGTCACCGAATATTGAGGATGGAGGAGATGGGCGGTCACTGAATACTGAGGATGGAGGAGACGCGCGGTCACCGAATATTGAGGATGGAGGAGACGGGCGGTCACCGAATACTGAGGATGGAGGAGACGGGCGGTCACTGAATACTGAGGATGGAGGAGACGCGCGGTCACCGAATATTGAGGATGGAGGAGACGGGCAGTCACTGAATACTGAGGATGGAGGAGACGGGCGGTCACTGAATACTGAGGATGGAGGAGACGCGCGGTCACCGAATATTGAGGATGGAGGAGACGGGCGGTCACTGAATACTGAGGATGGAGGAGACGGGCGGTCACTGAATACTGAGGATGGAGGAGACGGGCGGTCACTGAATACTGAGGATGGAGGAGACGCGCGGTCACCGAATATTGAGGATGGAGGAGACGGGCAGTCACCGAATATTGAGGATGGAGGAGACGGGCGGTCACTGAATACTGAGGATGGAGGAGAAGGGCAGTCACTGAATACTGAGGATGGAGGAGATGGGCGGTCACTGAATACTGAGGATGGAGGAGACGGGCGGTCACTGAGTACTGAGGATGGAGGAGACGGGCAGTCACTGAATACTGAGGATGGAGGAGACGGGCGGTCACCGAATATTGAGGATGGAGGAGATGGGCGGTCACTGAATACTGAGGATGGAGGAGACGGGCGGTCACTGAATACTGAGGATGGAGGAGACGGGCGGTCACTGAATACTGAGGATGGAGGAGACGGGCGATCACTGAATACTGAGGATGGAGGAGACGGGCGGTCACTGAATACTGAGGATGGAGGAGACGGGTGATCACTGAATACTGAGGATGCAGGAGACGGGCGGTCACTGAATACTGAGGATGTTATAGAATAATAAGGGATAACCTTTTTGTTCTCATTAACTGTTTTTATTTTAAGGGTTTTTATAAAAACACTAGCTGTGAGCCCGATGCAAATGCATCGGGATTCTAGAACGTGCATTAATTTGATTATAGTAGTTATAGCTGTTAGCCTGATGCAAATGCATCGGGTATCTAAAATATGTTTATTGTTTTTTTAAAGATTTTTAAATAATAATCGCATCATCAATAGCAATAATATAAGCCATAGCATTATTATTAGCAGTAATAGCAGTATTAATAGCATTATTAGCAGTATTATGAGCATTAATAAAAGTATTAATAGCATTAATAGCATTATTATTAGCATTAATAGCATTATTAATAGCATTATTAGCATTAATAGCATTAATAATGCCATTAATAGGATAAATATTAGCATTGATAGCATTAATAGCATAATTAATAGCATTAATAGCATTATTAATAGCATTAATAGCATTATTATTAGCATTAATAGGATAAATATTAGCATTAATAGCATTAATAGCATTATTATTAGCATTATTATTGGCATTATTAGCATTAATAATAGCATTAATAACATTATTAATAGCATTAATAGCATTATTATTAGCATTAATAGCATTAATAGCATAATTAATAGCATTAATAGCATTAATAGCATTATTATTAGCATTAATAGAATTATTATTAGCATTAATAGCATTAATAGGATAAATATTAGCATTAATAGCATTAATAGCATAATTAATAGCATTAATAGCATTATTAATAGCATTAATAGCATTAATAATAGCATTATTAGTATTAATAATAGCATTAATAACATTATTAATAGCATTAATAGCATTATTAATAGCATTAATAGCATTATTATTAGCATTAATAGGATTAATAATAGCATTATTAGCATTAATAATAGCATTAATAACATTATTAATAGCATTAATAGCATTATATTGCATTAATAGCATTAATAGCATTATTATTTAGCATTAATAGCATTAATAATACCATTAATAGATATATATTAGATTAATAGCATTAATAGCATAAATAAGAGCATTAATAGCATTATTAATAGCATTAATAGCATTATTATTAGCATAAATAGCATTATTAGCATTAATAATAGCATTAATAACATTATTAATAGCATTAATAGCATTATTATTAAAATTAATAGAATTAATAATAGCATTATTAGCATAAATTAATAGCATTAATAACATTAATTAATAGCATTAATAGCATTAATAGCATTAATAGACATTCTAAGATAATACATTAATAGATATATAGCATTATACATACATTAATAGATTAGATTATTATACATTAAAGCATTAATTAATAGCATTATTAGCATTATTAATAGCATTAATAACATAGTATTAATAGCATTAATAGCATTATTATTAGCATTAATAGCATTATTTAATAGCATTTAGATATTAGATTAAAGCATTAATAACATTATTAATAGCATAATAGCATTATTATTAGCATAAATATAGCATTAAATTAATAGCATTAATAGCATTATTAATAGCATTAATAGCATTATTAATAGCATTAATAGCATTATTATTAGCATTAATAGATTAATAATACATTATAGTACATTAATAATAGCATTAATAGCATATAATAGATTAATAGCATTATTAATTAGCATTAATAGCATTATTAATAGCATTAATAAGCATTATTATAGCATTAATAGCATTAATATTAGCATTAATAGCATTAATAGCAATAGATTAATAGCATTATTAATAGCATTAATAGCATTATTATAGCATTAATAGATTATTATTAGCATTAATAGCATTAATAATAGATTAATAGCATTATAATAGCATTAATAGCATTATTAATAGCATTAATAGCATTATTATTAGCATTAATAGCATTTAATAATATAGCATTATTAGCATTAATAATAGCATTAATAAACATTATTAATAGCATTAATAGCATTATTAATAGCATTAATAGCATTATTATTAGCATAATAGCATTAATAATACATAATAGATAAATTTATAGCATTAATAGCATTAATAGCATAAATAATAGATTAATAGCATTATTAATAGCATTAATAAGCATTATTAATAGCATTAATAGCATTAATTATTAGCTAATAGCATTAATAGTAAAAAGCATTATAGCATTATAATAGCATTAATAACATTATTAATAGCATTAATAGCATTATTATTAGCATTAATAGCATATAATAGCATTATTAATAGCATTAATAGCATTAATAATAGCATTAATAGCATTATTAATAGCATTATAGCATTATTATTAGCATTATAATAGCATTATTAGCATTAATAATAGCATTAATAACATTATTAATAGCATTAATAGCATTATTATTAACATTAATAGAATTAATAATAGCATTATTACATAATATAGCATTAATAACATTATTAATAGCATTAATAGCATTATTATTAGCATTAATAGCATTAATAGTATTATTAATAGCATAATAGCATTATTAATAGCATTAATAGATTATTATTAGCATTATACATAATAATAGCATTATTAGCATTATTAATAGCATTAATAACATTATTAATAGCATAATCATTTTATAATTAATTATAGCAATTAATATTAATGATTAATACTATTAATAGCATATAGCATTAATACTATAGCATTATTGATATAGCATTAATAGCATTAATAGCATTATTAATAGCATTAATAGCATTTATATATAGCATTAATAGATATATTGCATTAATAGCATTAATAATAGCATTAATAGCATTATTATAGCATTATAATTATTATTAATAATAGCATTAATAGCATTATTAGCATTAATACATTTAATAATTAGCATTATAGTAGCATTATTAATATAGCATTAATAACATTAATTATTAATAGCATTAATACATTATTATTAGCATAAATAGCATTAATATAGGATATTAGCATTAATAATAGCATTAATAACTTATTAATAGCATTAATAGCATTATTATTAGCATTAATAGAATTAATAATAGCATTATTAGCATTAATAATACATTAATAACATATTATACATTAATAGCATTATTATTAGCATTATTATATAGCATTTTTTATAATTATTATTTATTATGTATTATTTTAATTAGTTTATTTATTTTTTTATAATTTTTTAATTATTTATAATTATTATTTTATTATAATGTATATTAGCTGAGAGGCAGTTGTCATTCAGGTGCGCTAAAGGGCTGATCTTATTAGCATATATTTTTATTTTTTTATTATTTTTTATTGAATTTTTATTATTTTAATTAATTTTTTTATTATTTTTTAATTCTTTTTAATTATTTTTTTTATTATTTAATTTATTATTTAGGCTGAGAGGCAGTTCTCATTCAGGTCCGCAAAGGGCTGATTTATAGCATATATTTTATTTTTATATTATTATTTTATTGAATTTTTTATTATTTTTAATTATTCTTTTTTAATTATTTTTTAATTCTTTTTTAATTATTTTTTTTATTATTTATTTATTATTTAGGCTGAGACGCAGTTCTCATTCAGGTCCGCAAAGGGCTGATCTTATTAGCATATATTTTATTTTTTTATTATTATTTTTATTGAATTTTTTATTATTTTTAATTATTTTTTTTTATTATTTTTTAATTCTTTTTTAATTATTTTTTTTATTATTTAATTTATTATTTAGGCTGAGACGCAGTTCTCATTCAGGTCCGCAAAGGGCTGATCTTATTAGCATATATTTTATTTTTTTATTATTATTTTTATTGAATTTTTTATTATTTTTAATTATTTTTTTTTATTATTTTTTAATTCTTTTTTAATTATTTTTTTTATTATTTAATTTATTATTTAGGCTGAGAGGCAGTTCTCATTCAGGTCCGCAAAGGGCTGATCTTATTAGCATATATTTTATTTTTATATTATTATTTTTATTGAATTTTTTATTATTTTTAATTATTTTTTTTTAATTATTTTTTAATTCTTTTTTAATTATTTTTTTTATTATTTAATTTATTATTTAGGCTGAGACGCAGTTCTCATTGAGGTCCGCAAAGGGCTGATCTTATTAGCATATATTTTATTTTTTTATTATTATTTTTATTGAATTGTTTATTATTTTTAATTAATATTTTTATTATTTTTTAATTCTTTTTTAATTCTTTTTTTTATTATTTAATTTATTTATTTTTTTAAGTTTGACTGAGACGCAGTTCTCATTCAGGTCCGCCTTTTTTTTGCCCATTGACATACATTACCGGTGTGTCAGCGATTTTATGGCCGGCCACCTGGTTCTATTTGTCGGCCCTAAAATCGCGGACACACCGCTAATGCATCTCTATGGGCAGTCAGCCCGATTTCGGATTGAACGGCAACCAATCAGAAGTCGAGCTGACTGCCCATAGAGATGCATTAGCGGTGTGTCCGCGATTTTAGGGCCGACAAATAGAACCAGGGGGGCGGCCATAAAATCGCCGACACACCGGTAATGTATGTCAATGGGGAAAAAAGGCGGACCTCAATGAAAACTGAATGAGGAGCTCTTCTGATTGGCTGAGGGCATTATCCAGCGACCAATCAGAAGACGGCGTGAGATTTCATTGAGGTAGAATGGGGGATTTTTCCTCCATTCTATCTTAATGAGAAGGAAGAGGACGTCGGAGGTGGAATTTTCGGAAAAGAAGACAGAAGATCCCCGGGGCCGGACGAAGAGGCGGAGATGGCGGAAAGAAGAGAGAAGACCCCCGGGGCCGGAGGAAGAGGACGCCTGGCCGGACGGAGGATCGGACGGACGATCGGACGGACGATCAGATGACTTGAAGGCATGTAAGTGATGGACGGGGGCTTCGGGTGTAGGGCCTTAGGTGAGAGCGGCGTTAGGTTAGGGGACGGCGGGGGGTTAGGGTGTAGGGCTTTAGCGACAGGGGCAGTGGACAGCGGCGGGAGCTTAGGGGGTATCGGCGGGGGCCTAGGGGGTATCGGCGGCGGCTTTGGATGGTGCGAGTCGGGGGTTAGGTAGTCGGGGCTTAGGGGGTATCGGCGGCGGGTTTGGATGGTGCGAGTCGGGGGTTAGGTGGTCGGGGCTGCTGCGGGGTTTAGGGGGTTAGGGGCGGCGGTGCCTTAGGGGGTAGGCGGCATGGCTTAGGGGGTATCGTCGGGGGTCTAGGGGGTAGGGGGTTAGGGGCGGCGGTGCCTTAGGGGGTAGGCGGCATGGCTTAGGGGGTATCGGCGGGGGCCTAGGGGGTAGGGGCGGCGATGGCTTAGGGGGTAGACGGCGGGGCTTAGGGGGTATCGGGGGCGGGTTTGGATGCTGCGGGTCGGGGGTTAGGTGGTCGGGGCTGCTGCGGTGCTTAGGGGTAGGGGCTTAGGTAGGGGCGGCGATGGCTTAGGGGGTAGACGGCGGGGCTTAGGGGGTATCGGCGGCGGCTTTGGATGGTGCGGGTCGGGGGTTAGGTGGTCGGGGCTGCTGCGGGGCTTAGGGGGTAGGGTGCTTAGGGGGTAGGGGCTTAGGTAGGGGCGGCGATGGCTTAGGAGGTAGACGGCGGGGCTTAGGGGGTATCGGCGGCGGCTTTGGATGGTGCGGGTCGGGGGTTAGGTGGTCGGGGCTGCTGCGGGGCTTAGGGGGTAGGGGGTTAGGGGCGGCGGTGCCTTAGGGGGTAGGCTTAGAGCGGCAGGGGGCTGTAGTGTACAGCGCGATGGTATACTACAGTCCCATGGCGCTTATGGGCATGGGACTGTAGTATACTATAGCGGTGTACAGTACAGCAGCGCGTAGTGGCTTAGAGCGGCAGGGGGCTGTAGTGTACAGCGCGATGGTATACTACAGTCCCATGGCGCTTATGGGCATGGGACTGTAGTATACTATAGCGGTGTACACTACAGGAGTATGGGCTTCGGTGGCTTGGTTAGCGGTTGTAGCGAGTCGCGGCAGGGGTCTGTAGTGTACAGCGCGATGGTATACTACAGTCCCATGGCGCTTATGGGCATGGGACTGTAGTATAGTATAGCGGTGTACACTACAGGAGTATGGGCTTCGGTGGCTTGGTTAGCGGTTTGTAGCGACTCGCAATGCCCGCTTCGCGGGCATTGCTTCGCTAGGCTGCAACGACTCGCAATGCCCGCTACGCGGCCACGGGGAGAGTCCAGGAGAAGCAGCTCGGACTCGCTAACCAAGCGACCGGAAGCAGCGCCGCTCCGACGGAAGTCGCTACGGCAATTATATAATAGATGGTGTAAAATAAGTGAATTTGTGCAAATGTGCAGACTTCCCACCCACCTAGACAACAAACACACAACACAGCCCACTAATGGTGCTAGAGCGGAGGGTTTGGTGGGGTTCGGTTGACGGTCTGTGTAGTCAAACCCAAGATAGATTGATGCTAAAGGGAGGGACCACCGGATACACTGTGCATCATTGGTGGTCCACAACCGATAACAACAATTGGTAGATGGTCGTGTGTATTGTAGTCGTCACCCTGTTACAGGTCCAAAGCCCAACCCTCAGTTCCAGGTCCACATCAGTGGTGATCGGTCAAGTCAAGGTCTACAGATTAGTGATATAACCTGCTTAGCAAACAAAATATAGCCCGACGCGTTTCGCCTCTCACAATAGTTTGAGAGGCTCATCAGGGGCGTTATACAATATGCTTCTACAGTAGTATAAGGATCAAATCTATTTATATTTGATCCTAGGTTATGAGTCCATTGAAACAGATTCCAGGATGGTTCCAGTTGCTAGGAGAACATATGAGGCAGTCCTTAGTGGTTCAAATAGTATCCTCTTCACAATACCTAGATGGTATCAAAAAGCCTATATGAGCATAGTTATAGTAGTCAGTCATGTTACCGTCACCCAGTGTTCAGTGGTATTATAGTAAAGGTACTTTTCTAGTCACCCAACACTTGTGGTAATGGAAAAGATATTTTTCTTTTTTGGGGAGGGGGAAGACATACCACGTTATAAGGTTGTGGTCTACACCTGGTATGGTGTGCCTTGTCACAGTCTTGTCCAGTTACAGTCTGTGTGTCATCCAAAAGGCTGAGGAAGGACAGAAATTGGTTATACCCCCTACTGTGGTGACCACCCTGGGGAACTACCTTATGATAATGGTAGTACCTTTACTGGTTAGGAGGATGGAGGAGACGGGCGGTCACTGAATACTGAGGATGGAGGAGACGGGTGATCACTGAATACTGAGGATGGAGGAGACGGGCGGTCACTGAATACTGAGGATGGAGGAGAGGGCGGTCACTGAATACTGAGGATGGAGGAGACGGGCGGTCACTGAATACTGAGGATGGAGGAGACGGGTGATCACTGAATACTGAGGATGCAGGAGATGGGCGGTCACTGAATACTGAGGATGGAGGAGACGGGTGATCACTGAATACTGAGGATGGAGGAGACGGGCGGTCACTGAATACTGAGGATGGAGGAGACGGGCGGTCACTGAATACTGAGGATGCAGGAGATGGGCGGTCACTGAATACTGAGGATGGAGGAGACGGGTGATCACTGAATACTGAGGATGGAGGAGACGGGCGGTCACTGAATACTGAGGATGGAGGAGACGGGCGGTCACTGAATTCTGAGGATGGAGGAGACGGGCGGTCACCGAATATTGGGGATGGAGCAGACGGGCGGTCACTGAATACTGAGGATGGAGGAGACAGGCGGTCACTGAATACTGAGGATGGAGGAGACGGGCGGTCACTGAATACTGAGGATGGAGGAGACAGGCGGTCACTGAATACTGAGGATGGAGCAGACGGGTGATCACTGAATACTGAGGATGCAGGAGATGGGCGGTCACTGAATACTGAGGATGGAGCAGACGGGAGGTCACTGAATACTGAGGACGGAGGAGACGGGCGGTCACTGAATGCTGAGGATGGAGGAGACGGGCGGTCACTGAATACTGAGGATGGAGGAGACGGGCGGTCACTGAATACTGAGGATGGAGGAGACGGGCGGTCACTGAATACTGAGGACGGAGGAGACGGGCGGTCACTGAATACTGAGGATGGAGGAGACGGGCGGTCACCGAATATTGAGGATGGAGGAGACGGGCGGTCACCGAATATTGAGGATGGAGTAGACGGGCAGTCACTGAATACTGAGGACGGAGGAGACGGGCGGTCACTGAATACTGAGGATGGAGGAGACGGGCGGTCACTGAATACTGAGGATGGAGGAGACGGGCGGTCACTGAGTACTGAGGATGGAGGAGACGGGCAGTCACTGAATACTGAGGATGGAGGAGACGGGCGGTCACCGAATATTGAGGATGGAGGAGATGGGCGGTCACTGAATACTGAGGATGGAGGAGTCGGGCGGTCACTGAATACTGAGGATGGAGGAGTCGGGCGGTCACTGAATACTGAGGATGGAGGAGACGGGCGGTCACTGAATACTGAGGATGGAGGAGACGGGCGGTCACCGAATACTGAGGATGGAGGAGACGGGCGATCACTGAATACTGAGGACGGAGGAGACGGGCGGTCACTGAATACGGAGGATGGAGGAGACGGGCGGTCACTGAATACTGAGGATAGAGGAGACGGGCGGTCACTGAATACTGAGGATGGAGGAGACGGGCGGTCACTGAATACTGAGGATGGAGGAGACGGGCGATCACTGAATACGGAGGATGGAGGAGACGGGCGGTCACTGAATACTGAGGATAGAGGAGACGGGCGGTCACTGAATACTGAGGATGGAGGAGACGGGCGGTCACTGAATACTGAAGATGGAGGAGACGGGCGGTCTCTGAAATATTAACGCTCCTATTTCTGAACTCTTACTCTGCAGCATTTTCCTCACCTGCCTCGCTCGATCTTTTACACAGAACTGTATGTTAATATATATTAATGGCCACTTCCCTTTTTGGCGGCCATGCCTCTCTATCCTCCTCACCCTTCTCCTCACCTCATGAATACACGATTAGGCGATGGATAAACAACCTAATAGCGCACGTCTGCAGTAGACTTCGGCAGTCTGTTGTGATCTGACATCTTTTCTGGGAGACTCTCGGGGGGCGACTTTGCCTTAAATGGGGAGTCTATGACCAAAGAAACATTTAGTCATGGCCTATGGGTGACTGCTCCTATCCTGGCCTTGTCCCTCACATAGTGGGGCCCACATAAATCCCAATCACTGCTAGGCCCGGTTGCCATGGAGATGAAGACTGAGGCCTAGGCCCAGATTACTGACAGGGAGAGGCTTTGTGGTCTCCATTGTTACATATTCTCTGATGATATTTTTCA
The DNA here is from genome assembly GCA_033576535.1 of Allobates femoralis. Lineage (NCBI taxonomy): Eukaryota > Metazoa > Chordata > Amphibia > Anura > Aromobatidae > Allobates > Allobates femoralis. Next base: position 229,667,384 of record JARQOC010000011.1, on the reverse strand, counting down.
TTCATTTTTGACCAATAAACGGCAGAGAGATTTATGAAAATGAGAATAATGGAAGGGTCGCCCCATAGCAACCAATCAAATTCCAGTTCTCATTTTTCATCCTTTTTGAAAATGAAACCCGGAACCTGATTGGTTGCTAGAGAACTCCAGCCCTGATTGATTGGTTTTGTCTGTCCTCTATATATCTGTATGTGGTGAATCCCACCTGACAAAACAGACACAACTAATCGATCCTGCAACAAACAAGTAATCACAGACCCCTAAAGACCCCGGACCTCACGAACTATATAAATTCTGTGTACATGGGCAAAAAAAATTCTGAAAAAAAGTAATCCCTTTAAATGTTTATTTTTACAGGATTAGAAGAAGTTTTCGTTGAGACAAAGGGTGCGACAGCTGCAGTTCTGCTGACAACCTGTAGACAGGAGTGGTGCTGATTTTGGAAGTGGTCACATTGTTCCAATCCTGGAAGATCCCTTAAAGCATGATGCACGTCTTACCTGCTGGTCACGTAGGCAGCACTTACTGGGTCGCCATGCTTGGGCCCTCCATATGGTAAATCCTTGGCACCGCCAACTGGACGCGTGGAAATTGAGTCGGAGCACTGGCACGCCCGTGGTAATGTCTACGAAATGTGTGAAGTTGGGATGTGTGCGGTGTAGAGCAGGAAGGGGGCGAAGTGAGGCGGCACACCCCCGTACAGGTGATCACCAGCATCACACCTAGCCCGCCTGACCCGCTCCACGCCCCCTCTACACCAAAATACTCCTCAGCTACACAATGCCACTCCTGGTACATGGCATCAGCTCACAGAGGATAGGATTAGATACACAGCTCAGCAGACAGTATCACTCAGGAGAGGATTAGATATACAGCTCAGCAGACAGTATCACACAGGACAGGATTAGATACACAGCTCAGCAGACAGTATCACACAGGATAGGATTAGATACACAGCTCAGCAGACAGTATCACACAGGAGAGGATTAGATACACAGCTCAGCAGACAGTATCACACAGGAGAGGATTAGATACACAGCTCAGCAGACAGTATCACACAGGAGAGGATTAGATACACAGCTCAGCAGACAGTATCACACAGGATAGGAGTAGATACACAGCTCAGCAGACAGTATCACACAGGATAGGATGAGATACACAGCTCAGCAGACAGTATCACACAGGATAGGATTAGATACAGTTGTGCAGCTCTGCAATGTAATATGGGTTTATCTCCTGGGGTTGCAAGGGGAAGAAGGAGCTTCTGTATGAAGAGCGCAGCCAATATGCAGGTGAAAAACTAATATTTATTTAGTGCAAGACAGAAAAACCTTAGGCTGCCTTCACATTTGCGTTCCCCTCCGCAGCGTTCTGCGGTGGGGAGCCGCAATGTAAGCACAGCACAGCAAGCCCCTATCTTTATAATGGGAGCGCACAGTGCTGCGTATGACCGTGCGCACCCATTCACTGCTATACCTGATCTGTGCGCAGGCGGAAGCAGGGTGACAGGGTGCGCACAGATCAGATATGGCAGTGAATGGGTGCGCACGTAACATCTGCTTGTTTCTCACTATAAAAGACCGACCAATAACATTCTAACAACGTCATGCATATGATCTGGAGAAGTGTGTCTGCCCTGCGGGAAAACTAGTGATTAATGCATAAAAACCATATAAAACAACACTTATTCTGTGATAGATAACACATATAGAATCATCATGATAACGAAATGCTCTAATATGTTTTAAAAATCAATAGAAGTGGAAGAACCCCGCAGTCCACCTATCTGGGAATGAGGAAGGAAAGCTTGTATAACTTCAAGCCTTCAAGCGTTCTGCGGAGGGGAGCACAAATGTGAAGGTAGCCTTAGGGTACCGATACACGTCGCAACATTGCATGCAATTTCACAGGTAACTTACTGGCTGCAGTGAAATCATGGACACATGGTTCTATCTTGTTGCTGTGAACAAATGTAACAATGTGTCCATGATTTCACTGCAGCCAGTAAGTTGCCAGTGACATTGCCTTGCAATGTTGCGATGTGTATCGGCACCCTAATGTGGGTTAAAAACAATTAAAACCAATTTCCCTCTGCCACATACAACATCATATAATGTACCCAGAGCCCGGGGGGGTATACAGGGTGGAGGTACATTAGGAGTAGGAGCTATTACACAGAGCACAATACACCTCTATTTAGAGTATATATTAGGGTACATCACACCAGGTGATGTCGCTGGAGATGTCGGCGGTGATGGACGGGAGCGTGCACGTTTTTGGCGCCCCACCAGTGTCGCATGTTTACATGCGGCGACACTTCCAGAGACACACCGGCGATCTTACAGGCGCTATCGCCGCTGGGATGTCCAAAAACCACAGTGGCGATCCTGTAACAAGGAGCCTGTGGCTATCATCGCCTGTCATGGTGGGTTTACACGCCGCGATATCGGCGTCCAACTCCGACCCAACTCCGACAAAAAGTCACGTGGGTCGCGAGTTGGAGCCGATATCGGGCGCGCGTTGTATTGTTTTAGCATCCAACGCGATGCTGGAACGATGCCAAAACGATATCGGAGTTGAATAGCAGAGCTATTCAACTCCCCGATATCGCAAGGCCGTTGTACCAGCATCGCTGCGTGTGACAGCCCAACTCCGATGCGTACTCGCACCTCACCCATTAACTCCCATGTTAAATGGTCGTTACTGGGTTGGTGGGCGTACACATCGGCGGGACATTGTTTCCCGATATCGCAGCGTGTAAACCGGCGATGCGATATCGGGAAAAGCGCTCAAAAAATGCGCGCTCCCGCGGCGTTGCCTCCGATATCGCGGCGATATCGGGACGTGTAACCCCACCATAAGATCGCCGTCCCCCTGTTACATGGGTGATGTGCACACATCGCCCCTCAGTGGTCGCCTGGTGTCAGAGCAGTGCTGAGAACGCAGGTGACCACTCTACGGCGTCACCATCGCCTCTTTACATCAGGTGACGCACAGGCCATATCGGCGGTGATAGACCACGCCCTGCGTCACCTGTAAAATCGCCTCCGATATGGCCTCGTGTGACCCTAAGTGACTGCGGCAATTACAATAGATCCAGCTACATGGATGTCTGTACGGAAACATATATAATATTATGCACTGTTAGTTTGGTATATAATATACATAAAATATGACATCACATGAGTGACCGAATATACGGGATTGGTGCCAAAAAGCAGGTAAATTAATCACAGATCATCACAGCGTTGTAGACAATCAAGAGGTATAAAGCTACAGCTCTAATGGTATCATAGTGTTATCCACCATAAGAAAGCAGTATTGGCCCCTGTATCTGCAGCCAAAGACATATGACACAGTCCCCACAATCAATGCAGTGACAAGGCAGTCAGCAGAATAGTGATCACACTGCATAGAAACCTTTCTGTATAACAATAATCAGCATCCTTATATGCCCTTCAGGTAGTAAAGGCAGCTCAGCACAGTGGCTATAAAGTCACATAAAAGGGACCCGTGTGTACAGGGACCCTCAGTAAGGAGTGAGACCCTCATTCACCAATTTAAAGGGACAGTACGCCCTCAGATGATCACTCCCTCCCGCCATTTTCCTGTTGTTTTCTCCAAATGGTGGTTTTAAATCTCCCTGTTCCGGCCTGAACTATAGATACAGATGTAGCAGAGATGAGTTTGTCGTGTGGTTATAAGGTTGATTTTCTGGTCTCTGCTCAGCACCCCCCTAACACCCCGCGCCGCCTCCTTCTTTCTGGCCACATGACAAGAACGTGGTTACAGTTTCCTTAATCTCCGCTATTCCTCTTTTATGGTCGGTGCCAAGTGGAAGATGGACCCATCCTCGGTATACGTCACAGGACACCAGACTGGGTGGCACTACAGGTCCCAGCATGTCCTCCCAGCAGACAATGAAGAGGCAGGAGTATTAAACAATATGATCTCTAGCTGTGTCCATCCTGGGCCTCCTGGTGCATGAATAGAATTCCAGAGTAACAGTGAGGACCGACACAAGTGATAAATCAGAGTGAAATACCATAAATTCTATTTTTAAGTCATGACATGGAATAATGATGACAACAGAGGAGCGACACACTATATGGCGGCACACCTGTCCACAGATGAGTGATGAAGGATTACAGAGCTGAGGTGTCACACCCTGCCGGCCGCCTTCACAATGGTGATGTGTATAGAGGCCCTGGTGACTATTCTCCTGCCTGAGCACAGCTGGACCAAGTCTCACCTACCATGTACAGGACCTCCACCCACCATGTACAGGACCTCCACCCACCATGTACAGGACCTCCACTCACCATGTACAGTACCTCCACTCACCATGTACGGGCCCCACCTACCATGTACAGGACCTCCACTCACCATGTACAGGACCTCCACTCACCATGTACAGGACCTCCACTCACCATGTACAGGACCTCCACTCACCATGTACAGGACCTCCACTCACCATGTACAGGACCTCCACTCACCATGTACAGGACCTCCACTCACCATGTACGGGCCCCCACCTACCATGTACAGGACCTCCACCCACCATGTACAGGACCTCCACTCACCATGTACAGGACCTCCCCTCACCATGTACAGGACCTCCACCCACCATGTACAGGACCTCCACCCACCATGTACAGGACCTCCACTCACCATGTACAGGACCTCCACTCACCATGTACAGGACCTCCACCCACCATGTACAGGACCTCCACCCACCATGTACAGGACCTCCACTCACCATGTACAGGACCTCCCCTCACCATGTACAGGACCTCCACCCACCATGTACAGGACCTCCACCCACCATGTACAGGACCTCCACTCACCATGTACAGAACCTCCACTCACCATGTACAGGACCTCCACTCACCATGTACGGGCCCCCACCTACCATGTACAGGACCTCCACCTACCATGTACAGAACCTCCACTCACCATGTACAGGACCTCCACCCACCATGTACAGGACCTCCAGCTTCCATGTACAGAACCTCCACTCACCATGTACAGGACCTCCACTCACCATGTACGGGCCCCCACCTACCATGTACAGGACCTCCACCTACCATGTACAGAACCTCCACTCACCATGTACAGGACCTCCACCTACCATGTACAGGACCTCCACTCACCATGTACGGGCCCCCACCTACCATGTACAGGACCTCCACCTACCATGTACAGGACCTCCACCTACCATGTACAGGACCTCCACTCACCATGTACAGGACCTCCACCCACCATGTACAGGACCTCCACTCACCATGTACAGGACCTCGACCTACCATGTACAGGACCTCCACCTACCATGTACAGGACCTCCACTCACCATGTATAGGACCCCACCTACCATGTACAGGACCTCCACCCACCATGTACGGGACCTCCACTCATCATGTACAGGACCTCCACTCACCATGTACAGGACCTCCACTCACCATGTACAGGACCTCCACCCACCATGTACAGGACCTCCAGCTTCCATGTACAGAACCTCCACTCACCATGTACGGGACCTTCACCCACCATGTACGGGACCTTTACCCACCATGTACAGGACCTCAACCCACCATGTACAGGACCTCCACTCACCATGTACAGGACCTCCACTCACCATGAACAGGACCTCCACCACCATGTACAGGACCTCCACCCACCATGTACAGGACCTCCACTCACCATGTACAGGACCTCCACCCACCATGTACAGGACCTCCACCCACCATGTACGGGACCTCCATTCACCATGTACGGGACCTCCACTCACCATGTACAGGCCCCCATCTACCATGTACAGACCCCCATCTACCATGTACAGGACCTCCACCCACCATGTACGGGACCTCCACTCACCATGTACAGGACCTCCACCCACCATGTACAGGACCTCCACTCACCATGTACAGGACCTCCACCCACCATGTAGGGGCCCCCACCTACGATGTACAGGACCTCCATCTACCATGTACAGGACCTCCATCTACCATGTACAGGACCTCCACTCACCATGTACAGGACCTCCACCCACCATGTACAGGACCTCCACCCACCATGTACAGGACCTCCACCCACCATGTACAGGACCTCCACCCACCATGTACAGGACCTCCACTCACCATGTACGGGACCTCCACTCACCATGTACGGGACCTCCACTCACCATGTACGGGACCTCCACTCACCATGTACGGGACCACCACCCACCATGTACGGGACCTCCACCCACCATGTACGGGACCTCCACCCACCATGTACAGGCCCTCCACCCACCATGTACGGGACCTCCACCCACCATGTACGGGACCTCCACCCACCATGTACAGGACCTCCACCCACCATGTACGGGCCCCCACCTACCATGTACAGGACCTCCACTCACCATGTACGGGCCCCCACCTACCATGTACAGGACCTCCACCTACCATGTACAGGACCTCCACCTACCATGTACAGGACCTCCACTCACCATGTACAGGACCTCCACCCACCATGTACGGGACCTCAACCCACCATGTACGGGACCTCCACTCACTATGTACGGGACCTCCACCCACCATGTACGGGCTCTCACCTACCATGTACAGGACCTCCACCCACCATGTACAGGACCTCCACCCACCATGTACAGGACCTCCACTCACCATGTACAGGACCTCCACCCACCATGTACAGGACCTCCACCCACCATGTACAGGACCTCCACTCACCATGTACAGGACCTCCACCCACCATGTACGGGACCTCCACTCACCATGTACAGGGCCCCCACCTACCATGTACAGGACCTCCACTCACCATGTACAGGACCTCCACCCACCATGTACGGGACCTCCACTCACCATGTACAGGACCTCCACCCACCATGTACGGGCTCCCACCTACCATGTACAGAACCTCCACTCACCATGTACAGGACTTCCACCCACCATGTACGGGACCTCCACCCACCATGTACGGGACCTCCACCCACCATGTACAGGACCTCCACCCACCATGTACGGGCCCCCACCTACCATGTACAGGACCTCCACTCACCATGTACGGGCCCCCACCTACCATGTACAGGACCTCCACCTACCATGTACAGGACCTCCACCTACCATGTACAGGACCTCCACTCACCATGTACAGGACCTCCACCCACCATGTACGGGACCTCAACCCACATGTACGGGACCTCCACTCACCATGTACGGGACCTCCACCCACCATGTACGGCTCTCACCTACCATGTACAGGACCTCCACCCACCATGTACAGGACCTCCACCCACCATGTACAGGACCTCCACTCACCATGTACAGGACCTCCACCCACCATGTACAGGACCTCCACCCACCATGTACAGGTCCCCACCTACCATGTACAGGACCTCCACCCACCATGTATGGGCTCCCACCTACCATGTACGGGACCTCCACTCACCATGTACCGACCCCCCACCTACCATGAGTGGTACCCCTAAGCCAGATACAGCAGAATGTTTACTATTATCTCATAGCCCAAATGACTGTACATGACCAGTTATTGCAGTGAGTAATAGTTGATGTTTATATCCTATCTATTGACATAACCATCATCCACTTCCGGCATTAGAATGTCTTCATATGATACGCCATGACCTCCGCCATATTTGCACACCCAAGTGATGGGTGGCAGATATGGCACCTGCTGGCAGTAATGGCCCATTGCGCAGTACCACCTGAAACCACTGCTCCTCGCCGCCCGACGCTGTTGCTGCACCTGGGTAACTGTGCATGTGCCCACTTGGTGCACATGCGCACTTGGGTGTCCAAAGATGGCGGCCTGAGTAACTGCACATGTGAGCGGCGGGAATGTTTATGCGCAGTTACTCATGCTGCCGCCATCTTTGGACACTTGGGTATACAAAGATGGCCGCGTGACTCACAGGAGGCAGAGAGAGTGCACAGAGGGGAAAGAGAGCACACAGCCTGGACAGATAGAGTGGGCAGGGGGGGAGAGAATGCGCACAGGGGGGGAGAGACAGGACACACTCAGGGGGAAAAGTGCACCAACCAAGACTTGACTGCACTCACCCGGCTCTGGAGACAACGCTGAACCGGTGGTTGGCAAGGGGAAGCGCCTGGTGGCTATGCTGAAAAGACTGAGTAAACATAACAGAACTCCAGCTGTGGTGTGTGAGACTTTCTTTAGCGGTGACCACTGGCCGCTGAGGCCGCATGAGACACCGGGGTGCTGATGACCTAATGAATATCTGCCAAGGTATGAACTGACTTCTCCATCCCACTGCCTTGGGGACTGCGTTCAACCTGCGGGAAGCGGAACCATACAAGCTGCCGGTCACCGTCCCCAGAGGTTCTGAAGCAGAGGCGGCCGTCCTGGCAGCACACCGCAGGTGGCGACACAAATGCCCCATTCCCTAGTGATCCCCCATCATCTACCCCCGTTTATTTTTAATAATGACATTGCAAGGGTCACGGGACTGGGTCTCGGCCTCCGTCTGTCCCCATGAAAAGAACCGAGAAAAAGAAGAACATCAACTGCCCGATTCCCGAGTACCCCGGGCCCTGACCCTGGAGTGGGCGTGTCAATAGCATCGAGCATCTAGTATATCCTACATTCATGAACACACTAAACTGATCAAGATACTATTGGATTAAAGGGAATCTGTCAGAACAATAATCTGTAACTGCTATCATTTTCTAATTCCTCTCTCTAAGCTCTCTCTATTCATGTATTTCTATTATTTATGCTTTCCTTCTATCCTCTGTAAACTTCAAAATAAAAGATTAATTCCATCTGTCAATCACAGTGAGTTCTCTGCTGCCCATTCCCCATAGAATGAATATTCATGCATCACTACACTGCCCTGACCTTTGCAGACAGAGAAGGGAGGGGGAGGAGGGGTGATTTTAGCTGCAGCTCTGACCTCTTCATGTCATTGTGTGTATCTGAGGCATGTGTGTAGTGTGTGCTCTGAGATATTTGTATCTGATATAAGAACATTTGATCATTTGCTCAGCAGATACACACATTACATGTCTGCAGGAAAACCAACATTCATATAATAGAAATCTCTTACAGATAGCACAGTGCAAGACAAAACACCTCCGTCCTCCCAGCACAGAGGGGAGGGATGAAACACCAGCTTGGGTGGGTGTGGATATTTACTATTTGGCTGGTAATAGATAGGAGCTCCCTGCAGGATGTGAAAATGCTTATAATAAGGAAACCACAAATGTTACAAGAATGATTTTACATGTTTTTAAAAGGTCTGACCAGGCCCTATTCAAGGGTAATATTAGTATCATACTGAAAAATGGACCTCACAGAGTCCTCACATGTTAAAGTGAGGTGGAGTTTGCTGGGAAACTTATAGAAATGGGCTGCATAGGAGAATCATGTGTACCCTCGTCCATTTAACGGAGTACCGGCTCCGAGGATACGGTGCAGGAAGTCCAGCCCCTGAGCCGTCTACACCGGTCGTCATGGGTCAGTTCACCAACCCTGACACCCTGTCTACAAAGTGCAGCCCCGCCAGGATCACCCACCAAAGGTCCAGCCCCTTCAGAGAGAGAAAGGAGGGAACCTCACAGCACCCCCAACGGGCCTGGTATACAAGAGGGCTGTGCGGGGCAGGTTTTAGCAGCTGGACACGGGATCGACAAAAGAGAGTATACTACGGGATCCACTGAATGGCCTTGCAAACCTCTGTGACTACCCGACCAGCTACCTGATTATAGACTGTTTGTGCTGTGACCTGAACTGCCATCTGAACTGGTTTACAGAGTAAAGTACCCATGTAGAGTGACAAAGCCTCCGTGTGTCTGTTCATCTGCTGCACTGCTCCACAGATCATATCCACATCCCGCACCACCATTACAGGTGCATTCCTGCTCCGGAGTCCCATCTCCTCCTGCAGGGAGCTGTTTCATCTAAGCTGCAATACCATTGTGCTCCGGAGGTCTGAAGCGGCGCTGGTGCTCATCACCGGAATCTGCAGGTGGCGTCACGTGAACTTTATTACCATTCCCCAACTCTTTTTAGCTGATCACCAGGGCCACGGGTCCAGGCAAGCCACCAGTGACATCCCAACCACCATGAGACCCGTATACCCAAGTCCCCATACAACCCTGGACGAGTCAAATGCACCTGTGCTGCTTTCATTAGTAAATGTTTGCAATGCACCCTGTTTCCTGGATTAATGGAGAAACCACATCACATCACCAAGCAGCAGAGAGAAACTGTGCGCCCTGCCATCACCAATCCTTTTCTTTTTGTCACTGCCGTGGCAGAGTGGTAATTTCCACACACCACTGTGATATTACGCATGTATGAGACCCCCACCATGTACAGGAAGCCCCTACCATGTACTGAACCCACCTACCATGTACTGAACCCCCCTACCATGTACCAGACCCCCACCTACCATGTACTGAACCCCCCTACCATGTATCGAACCCCCACGTATCATGTACAGCCCCCCCAGCTAACATGTACTAAATCTCCCCACCTACCATGTACCGGACCCCCCTACCATATACTGAACCCCCTAGCATGTACCGCAACCCCCTACCATATACTGAACCCACCTACCATGTACCAGACCCCCACCTACCATATACTGAACCCCCTACCATGTACCGGACCCCCCTACCATGTACTGAACCCACCTACTATGTACCAGACCCACACCTACCATATACTGCCTACCATATACTGAATCCCCCTACCATGTATGGGCCCCCCACCTACCATGTACTGCACCCCCCCACCATGTATCAAACCCCCACGTATCATGTACAGCCCCCCAGCTAACATGTACCAAATCTCCCCACCTACCATGTACCAGACCCCCACCTACCATATCCTGAACCCCCCTACCATGTACCGGACCCCCCCCCACCATGTATTGAACTCCCATGTATCATGTACAGCCCCCCAGCTAACATGTACCAAATCTCCCCACCTACCATGTACCGGACCCCCCTACCATGTATCTGTGGCGCCCCAAGGTCTGATGCCACAATGTAAGCTTGGAAGCAAGGTGAGGCACCCACCTGAGGTAAGACACGCACACAACACCTTCCCAACTCCAGGCCAGAAGGTGAGCTCTAAAGCCTGGGTTCAGGGCAGGTACCCTATAAATTCTGGTCTGGGGTGGGATCAGACAGTTCAGTTCCTAGGAGGACTGCAGAAGATATCTACAAGAGTGTCCCAGCTCACCTCAGCACCCAGTGTAGAACGGACACCGGGATCCGAGGTCACAAGGAGCACCTAGGCGCTCTACAGAACAGCCAGCAGGAAGGCTGACAAGGGTGTCTCAGGGAAGGCTCCCGAACCTGAAGGACTGTCAGCTGGTCACCGGTGAGTGGGACCCTGTGTGGTGGGACCCTCGAAGGTCTAGTAAACCTGGTTAGAAGCACAGACTGTGTCCGTCTCGTCATTACTTTGCCAGAATACCTCCTGCTTGAATTACCTCATTCTACAGAGACTGAGCCTGCATGTTAACAGACTCTACGGCTGCCCTGGGGAACTGCTCTTCCCGTGGAGAGCTCACAACATCCTTGCTGCTACTCCCATCATCCCCAGAGGTCCCGACTGCAGCGGCGGCTCCACATAGCCACATTCCACGGGTGGCGTCACGAGAACTGTTTATTTTGCATTAACCATTTTACTTTTAATGCCCCTTTTTTACTGCTCTCCCGGTAAGGGGATCACGGACCGGGTCGCACCCCGTGACAACCCAGAAGCTCAGAGAGGGCCCGGTTCCAAGTACCCCACGGTCCCCGCCTGGGGCGAGACATATTGAACTCTCACGTATCATGTACAGCCCCCGCCCCCACCTAACATGTACCGAACTTAACCATCTACCATGTACCAGACCTCCATCTACCATGCACCAGACCCACACTTACCATGTAGGGACCACCCACCTACCATGTACCGGACCTCCATCTACCATGTACCGGACCTCCATCTACCATGTACCGGACCCTCACTTACCACATGGGGCCACACACCTACCATGTACCGGACCTCCATCTACCATGTACCAGACCCACACTTACCATGTAAGGGCCACCCACCTACCATGTACCGGACCTCTATCTACCATGTACCAGACCCACACTTACCATGTAGGGGCCACCCATCTACCATGTACCAGACCTCCATTTACCATGTACCGGACCCAGACTTACCACATGGGGCCACACACCTACCATACATATATGGGCCACTCACCTTATGCACCAAAGACTTAGCTGTAGGGGCACAGTAGTGAGAGAAGCACCCAGACCCTTGTGCCTGATGAGATCTGAATTCCTCTGTAATATAAGAGATGTGTTATATCTTGCCCACAGTACATGGGGCGCCCGGACTTGGCACAGATTTTGCATTGGGAACCAAGGGCTTCAAGTTACACCTCTGCAAACACAAAATATTAAACAATGAGTCCGGGTCACTCCTTGGTCACATTCCCAGGAAAGGCAAAGTGTCACAGACAAGGTGAGATCATACAAGGTGAGATCATACAGAGTTCTGGCCAAAAGAGTCACAACTGAGAGAAAAAAGTGTGGAAGATGTCGCCATCTAGTGATGAAAAAGTATATGACAGCCACAACTCTTTCCAATTACTGGCACACACTGAAGCCCAAAACCAGATGTGGATCAAGCAAAAATATTTATTTTTCTTTTTGCTGAGGAAATTGTACCAAAAACTCCCAACGTTTCGACTCTTTACACTGGAGCGATTCGTTTTTCTGAACATAAACAAAAGCAACATGGCAACATAAATTGCAGATAGTGTACAACATCAGTAATGAGGAAACCTCGACAATGGAATAGTCGTATGTATCCCATGTTAAAGCGACGTACCGTATAGAGGTGGGCACTGTCACATATGATCACAGGCTCTATAACGAGAGCTATAATGATGAGACCGCTGCAAAATGTTCAGTTTCTCTTTATAGGTAAATGATAATATAAAGAAAACAAGATCATATTCATGTAGAAACAACAACACTCATGTTATAACTCGGGAAGAGTTCAGAACTCAATATTTGGTGGAATAACCATGATTTTTAATCACAGATTTCTTGCGTCTTGGCTGCTTTCCACCAGTCTTCACACAGATTTTGGGTGACCTAAATTTATGGATTATTCCATTGTCCACTGAGATGAACTTACCTTCGCCTGCACCCATCTTCATTAGACAAAGGTATTCAATATAACGGTAATTTGAACACCCCCTATCTCGCTTTCCACAATATATTCAGTAAACTATGTGGAATATTCTAATAGGTTTCCTAAAGCCTTACTAGTGCGGCGCCCCAGTGGGCCGGTCACCACGAAGGGTATTGCACCCGTATAACGAGTGTGGTATCCTTGTCTGGAGGGTCACAGGGACAGGGGTGTCATTGTGGGCGGTGGGAACAGAAGTGAGAGAGGAGAAAGTGAGAAGAGTCGGTCGGAGCAGGACGTCTATGCCTGAGCGCTGGTCCTGGGCGCCGTGGAGAGTGGCAGGTGGAGCAAGGAAAGAAAGCACCATAAGGCCACTGGCGGGAAGCAACAACACCCTGATCCACATTGACCCGGAGATCCTGTGGAAGGGTGGCTGGCATTCAGGGACCGGCCCTGAGAGCGGTGCAGGTGACCAACCCTGAACCGGAGGCCCCGAGCTTCTGAGGAGCTGAGGCTACAACCTGGCGCAAGCCCCAAAAAGGTGGCCTCATAGGGTCAGGGACTACAGTGTGGGGGCACCCAGAGACACCCGTGGCTACTGGATTGGGGCTCTGCGTGTGGAGGCACCAATAAGGAGAGACTGCAGGCGCCAACCAGGAGAAAGGCTAATAAAGGGGTGTCTCAGGAAAGCTCCCGGACCAGAAGGACTACCAGCCGGCCCTAGTGAATGAGACCACGTGCGGTGCGGCTCAAGGCCAAGTAAACCTGGTTAAAGCTGAAGACTGTGTCCATCTCTTTTTGCACGACTGAGTCTGCATGAGAAAAGACTAGACGGCTGCCCTGGGAAACTGCTCTTTCCGTGGAGAGCTCACAACATCCTTGCTGCTACTCCCATCATCCCCAGAGGTCCCGACTGCAGCGGTGGCTCCACATAGCCGCAGTCCACGAGTGGCGTCACGAGAACTGTTTATTTTGCATTAACCATTTTACTTTTAATGTCCCTTTTTTACTGCTCGCCCTGTAAGGGGATCACGGACCGGGTCGCGCCCCGTGACAACCCAGAAGCTCAGAGAGGGCCCGGTTCAGAGTACCCCACGGTCCCCGCCTGGGGTGAGACACGAGTGAGTCGCCCGGGACAGTGGAAACTCGGGTATCCAGGCCCTTTTCCGCTGTGGTTAGGGGATGTCACTGGTGGCCTGCCCGGACAAGTGGCCCCGGAGACCGAACTTAAAAAGGGGGAGAAGGAAAATATGTACAAGGGAATAAAGTTTATAATATAGTTCTCGTGACGCCACCCGCAGCTTCTGGTGATTGAGCACCAGCACCGCTTCAGTCCTCCGGAGGGTGGTGGTATAGCGGCCTTGATAGTACAGCTCCCTGCAGGTGGAGCTAACCCCCCGGGGCAGGGATGCACCGGTAATGACAGGGGTGCTGGTTTTGGATGGATGGATGGATGAACAGGGACCTGGCCGGGTGGTTGGATGACGGAACAGTCTCTGAGGATGGCAGGGGTGCGGGGAAGGAACTGACACACACACTTCTGGTTGCTCTTTTACCTTTTTACTGTTGGTGAAGCAGGTAAACCATCCTGAGTACCACTGGGTGTTCAGGATCTCCAGAGCGAGTGGGTATAAGGCCTCCTCTTTGCTTTCCCCGTGTGTGTGTGAAGCCCCCGCCTGTGTAGACCCTGGCTGGCCTCCTCTGCTCTCTTTCTCCTCCTGTGCTGTCCTCGGGATACCCTCTGCTGACTACCGCTGACTCACTCCCGCTGTGCCTGGCATGTGACTGTGCAGGAGTCCGGGAGACTGAAGTCTCCACGGTTTTCCGGGTTTCTCCACTGGGCCTGGTGCACTCCAGTGTCCGGTGGTTGCTCGGGGGTGAACCTAACGCTGGCTCCATGGTCCTCCACTGTTCTGCCTCTTCTTTTTGTCTCTCGACCGCACTCTTGGGCCTTGCAGGGGTACCGGAGACTGGTCAGGGTGACTGGCTGGGGCCTAACGCAACATCGAACACCAGCACTTCTTTGCAGCTCTTGTAGCATCTGCCACACGCTGTCTAACTCCGCCCCCAGCACCAGTATTTATAGGGGATCCTGCCTAAAAGCAGAAGGTTGATTTTGCATCGGGAACCAAGGGCTTCAAGTTACACCTCTGCAAACACAAAATATTAAACAATGAGTCCGGGTCACTCCTTGGTCACATTCCCAGGAAAGGCAAAGTGTCACAGACAAGGTGAGATCATACAGAGTTCTGGCCAAAAGAGTCACAACTGAGAGAGAGAAGAAAAAAGTGTGGAAGATGTCGCCATCTAGTGATAAAAAAGTATATGACAGCCACCACTCTTTCCAATTACTGGCACACACCGAAGCCCAAAACCAGATGTGGATCAAGCAAAAATATTTATTTTTCTTTTTGCTGAGGAAATTGTACCAAAAACTCCCAACGTTTCGACTCTTTACACTGGAGGGATTCGTTTTTCTGAACATAAACAAAAACAACATGGCAACATAAATTGCAGATAGTGTACAACATCAGTGATAAAGAAACCTCGACAATGGAATAGTCGTATGTATCCCACGTTAAAGCGACGTACCGTATAGAGGTGGGCACTGTCACATGTGATCACAGGCTCTATAACGAGAGCTATAATGAAGAGAACGCTGCACAATGTTCAGTTTCTCAGATTTTTCTCTTTTTAGGTAAATAATGATACAAAGAAAACAAGTTCATATTCATCCAGAAACAACAATACTCATGTTATAACTCAGGAAGAGTTCAGAACTCAATATTTGGTGGAATAACCATGATTTGTAATCACAGCTTTCTTGCGTCTTGGCCGCTTTCCACCAGTTTTCACACGGCTTTTGGGTGACCTTAGGCCAATCCTGGCTCAAATATTTTAGCAATTCTTCATTGATTGACTGTCTCAAGTCATGTAAAGCTAGAAAAAAAACCTTTCATCAATGAGAAGCAAAGGAGAGCCAGGCTGAAGTTTGCCATAGACCATAAGAATTGGACCATAGAGGACTGGAGTAAGGCAATCTTCTCTGATGAGTAATTTTCAGCTTTGCCCAACACCCGGTCGTCTAATGGTTAGGCGGAGACCTGGAGAGGAGTACAAGCCACAGTGTCTAGCACCCACTGTGACATTCGGTGGAGGATCGGTGATGATCTGGGGATGCTTCAGCAAGGCTGGAATTGGGCAGGTTAATCTTCGCGAAGGACGTATTAATCAATCAGCATACAAGGTTATCCTTGAAAAACACTTGCTTCTGCTCAGGCAATGTTACCCAACTCTGTGGACTGTTTTTATCCAGAAGGACAATGCCCCCCCATGCCACACAGCGAGGTCAATCAATGTGTGGATGAAGGAGCACCACATCAAGACCCTGTCATGGCCAGCCCAATCTCCAGACCTGAACCCCATTGAAAACCTCTGGAATGTAATCAAAAGGAAGATGGAGTCTCAAGCCATCAAACAAAGAAGAACTGCTTACATTATTGTGCCAGGATTGGCATAAGGTCACCCAAAAGCAGTGTGAAGACTGGTGGAAAGCGGCCAAGACACAAGAAAGCTGTGATTACAAATCATGGTTATTCCACCAAATATTGATTTCTGAACTCTTCCTGAGTTAAAACATGAGTATTGTTGTTTGTATATGAATAGGAACTTGTTTTCTTTGTATTATTTGAGGTCTGATGTTTCTTTTTTATTATGTTGATGATTTCTCATTTGCTGCAAATAAATACACAATTTTTAGCTTTGAATTTCGGAGACATGCTGTCAGTAGTTTATAGAATAAAAGAATAATGGACATTTTACTCAAAAATATAAAGAGTAAAATCAGAGAAAGTGAACATGTTGCAGGGGTCTCTTATTTTTTCCGGAGCTGTATATCTTGAGCGCCTTCTTTTTTCCTATAGATTATTCCATTGTCCACTGAGATGAACTTACCTTCGCCTGCACCCATCTTTATTACACAAAGGTATTCAATATAACGGTAATTTGAACACCCTCTATCTCGCTTTGCACCTTTTCCACAATATATTCAGTAAACTATGTGGAATATTCTACTAGTTTTCCTAAAGCCTTACTAGTGTGGCGCCCCAGTGGGCCGGTCACCACGAAGGGTATTGTGTGGCACCCCATGGGTTAATGTGCCACAGTAACATCACATGGGTTCCCTCCTGCAACATCTATCATATCCACCATAGACTTTACCATCACTGCCCCGGGGAACCCAGTTCTGCCCATGGAGAACTATCCCATCTTAGCTGCCATCACATCATCCCCGGAGGTTCTGCGGCAGAGGTGGCCCCACTACTGGCCACACACTGTGGGTGGCGTCACGATAAACTATTCTCCCCTGTAAATACACCCTTATTATTGCCAGGGCCCGGGACACGGTCCGGACCAGGACCACCCGTGACTTCCCCAGTAGCAGACACGGTCCGGTACCGAGTACCCCGTCCCAGTGGGCTCGACATATTGCACCCGTATAACGAGTGTGGTATCATTGTCTGGAGGGAATGGGAGTTAACCTGAGACACCTGTTCTACACCCAACACAATCCGTCCCAGAGACATGGGCAGACCCGTGGGAGGGAACTAGCCTGGAGGGTCACAGGGACGGGGGTGTCATTGTGGGGGGTGGGAATGGAAGTGAGAGAGGAGAAAGTGAGAAGAATCGGTCGGAGCAGGACGTCTATGCCTGAGCGCTGGTCCTGGGCGCCGTGGAGAGTGGCAGGTGGAGCAAGGAAAGAAAGCACCATAAGGCCACTGACGGGAAGCAGCAACACCCTGATCCACATTGACCCGGAGATCCTGTGGAAGGGTGGCTGGCATCCAGGGACCGGCCCTGAAAGCGGTGCAGGTGACCAACCCTGAACCGGAGGCCCCGAGCTTCTGAGGAGCTGAGGCTACAACCCGGCGCAACTCCCGAAAAGGTGGCCTCATAGGGTCAGGGACTACAGTGTGGGGGCACCCAGAGACACCTGTGGCTACTGGCTTGGGGCTCTGCATGTGGAGGCACCAATAAGGAGAGACTGCAGGCGCCAACCAGGAGAAAGGCTAATAAAGGGGAGTCTCAGGAAAGCTCCCGGACCAGAAGGAATACCAGCCGGCCCTGGTGAATGAGACCACGTGCGGTGCGGCTCAAGGCTGGCCAAGTAAACCTGGTTAAAGCTGAAGACTGTGTCCATCTCTTTTTGCACGACTGAGTCTCCATGAGAAAAGACTAGACGGCTGCCCTGGGGAACTGCTCTTCCCGTGGAGAGCTCACAACATCCTTGCTGCTACTCCCATCATCTCCAGAGGTCCCGACTGCAGCGGCGGCTCCACATAGCCGCATTCCACGAGTGGCGTCACGAGAACTGTTTATTTTGCATTAACCATTTTACATGAGGGATAGTATTATAGTAGTTATATTCTTGTATATAGGGGGCAGTATTATAGTAGTTATATTCTTGTATATAGGGGGCAGTATTATAGTAGTTATATTCTTGTATATAGGGGGCAGTATTATAGTAGTTATATTCTTGTATATAGGGGGCAGTATTATAGTAGTTATATTCTTGTATATAGGAGCAGTATTATAGTAGTTATATTCTTGTATATAGGAGCAGTATTATAGTAGTTATATTCTTGTATATAGGGGCAGTATTATAGTAGTTATATTCTTGTATATAGGGGGCAGTATTATAGTAGTTATATTCTTGTATATAGGGGGCAGTATTATAGTAGTTATATTCTTGTATATAGGGGCAGTATTATAGTAGTTATATTCTTGTATATAGGGGGCAGTATTATAGTAGTTATATTCTTGTATATAGGAGCAGTATTATAGTAGTTATATTCTTGTATATAGGAGCAGTATTATAGTAGTTATATTCTTGTATATAGGGGCAGTATTATAGTAGTTATATTCTTGTATATAGGAGCAGTATTATAGTAGTTATATTCTTGTATATAGGGGGCAGTATTATAGTAGTTATATTCTTGTAAATAGGGGGCAGTATTATAGTAGTTATATTCTTGTATATAGGAGCAGTATTATAGTAGTTATATTCTTGTATATAGGAGCAGTATTATAGTAGTTATATTCTTGTATATAGGAGCAGTATTATAGTAGTTATATTCTTGTATATAGGGGGCAGTATTATAGTAGTTATATTCTTGTATATAGGGGCAGTATTATAGTAGTTATATTCTTGTATATAGGGGGCAGTATTATAGTAGTTATATTCTTGTATATAGGGGCAGTATTATAGTAGTTATATTCTTGTATATAGGAGCAGTATTATAGTAGTTATATTCTTGTATATAGGGGCAGTATTATAGTAGTTATATTCTTGTTATAGGAGCAGTATTATAGTAGTTATATTCTTGTATATAGGGGCAGTATTATAGTAGTTATATTCTTGTATATAGGGGGCAGTATTATAGTAGTTATATTCTTGTATATAGGAGCAGTATTATAGTAGTTATATTCTTGTAATATAGGAGCAGTATTATAAGTAGTTATATATCTTGTACATAGGGCAGTATTATAGTAGTTATATTCTTGTACATAGGAGCAGTATTATAGTAGTTATATTCTTGTATATAGGAGCAGTATTATAGTAGTTATATTCTTGTATATAGGGGCAGTATTATAGTAGTTATATTCTTGTATATAGGAGCAGTATTATAGTAGTTATATTCTTGTATATAGGGGGCAGTATTATAGTAGTTATATTCTTGTATATAGGGGCAGTATTATAGTAGTTATATTCTTGTAAATATAGGGGCAGTATTATAGTAGTATTATATCTTTATTATAGGAGCAGTATTATAGTAGTTATATTCTTGTATATAGGAGCAGTATTATAGTAGTTATATTCTTGTATATAGGAGCAGTATTATAGTAGTTATATTCTTGTATATAGGGGGCAGTATTATAGTAGTTATATTCTTGTATATAGGGGCAGTATTATAGTAGTTATATTCTTGTATATAGGGGCAGTATTATAGTAGTTATATTCTTGTATATAGGGGCAGTATTATAGTAGTTATATTCTTGTATATAGGAGCAGTATTATAGTAGTTATATTCTTGTATATAGGAGCAGTAATTATATAGTTATATTTTATATTCTATAGGGGCAGTATTATAGTAGTTATATTCTTGTATATAGGAGCAGTATTATATTAGTTATATTCTTGTATATAGGGCAGTATTATAGTAGTTATATTCTTGTATATAGGAGCAGTATTATAGTAGTTATATTCTTGTAATAGGGGCAGTATTATAGTAGTTATATTCTTGTATATAGGAGCAGTATTATAGTAGTTATATTCTTGTATATAGGAGCAGTATTATAGTAGTTATATTCTTGTATATAGGGGCAGTATTATAGTAGTTATATTCTTGTACATAGGTAGCAGTATTATAGTATTGTATATATTCTTGTATATAGGGGCAGTATTATAGTAGTTATATTCTTGTACATAGGAGCAGTATTATAGTAGTTATATTCTTGTACATAGGGGCAGTATTATAGTAGTTATATTCTTGTACATAGGGGACAGTAATTATAGTAGTTATATTCTTGTATATAGGGCAGTATTATAGTAGTTATATTCTTGTATATAGGGGCAGTATTATAGTAGTTATATTCTTGTACATAGGAGCAGTATTATAGTAGTTATATTCTTGTACATAGGGGCAGTATTATAGTAGTTATATTCTTGTATATAGGGCAGTATTATAGTAGTTATATTCTTGTATATAGGAGCAGTATTATAGTAGTTATATTCTTGTAATAAGGAGCAGTATTATAGTAGTTATATTCTTGTATATAGGGGCAGTATTATAGTAGTTATATTCTTGTACATAGGAGCAGTATTATAGTAGTTATATTCTTGTATATAGGGCAGTATTATAGTAGTTATATTCTTGTACATAGGGAGCAGTATTATAGTAGTTATATTCTTGTACATAGGGGCAGTATTATAGTAGTTATATTCTTGTACATAGGGACAGTATTATAGTAGTTATATTCTTGTATATAGGGGCAGTATTATAGTAGTTATATTCTTGTATATAGGGGCAGTATTATAGTAGTTATATTCTTGTACATAGGAGCAGTATTATAGTAGTTATATTCTTGTACATAGGGGCAGTATTATAGTAGTTATATTCTTGTATATAGGGGCAGTATTATAGTAGTTATATTCTTGTACATAGGAGCAGTATTATAGTAGTTATATTCTTGTACATAGGGGCAGTATTATAGTAGTTATATTCTTGTATATAGGGGCAGTATTATAGTAGTTTATATTCTTGTATATAGGGGCAGTATTATAGTAGTTATATTCTTGTACATAGGGGCAGTATTATAGTAGTTATATTCTTGTACATAGGGGCAGTATTATAGTAGTTATATTCTTGTATATAGAGGCAGTATTATAGTAGTTATATTCTTGTACATAGGGGCAGTATTATAGTAGTTATATTCTTGTACATAGGAGCAGTATTATAGTAGTTATATTCTTGTACATAGGGGCAGTATTATAGTAGTTATATTCTTGTATATAGGGGCAGTATTATAGTAGTTATATTCTTGTACATAGGGCAGTATTATAGTAGTTATATTCTTGTATATAGGGCAGTATTATAGTAGTTATATTCTTGTATATAGGAGGCAGTATTATAGTAGTTATATTCTTGTATATAGGAGCAGTATTATAGTAGTTATATTCTTGTATATAGGGGCAGTATTATAGTAGTTATATTCTTGTATATAGGGGGCAGTATTATAGTAGTTATATTCTTGTATATAGGAGCAGTATTATAGTAGTTATATTCTTGTATATAGGGGCAGTATTATAGTAGTTATATCTTTGTATATAGGGGGCATATTATAGTAGTTATATTCTTGTATATAGGAGCAGTATTATAGTAGTTATATTCTTGTATCATAGGGCAGTATTATAGTAGTTATATTCTTGTATATAGGGGGCAGTATTATAGTAGTTATATTCTTGTATATAGGAGCAGTATTATAGTAGTTATATTCTTGTATATAGGAGCAGTATTATAGTTTATATTCTGTATATAGGAGCAGTATTATAGTAGTTATATTCTTGTATATAGGAGCAGTATTATAGTAGTTAATATTTTGTATATAGGGCAGTATTATGTAGTTATATTCTTGTATATAGGGGCAGTATTATAGTAGTTATATTCTTGTAATAGGGGCAGTATTATAGTAGTTATATTCTTGACAGAGGGCAGTATTATAGTAGTTTATATTCTTGTATATAGGGCAGTATTATAGTAGTTATATTCTTGTATATAGGAGCAGTATTATAGTAGTTATATTCTTGTAATAGGGCAGTATTATAGTAGTTATATTCTTGTATATAGGAGCAGTATTATAGTAGTTATATTCTTGTATATAGGGGCAGTATTATAGTAGTTATATTCTTGTATATAGGAGCAGTATTATAGTAGTTATATTCTTGTATATAGGAGCAGTATTATAGTAGTTAAATTCTTGTATATAGGAGCAGTATTATAGTAGTTATATTCTTGTATATAGGGGCAGTATTATAGTAGTTATATTCTTGTACATAGGAGCAGTATTATAGTAGTTATATTCTTGTACATAGGGGCAGTATTATAGTAGTTATATTCTTGTACATAGGAGCAGTATTATAGTAGTTATATTCTTGTACATAGGGGCAGTATTATAGTAGTTATATTCTTGTACATAGGGACAGTATTATAGTAGTTATATTCTTGTATATAGGGGCAGTATTATAGTAGTTATATTCTTGTATATAGGGGGCAGTATTATAGTAGTTATATTCTTGTACATAGGAGCAGTATTATAGTAGTTATATTCTTGTACATAGGGGCAGTATTATAGTAGTTATATTCTTGTATATAGGGCGATAGTATTATAGTATTTATATTCTTGTATATAGGAGCAGTATTATAGTAGTTATATTCTTGTATATAGGAGCAGTATTATAGTAGTTATATTCTTGTATATAGGGCAGTATTATAGTAGTTATATTCTTGTACATAGGAGCAGTATTATAGTAGTTATATTCTTGTATATAGGGCAGTATTATAGTAGTTATATTCTTGTACATAGGGCAGTATTATAGTAGTTATATTCTTGTACATAGGGGCAGTATTATAGTAGTTATATTCTTGTACATAGGGCAGTATTATAGTAGTTATATTCTTGTACATAGGGGACAGTATTATAGTAGTTATATTCTTGTATATAGGGGCAGTATTATAGTAGTTATATTCTTGTAAATAGGGGCAGTATTATAGTAGTTATATTCTTGTACATAGGAGCAGTATTATAGTAGTTATATTCTTGTACATAGGGGCAGTATTATAGTAGTTATATTCTTGTATATAGGAGCAGTATTATAGTAGTTATATTCTTGTACATAGGAGCAGTATTATAGTAGTTATATTCTTGTACATAGGGGCAGTATTATAGTAGTTATATTCTTGTATATAGGGGCAGTATTATAGTAGTTATATATCTTGTATAAGGGGGCAGTATATAGTAGTTATATTCTTGTAATAGGGCAGTATTATAGTAGTTATATTCTGTACGCTGGGAGTGGGGAAGACACCCAGCGTAGGATAACGACGGGGGGGGGATCAGGTAGTCCCTAATGCTAAGGCAAAGAAGGAGACGTGACCTAGACTTCCTAGAGCTGACCCTGTCTGCCTGACGTCCCTATACAGTCTCCTCAACTGTCGCCGACCACGAACCTCGTCCTCTCTGATCCTAGATCTATCTTATCTAAGGATCAGATGGAGAGGTTCACTAGACCCCTCCACTATCAACTAAAGACAAACACCAGGAAGACAGACATTTGGGAAAAGGAAACACTTATCTGACAGCAGAACACAGCAACCTCCAACTTCTCAGCTTCTGCTGGAGCAAGGATTAAGTGTGCACAAGGAACTATCACCTCACCGAGGAAGGGTAATGAACCTCCTTATAAAGGTGGAAGGAGTCTGCTGGTCCTAGTGGCCTACAACATTGGTGGATAAAACCAGACCGAGCGCAAGACCTCCACAGCCGTCTCCCCATAATAGAGAGATCTCATCACACCTTCTTTCCATCAACACAGAAGGCAAATGCTCCTGAAAGAGACGGACCATCCTCCACCATTATGGCTGGTGGGCCAACCGCTGGGATCGTCTGCGCGTGGCCTCCACCCTGTCATCCGTGCCACCCGTGACATATTCTTGTACATAGGGGCAGTATTATAGTAGTTATATTCTTGTATATAGAGGCAGTATTATAGTAGTTATATTCTTGTACATAGGGGCAGTATTATAGTAGTTATATTCTTGTACATAGGAGCAGTATTATAGTAGTTATATTCTTGTACATAGGGGCAGTATTATAGTAGTTATATTCTTGTATATAGGGGCAGTATTATAGTAGTTATATTCTTGTATATAGGGGGCAGTATTATAGTAGTTATATTCTTGTACATAGGAGCAGTATTATAGTAGTTATATTCTTGTACATAGGGGCAGTATTATAGTAGTTATATTCTTGTATATAGAGGCAGTATTATAGTAGTTATATTCTTGTACATAGGGGCAGTATTATAGTAGTTATATTCTTGTACATAGGAGCAGTATTATAGTAGTTATATTCTTGTACATAGGGGCAGTATTATAGTAGTTATATTCTTGTATATAGGGGGCAGTATTATAGTAGTTATATTCTTGTACATAGGACCAGTATTATAGTAGTTATATTCTTGTACATAGGATCAGTATTATAGTAGTTATATTCTTGTACATAGGAGCAGTATTATAGTAGTTATATTCTTGTATATAGGAGCAGTATTATAGTAGTTATATTCTTGTACATAGCGGCAGTATTATAGTAGTTATATTCTTGTACATAGCGGCAGTATTATAGTAGTTATATTCTTGTACATAGGGGCAGTATTATAGTAGTTATATTCTTGTACATAGGGGCAGTATTATAGTAGTTATATTCTTGTATATAGAGGCAGTATTTTAGTAGTTATATTCTTGTACATAGGAGCAGTATTATAGTAGTTATATTCTTGTATATAGGAGCAGTATTATAGTAGTTATATTCTTGTATATAGGGGCAGTATTATAGTAGTTATATTCTTGTATATAGGGGCAGTATTATAGTAGTTATATTCTTGTACATAGGAGCAGTATTATAGTAGTTATATTCTTGTATATAGGAGCAGTATTATAGTAGTTATATTCTTGTACATAGAAGCAGTATTATAGTAGTTATATTCTTGTATATAGGAGCAGTATTATAGTAGTTATATTCTTGTACATAGGGCAGTATTATAGTAGTTATATTCTTGTACATAGGGGCAGTATTATAGTAGTTACATTCTTGTACATAGGGGCAGTATTATAGTAGTTATATTCTCGTATATAGGGGCAGTATTATAGTAGTTATATTCTTGTACATAGGAGCAGTATTCTAGTAGTTAGATCTTGCATGTAGGAAGCAGTATTGCATTCTCCCATAGATATATCATGTACAGATATCATGTCTGGTCTGACATTTTTTATTTATGAAGAACCTCAGACTCAGGGGACAGTATAGAAAATAATAGCAGATACAATATGGACCCGGTTTCGCTTTACATAGAAAACAGACAAGATGGAAGATTTTCTTACTGTAAATAAATTGATAAAAAGATCTGAAGAAAAAACCATCTGTGAGATAACGTTATACATAATTGTGTTTTTCTTTAAAGTCTGGTATCTCCACAGAACAATCTCTCCTTGGTGTAGACCTCATTCACCCGGAGGGCGGTGACCACAGACTCGTCTCCGGGGCCCCGCAGCGGCCATGTAGGGTTATTTTACTTACAGTCTTGGTCCTTTATATAGAAACATATACAAATCTTAGGAAAATAGAAATGTCACACGCCGGACGATCTCCTCCTTATGTAGTTTTGGTCGATACGACAGTCGTATATTGCTATAAGCTAGTGACGGACATTGGCAGGAGTCACCCAATCAGTGGGCACAGACTGGTATAAGAGGTGTACATTCAGCCCACGGGAGATGGTGGATGTGATAATACTGGGAACATGGAGTAATCAAGCTGGTCTTGTCTTTAGGAGTAAACGTGGTGATGAGTGTCTATGCCGGGCATACAAGCTAGTGGTGACGAGATGTAGGGTGTAGAAGCTGGTGGTGATGGGATGTTGGGCATACAAGCTGGTGGTGATGAGATGTTGGGCATATAGGATAGTGGTGATGAGATGATACGTATACAAGCTGGTGGTAAGATGTTGGGTATACAGGCTGGTGGTGATGAGATGTTGGGCATACAAGCTAGTGGTGATGAGATGTAGGGTGTACAAGCTGGTGGTAAGATGTTGGGCTTACAAGCTGGTGGTGATGAGATGTTGGGTATACAACCTGGTGGTGAGATGTTTAATATACCAGCTGGTGGTGAGATGTTGGGCATACAGGCTGGTGGTGATGAGATGTTGTGCATACAAGCTGGTGGTGATAAGATGTTGGGCAAACAGGCTGGTGGTGATGAGATGTTGGGCATACAAGCTGGTGGTAAGATGTTGGGCTTACAAGCTGGTGGTGATGAGATGTTGGGTATACAACCTGGTGGTGAGATGTTTAATATACCAGCTGGTGGTGAGATGTTGGGCATACAGGCTGGTGGTGATGAGATGTTGTGCATACAAGCTGGTGGTGATAAGATGTTGGGCAAACAGCTGGTGGTGATGAGATGTTGGGCATACAGCTGGTGGTGGGATGTTAGGCATACAGGCTGGTGGTGATGAGATGTTGGGCATACAAGCTGGTGGTGGGATGTTAGGCATATAAGCTAGTGGTGATGAGATGTTGGGCATATAGGCTGGTGGTGATGAGATGTTGTGCATACAAGCTGGTGGTGATGAGATGTTGGTCATACAGGCTGGTGGTGATGAGATGTTGTGCCTACAAGCTGGTGGTGATGGGATGTTGTGTGTACAAGCTGGTGGTGATGAGATATTGGGCATACAAGCTGGTGGTGATGGGATGTTGTGTGTACAAGCTGGTGGTGATGAGATATTGGGCATACAAGCTGGTGGTGATGAGATGTTGGATGTACAAGCTGGTGGTGATGAGATGTTGGGCGTACAAGCTAGGGGTGATTGGGTGCCAGGCAAGCTGGTGGTTATGAGATGTTGGTGATGAGATTTTGGGCATGCAGGCTGGTAGTGATGGGTTATTGGACATACAAGCTGGTAGTGATGGACTATTAGACATACAAGCGCTGGTGGTGTTGGGATGCCAGGTCATCGAGTAGCTGATAGTTGGTGACTGAGCCAGACAACCTGGAAGTCATGTAGTGTGTTGGGTGTATTGACCAAAAAATGGTTCTGTACGAGTATACCATTTAGATACAGAGGCAAGGAGCGTGGGTATCGTTCATAGGCTGGCACTAACGTGACATGAAGACATTCATCTTGGCATCGGTTTCATACAATACATTTTAGATGAGAACTTGGGTGACCATCAGTGATCCTATTTCTTTTTGTAGACCAACATTGAGACGTCCACCTGTGTTAAAAAAAAGTGTTGGGTACTTGTCAACCATAGTGGCTCTGGATTGGCCATCAATCAGTTTGGGTCATTGCCTCTCAGCTGGTTTTGATGGACAGGTGGTCTACAAGTGGATTTACGAGTGATTGACGTTGGCCATCATCGAGTCGAGGTGTGTAGAAGACTGGCAGTGGCTGGCATCTCTGGCACGGACGGTCAGTGAATCGTGGTATACTTATATATATATATATATATTGGCAGTGTTTACAGATACATCGGAGCTCGTGTTGGTGAGTCCGCTTTGTCCTGGGTGTCGGTGCGGTAAGTCCGGCAGTGATTGGATCATCCATGACACAGGCGCTCACAGGAGACATCGCCCGCGCCTCATAGGCTGGAGGAGTCCTTCAGCTGTGACGGAGTGCCGTTCATCTTCTCGTTCAGCCGGCTGACCCGGTACGACTCGTAGTGGATGTTGTGGGTGATGTCCTTCAGGTCCTGCAGGTTGGATCTATTGGAGAAAAAAATTATTGCCAATCTTCTTATAGGAGACCTCCGAGCAAGCCGAAATCTCAGGTATGTAATCTCCATATTTAGTTTTCAGGCAGAATTTTTTTTTCTTATATGACCACACCCCCTTCCTAGATGTGCCCTCCAAGACACACCTCCCAAGACACGCCTTCAGACAATCCTCCCAAGACACTCCTCCTTCAGACACTCCTTCATGCCTAGATGCACCCTTCTCAGGTTCACTCTTCCCAAATGCTCCCCCCTCCGGGACACACCCTCCCTAGAAACACACCCTCCAGACGCATCTCCTCCAGGCGCACCTCCTCCAGATGCCCCCTCTCCAGATGCTCCCTCTCCAGACGCACCCCCCTCCAGACGCACCCCCCTCCAGACACACCTCCTCCAGATGCACCTCCTCCAGACGCCCCCTCTCCAGATGCACCCCCTCCAGATGCACCTCTCCCAGTGCCCCCCTCTAGACGCACCCCTCCAGACACACCCCCCCCCCAGACCACATCCCCCCTCCAGACACCCTCCCTCCAGACACACATCCCCTGGACGCACCTCCTCCAGACGCACCCCCTCCAGACGAACTCCCCTCCAGACGCACCCCCCTCCAGATGCCTCCAGATGCCCCTCCAGACGCACCCCTCCAGACGCACCCTCTCCAGACAAACCCCCTCCAGACGCACCCCTCCAGACGCACCCCCCTCCAGATGCACCTCCCTCCAGACGCACCCCTCCAAAGCCTCCCTACAGACGCACCCTCTCCAGACGCACCCCCTCCAGACGCACCCCTCTCCAGACGCACCCCCACCTCCAGAGCACCATCCCACTCCTCCAGACGCACCCCCACCTCCAGACGCACCCCACTTCCAGACGCACCCCCCCTCCAGACACCCCACCTACAGACGCACCCCACACAGACGCACCACCTCCAGACACACCCTTGCCATTCCCCCTCCTACATTCTAGGTTAAGCATCTATGTAAAGCAAAAATAAATATTAAAAACATGCCCTCACCTGATGAGCAAATCTCTCATATCAGCAAATTCGCAGTGCGACGTGTTCTCCACTGCAATAAAGAAGCACAAAATGTCACTTTCCGGGGGGTGGTTGATATTTGCGTACAGACATCATAGAGTGCTGACCACTGGGGGGCATCGAATCACATTTGCTCCTCCCCCATTATAATCGTCCCTATGGGGCTTTTCTAAATCCTCTTGTCTGATCTCTCCACCTCCTGGGAACAATGGCGGTCTGCTGGGGTCATAGCTGATTATTATTTATATATAATAATATATATAATAATAATATAAATAATATATTACATAATATATTATATACAGACATATATATATATATAAAATGACTTTTCTGTTTTTTATTCGGATGTGATATAGAAATGTAAAGATTAATTGACGCCAACATTTTAACGGCACCTTGTTTTTTTTAACTTTATGTGCCCAGTATCACCGTATGACTCTAGGGTTACTGGCCCTTTAAACATTCATATTTGGCTGCAACCCCCCAACCTAACAAGTGATGATAAAGGCTTTTGGATGGAATATCCCTTTAAAAAATGGTGGAAAGAGATTTGCAAGACCGTGGCCTCGTCAGTGGTCTGTGGCTACCGGACCAAACTCTTGCGAGCCTCCTCCTATCTGCCGCCATCTCTTGATTGGTATGCCCCCCCTTCATCATTACGTTGACGTGTGACATCGGCGGGTCTACTACTCCATGTATCGGCAGGTAGGAGGTCGCTAAGAATATCCTCATCGTTATTTGGTATCATTATCCTTAACTAGCTGGGTGCCCGATGCACAATGCATCGGGATTCTAGAAGGCGAGTCTCTTGACTCGCAATGGCCCGCTTCGCGGCCAATGTCTCGCGCTGCTAAGGCAGCGCCTCTGCCATGCCCGCTGCGCGGGCATAGCGAGTCGCCTTAGAACTGCTCGCAATGGCCGCTGCGCAGCCAATGCTTCGGGGCGTATCCACATGACCATGCTGACCTCGCAGTGCGAGTGGACTCAGAAGGGGCAAAAAACCCATTCGCAATTACATAATTAGATTCAGGCCGATCATTCGGTCCGTTGCTAGATTATCGGATGCCAGATTAAAGACCATCCACATATATGTTCCCGGTTATTGTTTTTGGCTCTGGGGCTGGTTCGGGGACGTCTCTCTCCGGCACTGCGTGCCCATGTCAGGCAGCAGCTGGAAAGCCTCCGTCATCGCTTGCTCTCCTCCTGACCTGCCTGTGGAGATCTCCCATGATGGAGACCAGATGCCGCAGACTCTGCTTCCCTCTCTCCCACCCGGCAGCCACCGGAGAGGGGGGAGCTGATCCTGGCTAATGGACAGGCCATGGGGAAGACGCTCAGACATTAATCCATAGGTGTTAGGAGAAAGAAGCCGCTCCTGTACTGAATATGTGCTGTCATACTGGTGATACTGGGGATACTGGTGCCTGGAGAACAGGAGTCCGCACACCCTCATACTATTAATATTATTTAATGCCGGATTAGCTGTGGAATGACTGGGGAGGAGGATGATGGACGGCGTGTCTTAGGACGGCTCACCCTCGATGATGCCCCACTTGGTCTTCCGGCCCAGGATCCTCCTGCCGTTCACCTGATGCTCCTCATCTGTCCCAACAACCGCGAAAGGGATCTTCTGCTGCAAGATCAAAAGATATATTAGACATATATTAGATATTTGCTGGGCTTGTTCCAATGTACACGGAGAGCGGAGACATTTGTTTTCAGCAGAGGTTGAATACAAAGTACAGCTGAATTCAGACGTCACAGAACAAGCCTGGTGCCATGTGTTGACTGCTTTACAGTCCATATGTGTTGCTGTGATCTGCAGGTGAAGGTGAGGTTGAGGGGTGTGTCATAGCATTCAGGT
This sequence comes from Allobates femoralis, assembly GCA_033576535.1. NCBI lineage: Eukaryota > Metazoa > Chordata > Amphibia > Anura > Aromobatidae > Allobates > Allobates femoralis. The sequence continues at coordinate 229,636,180 of JARQOC010000011.1, read as the reverse complement.
GAAGGTGAGATGTCGGGGTGTGTCTTAGTATTCAGATCTACACTCCCCCAGCCTTGAAGTAGTTCCATTTCCCTCCACCGGGTGTCGCAGATAGAGTTCATTCTCTACTAGGATCCCGTGAAGTGAGGACGTGCTGTGCTGCTACTGTTCCCTTCCATAGGAGCTGCTGGGTTTTTCCGGTCCATGGATGAGGGTAGGGGCTCTTCGCTTAGGGCTGATCAGGAGCAAAGGGCAAGGGTGGCGGCCCAGACCTTCTTACCATCAGAGGAAATTCCGGGAACAATGTGAACCAGGCAACCCCAGGCTAAGGGTCAGACTAGTTCCCCAGTTCGCACTCTTACTATCTTGCCTCCTGTTTCCTATCCACGATACCAGTGTTTGCCCCCTTCCTGATTTCTTCTTCTTCTGCATGTTTGTTACACTTAAATGTTTCCAATCACTAAACAAATATAAATATTAGATAAAGATAACACAAGTAAGCACAAAATGCAGTTATAATTGAAGATCTTTATTATTAAGGGAAAAAGAAATCTAAACCTACAGGGCCCTGTGTGAGAAAGTGATCGCCCCCTTAAAAAATAAATCAACTGTGGTTGATCAATCACATCTTTGGGAAGCTGAGATCAATTTCCCTCACCACACCTAGGTCTGATTACTGCCACACCTCTTCTCAATCAAGAAAACACTTAAATAGGACCTGCCTGATAAAGTGAAGTAGACCAAAAGATCCTCAAAAGCTAGACATCATGCTGTGATGCAAAGAGATTCAGGTACAAATGAGAAACAAAGTAATTGAGATCTATCAGTCTGGAAAAGGTTATGAAGCCATTTCTAAAGCTTTGGGACTCCGGTGAACCACAGCGAGAGCCATTATCCACAAATGGGGAAAACATGGAGCAGTGGTGAACCTGCCCAGGAGTGGCCAGCCGACCAAAATTACCCCAACTCTAGAGACTCAGACAAGAGGTCACAAAAGACCCCATAACAACATCCAAAGATATGCAGGCTTTACTTGCCTTAGTTAAGGTCAGTGTTCATAACTCCACCACAAGAAAGAGACTGGGCAAAAATGGCCGCATGGCAGAGATCCAAGACGAGAACCAATGCTGAGCAAAGACAACATAAAGGCTCAGCTCAGTATTACCAGAAAACATCTTGATGATCCCCAAGTCTTTTGGGAGAAAACTCTGTGGCCTGACGAGACAAAAGCTGAACTTTTTGGAAGGTGAATGTCCCATTATATCTGGTGTAGAAGTAACAAAGGAACATCATCCCAACAGTAAAGTATGGTGGAGGTCATGTGATGGTCTGGGGATGTTCTGCTGCTTTGGACTTGGAAGACCCTGAGGTAAATGGAATAATGAATTCTGCTGTCACCAAAAAATCCTGAAGCAGAATGTCCGTTCGTCTGTCCGTAACCTCAAGCTGAAGCAGAATGTCCAGCCGCTGTCGTAACCTCAAGCTGAAGGAGAATGTCTGTCCGTCTGTCCATGACCTCAATTTGAAGGAGAATGTCTGGCCGTCTGTCCATGACCTCAAGATGAAGGAGAATGTCTGTTCTTCTGTCTGTGACCTCAAGCTGAAGGAGAATGTCCGGCCGTCTGTCCGTAACCTCAAGCTGAAGAAGAATGTCTGGCCGTCTGTCCGTAACCTCAAGCTGAAGAAGAATGTCTGGCCGTCTGTCCATGACCTCAAGCTGAAGGAGAATGTCTGGCCGTCTGTCTATGACCTCAAGATGAAGGAGAATGTCTGTTCGTCTGTCCGTGACCTCAAGCTGAAGGAAAATGTCCGGCCGTCTGTCCATAACCTCAAGATGAAGCAGGATGTCCGGCCATCTGTCCATGACCTCAACATTCGTCTGTCCGTGACCTCAAGATGAAGAGGATGTCCGGCCGTCTGTCCATGACCTCAAGCTGAAGAGCACTTGGGTTATGCAACAGGACAATGATCCAAAACAGCAAGTCACCTCTAAATGGCTGAAGAAAAATAAAATGAAAACTTTGGAGCGGCCGAGTCACAGTCCTGACCTTAATCCTATTGAGACGCTGAGACCTTAATAAGGCGGTTCATGCTCGAAACCTCCAATGTGGCCGAATTACAACAATTCTGCACAGACGAGCGGCCAAAATTCCTCCAGAGCAACAGACTCATTGCCGGTGACCACAAGTGCTTGATTGCAGTTGTTGCTGCTAAGGGCCCAACCAGTTATTAGGTTTAGGAGCAATCACTTTCTCACACAGGGCCCTTCAGGTTTGGATTTCTTTTTCCCTTAATAACATAGATCTTTATTTATAAACTGCATTCTGTGATTACTTTGTGTTATCTTTGTCTAATATTTACATTTGTTTGGTGATTGGAAACATAAAAGTGACAAACAGGAAAAGAAGAAGAAATCAGGGAGAGGGACAGACTTCTTCACGCCATTGTATATATCTATGTGGCCGTCTAATTTATGTCAGGAGTCCCGGGGTACCTAGATCTATACTCGGGCCGTGATGATTTCAGCGCAACACTCTCCCTAGAGCCACATTATATCAGTCTATATATCTCTGATACATGCCACTGCATAGGCTCCCATGTTACAAAAAAAATGTATACCGCCAAACTGTGCACCTCCTGCTTACCCGGATCTTGTCATTTATTAAAGTCTCTGTTGGGTCTTCGTCCAGCTCCGGTTGGGGGTACACACTGATGCCGTGGGTCTGCAGGTCCTTCCTTATCTGTAGAATAGGACATTTTGGATCAGTTACCCCTTTTTTCTCTATACGACTCCCATGTAAGCTGCGGGTCACTGCAGTGCAGCTAGGGGGCAGCACAGTCCACTACAAGGCGGTGAACCCATTCATTTCTCCATAGACCGCAGGTTCCTGCTGGCACCATATACCCAGCTCCTTCTGACCCGGGCACTTACCCTCTGCTTGAACTCTTCCCTTTCTTCCAACGTCAGCGTATCAGCTTTCGCAATGACGGGAACTACATTCACAATACGGCCCAGACGTTTCATGAATTCCAGGTCCAGTGGTCTCAGCCTGACATAAGGAGTGAATAAAAAAAAAAATCACTTAAAAGACATCAGTACTATTTTCAGTACCCTGTAGTTATTATTACGGTCCAAAGAGGAAAATTTGGTAGCAATGAACCTATAAGTGGGGGCGCCATTGCACTAAAGTCTATGGAAAGTAAACATTTCTGATGCGGTGGTGAAGAATAGTACTGCAGGTGACAAAGTCAAGATTCAACCCATGTCTTGAGGACCAAGGGTGACCGCCATCTTCACATTACACCACAACTCACCAGTGGCCTGTAGGGGGGATGAAGTAGATGCAGCTGTGAATTCGGGAGTCTGGGATTCTGCGTTTGCGGTTGACCAGGATCTCCTCTCTCAGGTATTTCTCATATTGCTCATGGATGTACTTAATAATCGGGTCCCAACTAAAGACATGAGATTTAAGAAATGAAGATTAGACCTACAACCTTACATCTTCCTGCTTTGAATCTAGAACAAAAGGCTAAGTCGCCCTGTCCTGTTCCTCCAGAGCAGCGCTCCCAACATAATCTTACCTTGAGAGCCACATAAAGCTTTGATCTTTTAAGGATCTATTCTATACTATACAAAGAGATCATAAAAGTCTTTGAATATTAGAATTCCCATTAACATCCTGGGTGCCCCTTTATAAAATAATACTGCCCCTCATATAGCTACTTATACCCTGAGTGCCCCCTTAAAAGGGTTGTCCACTACCACCAAAATATATACTCTCGTTTGTAAAATAACATATACTCACCACCTACGCTGCCACCATTCCAGCGATGTCACTGCTGGGTCTCCTGTGGCTCGGGTGACATTGTTGTGCCATGTGAGCCCTGCAGCCAATCAGTGGCCTCTATTAGGCTTCTGCGTTCTCTCAAAGTCATATGATCCCCAGCAGTGACATTGGTGGAAAGGGCACCAACATAGGAGGTGAGTATATGTCATTTTGTATTTTCCATGGGGCTGTACTTTGTTTTAAAAGGGGTAGTCTAAGTGCTGGAAACAGCTTTTAAAAATGCCAGAGGTTCCCCCTTATATAGTGATAATGTTTGGAGTGCCCCCTTTTAAAGTAGTATATGATAGAAAATAATGCAGTAAGAAGTAGTAAATATCCCCTGTGGATATCTCCTGTGGATATCGATAAAGTTGAGAGTAGCACTCGCTTGACAACCAAGGGCCCACATCAGGATCCCATGAAACCCTCAATAGAGATCTCTATGGTATAGAACAGGGGTCCCCAACTTGTGGCTCAGGAGCCACATATGTCTCACAAGCTCATGATATGTGGTTCACGAGCTCAGTATATATGGCTCGTGAGCTCATGATATGTGGCTCACAAGCTCATGATATGTTGTTCGTGAGCTCATGATATATGGCTTGTGAGCTCATGATATGTGGCTCATGAGCTCATGATATGTGGCTCACGAGCTCAAGATATGTGGCTCACAAGCTCAAGATATGTGGCTCACAAGCTCAAGATATGTGGCTCACGAGCTCATGATATGTGGCGCGTGAGCGCATGATATGTGGCTCACGAGCTCATGATATGTGGCTCGTGAGCTCATGATATGTGGCTTGTGAGCTCATGATATGTGGCTTGTGAGCTCATGATATGTGGCTCATGAGCTCATGATATGTGGCTCATGAGCTCATGATATGTGGCTCATGAGCTCATGATATGTGGCTCATGAGCTCATGATATGTGATTCACGACCTCAAGATATGTGGCTCACGACCTCAAGATATGTGGCTCACGACCTCAAGATATGTGGCTCACGACCTCAAGATATGTGGCTCACGAGCTCAAGATATGTGGTTCATGAGCTCATGATATGTGGCTCACTAGTTTATGATATATGGCTCACGAGCTTATGATATATGGCTCACGAGCTCATGATATATGGCTCACAAGCTCATGATATGTGGCTCGCAAGCTCATGATATGTGGCTCGCAAGCTCATATGTGGCTCGTGAGCTCATGATATGTGGCTCACGATCTCATGATATGTGGCTCACGATCTCATGATATGTGGCTCACAAGCTCAGATATGTGGCTCGCGATTGTCTTCCATCTTGGTGTATTTGCACCAGGTTTAGCAAACAGCTTTGTAGAGCAGGTCTCCAGACTGTGACTCTTGTGGGTAGCTCCACATAGAAGATCAGATCTGAATAGGGGTAAGGTAGGAACCTCCTGATCTTGGTATACGGCCTCCGTGTGATTTCTGTGAAAAAGCTTTGGCTGTTATCATACCGGTAATGCGGACAATAGGTATCAATACTGTGAGGTGGAGACCTGGGTGTGGCTCATGACCCTCTTTCAGAGCCGGATGTGGCTCCCAAGGTCAGAAAGGTTGGGGAAGTCTGGTCTAGAACAAGTTTTTGTAGACAGATCTAGAACCCAATGGAATAGAGAACAGATCAGATTCCAGGTAGATCTAGTACCCAGAACAAGTCACTGGGGCCATAATAAAAAACTGAAGCTCTACAACACAGGTGACATATTAATGCAGCACCTGAGTATCCCGAAACTTCAGGGAGAATCGTTCTGAAGATGGGTCGATGTCATGTGTCGCTCTGCGGTCCATGAGTCCTGCTGCTGTGATTTAAATCTGATTTTGTTTTTCTTTAGTCAATGCTGTAGTCTATGCTGTGTGCAGCTCTGCAGGTGGAGGAGTATGTCATAGCATTCAGGAGGAAGTGGAGGGTGTGTCTTAGCATTCAGATCTCCACTCCCTCAGCCTTAAAGTAGTTCCACTTCTCTCCACTGGGTGTCGCAGATAGAGTTCATCTTCTACTAGGACCCCGTACAGTGAAGACATGCAGTGCTGAGCAGTACTGCTTCTGCTGTTCTCTTTGATAGGAGCTGCTGGGTTTTCCTGGACTGTGAGTGAGGTGATCAGAAGCTAAGGGCAAGTGTGGCGGCCTGGAGGTCCTCACCTTCAGAGGTAACTCCAGGATCAGAGTGAACAAGGGACCCCCAGTCTAAGGGTCTGACTAGCTCCCCAGTCTGCCTTTACCCATCTTGACTCCTGACTCCCTATCCGCTATACCACCCCGCGACAGTCGAGAAGAGTAAACTATATATATAAATGTAGATCCTCGAGTATCAAGTCCTGGTCTTCAAGATGGTTCTTGAAACTCAGGCTACAGTGATGGATCCTCTCCAAAATCATCTTTTAAAAACTCTTCCAATTCATTTCTATGGGAAATATACTATTTTTTCTTGAAAAGGTTTGGAAAAACGTCTGGTCGCAAAAAGAGGGCATGTGACTTCTTCACCGTGAATCCTCAAGGAAACCTTTCTGAAACAGACAGTGTCCGGTCAAAAGGAAGCTTGAGATGTGTGAATATTCCCCAAAGAGGGGAAGAAGACTAGAGCTCTAGTGCCACCAATTGGAAGTAGCAATCCAAAAAGTCAATACCGACCCCTTAACGAGCCTTGTCCTATGACTTAGGATGAGAAGCCAAAACACGTGCTTCAGGGTGTTTACACTCATCAGGGCAAAGCAGGAGATCAGATATGGCTAAATGAGAGGTCTTTGATCTGAGATTTAAGGGGAAGGTTTCACCTTGTGGAGAGTGACCCACTGGTGTAAGGACACTTATAGTAGGAGAAGTCATATGGGATAAACAGTAGAAAGCCGCACCACTTGTTGCACTAACAGCAGTTGTGTCTGATATAAGGCAATGGTTTCTGAGGCATTTAGAGTGATATTGGCACACGGTGGTGCTCGCTATGGTGTCACAGTGCAAATAAGAAGTAGCAGCATCTTATTGTGCCTAAAACGAGTCCTTTTTAAGAACCCATAAAAATCCAAGAAGGTGTAAAGAATCACTAACGGCTCATTCTGATTACAGCTGTTTCGTGATCTGTTGAAGTGCTGGACAAGCACGAAACAGCTGTAATCAGAATGAGCTGTTAGTGATTCTTTACACCTGCTTGGATTTTTATGGATTCTTAATAAACGACTCGTTTTAGGTACAATAAGGTGAGTGCTGTTATAGGAAAAGAAGAACAACCCAAAACTGAGCCTCCATTACCAGCTACAAAGGCTACAATGGCATCAGTGGATTCCCATGTGTATATATGTATCTAGACCGGTCTAGAATGTTGCATTTACCAGTTCTGATTATTGATCTGGTCTCCGAATCCTGGCGTGTCGATCACGGTGAGCCTCATCTCCATCCCTCGCTCCTCGACCACTGCGGGTGGACAGACGGTTAACAAGACAGCCAGGGACGGGTGTTTGTTACCCCGGGGGATGGCGCCCGGCTCATGAGCACAGGCCAAGTCTCACCTTGACTGACGGCTTTCATTTCTAACGTCTTGGGAATGCCGGCGCCGGGCGCTTTGCGGATCACATTTGACTTGAACAGTGTATTCACGAGGGTGGATTTCCCCAATCCGCTCTGACCTACAGACAGAAGGACGTTACTTCAGCACCCAAAACGGCATTAAATCCCATAAAAAGAATATGTTAAAGAATGTCTGCTCAATCCATCCAGAAAGGTGAGACCTACAAGCTGCCGGGTTACTGCCACTATTCTTTAGGGTGTTATAACTAGGGAGTCGTGTGACAGCACATCATGGGAAAAGGCTGTCTAGTGTATAGATTGTAATAAACAGTAGAGACTGGATGATGGAAGCTGCAGGATGGCAGCGTCTTTGCTTCTTTATATAACTGAGCGGCAGCATGTTGTGTGGGCAGAGAGCGGGCGCTGCCAGCGCTGGGTATCATCATGACTAATAGGGAAGCAGGTCACATCATACATTTCTGTACATGCTGCTAGTGTCTGTTCACACCGTCTGTACATAACAGGACAGTCTGATTGGATGATGATGTCATTGGAGCAGTGATGTCACATTATATATAACAGCTCAGTCTGATTGGATGATGATGTCATCAGAGCAGTGATGTCACATTGTATATAACAGCTCAGTCTGATTGGATGATGATGTCATCGGAGCAGTGATGTCACATTATATATAACAGCTCAGTCTGATTGGATGATGATGTCATCGGAGCAGTGATGTCACATTATATATAACAGCTCAGTCTGATTGGATGATGATGTCATCGTAGCAGTGATGTCACATTACATATAACAGTTCAGTCTGATTGGATGATGATGTCATTGGAGCAGTGATGTCACACTATATATAATAGGACATTCTGTGATTGGATGATGATGTCATCGGAGCAGTGATGTCACATTATATATAAACAGTTCAGTCTGTGATTGGATGAGGATATCATTGTACTAGTGATGTCACACTATATATACTGTACCAGGACAGTTTGTGATTGGATGAGGATGCAATCGGAGCAGTGATGTCACATTATATATAATAGGACAGTCTGTGATTGGATGATGATGTCATCGGAGCAGTGATGTCACATTATATATAACAGTTCAGTCTGTGATTGGATGAGGATATCATTGTACTAGTGATGTCACACTATATATACTGTACCAGGACAGTTTGTGATTGGATGAGGATGCAATCGGAGCAGTGATGTCACATTATATATAATAGGACAGTCTGTGATTGGATGATGATGTCATCGGAGCAGTGATGTCACATTATATATAACAGTTCAGTCTGTGATTGGATGAGGATATCATTGTACTAGTGATGTCACACTCTGTAAAAGGTCAATCTGTGCTTAGATGGGGATGTCACTGGATCAGTGATGTAACATATACAGGAGCATCTCAATGAATTAGAATATCATCCAAAAGTTAATTTATTTCAATTAATCAATACATAAAGTGACGCACATCTATTATATAGAGTCATTACACACAGAGGGATCTATTTATGTGTTTATTTATGTTAATGTTGATGATTAATGAAAACCCAAAGGTGATTATCTCAGAAAATTAAAGTAGGGAAGATGAAGGGTTAAACATCGCGCTGCCGTATTCCACGAGACATCAAAGGGTGAATATAATATTGATTTATTAGTCAAAATGTTTCATGGCTCCCAGAAACGCCCAGAAACATGGCAACATGATATTGATTTTTGATGATATTCTAATTAATTGAGATGCACTAGTATGTAACAGGACAATCTGTAATTGGATGATGATGTCATCAGAGCAGTGATGTCACACTATATGTAACAGGTCAATGTGTGATTGGATGGTGATGTCATTGGAGCAGTGCAGGATAGTCTTTGTGGATGATGATGTCACCATGATCGTGTTGAGGTCACACAGTTTTATCTAACTGGATGGTGAAGTCATAATGAGCACAGTGAGGTCACACATGTGATGCAGCAGGTTAGTCTGTGATTGGATGATGAGGAAACACAGTCTACATAGCAGGTCAATCTGTATTCGTATGATGATGTCACAATGACCACAGTGAGGTGACAAAGTGCATTTAGCAGCAAGTCAGTCATTGGATGATGAAGTCATAAATGGAGCAGTGAGGTCACTTAGCCAATGTAGCAGGTCAGTCTGTGCATGATGGTAATCTCATCCTTAGAGCAGTGATGTCATACAGTAAGCATGTCAGGTTAGTCTGTGATTGGATAATGATGATATCATTAGTGCAGTGAGGTCACACAGTCTACATAGCAGGACAGTTTGTGATTGGATGGTGATGTCATCATTAGAGCAGTGAGGTCACTGTCTATATACCAGGTTAGTCTGTGATTGAATGGTGATGTCATCATTAGAATAGTGAGGTCACAGTCTGCATAGCAAATTAGTCTATGATTGAATGGTGATGTCATTAGAGCAGTAAGGTCATGCAAAGTAATAGGTTACTCAGTGATTAAATAGTGATGTCATCATTAGCGCAGTGAGGTCACACAGTCTACATAGCAGGGCAGTTTGTGATTGGATGGTGATGTCATCATTAGAGCAGTGAGGTCATAATTTACATAACAGATTAGTCTATGATTGGATGGGAAAATCACCATTATAGTAGTGCGGTCACCCAGTATATGTTAGCGCAGTGAGGTCACACAGTCTACATAGAGTAGTATGTTACTGGATGGTGATGACATCATTAGTGCGGTGAGGTCACACACTCTATGTATAGATAATACATCCTTCATCAAAGCCATGCAGACATCACATCCCCTAATTTCATCCTGTTAATTGTGGCAAAGAAATATCTCCAAAACTGAAGCCAATACTAGAGCCTGGAGGAGGGACAGTCATGGCGTCACGTCTCTACTCACCCACCACCATGATGTTAAACTCAAAGCCGTATTTCATGGCCTTGCGTTTCATCTGTTCCAGCACGGAGTCGATGCCGACGTATCCGAAGGGCTCGCGGCCCAGCTCCTCGCACATGGCGGGGTCCGCTGCTGGTCGCACCAGGCTCAGCTCCTCCATCCTGCTGTCACAGTCCGGCCCGGGGCTGAGATCTGCAAGGAAAGAGGAAGACGCTGAAGAAAACGAGAAACCGTGAAGACGTCTTGGTGCAATTTAACCCTTCATTTACTGCACCCGAGTAATAAAAACCAGAACAGAAATCAAAATCAGAGAACAGAGGGAATGAGACCCCCGAAACGTTAACCGCTGCCCCCAGAGACTGTGATATATATTTATTTTTTTTGAAAGATATCACACATTTTTCAAATAAAGCAGCTGTCATCCACAAACCCTCCTGTATCATCATGGAGATGTCCAGAAATTGGCAACACCATATACATAACTGATCCTGAGTTACCTCCTGTATTATACTCCAGAGCTGCACTCACTATTCTGCTGGTGCAGTCACTGTGTACATACATTACATTACTGATCCTGAGTTACCTCCTGTATTATACTCCAGAGCTGCCCTCACTATTCTGCTGGTGCAGTCACTGTGTACATACATTACATTATTGATCCTGAGTTACCTCCTGTATTATACTCCAGAGCTGCACTCACTATTCTGCTGGTGCAGTCACTGTGTACATACATTACATTACTGATCCTGAGTTACCTCCTGTATTATCCCCCAGAGCTGCACTCACTATTCTGCTGGTGCAGTCACTGTGTACATACATTACATTACTGATCCTGAGTTACCTCCTGTATTATACTCCAGAGCTGCACTCACTATTCTGCTGGTGCAGTCACTGTGTACATACATTACATTACTGATCCTGAGTTACCTCCTGTATTATCCCCCAGAGCTGCACTCACTATTCTGCTGGTGCAGTCACTGTGTACATACATTACATTACTGATCCTGAGTTACCTCCTGTATTATACTCCAGAGCTGCACTCACTATTCTGCTGGTGCAGTCACTGTGTACATACATTACATTACTGATCCTGAGTTACCTCCTGTATTATACTCCAGAGCTGCACTCACTATTCTGCTGGTGTAGTCACTGTGTACATACATTACATTACTGATCCTGAGTTACCTCCTGTATTATACCCCAGAGCTGCACTCACTATTCTGCTGGTGCAGTCACAGTGTACATACATTACATTACTGATCCTGAGTTACCTCCTGTATTATACTCCAGAGCTGCACTCACTATTCTGCTGGTGCAGTCACTGTGTACATACATTACATTACTGATCCTGAGTTACCTCCTGTATTATACTCCAGAGCTGCACTCACTATTCTGCTGGTGGAGTCACTGTGTACATACATTATATTACTGATCCTGAGTTACCTCCTGTATTATACCCAGAGCTGTACTCACTATTCTGCTGGTGCAGTCACTGTGTACATACATTACATTACTGATCCTGAGTTACCTCCTGTATTATACTCCAGAGCTGCACTCACTATTCTGCTGGTGCAGTCACTGTGTACATACATTACATTACTGATCCTGAGTTACCTCCTGTATTATTCTCCAGAGCTGCACTCACTATTCTGCTGGTGCAGTCACTGTGTACATACATTACATTACTGATCCTGAGTTACCTCCTGTATTATCCTCCAGAGCTGCACTCACTATTCTGCTGGTGCAGTCACAGTGTACATACATTACATTACTGATCCTGAGTTACCTCCTGTATTATCCTCCAGAGCTGCACTCACTATTCTGCTGGTGCAGTCACTGTGTACATACATTACATTACTGATCCTGAGTTACCTCCTGTATTATACTCCAGAGCTGCACATAATCATGAACCCCATACTTCTCCCCATGTCTCTGACTAGTAATGGTCCTGCTGTCACTACTGCCTTCTTCATATATGGACCTCTCTTATGGGCTGGATGATACTTGAGTAGTAAATTGCATGATTATTCACTCCCTCACCCTAGTAACCTTAGTATGGAAATTAATCTAGAATCCCCCCAAAAAATGTAAGAATTTAGATGACACATCGGATGAGAAGCAAGTGACTGCTTATCGGGGCGCTTGCTCCAGATAAACATTGTAAAACTTAGCAGAATCCAATGTATTGGCCAGAAAACAAACTATCTGACATAAAAGTAACATTAATTAGGCTGGGGTCACAGTACCATTTTTCACTTGCATTTTTGGAGACCTGCGTTTTCAAAAACGCATGTAAAAAACGCACCCATAGGCCCCCATGTTAAAAAACGCATGCCCTAATAGCCAAAAAGCATGTGTGACTGTCCCATGCGTTTTTGGAGCATATCCAAAAACGCATGCGTTTTTGTAGAAAACGCATGCGTTTTTGTAGAAAACGCATGCGTTTTTATAACATGGGTTCCTATGGAAAACGCATGCAAAAACGCATATACAGTTAGTACCTTTTAGTGCCATTCAAAAACGCATGCGTTTCCCATAGGAGCCCATGTTAAAAAAACGCATGCGTTTTTCCGGAAACGCATGCGTTTTTGTTAACATGGGCTCCTGTGGGAAACGCATGCGTTTTTGAATGGCACTAAAAGTTACTAAGGCTGTGGTCACAGTTGCCATGCGTTTTTTTAAGTGATTTACCAAAACTCATGCTTTTTTTCATGTCAGCATGAGTTTTGTAAGGTCTCTGATGGCTCCCTGCGTTTTTGGGTGCTTTTTTGAATCTGCACCTAAAAATAGTGCTTGTAGTATTTTTTTGAGCGTTTTGAAAAACGCATGCGTTTTTGTAGAAAACGCATGCGTTTTTATAACATGGGTTCCTATGAGAAACGCATGCAAAAACGCATGTAAAGTTAGTAACTTTTAGTGCCATTCAAAAACGCATGCGTTTCCCACAGGAGCCCATGTTAACAAAAACGCATGCGTTTCCGGAAAAACGCATGCGTTTTTTTAACATGGGCTCCTATGGGAAACGCATGCGTTTTTGAATGGCACTAAAAGGTACTAAATGTATATGCGTTTTTGCATGCGTTTTCCATAGGAACCCATGTTATAAAAACGCATGCGTTTTCTACAAAAACGCATGCGTTTTCTACAAAAACGCATGCGTTTTTGGATATGCTCCAAAAACGCATGGGACAGTCACACATGCTTTTTGGCTATTAGGGCATGCGTTTTTTAACATGGGGGCCTATGGGTGCGTTTTTTACATGCGTTTTTGAAAACGCAGGTCTCCAAAAATGCAAGTGAAAAATGGTACTGTGACCCCAGCCTAACTTTACATGCGTTTTTGCATGCGTTTCTCATAGGAACCCATGTTATAAAAACGCATGCGTTTTCTACAAAAACGCATGCGTTTTTCAAAACGCTCAAAAAAATACTACAAGCACTATTTTTAGGTGCAGATTCAAAAAAGCACCCAAAAACGCAGGGAGCCATCAGAGACCTTACAAAACTCATGCTGACATGAAAAAAAGCATGAGTTTTGGTAAATCACTTAAAAAAACGCATGGCAACTGTGACCACAGCCTTAGATGGATACATAAGGCAACAAATGTATTAGATAAGGAGCGAGGGCCTGCGATGAAGGCGCTCGGTCCAGATCTCCACAGCAAAACGCAACCCACACCAGTCTCTATGGCTGAATATTGAAAGGAACTGATGTAAAGTAATGATATAAGATGGAGATGCAAGGCTACAAAGTTACAAGATAAGGAGCGAGGGCCTGCGATGAAGGCGCTCGCTCCAGATCTCCACAGCAAAACGCAACCCAAACCAATCTGTATGGCTGAATACTATAAGGAACTGATGTAAAGTAATGATATAAGGTGGAGATGCAAGGCTACAAAGCTATAAGATAAGGAGCGAGGCCCTGCGATGAAGGCGCTTGCTCCAGATCAATACAGCAAAAACTTAACATAAACCAATGGACACAATAAAAATGGTACACAAAAGTAAAGAAGACATAGGCTTCAGAGAGTGTCTGCGGGTGAGGCACCGGCTCCAGATGGAGTAAAGTTCACAGCTTCGGCCTGTGGTGCCATCACCTCAGACGACCTCGCCATTGACCAGCTTGGTAGCCCCGTTAACCCTTCACAGACAGCACTATGGAGAGCACATGGTGGACAATGATGGAAATGTAGTACCGGCAGGTGGTCTTGAGCGGTAAGATGTCGGTCAGTAAGGTAACGCGTTTCGCCTCTCGTCTGGTCAGGGGGCACTGCCCACCCAGCACGCAGCATACTGCTCAATGGTGGACGCCATTTATACTTAACCCCTTCCCTCCTCTCGCTGTGCCCCCCAATAGGATCCCGCTACCATTCATACCTCTCCTCTAATGGCACGGATGGATGGGGTGGGCGACCAGTCTCATCAGCAGCATGAAGACCCCAGAATCTTCCACCGCCGTCTCCCAGGAATCCGCCGGATCCCGGAACAATCCAGGATCTTTTCTTTTTGTCTTCCGTGGCGTGCAGAGGATGGGGACGCGGAGTGGCAGGACCTTATGGCAGGCAAAGCGGCGGTCTCTCCCTGCCTCTCATCCTCTCTCTATAGAAGCCCCCCCACTGGGATGAGACAACAAAGACCCTGCGTTATAGGCACACGTGACTGGAATGGCAAATAATAACCCTTTAAGAGCCAATGGGGTTAGGAAGATCCTGCAGAAGGCCCCCTCCCCTGCCAGAGACCCCCACAACGTCCCAATTAACGGACAGGGAATCAGCTCTAATTATAGGAAGGGGAATGATAAGCCGGGTGATGGCGGGGTTCTGCCAGCCGATGAGGATGATGACGAGGGTCCACCATCAGATAGGAGTGATGGTGGGGGTTCGCCAGCCAATGGGGGTGATGGTGGGGGTCTGCCAACTAATAGGGGTGATGGTGAAGGTCAGACAGCCGATGGAGGTGATGGCGCGGGTCTGCCAGCCGATGGGGGTGATGGCACGGGTCAGCCAGCTGATCAGGGTGATGGCAGGGGTCCACCAGCTGATGGGGGTGATGGCAGGGGTACGCCAGCCGATGGGGGTGATGGTGGTGGTACGCCAGCCGATGAGGGTGATGGTGGTGGTACGCCAGCCGATGGGAGTGATGGTGGTGGTACGCCAGCCGATGGCGGTGATGGTGGTGGTACGCCAGCCGATGGGGGTGATGGTGGTGGTACGCCAGCCGATGGGGTGATGGTGGTGGTACGTCAGCCGATGGGGGTGATGGTGGTGGTACGTCAGCCGATGGGGTGATGGTGGTGGTACGCCAGCCGATGGGGGTGATGGTGGTGGTACGCCAGCCGATGGGGGTGATGGTGGTGGTACGCCAGCTGATGGGGGTGATGGCGCGTGTCCGCCAGCTGATGGGGTTGATGGCGTGGGTCCACCAGCCGATGGGGGTGACTGTGGGGCTCTGCCAGCTGATGGGGGTGATGGCGCGGGTCTGCCATCTGATGGGGGTGATGGAGTGGGTCTGCCAGCTGATGGGGGTGCTGGCAGGCGTCCGCCAGCCAATGGAGGTGACGGCGGGGGTCCGCCAGTCGATGGAGGTGACGGCGGGGGTCCGCCAGCCGATGGAGGTGATGGCGGGGGTCTGCCAGCCGATGGAGGTGGTGGCGGGGGTCTGCCAGCCGATGGAGGTGGCGGCGGGGGTCCGCCAGCCGATGGAGGTGGCGGCGGGGGTCCGCCAGCCGATGGAGGTGATGGCGGGGGTCTGCCAGCCGATGGAGGTGACGGCGGGAATCCGCCAGCCGATTGGGGTGATGGTGGGGGTCCGCCAGCTGATGGGGGTGACGGTGGGGTCCGCCAGCTGATGGGGGTGATGGTGGGGGTCCACCAGCTGATGGGGGTGATGGTGGGGGTCCACCAGCTGATGGGAGTGACAGTGGGGGTCTGCCAGCTGATGGGGGTGATGGCTCCTGCTCCTTGTAGCCCCGCAGATACCTGTCCACCCCCGGGGGGTGATGATCCCTGGCGTTTCCCCCCTCCGGCCATTATTACATTTCTGCCACTTTCTGCTCTGATTCTTCACCATTTTGAAGATCTCTGCTGGCTGCCAGTGAATGGGAACGTTACCTCACAGCTGAGGGTTCGCTCCAATGGTGTCCAGTGTGATCCAGAGTGGTCATTGCCTCAGTAGTGCAACCCTCTTTGCTTTCCTGTTCGTTACAATGTATCAGTCCAGCATCAGTCTGAAGACCAGACTGGATACAAATGTCACAAACCCTCAGCTGTGACAATGAAGCAGCACAAAGTTCTTTTTTGTCACATTTGCTGCAATGTATCAGTCCGGAGACCAACAGACACAATTGTAACAAACCCTCAGCTGTGACAATGAAGCAGCACAAAGTTCTTTTTTGTCACATTTGCTGCAATGTATCAGTCCGGAGACCAACAGACACAATTGTAACAAACCCTCAGCTGTGACACATCCTACTGTGACAATGAAACAGCGGAAGGTTCTTTCCTGTCCCATTTGCTACAATGTATCATACTGCAGACCACCAGATACAATTGTAACAGACCCTCAGCTGTGGGACATCCTTAGCAGGACGGTGTGGGTCACTATAGGAGTGTCAGTGGTGGCCATATTGGTTATCACCCAGCTTTCCCAGGTACAGATGAATAAGGTGATGATGATAGGAGGTGGTGACCCCCCTGCGGTGCCCACGTACCTGCCAGCCCTTGTGTACCGGCCACGAGTGACGGGTGAGGGAGCGAGAGGAATATGGACTTTGAGCCTCTTTACGTCACTTTATGACTATTACCTATATGATATCGGGATCCTTTAACCCTTAACGTCCCCCATTGCTGTCCAGGCCCCCCGAGGGCTCTGGGGGTGTCCGGCCCCTGCCAGCTGTGATTGAAGTCACATTTAAACACACAGTAACGTCCTGACAACCCGGATCCCTGAGAATAGAGGCTATTCAGAGCTAGCGGGAGACAAAGGAGCGAGCGGGTCTGGAGGCCAGAGGCCTGAAGAAAGCCCAGGACAATGGGGGACAGCAAAGGGGGGCGCCCAGAGAATATGACAGATGAGGTATCCAAGCCTATCAGGTCTGACACCAAACTACTGTATCTAAGCCCATAGTGTGCTACTGTCTGCATAGCTTTGTATCTAATCCCATCATAACCATAAAGAAAAAGTATGTAATATATAGCTCAGCAGATGGTATCACACAGGATAGGATTAGATACACAGCTCAGCAGACAGAATCACACAGGATAGGATTAGATACACAGCTCAGCAGATGGTATCACCCAGGATAGGATTAGATACACAGCTCAGCAGACAGTATCACACAGGATAGGATTAGATACACAGCTCAGCAGACAGAATCACACAGGATAGGATTAGATACACAGCTCAGCAGATGGTATCACCCAGGATAGGATTAGATACACAGCTCAGCAGACAGTATCACACAGGATAGGATTAGATACACAGCTCAGCAGACAGTATCACACATAGGATTAGATAAACAGCTCAGCAGACAGTATCACGCAGGATAGGATTAGATACACAGCTCAGCAGACAGTATCACACATAGGATTAGATAAACAGCTCAGCAGACAGTATCACGCAGGATATGATAAGATACACAGCTCAGCAGACAGTATCACACAGGATAGGATCAGATACACAGCTCAGCAGACAGTATCACATCAGATAGGATTAGATACACAGCTCAGCAGACAGTATCACATCAGATAGGATTAGATACACAGCTCAGCAGACAGTATCATACAGGATAGGATTAGATACACGGCTCAGCAGACAGTATCACACAGGAGAGGATTAGATACACAGCTCAGCAGACAGTATCACACAGGAGAGGATTAGATACACAGCTCAGCAGACAGTATCACACACGATAGGATTAGATACACAGCTCAGCAGACTGTATCACACAGGATAGGATTAGATACACAGCTCAGCAGACAGTATCACACAGGATAGGATCAGATACACAGCTCAGCAGACAGTATCACACAGGATAGGATTAGATACACAGCTCAGCAGACAGTATCACACAGGATAGGATTAGATACACGGCTCAGCAGACAGTATCACACAGGAGAGGATTAGATACACAGCTCAGCAGACAGTATCACACAGGAGAGGATTAGATACACAGCTCAGCAGACAGTATCACACAGGATAGGATTCGATACACAGCTCAGCAGAAAGTATCACACAGGAGAGGATTAGATACACAGCTCAGCAGACAGTATCACACAGGATAGGATTAGATACACAGCTCAGCAGACAGTATCACACAGGATAGGATTAGATACACAGCTCAGCAGACAGTATCACACAGGAGAGGATTAGATACACAGCTCAGCAGACAGTATCACACAGGATAGGATTAGATACACAGCTCAGCAGACAGTATCACACAGGATAGGATTAGATACACAGCTCAGCAGTCAGTATCACACAGGAGAGGATTAGATACACAGCTCAGCAGACAGTGTCACACAGGAGAGGATTAGATACACAGCTCAGCAGACAGTATCACACAGGATGGGATTAGATGCACAGCTCAGCAGACAGTATCACATCAGATAGGATTAGATACACAGCTCAGCAGACAGTATCACATCAGATAGGATTAGATACACAGCTCAGCAGACAGTATCACACAGGAGAGGATTAGATACACGGCTCAGCAGACAGTATCACACAGGATAGGATTAAAAGAGGAAACTGTGGATAAAGTTAAAGCTCAGAGTCTTATTCTGGCGATAAATGAAAGGAATAAAGTATTGGTTCTCTCTGGTAGTCGGGTTGTGACACACAGACACTGTCAATCACATAGAACAACTGCTGCAGAAATCAATGTGCCACGTGACAATAGAACGCAGATAACTGGATATAAAAGATGGATATGAGATGATGTGAGATGATAGACCGAGGAGATATAGAGAAGGTGTCTGTATTCTACGCGTTTCGCAGGGCTTCCTCACTTCTTCACGACGAACTTGGTTACTCTCCTGAAGAAGTGAGGAAGCCCTGCGAAACGCGTAGATAAAGACACCTTCTCTATATCTCCTCGGTCTATCATCTCACAGCACAGCAGCGCAGATCTCATATCCACCTTTTATATCCAGTTATCTACATGATAGGATTAGATACACAGCTCAGATGCAGGATGGGGCAAGAAACATGTACAGGACATGAGGAGGAAAGAAAACGTGGTTTTAAAAGTCTATGGAGATCGCAAAGGTGTAAGGTTGGTTGTTAGAAGGCAGAGAAAGGGTGGAGGAGGGAAGCGTCAGAGGGGGTTTATGGGTCTAGAGCAGATGACAGGTTCTCCTCATTATCCTTATATAATGATGAGCCCACAGTGTGCACAACATAAACCTACATCCATCTGCTGTAACTTAACTCAACTCAACTGCACACAACTTCACTCCACAGAACTCCACACAACCCCACTCCACACAACCCCACTCCACTGCACACAACCCCATCCACTCCACACAACCCCACTCCACTCCACACAACCCCACTCCACTCCACACAACCCCACTCCACTCCACACAACCCCACTCCACACAACCCCACTCCACACAACCCCACTCCACACAACCCCACTCCACTGCACACCACCCCACTCCACACAACCCCACTCCACTGCACACAACCCCACTTCACTCCACACAACCCCACTCCACTGCACACAACCCCACTGCACACAACACCACTGCACACAACCCCACTCCACACAACCCCACTCCACACAACCCCACTCCACACAAACCCCACTCCACTCCACACAACCCCACTCCACTCCACACAACCCCACTTCACTCCACACAACCCCACTCCACACAACCCCACTCCACACAACCCCACTCCACACAACCCCACTCCACACAACCCCACTCCACACAACCCCACTCCACTGCACACAACCCCACTCCACTCCACACAACCCCACTTCACTCCACACAACCCCACTCCACTCCACACAACCCCACTCCACTCCACACAACCCCACTCCACTGCACACAACCCCACTCCACTGCACACAACCCCACTCCACTGCACACAACCCCACTTCACTCCACACAACCCCACTCCACACAACCCCACTCCACACAACTCCACTCCACTCCACACAACCCTACTCAACTGCACACAACTCCACTTCACTCCACGCAACCCCACTCCACGCAACCCCACTCACGCAACCCTACTCCACGCAACCCCACTCCACGCAACCCCACTCCACGCAACCCCCCACAACTCCACTTCACTCCACACAACCCCACTCCACACAACTCCACACAACTCCACTCCACACAACCCCACTCAACCCTACTCAACTGCACACAACTCCACTTCACTCCAGTCCACACAGATCAACTCATCCCCACACAACTCAACTCCACTCCACCACAGATCACTGTTAGGGTACCGTTACACGGCACGACGTTGGAACGATGTCTGCTAAGATCTCGGGGGCGCACTGTCTTTTGTGACATCATTTCTACATAGCTGGTGAGATGTCACACGTCTAGATATCGTGGACGATTCACCAACAATGTTGTGAGCAGGGATCATTCGCCAACACTGCTCATTGCTGTGAATGGGCGAAGTCGTCCATGACATCGTTATCGCGGTGTCACACAGAACAATGCTACCAGATCGCTTGAACGACAGTCAGGTTTTAGAACATGTCCATAAACCTGTCAACTACAACTTCACTAATAAACATAGTTGCATTGTTCGGTTACACACAACGACGCACTAACGATGTGGTTTCAACATCATTGCACACGTCACTTTTGAGCGATGTCGGGCATGATGTCGTGCCATGTAATGTTACCTTCAATTGTGACCTTTTTCTACACATGAGAAATCCCACATTTCTTTGCTGGATGACTATAAGGCTACGTTGACATTCTGCGTATTTGCTGAGTTTTTCCTGCTTTTTACTGCATTTACGCGGCGCTTTTTTACGCGCGCTTAAATGCAGTGAAACGCAATTATGGAAACGCATTCAGATGTTGCACTTTTGTGCATTTTTTTATGCACGCACTCACTGCATAAGTGCATGTGTAAAAAGAATAGGCATGTCAATCCTTTTTGTGCTTTTCCCATTGTCCACATGTTAAAATGGCCTCAGCAAAAGCGCGCAGAAATAAGCACACAAACGCGCAGTATGTGAATGCAGTTGCGCTTTTTGGCACATACGCGTGTAAAAAAGCGCAACTGCATACAAAAATGCAAAAAAAGCACAATGTGTGAACGTAGCCTAAATCACTGCATGGGCTGCTGACCGGGCCTGTAAGGTCAAAGCAGATACTTCACTGCTGCAGCTCTGTGAGCACAGGTCAGTGACTGTACCCCAACACGAATATATAGACATATAGTTATATGTACTGAAGTCCTGTGTAGGGATGGGCGAATCTACTCGCTAGGACTCGTTACTCGGCGAGTAGTAAGGGACTCGCAGGACTCGGTACTCTGCGAGTTTCCCAGTGATTACTCGCACGAGTCCAATGCAAATCAATATCAATCCTAGTTTTGTCAGAAACGCTGACAAAACTAGGATTGCCATTGTTTGCATTGGACTCGTGCGAGTCATCACTGGCTACTGTGCCAGTGATAGCAGGGAAACTCGCAAAGTAACTGCTGTTTCTTTGCGAGCCGAGTCCAGCTGTCTTCTCTGTGCAGCTCCAGGGTCCTAGAACCTGCCTTCTCACAGACATGATGTAGCAGTGCTGAAATTATTCTCAGTCTGCTCATTCCCTGTGCATGTAGCAGAGAGGACATCGCGTTTTGGACTACGTCGGACGGAAGAGGATTTTTTTAATTAAAGATGGAGTCCCTAATGGCTTTTTTTTTATTTCAAATAAAAAATTTTCTCTGTGTTTTTTTAACCCTTTATTGGAGATTCTTAGTGGCTGGGTCAAACGTGGCCTGACATTAAGAATCTCGGGCTTAATACCAGCTTGTATAACAAAGCTGGTATTAACCCCTTTATTACCCAGCGTGCTACCGCCACCAGGGCCGCTGGAAGAGCGGGGTTCAGCGCCAGAGGATGGCGCTTCAATGAACGCGCCATCTTCTGGGGCGGCTGCGGGCTGCAATTTGCAGCGGGGGGTGCCCAGAAAGCTTGGGCATCCCTGCACTGCGGATTCCAGCCCCCAGCTGCTTAGCTGTACCTGGCTAGACATAGAAATTGCGCGGAGCCCCACGCATTTTTTTAAAATTATTTAATGAATTTCAGAGTCAGAGTCTCAGAGTCAGAATCTCAGAATTTCATGAAATAATTTAAAAAAAATGCGTGGGGCTCCACGCAATTTCTATGTCTAGCCAGGTACAGCTAAGCAGCTGGGGGCTGGAATCCGCAGCGCAGGGATGCCCAAGCTTTCTGGGCACCCCCCGCTGCAAATTGCAGCCCGCAGCCGCCCCAGAAGATGGCGCGTTCATTGAAGCGCCATCCTCTGACGCTGAACCCCGCTCTTCCAGCGGCCCTGGTAGCGGTGGCACGCTGGGTAATAAAGAGGTTAGGGCCAGCTTTGTATTATCAGCTGGCCCTAAGCCCGAAATTTATGGTGGTCACGCCAATATTAGACATGACCGCCATGAATTTCTATTAAATTGTTTTAAAAAAAAAAACACAACACAAAGAAAATTTTTTATTAGAAATAAAAAAAAAAGCCATTAGGGACTCCATCTTTAATTAAAAAAATCCTCTTCCGTCCGACGCAGTCCAAAACGCGATGTCCTCTCTGCTACATCCCCTGTGTATAGATATAGATCTCTATGCACAGGGAATGAGCAGACTGAGAACAATCTCAGCTCTGCTACATCATCTCTGTGCACAGACATTCATGTCTGTACACAGGGAATGAGCAGACTGAGAACAATCTCAGCACTGCTACATCATCTCTGTGCACAGACATTCATGTCTGTACACAGGGAATGAGCAGACTGAGAACAATCTCTGCACTGCTACATCAGGCAGCAGGCAGGCTCTAGGACCCTGGAGCTGGCAGCCAGCACAGAGGAGACAGGACTCTTATCTGTGCGAGTCAGCGATTACTTACAAAGTAAACTAGTCCAATGCAAATAAATGACAAAACTAGGATTGCTTCAGGCTGAAGCTTCCGAGACACATCTGCGAGTTGTAAATCTCACACTACTCGCTATTACTCGCTTCCCCATTCATTAACATTGGACTCGCTAGACTCGCAACGAGTAGCGAGTCCTGGGCTCGGACTCGCTAGAGTCAAGCGATTCCGAGTAATTTAGGATTCGCCCATCACTAGTCCTGTGTTCACGCGCTGTCAGCCTTCGCTTCCTCTTTTGGCCGCTGCCTTTATCTGACATTGCAGGTTTATAATGAGGGAACTTCCCGTTTGCTGCCATCGTATCTGTAGACTCGCACGTTTCCCAGACATTTTGCAGTAAAGCGGAAATGGCGTTGGTTGTAACTGGTGAGGTGTCACTATAACATCATCACTGACACTGGAGACAGGTGGCACCTCCACTCACCAGCTGTACAGTCCTTAAGGTGCCCTCATCTGTCAGGTCCCTATATGTGTCTCATTAGAACAAGGTGGAACCTTTTGGCGATAATATCAGAAGGTATGTTTGGTGCCAACACTGCTCTCACCAGAAGATCACCATCCCCACAATGAGGCATGGTGGAGGCAGCATTGTCGAGGTGGAGGGAATTATGAACAGTTCCAAGTATCAGACAATTCTGCAACAAAACCTTTAGGTCTCAGCTAAAAAGCTGAAGATAAAGAGGAATTATAGTGTAATGAAAAGCGACCTCTAAATCACTGAAAGAGCAACTTCAGTAGAGGAAGATCCGAGTGTTACCGCGGCCCAGACCTGAATCAGTGTCCATCTGTGGTGACCTGAAGAGGGCGCCGTACACAGGAGAAGACCCCGCAATCTAACAGATGTGGAGGAGCGAGCAACGATTGACAATTCAAAATGTGATGGACTCCGACCCCAAAAACACTGAATGTTGTCCTCAATTCAAAGAGGACATCAACAAAGTATTGGATAAGGGGGTGCAGATCTATGCGACCACTTTACAACGTTCTTTATATTTCTTCATTCACACAATTTTTTGTCAATTAATTTACACAGATTATGGGCGACGTTGAAGGTGGGAAAAGTTCTGAAATTATTCTTGTTAGTAGGATTGTTTTATATGTCGCAAAAAATTGAATTTTAACAGGGAGTGTAGACTTTTTACATCCACTGTAACTAAGAATTTACTGGCTGGTAACAGAGAACATTAGAATTCACTAAAAACAAGGAGCATTGCATGTGATATCTTCTGCTGAGCTGTGTATCTAATCCTATCCTGTGTGATACTGTCTGCTGAGCCGTGTATCTAATCCTATCCTGTGTGATACTGTCTACTGAGCCGTGTATCTAATCCTATCCTGTGTGATACTGTCTGCTGAGCCGTGTATCTAATCCTATCCTGTGTGATATGGTCTGCTGAGCTGTGTATCTAATCCTATCCTGTGTGATACGGTCTGCTGAGCTGTGTATCTAATCCTATCCTGTGTGATACTGTCTGCTGAGCTGTGTATCTAATCCTATCCTGTGTGATACTGTCTGCTAAGCTGTGTATCTAATCCTATCCTGTGTGATACTGTCTGCTGAGCTGTGTATCTAATCTATCCTGTGTGATACTGTCTGCTGAGCTGTGTATCTAATCCTATCCTGTGTGATACTGTCTGCTGAGCTGTGTATCTAATCCTATCCTGTGTGATACTGTCTGCTGAGCTGTGTATCTAATCCTATCCTGTGTGATACTGTCTGCTGAGCTGTGTATCTAATCCTATCCTGTGTGATACTGTCTGCTGAGCTGTGTATCTAATCCTATCCTGTGTGATACTGTCTGCTGAGCTGTGTATCTAATCCTATCCTGTGTGATACTGTCTGCTGAGCTGTGTATCTAATCCTCTCCTGTGTGATACTGTCTGCTGAGCTGTGTATCTAATCCTATCCTGTGTGATACTGTCTGCTGAGCTGTGTATCTAATCCTATCCTGTGTGATACTGTCTGCTGAGCTGTACATCTAATCCTATCCTGTGTGATACTGTCTGCTGAGCTGTGTATCTAATCCTATCCTGTGTGATACTGTCTGCTGAGCTGTGTATCTAATCCTATCCTGTGTGATACTGTCTGCTGAGCTGTGTATCTAATCCTATATTGTGTGATACCATCTGCTGAGCTGTCCTCTCCTTCACCAGACATGTGATAGTGCTTCTCTCTAGTCTTCCATGCCACCATTACTCATGTACTACAGGCCCATCATTTGCAGATGATGCTGAGATCAGTGGTTTCTACGGTACCCGTGCAGGGACTCTCATGTCCACTGAGGGGCGCTGTCTTCCATTATTGTCAATACTTGGAGCTGTCTCGGCAAAGAGTGCTGTTTAGAGGGGTTATCCCTAAAATGAAGCCCCCTATACCTTCCTCTACTGTCATATTTTCACATCACTAAGGCTTCATTTTGCACAATGAGACGATCCTGCACCTCACTTACTTCAGTCTCGTCTCCATGATCTCTGCTTGCTTTTAGTGAATGTGAATATTCTCCCTTTTTGCCTCACATAGGTCATAGCAACAAATCCAAAAAAAACACCTGAGGCCTATAACATGTCAGCAGGCCTGTGATGGCCGCCATGGGCACCGCTCAATACCTTCCAGCTGCATGGCGGCTTTGGTCCCACAATGTCACCAACCAAATCTCCACCAACACCTATCATATGATATTAATGATGAGGTGAAGGTGTCCCATGGGATCTCCGGTGACCGCCGCCTCTGGCAGCCATGACGGTCTATGATGAGGACCAGGGCTCTGTATTGTTATGTTACTATCCACTGCAGTATTCCCTGGAAAGCCAGATGGCGGCCATGTTTAAAAGTGTCTGACAGGAAAATATACAGTGAGGGTGCGGGCAGGAGGGGCGCGGGCGGACAAGGCCTCTTTATATGAGACTCTTCTCAGCCTCTGTTCCCACAGAAGTGAGCAAACACAGCTCCTCCATAACAAAGGGCCCGTCCTGTCTACTGCCACACCGACTCTGTCCAGACCCCTGGGCTGCCATTACTGGAGCCTGTGAATGGTGGAGCTGAGGTAAACATGGCCGACCTGACATAGCCACGTATATATCACAAGCACAGGTACCTCCATAAGTGTCACTTAGGGGCCCCTATAACTGTTGCAGGCACTGGTACTCCCATACGTCTCTTACACACTGGGGTCCCCATAAGTGTCCCAAACACTGGTATCCCCATAAGTGTAGTAAACACAAGTACTTCCATTAGAGTCACACACACTAGTACCCCCCATAAGTGTCACACACACTAGTACCCCCCATAAGTGTCACACACACTAGTACCCCCCATAAGTGTCGCAAACGTAGGAGCCTCTATAAGTGTGTAATGCACTGGTACCCCCATACGTTTCTTACACACTGGTGCACTGCCCCCATAAATATCGAAGGATACCGTCACACCTGGTGACATCGCCGCCGATTACGTAGGCGACGCAGAGGCGTGGCCTATCGGCGGCAACAGTGCCGCTGCATCGGCTAATGTAAAGGGGTGATGTCGTCAGTAAATATCGCCTCTTAGTGGTCGCCTGGTTTCTCAGCACTGCTCTGATACCAAGCGAGCACTCTGGGGCGATGTGTACACATGTAACAGCATCACCGCTGGGGCTTGGAGACACCCCAGTGGGGATGCCGCCTGTAGCATCGACAGTGCGTCGCCAGAGGTATCGCGTCGCGTAAACACGCGACGGCGACGCTGGTGGGGCGCCAAAAACGGGCGCGCCCGCAAGCGTCGCCGACGATATCTCCAGCGAGGTCACCAGGTGTGACGGTACCCTAACACATTGGTATCCCTGTGTCTCAAGCACAGGTAAGGCCCCTTTCAATCTAGTGTTTTTGTCCAGATCCGGACAAAAAAACACATCTGCTGCATGTGCCGCCTAACAGCCACACTTGCGGTACATTTGGGGAACACTTGCGGCAATTCACATGCATTGTCTATGGGGTTTGCAGCAGGTGCGGCAAGTGCGGTATAACCGCGGTTCCGGCACTCGCGGTGCTGACCGCGTTTTTTTTTTCGCAACTGCAACTGCGGGAACCGCGGTTAAACTGCACTTGCCGCACCTGCTGCAAACCCCATAGACAATGCATGTGGATTGCCGCAAGTCAGCCGCAACTGCGACCGTTAGGCGGCAGATGCGGTATTTTGTCCAGATCCACCGGATCCGGACAAAAACGCAAGTGTGAATGGGGCCTTACTCCATTCGGGTTGCACCCTTATGAACCCCTATAATTGTTGTAGTGACTGGTGCCCCCATAAGCGGCTCAGACACGGGGGCTACCAGGGATGTAATTACAATAGGTGCAGGGGTTGCAATCGCACCCGGGCCCTGGGGCCTCAGAGGCCCAAAAAGTCCCTTTAGCCTATCTGATAAAAAGGACAATACTATTAAAGACTTGCAATAATTGGGGGGGCCTGATGGAGCTCTTGCATTATGGCCCATGAGGTTCAAGTTACACCCCTGGTGGCCCCCTAAAGTGTCTCAACCCCAAGTTCCCCATAAGTGTCTCAGACACAGGTCAATACTTTGTGTTACTATTGTTGTGACTAATCTCATTGTCTGCAGTCACATTTTTGCCAATCGTGTAACCTTACAGCTGAGATCTCCTGTGTACTGCTCCTAAAGGAAAAGGAAACCAGCAGAATTGTGAATGCAGCTCTGGAGGGGACTGAAATATAACACATGATGTATAGGGGCTATACGACTCTAGAAACAGAACAGAGACAGGGAGACAACTGCCATGTCACACAGGCACCCCTATCCCCGCTACCCCACCCTGTGGCGGCCATATTGATTATACACAGTATATAATAACTGCTGAACAGAATTACTGAAGGGTCCAGGATTTATTAAAAACGCTGAAGCTGCAGGAACTAACAAATCCTTGTAGGGCCTGCGGTGCGGACGTGGAGCAGACGACCCTCCCGGGGAATCCTCACCCCACAGCCCTGATATTACCCAGAAACCGACACTGCGGAAAGGGGGCAAAGTGTTTGCAAACATCTTTATTAACCCCCAACTGCCTGGGTCAGAGGCCCAGTAAAGCAGGGGTTAACCGTGTATAATAGGGCGAGCGTTTAGACCGCACACAACGAATGGCTGAGACGTGAACGTCGTGACTTCATTTTCTACTCACTTTCATTGAGATTATCTTCATTTTCTAATGGCGGCTTTTCAGGTCCGCCATGGAGATAGCAATGTAAAAGGAGCCGTTAGCCATGGCAACCAATCAGATTGCAGCTCTCATAATTCAGAAGGCCTTTTGACAATGAAAGCAGTGACCTGATTGGTTGCCATGGACATCCCATTCCTGCATTAGTTTTGCCAGTATCTATGGTGGTTTCTATCTGATAGCCGGTTCCCATGCCTGTCACCTATACGTCTTCCCACAACCTGACGACACCATGTTCCAAACCTGGCAATTAACAGCTATTATGGCACCGCCGTTTCCTCTCGGCAATTACCCAGATGTTACCGTGACCTTGACTCCTGGCTCATCCTGTCAAGGTCGAGGTCACTTTCATGTTCACACCTATATAATATAGGTTAATGCACATTTTTGGGATTCTTGGACGTGCTGTACTCGCCCCCCTGCCCCCTACAGCCTCCATATTATCGATCACAGCTTTGTCTCTCCCTATGCTTTACACTGCAGCTCTGATTGTTCGATCAAACGTGAGAATATCCATTCACATAGACTTAGACAGGTTCTCCATTTTGGGCTCGGACACAGCTGCGGACCCTCTGGGCGATGCCCATTAAGCCCAGTGCCTGCACCTCTGTGAGGGTGGCAGAGTAGATGTGGTGCCGGCTGTGATCTCACAGCTGAGAGTAGATGTGGTGCCGGCTGTATAACCCAGCCAGCACCGCGCTGTGTGCAGCAGTCTCAGCTCCTGACTGTATGGACCGCCGGGGTCTTTAGGAGGAGAGGGGATGACTGGTGTGACTGGGAACCATTATAGGGTCTGCTGCGTCCAGTGGGAGCAGACGGGAAGGGTTTGTAGGATGACGCAGCGTCACAGAGAGATAATAATGTTCTTCATTCCTGACCCAGTCACACATGTCTGCGATCCGGCACCACAGGAGGCGCCGTACTCACCGGATCATCTCCCATTACACAGCTCATCCGCCACATACATGAACTGGTCATACTGGTCTACAACCCGGGCAGCATAAATGTATCCTGCACTGTCTGCTGAGCTGTGTATCTAATCCTATCCTGTGTGATACTCTCTGCTGAGCTGTGTATCTAATCCTATCCTGTGTGATCCTGTCTGCTGAGCTGTGTATCTAACCCTATCCTGTGGGATACTGCCTGCTGAGCTGTGTACCTAATCCTCTCCTGTGTGATACTGCCTGCTGAGCTGTGCATCTAATCCTATCCTGTGTGATACTGTCTGCTGAGCTGTGTATCTAATCCTCTCCTGTGTAATACTGTCTGCTGAGCTGTGTATCTAATCCTATCCTGTGGGATACTGTCTGCTGAGCTGTGTATCTAATCCTCTGTGTGATACTGTCTGCTGAGCTGTGTATCTAATCCTCTGTGTGATACTGTCTGCTGAGCTGTGTATCTAATCCTCTGTGTGATACTGTCTGCTGAGCTGTGTATCTAATCCTATCTTGTGTGATACTGTCTGCTGAGCTGTGTATCTAATCCTATCCTGTGTGATACTGTTTGCTGAGCTGTGCATCTAATCCTATCCTGTGTGCTACTGTCTGCTGAGCTGTGTATCTAATCCTCTCCTGTGTGATACTGTCTGCTGAGCTGTGTATCTAATCCTATCCTGTGTGATACCGTCTGCTGAGCTGTGTATCTAATCCTATATTGTGTGATACCATCTGCTGAGCTATGTATCTAATCCTATCCTATGTGATACTGTCTGCTGAGCTGTGTATCTAATCCTCTCCTGTGTGATACTGTCTGCTGAGCTGTGTATCTAATCCTCTCCTGTGTGATACTGTCTGCTGAGCTGTGTATCTAATCCTATCCTGTGTGATACTGTCTGCTGAGCTGTGTATCTAATCCTCTCCTGTGTAATACTGTCTGCTGAGCTGTGTATCTAATCCTATCCTGTGGGATACTGTCTGCTGAGCTGTGTATCTAATCCTCTGTGTGATACTGTCTGCTGAGCTGTGTATCTAATCCTCTGTGTGATACTGTCTGCTGAGCTGTGTATCTAATCCTCTGTGTGATACTGTCTGCTGAGCTGTGTATCTAATCCTATCTTGTGTGATACTGTCTGCTGAGCTGTGTATCTAATCCTATCTTGTGTGATACTGTCTGCTGAGCTGTGTATCTAATCCTATCCTGTGTGATAATGTCTGCTGAGCTGTGCATCTAATCCTATCCTGTGTGCTACTGTCTGCTGAGCTGTGTATCTAATCCTCTCCTGTGTGATACTGTCTGCTGAGCTGTGTATCTAATCCTATCCTGTGTGATACTATCTGCTGAGCTGTGTATCTAATCCTATCCTGTGTGATACTGTCTGCTGAGCTGTGTATCTAATCCTATATTGTGTGATACCATCTGCTGAGCTATGTATCTAATCCTATCCTATGTGATACTGTCTGCTGAGCTGTGTATCTAATCCTCTCCTGTGTGATACTGTCTGCTGAGCTGTGTATCTAATCCTCTCCTGTGTGATACTGTCTGCTGAGCTGTGTATCTAATCCTATCCTGTGTGATAATGTCTGCTGAGCTGTGCATCTAATCCTATCCTGTGTGCTACTGTCTGCTGAGCTGTGTATCTAATCCTCTCCTATGTGATACTGACTGCTGAGCGGTGTATCTAATCCTCTCATGTGTGATACTGTCTGCTGAGCTGTGTATTTAATCCAATCATGTGTGATCCTGTCTGCTGTATCTAATCCTCTGATGTATGATACTCTCTGCTGAGCTGCTGTATCTAATCTTCTGTGCGATACTGTCTGCTGAGCTGCTGTATCTAATCCTCTGTGTGATAGATACTGTCTGCTGTATCTAATCCTGTGTGATACTCTCTGCTGAGCTGCTGTATCTAACCCTCTGTATGATACTATCTGCTGAGCTGCTATATCTAATCCTCTCCTGTGTGATACTGTCTGCTGAGCTGTGTATCTAATCCTATCCTGTGTGATACTGTCTGCTGAATTGCTGTATCTAATCCCCTGTGTGATACTATCTGCTCAGCTGCTGTATCTAATGCTCTGTGTGATTCTGTCTGCTGAGCTGTGTATCTAATCCTGTGTGATACTGTCTGCTGAGCTGCTGTATCTAATCCTCTGTGTGATACTGTATGTTGAGCTGTGTATCTAATCCTCCCCTGTGTGATACTGCCTGCTGAGCTGTGTATCTAATCCTCTCCTGTACTGTCTGCTGAGCTGTGTATCTAATCCTCTGTGTGATACTGTATGTTGAGCTGTGTATCTAATCCTCCCCTGTGTGATACTGTCTGCTGAGCTGTGTATCTAATCCTCTGTGTGATACTGTCTGCTGAGCTGCTATATCTAATCCTCTGTGTGATACTGTCTGCTGAGCTGCTGTATCTAATTCTGTGTGATACTGTCTGCTGAGCTGTGTATCTAATCCTGTGTGATACTGTCTGCAGAGCTGTGTATCTAATCCTATCCTGTGTGATACTGTCTGCTGAGCTGTGTATCTAATCCTCTGTGTGATACTCTCGCTGAGCTGTGTATCTAATCCTATCCTGTGTGATACTGTCTGCTGAGCTGTGTATCTAATCTTATCCTGTGTGATACTGTCTGCTGAGCTGTGTATCTAATCCTATCCTGTGTGATACTGTCTGCTGAGCTGAGTATCTAATCCTATCCTGTGTGATATGTTTGCTGAGCTGTGTATCTAATCCTGTGTGATACGGTCTGCTGAGCATGTGTATCTAATCCTCTGTGTGATACTCTCTGCTGAGCTGTGTATCTAATCCTATCTGTGTGATACTGTCTGCTGAGCTGTGTATCTAATCCTATCCTGTGTGATACTGTCTGCTGAGCTGTGTATCTAATCCTCTGTGTGATACTTCTGCTGAGCTGTGTATCTAATCCTATCTGTGTGATACTGTCTGCTGAGCTGTGTATCTAATCCTCTGTGTGATACTCTCTGCTGAGCTGTGTATTTATTCCTTTCATTTTGCTAATTTTGTAAAGAATTGGGGTTTTCATTAGAGAAGGGTTAATGCTCTGCGGGCTGTTCCATTCCCCACCTGGGGGGGGGGGTGCAGCGTGTGACGTCATCGGAGCATTCCACTTGATGTCCATCATCTGATTTCTGATGGTCCTCACCACTTCCAGATGTTCTCCGGCAGCCCCTGACTCACACTCTTGGCCTTAATCCCAAAAGCAGTTAAATAACTAACGGGTTTCCCCTCAGTGTCCCCCTAATCCCAAATAATGTCCATAGAGTGCACATAAATCAGTGCAGGAGTAACAATCTGCATCCAGATCAGGTCCAGAGTGATGGGTGCAGTACCCCGTGTAACACTGGGTGGCAGCATTTCTCCAGGGTCCCCCATACATTGCATTGTGTCATCAGTCTGGCTGCAGGGATACCTGCTGATGGTTCCTCCAGGCTGCACAATGCAACCACAGGTTAATTAATCCCTCAGTGACTCCAGGTTTATACATCATATTCAGCAATCAACGCAGTAAACGATCCATTGTGCAGCCGCATCTTCTCAGTGGATCTGTCCGGATACTGCTCCAATCATTGCTGGCTTCTATGTCATATGCCGATAATCCAGGGGAATGTGGGATTAGTATTCCTGCATCCAGATATGGAGAATCTTTTACATAAATCTCAGCTGAACGGGAAGAAGAAAGCCGTGACGTGTGCGATTATTGTATGTAGCATTTTATTACTGCGTCTGTTCAGACTAGGCAGTCACACAATGGAAGAGTTCTTTATAACCCCATCCTATCCCAGGACGCACCCCTCTAAATATCATCCGCACCACCTACATTCCTCTTCTGCACCCTCACACACTCTTCTTAAGGCTTTATTACATTCGCACCACCTACAGCTTTTCACCCTCTTCTGTACCCCTACACGCCTCTGTCGCATCCCCTACATGTCTGTCGCACCCCCTACACGGCTCTGCACCCCTACACCAGCTCTAATTGTACATCCCTACACGGCTCTATTGCATCCCCTACATGACTCTGTCGCACCCCCTACACGGCTGGTCGCATCCCTACATTGACTCTTTCGCATCCACTACACGGCTCTGTCGCATCCCCTATATGGCACTGTTGCATCCCCACATGGCTCTTCCCACCCCCTAGACGGCTCTGTTTCACATCTCACCCCTACACGCCTGTTTAGCTCACCTACACTTCTGTCGCATCCCCTACATGTCTTTGTTGCACCACCTGCACAGCTCTTCCACACCTCTGCACCCCCTACATGGCTCTGACCATGCTCTACAACACTCCTCTCACCCTCTACGCGCCTCTTCTAACCCCCTACACAGCTGTTGCACCCCCTACGAGCCTCTTTGGTTCACCTACACGCCTCTGTCGCATCCCCTACACAGATAATAAATCTTTATATAGCGCCACCATATTCTGCAGCGCTTCACAATACAGAGGTTCATATACAAACCATAAGAAACAGTTATATAAAATGTAATAATATTCCAAGATCTGTCAGACCCCCTACTGGCTCGTCCACCACCCCTACATGCCTCTCCGGCTCACCTACACAGCTCTGACGCATCCCCTACACATCTCTACCATACCACCTATGTGACTCTACTGCTCCCCCGGAATCTATACTGATACATTGTAACAAACCCACCCATGTGAGCTGCAATAAATATACAAATGCTTCCATTCACTGACAGCAAGCAGTGCGGATTCTGCGACAGTATTTCCAGAGGTTTCACAATTTCCCCCATTATCGGGTATTTGGGGCATCTGGGAACATCCCTATTTCTTTCCTTCGATCGTTCCCACGAGTCGCCGGTGACGCAGCAGAGATGACGGATCGGCTCCCGCTCTCGGCCTCTTATGGATTTTGTGTCAATCATTAGTTAACGAGTCATTAGACATTAATTGTGCTGCAGGGTTTCCAAGTGACCGTCCTGATCTAGATCCTGGGTGTGACCGGGCAAATCAGTGGCAAGACCCCGCAGATGTGTATCTAAGCCTATTATGTATGATTCTGTCTGCTGAGCTGTGTATCTAAGCCTATTATGTGTGATTATGTCTGCTGAGTTGTGTATCTAATCCTGTTCTGTGTGATACTGTCTGCTGAGCTGTGTATCTGATTCTATCCTGTGTGATACTGTCTGCTGAGCTGTGTATCTAATCCTATCCTGTGTGATACTGTCTGCTGGGCTGTGTATCTAATCCTCCTGTGTGATATTGTCTACTGAGCGGTGTATCTAATCCTATCCTGTGTGATACTGTCTGCTGAGTTGTGTATTTAATTTTCTCAGCTGTGATACTGTCTATAGAACTTCAGTATCTAATCAATTCCCTCATATGTGATACTGTTGGCTGTGTTGGTGTATCTGAGCTGTCATGTCTGGAATTACACTTCATTACATTCCCCAGCATCTCAGCCTTGCTCCTGTAGTAGATATACTCGAGGGCAGTGAAAATGTATATCTGACCCCGTGTATCTCAGCCTAGTTTCTGTAGTGGATGCACTTGGGTGCGGTTGATACGTGCATCTGATCCCGTGTATCTCTGCCTCGTTCTTATAGTAGATGCACTCAGGTGAGGTGGATATGTGCATCTGATCCCATGTATCTCAGCCTTGCTCCTGTAGTAGATGCACTCGGATGTGGTGGATACGGACATATGATCTTATGTATCTCAGCCTCGTTCATATAGTAGATGCACTCAGGTGTGGTAGATATGTGCATCTGATCCCGTGTATCTCAGCCTTGCTCCTGTAGTAGATGCACTCGCTGTGGTGGATACGGACATCTGATCCCGTGTATATCAGCCTCGCTCCTGTAGTGGATGCACTCGAATGCAGTGGTAAGTACATCTGATCCTGTGTATCTCATCCTCGCTCCTGTAGTAGATGCACTCGGGTGCATTGGATATGTGTGTCTCTTCCGGTGTAGCTCAGCCTCGCTCCTGTAGTAGATGCACTCGAATGCAGTGGTACGTACATCTGATCCTGCGTATCTCAGCCTCGCTCCTGTAGTGGATGCACTTGAATGCAGTGGTACGTACATTTGATCCTGTGTATCTCAGCCTCGCTCCTGTAGTGGATGCACTCGGGTGCATTGGATATGTGTGTCTTTTCCAGTGTATCTCAGCCTTGCTCCTGTAGTAGATGCACTCGGGTGCAGTGGATACATAAATCTGATCCCGTGTATCTCAGCCTCATTCCTGTAGTAGATGCACCAGGTGCAGAGGATACAGGTGTCTGATCCTGTGTATCTCAGCCTTGCTCCTGTAGTAGACACACTCGGATGTGGTAGATACATACATTTGATCCCGTGTATCTCAGCCTTGTTCCTGTAGTAGATGCACTCAGGTGTAGTGGATATGTGTGTCTTTTCCAGTGTATCTCAGCCTTGCTCCTGTAGTAGATGCACTTGGGTGCAGTGGATACGCGTGTCTGATCTCGTGTATCTCAGCCTCGCTCTTGTAGTAGATGCACCCGGGTACGGTGGATACATAAGTCTGATCCTGTGTATCTCAGCCTCCTTCCTGTAGTAAGCTGCCCTATGATGTATGCCCTCAGCTCTGGGTATAATCTTCCGTCCTGTGCGGATGATGTGGTCGAAGCTTCCGCCACTTTTGACATCAATCTCTATAAATGGCGGCACATCTCCCATCATGCCTTGTGGTGGGTTTATGGCCTTTTATATGTAATCCGGTGGAGCGGCGTGCCTGCCATATGTAGCACTCCTCCGGGGGCGCACTTTTCCCGTTGCTCAGCGCTCGTCTCTCGCCACGTGATTGGCTGTCACTCTCGCTGCTCCTCGGAGCCGGGCCCTCTCCCAGCTTCCTCTCACTGTCTCTCATCTGTCTGACCTGCATGTACCACTGTCATCCCACAAATGGCCTCTTACCCCCGGGGCGCCGCTCAGCGCTCATGGCGGCTGTCAACTTAGACTTTAAGGTATTCTCAAATTAACAAGTCACTCACTGACGGAGTCTGTCACTGAGCCCCAGAATGGATGGAGGAGCAAAGAGCCAGGAATCCGGCCCGCCATGGCCGCCGCACTGCAATCATGGATCCTGCACCTGTTCCTACATGTACGGCTGGAAATACCTAGAGGTGCCAAGCCGCATTCTTCACCGACGTAGAGAGGTGCAGACTGAAGCCTGACAGGGCAGAGACTGCCGATCTGTGCGGGGGCACCAGCCAAAAACTGCACCACCATGCACTGAAGAAGAGGGCTAATACTATACATCTACTATAATACCGTTCTGTATGTACAAGAATATAACTACTATAATACCATTCTGTATGTACAAGAATATAACTACTATAATACTGCCCCTATGTACAAGAATATAACTACTATAATACTGCTCCTATGTACAAGAATATAACTACTATAATACTGCTCCTATATACAAGAATATAACTACTATAATACTGCTCCTATGTACAAGAATATAACTACTATAATACTGCTCCTATATACAAGAATATAACTACTATAATACTGCCCCTATATACAAGAATATAACTACTATAATACTGCTCCTATATACAAGAATATAACTACTATAATACTGCTCCTATATACAAGAATATAACTACTATAATACTGCCCCTACATACAAGAATATAACTACTATAATACTGCCCTACATACAAGAATATAACTACTATAATACTGCTCCTATGTACAAGAATATAACTACTATAATACTGCTCCTACGTACAAGAATATAACTACTATAATACTGCTCCTACGTACAAGAATATAACTACTATAATACTGCTCCTACGTACAAGAATATAACTACTATAATACTGCCCCTATATACAAGAATATAACTACTATAATACTGCCCCTACATACAAGAATATAACTACTATAATACTGCCCCTATGTACAAGAATATAACTACTATAATACTGCCCCTATATACAAGAATATAACTACTATAATACTGCCCCTATGTACAAGAATATAACTACTATAATACTGCCCCTATATATAAGAATATAACTGCTATAATACTGCCCCTATGTACAAGAATATAACTACTATAATACTGCCCCTATGTACAAGAATATAACTACTTTAATACTGCTCCTATGTACAAGAATATAACTACTATAATACTGCCCCTATATATAAGAATATAACTACTATAATACTGCCCCCTATATACAAGAATATAACTACTATAATACTGCTCCTATGTACAAGAATATAACTACTATAATACTGCTCCTATATACAAGAATATAACTACTATAATACTGCTCCTATGTACAAGAATATAACTACTATAATACTGCTCCTATATACAAGAATATAACTACTATAATACTGCCCTATGTACAAGAATATAACTACTATAATACTGCTCCTATATACAAGAATATAACTACTATAATACTGCCCCTATATACAAGAATATAACTACTATAATACTGCCTCTATATACAAGAATATAACTACTATAATACTGCCCCCTCCTGCTTCTCCTCATTTAGTTGATCACCTTTAACCTGTTAATAATCATTAATTACAGAATTATTTCACCTGTAGAGAGGAGTGGTAATGAGTGGAATGAAGGGGTCAGGGGTAGGGTTTGCAGTAGGTGTTTTCTCAGGACGCTTTGTGCGGTGGTCGGGACAATACCTGGTTGCTATGATTGAGTAACGTACAATAAGTTCCGGGTGTTTGTACAGCTGCTCCAGGTGTCTGGGATTTTGTTTAAATAAACTTACAGCTAAATCCTCAGTAATAATAACAGTGTATAATGCCCAGGAGCTGTCACTGACAGAAGGGGGGCACCAATATATTGATCAGCTTCATGTAATCTACTGTAGGAAACCATTCAGCATGCTATCTACTGTAGGATACTGTTCAGCATGTAATCTACCATAGGACACTGTGCATTATGTAATCTACTGTAGGACACTATTCAGCATGTAATCTACTGTAGGACACTGTGCAGCATGTAACTTACCATAGGACACTGTGCATTATGTAATCTACTGTAGGACACTATTCAGCATGTAGTCTACCGTAGGACATGGTTCATCATATAATCTACCGTAGGACACTGTTCAGCATGTAATATACTGTAGAACATTTTACAAGTATCCACTGATGGTGAGACACCAGGAATGGGACCAATGAAAGGGCAACCTCCATCAATGGGCATCTCTGGTGTTGGGCACTTTGTTTCTAGAAGGTAAGATATCTATAGCCCCATCTGAGGTACCATGGTGCCTTAGGGTGGAAGTCTCCTTAATTTGGTTCATACGTTTGATTGGAGGATCCAAAACCCCTTTCCCATATACTGTACCTGTTCTTCGCTATATTCCAATAGCATCATCTTAATGTTTAACCAATTATCGATCCTCCAAGAGCCAGGGACGTAAAGGTATTGGCCACTTCACCCCGATACCTTGATGTCCTCACTTTTGGGCCATCTATTTCGCAGCTTCTATATAACATCTACTTGTCAGGTAGATGAAGTTTGGATCACGTTGCTGCCCTCCTACTTCACGCATGCTTTCCCCCCTTCCTCTCATAGGCCCAGGAGACAAACTAAAGCAAGGGATGCCGTCTTGTGCCAAGCCGGGAGAGGAGGGGGGTGAGATAGATGAGCAGGAGAAATACCTCACCCTCCCTTCCCCAAAACTGGGAGAGTGGCCAGCAGTTGTTCTCCAAATAAGCAGGTCTGGGCTTGTCCCCCCTTTTGACTCACTATGAGCCCCCTCCTCTCTTGTCAATTTTTAAAGGAACCTTCCATACTCATTTTTTGGAACACTAGAGGGGTCACTAGAGTTTATTCCTACAGCCAAGATTTTTAGAGGGTACTTGGAACGTGTCCGCTGCCCGACAGTTACTACGATGTCCCTGGGGTCAACGCTCATTGGTCGGTCAGTCATATTCGGAGGTGTTGATGAGGTCACCCCTGACTCACTTCTGTAATTATTTTCTGCTGTACAGTGAAAAATCACAAGGAAAGTTATAGAAATGCCAGAACACATCTCCACACGGCATAATATTACTGCTCAGGAGGTGGAGTAAGACATTGGAGAGATCGAGACCGCCTGTCATGGGTGAATCAGGAGACACGGACGAGACTGTTGGGGCCACTCGCAGCATCTCGCCAAACAGCCAAAATCCTGAATTGTCGTTTTGTCCCTTTAAGAGGTATTTCTCTGCTTTGATAAAGCAGGAGGTCACTAGGCCCCAGCTGGTCTCCTACCTGCCTACCTTTCAGCTGTCTCTTTTTATCCTCCTTGGCTCCCATAATGCATTGCTGGTGATAGCGTGTTTGGAGTTGGTGTTGCTCCCTGGCTCAGCAGTGCATCGTGGACTTCCGGTGTAATTTGCTGTCTGGCCCTCCTTTCAGCTAAGTGTTTCTCCCTCTCCCACTTGTTTCCCATTAGTTGTTAGCTGGGTGATCAGTGTTCACCCTGTCTGATCCCTTTGTCCCTCAACTTGGACAAGGTATCCTGCTCGGCGACAGTTGCAGACTGTATGGGGTTGTCAGGGTAGCCAGGTGACAGTGCTAGTGTTTCTAGGGTCACCATTCCCCCTTTTGCCTTTAGCATCAGGGACTCCTTCCCCCCT
The DNA here is from genome assembly GCA_033576535.1 of Allobates femoralis. NCBI lineage: Eukaryota > Metazoa > Chordata > Amphibia > Anura > Aromobatidae > Allobates > Allobates femoralis. Next base: position 229,596,058 of record JARQOC010000011.1, on the reverse strand, counting down.
CTCAGCCTCGTCCCTACGTCCCTATGCGCAGCGTGATACTGCCCCATTCATTACCCTACTACATACAGGTTTCTTACCTTCCATGATGGAATCTGTGATCTGTGATTTTGTTTCTACCGAAGTCAGTGGATCTTTTTCCTTATTTGACACCATAGGTACAGGGGTCTCTGGTGATACCTTACTCTTGGGTTCACCGCGAAGGCAATGGTTCATTTGGGCAACTCCATTCCTGGGTTCTTCTGAGAGCCTCTGGTTTTGAAGGCCATCATGTATGTAAGGCATGGTGGTTGCGTGTCCATTTCCTTGTATTCTACTGGAGAAGACTGACTTTTCTTGGGCCACTGTTTCTTGTACGTTCTTAATAAGATCGGCTACTCGACCCGCTGACTTTTCAATGACCGTTTCCTCTCGAGCGCAGTGACCTTGTAGGATATCAGCATCAGCCTTATTGAAGGAGTTGGCCCTACGCATCATAGATCTCAGCCTCTCCGTTGATGAATTCATCTCTGATGGCTTGACATTGTTGACGTGGTTCGGTTCTTGGACAAGTTCTTGTTGGTGGTCTTGCATCAAAATGCCCGAAATGGGTGTTACTTGGTTGATTAAGTTATTGCCATTTGATGTCCTCCCACCCAATATCATCGGTGTTGAACTCTTGAAGGCCCCTTCTGATTTCTCCTTGGTAGGATGAGAAGATACACCAGGCATGGAGTGGAGGTTGACTCTTAATTGTGTCCGTGGCAGTGGTCTGTTAAGTGGTTCCAGACCAGAACCATTAGATCTTCCCATAGAGCTCTGCAAAGACCCTGGAAACTTCTGAAGAGTGGCAGGTAGAACCGGCCCGAAAACCGGAGGAGGGGACGGCGAGGACGTCAAGCTGCAGTTCATAGGTGTACATTCAATTGGTGGTGATGAGGACGAAGAAGAGGAAAACGAAGGCTCGCGACTGATGGATGGGGCATTCCTAGACAGAGGACGTTTGTAGTCTGGCGATGGTGAACTCCATCCCTCTGATGGTGGATATCCGGCATCTGGAGAGGGAACCAAGTCAGGAATCGGATCTTCAGCGATGTGAAGATCTAGAGATGGCAAAGAGCCATGGTTCTTGGAAGGCACAGGTACAAGACGAACTCCAGGACGCTCAATCTCAGAATGAAACATATTTCCATGGGAGGAGAATTTTTTCAGGACTGGGCTGGTTACATTTGACATTGTGACGGTGGAGCCATGCTGGACCATTGGTGTCTGTGTTGGACGGAGTGATTGGAAAGGTCTAGTTGGAAGTGGACACTCCAGGCTGGAGGTAGAACTGTGCAGACTCTCACTATCACTACCTTGTCCCGAAGAAGAAGAAAAGCAACTAGGATGAAGTCGTGTTTGGAAAGAAGAAACTCGGGTGAGGCCTTGACCGGCCGTTCCATTGGCTTTAGCCATTTGCATGGTCCCACGGTTAAAGGACAAACTGCTGGTGATCCTGGACTTGAGAACGGGACTCTGGGATGGACTACAGCTGGAACTGATACGGATTCGGGACTGATAGAGCGGCTGGTGGGATCCTATCGAGATCTGGCCGTCACCATTGCTGGTTCGCGTCACGGAAGGTTGACTTGGACTGAAGGGAGATGCAAGCGGAGACGTTGAGGAAAACACGGGGGCGTCATCGATGTCCTCCATGTCAAATGATCTTTTCAAAGCTGCGGAGAAAACGAAACAATGGTTAGGTCATTGAAATCATAAGAAAGGTACTTTCCATTAGTAAACAGTGCAGGAGTGACTTCTGAAAGCGTAACATTTTAACCCATTGCTTTACTGGTGTTGACTTCGAGTTGCACTGGGTCTTATACAAAGTTACATCCAGAGCTGCATTCATAATTCTGCTTTTTTGTTAACAAAATATTTCAAGACTTTGCTCTTTTTCTAACATTAAATACAAGTTTAAATACCATCATAGGAGGGGTATTAAATGGTTGCCCATGTACAATGGCCCTCAGCTTTTATACACGCGCATGCTCGGTTCAATCAGGTATTCGTGTCATGCCAGACACCCCAAAGAACAAAGGATCAGGGGGTTGAAATTAAACTCATTTGACCAGTCTTTTTCCAGGCGTCATTTGTTGGTGAAGAGACGGGAGGTCCCCCCATACACATCAGATGGTTGGCCAGTATGATCAGTGGAGGTCCCCCCCATACACATCAGATGGTTGGCCAGTATGATCAGTGGAGGTCCCCCCATACACATCAGATGGTTGGCCAGTATGATCAGTGGAAGTCCCCACATACACATCAGATGGTTGGCCAGTATGATCAGTGGAAGTCCCCACATACACATCAGATGGTTGGCCAGTATGATCAGTGGAGGTCCCCCCATACACATCAGATGGTTGGCCAGTATGATCAGTGGAGGTCCCCCCATACACATCAGATGGTTGGCCAGTATGATCAGTGGAAGTCCCCACATACACATCAGATGGTTGGCCAGTATGATCAGTGGAGGTCCCCCCATACACATCAGATGGTTGGCCAGTATGATCAGTGGAGGTCCCCCCATACACATCAGATGGGTGGCCATTATGATCAGTGGAGGTCCCCCCATACACATCAGATGGGTGGCCAGTATGATCAGTGGAGGTCCCCCCATACACATCAGATGGGTGGCCAGTATGATCAGTGGAGGTCCCCACATACACATCAGATGGTTGGCCAGTATGATCAGTGGAGGTCCCCCCATACACATCAGATGGTTTTGGCCATTATGATCAGTGGAGGTCCCCCCATACACATCAGATGGTTTTGGCCATTATGATCAGTGGAGGTCCCCCCATACACATCAGATGGTTGGCCAGTATGATCAGTGGAGGTCCCCACATACACATCAGATGGTTGGCCAGTATGATCAGTGGAGGTCCCCCATACACATCAGATGGTTTTGGCCATTATGATCAGTGGAGGTCCCCCCATACACATCAGATGGTTTGGCCATTATGATCAGTGGAGGTCCCCACATACACATCAGATGGTTGGCCAGTATGATCAGTGGAGGTCCCCCCATACACATCAGATGGTGGCCAGTATGATCAGTGGAGGTCCCCCCATACACATCAGATGGTTGGCCAGTATGATCAGTGGAGGTCCCCCCATACACATCAGATGGTTGGCCAGTATGATCAGTGGAGGTCCCCCCATACACATCAGATGGTTGGCCAGTATGATCAGTGGAGGTCCCCCCACACACATCAGATGGTTGGCATGTATGATCAGTGGAGGTCCCCCATACACATCAGATGGTTGGCCAGTATGATCAGTGGAGGTCCCCACATACACATCAGATGGTTGGCCAGTACGATCAGTGGAGGTCCCCACATACACATCAGATGGTTGGCCAGTATGATCAGTGGAGGTCCCCCATACACATCAGATGGTTGGCCAGTATGATCAGTGGAGGTCCCCCCATACACATCAGATGGTGGCCAGTATGATCAGTGGAGGTCCCCCCATACACATCAGATGGTTGGCCAGTATGATCAGTGGAGGTCCCCCCATACACATCAGATGGTTTTGGCCATTATGATCAGTGGAGGTCCCCCATACACATCAGATGGTTGGCCAGTATGATCAGTGGAGGTCCCCCCATACACATCAGATGGTTTTGGCCATTATGATCAGTGGAGGTCCCCCCATACACATCAGATGGTTTTGGCCATTATGATCAGTGGAGGTCCCCACATACACATCAGATGGTTGGCCAGTATGATCAGTGGAGGTCCCCCCATACACATCAGATGGTTGGCCAGTATGATCAGTGGAGGTCCCCCCATACACATCAGATGGTTGGCCAGTATGATCAGTGGAGGTCCCCCATACACATCAGATGGTTGGCCAGTATGATCAGTGGAGGTCCCCCCATACACATCAGATGGTTGGCCAGTATGATCAGTGGAGGTCCCCCCAACACATCAGATGGTTGGCCAGTATGATCAGTGGAGGTCCCCCCATACACATCAGATGGTTGGCCAGTATGATCAGTGGAGGTCCCCCACACACATCAGATGGTTGGCCAGTATGATCAGTGGAGGTCCCCCCATACACATCAGATGGTTGGCCAGTATGATCAGTGGAGGTCCCCACATACACATCAGATGGTTGGCCAGTATGATCAGTGGAGGTCCCACCATACACATCAGATGGTTGGCCAGTATGATCAGTGGAGGTCCCCCCATACACATCAGATGGTTGGCCAGTATGATCAGTGGAGGTCCCCCCATACACATCAGATGGTTTTGGCCATTATGATCAGTGGAGGTCCCCCCATACACATCAGATGGTTGGCCAGTATGATCAGTGGAGGTCCCCCATACACATCAGATGGTTTGGCCATTATGATCAGTGGAGGTCCCCCATACACATCAGATGGTTTGGCCATTATGATCAGTGGAGGTCCCCACATACACATCAGATGGTTGGCCAGTATGATCAGTGGAGGTCCCCCCATACACGTCAGATGGTTGGCCAGTATGATCAGTGGAGGTCCCCCCATACACGTCAGATGGTTGGCCAGTATGATCAGTGGAGGTCCCCCCATACACATCAGATGGTTGGCAGTATGATCAGTGGAGGTCCCCCCATACACATCAGATGGTTGGCCAGTATGATCAGTGGAGGTCCCCCCACACACATCAGATGGTTGGCCAGTATGATCAGTGGAGGTCCCCCCATACACATCAGATGGTTGGCCAGTATGATCAGTGGAGGTCCCCACATACACATCAGATGGTTGGCCAGTATGATCAGTGGAGGTCCCCACATACACATCAGATGGTTGGCCAGTACGATCAGTGGAGGTCCCCACATACACATCAGATGGTTGGCCAGTACGATCAGTGGAGGTCCCCCCATACACATCAGATGGTTGGCCAGTATGATCAGTGGAGGTCCCCCCATACACATCAGATGGTTGGCCAGTATGATCAGTGGAGGTCCCCCATACACATCAGATGGTTGGCCAGTATGATCAGTGGAGGTCCCCCCATACACATCAGATGGTTGGCCAGTATGATCAGTGGAGGTCCCCCATACACATCAGATGGTTGGCCAGTATGATCAGTGGAGGTCCCCCCATACACATCAGATGGTTGGCCAGTATGATCAGTGGAGGTCCCCCATACACATCAGATGGTTGGTCAGTATGATCAGTGGAGGTCCCCCCATACACATCAGATGTTGGCACTATGATCATGAGGTCCCCCCATACACATCAGATGGCTGGCCAGTATGATCAGTGGAGTCCAGCATACAAATCAGATGGTTGGCCAGTATGATCAGTGGAGGTCCCCCATACACATCAGATGGTTGGCCAGTATGATCAGTGAGGTCCCCCCACACACATCAGATGGTTGGCAGTATGATCATGGAGGTCCCCCATACACATCAGATGGTTGGCCAGTATGATCAGTGGAGGTCCAACCACTAAGACCCCATGATCAGAAGAATGGGAATGGGTGACCTCTACCAACACTACAGCTATATTCAAATGATCTATACAGGACCCCAGTTATGGGATCAATGGTGGTCCCAGATGCTACACCCACTAATCGTACATTGCATGTGTTAATGGGACAAGACCTTTGAGTATTTAATCTTAGGTATTTCTTGAGTTCCCATCCTACTCCCGAGATGATGGCTCTTACACACCAGACCTTACTTGGGCTTGTCGGATCTAGTAGTAGAAGCTTCCACATGGTGTAGACCTGATCACCTTCCCACACCACATCCTCCCAAGGTCTACGAGATTTATTACCCTCAGACGCAATGAACAATACTACATTTATGAAAAAAATAAGAAAAGGAGCGATTCTACGTGGAGAAGAAGATCGGGATCCAAGCGGGTCGTACCCAGTCAATCCATATAAGGTCTTATCATAGAGGGGAACGGCAGCCAAAAAACCTGACTTAATAACATTGTAACTCTGAACTCCCGGAAAACCCACAATGTCCTCTATCCATTAAAGGTAGGAACAATGGGGGTCTGTGTGGGAGGAATGTAGAGAAAGCCGGCGCACAGCTGTACCGCACATATGTCTGTCCGCTCTCCAGTTACTGCCCCGCTATAGAGATGTTGTGTCTTCTGTATAAATAGATCATAGAACCCCGGAACACGGGCCAGGAACACGGCTGGTACCACCGCATAGAAAGATGGATACTAAACAGATACTGTAGATATATAGGATCTATAAAGGGACAGATGGGGGGACGGATGATAGATGTATGGATGGATGGATAGAGGAATGGATGAATAGATAGATCATAGCTAGATAGATGGATAGAATGATGGATAGAAAGATAAATGATAGATGGATATATAGATACATGATGAATAGACGGATGATGGATGGATAGATGGATGGATTAATGATAGATAGAAGGATGGACAGAAAGATGGATGATGGACGGATAAAAAGATAATAAAATAAATGGATGTACAATAGATAGATCAGACCTGTACTTCTCACAGCTGAGGGTTTGGTACCTGGTGAGTGCAGTACAGTATCTCTGGGATGTTTTCCAGATGGATCAATAAGTAGATAATGGATAGACAGATAGATAGACAGACAGATCGGATCTGTACTTCTCACAGCTGAAGGTTTGGTACCTGGTGAGCGCAGTACTTCTCTAGGTCGTTTTCCAGCTACATGGATGAATAGAGATAGATAGATCGATCGATAGATAGAGACCTGTAGTTCTCACAGCTGAGGGTTTGGTACCTGGTGGGTGTAGTACAGTGTGTCTCTGGGACTCTTTCCAGTAGGGCGGGGAGGATGGATTGATTGACATCTCACCCAACTTCAGAGCCAAGATGTTCCCACCGGTGTGAAGGATTTGTGGCGCTGCTTCCCCCCGTAGGTCATGACTTGGTGCAGAAATAAGTAAAGATCTGATGAGATGACATGTATTTCACTAAACGCTGCTCTGCCCCGGGCGGCCGGAGATGATGGAGGGGTCATGTGCAAACACGATCAGGGCCTCATTACCTGCACTGCACAGATCTGCTCATGTACATGAATCTGCACATACAGATAACGCCTGCAACAGCCGGAGCGCACAGTCATATACAGCTCCTCTGTGCTGCTGTGAGATTAGGATCCTATCACTATGTACAGGTGCATCCTAGATATCAAAAAGAGCATTTATTTCAGTAATTCAATACATAAAAGTTTAACATGTATAAGGCCCCTTTCACATCAGCGTTTTTCGCTGATCGCGGCAGTTGCGGTGAAAAAACCACAACTGCCGCGACTACCGCATAACGGCCGCGATCGCGGCACACTTGCGGACTTGCGGCAAGCCCCATACAATGTCTATGGGGCTTGCGGTAAGTGTGCGGCAAGTGCGGTTTCGGCACTTGCCGCAGGTGCGGCCGCGAAAAAAACGCAGTATGCAAATGTATACGAGGTGTACGTACACCTAGTACACACATGGCTCCACTCCATACACCTCGTACACACTCGGCTCCGCTCCGTACACACATGGCTCCGATCTGTACACCTCGTACACACTTGACTCTGGTCCGCACAATCCGTACACACGCGGCTCCGCGCCGAACACCTCATACACACATGGCTCCACTACGTACACCTTCAAACACACGCGGCTTCACTCCGTACACTACGTACACACGCGGCTCCTCTCCGTACACCTTGTACACACAGGCTGCTCTGCTCCGAACAGCTTGTACACACACGGCTTTGCTCCATACACCTCGTACACTTGGGCCTCTGCTACATCTACACTGTAAATCCCTCCCGACCCCACACAAACTTCACCTCATCCAGCATCGTGACGACCTGCACGGTGGAGTCCTGCTTACACAGAGGAGCTGATCATGTGATCCCTGACTTCTCCCATCCATTGACATCATCACAGGTCCTGTCAGCACAGAGCAGAGTGTGCGGCTCTACAGGTTGATAAAAAAGCCGGCTCACACTGCTGGGGGGCATGCGGCCTGCCGGGAGAGAGCGCACTGCAGCAGGAGGCCCCTGTGCCTGCTGCGCCCGTGGCAGATGCCCCGCCATTCACCCCACCTAGATACGCCACTAAGATACCTGGTCGCAGCGGTGGTGGCGGCCAGGACAATAGGAGCAGCATCTGGTAGGGGCCGCACTACCACCAGGCGCCCCTGCGGATGCTGCCCCTGTCTACTAGCAGGGGTCGCCGCCTGAGGCAGACAGTTCATGTCGCCTCATGGTAGATGTGCCCCTGAATTCGGCGTGGCATGGAGGCAATCAGCCTGTGGCTGCTGAGGCATTATGGAAGCCCAGGTTGCTTTGATAACAGCCTTCAGCTCGTCTGCATTGTTGGGTCTGGTGTCTCCCATAGATCCTCTATGGGGTTTGGGGCAGGCGAGTTTGCTGCCAATCAAGCACAGTGATACTCTTCCTCCAGACTCTGGGATTGTGGCCTCTCCACTCTTCCTCCAGACTCTGGGATTGCGGCCTCTAGACTCTGCCTCCAGACTCTGGGATTGAGGCCTCTCCCCTCTTCCTCAAATATGTCAACTTTGCAACAATATGCAATAGAAATGGCTACTACTGTACATTACAGACCGATGATGGGGGCACTGTTGCATTAAGGTTATTGGAAACTTCTGACAGCGATGGTGGTGATAAGTGGTACTGCAAGAAAAAAAAGTTTCAGGCCATATAGAAACTCTAAAACTCCAACAAGATAGGGTTAAACATTCCCTAAAACATCAAAGGTTAAATAAAATCTTTCCAACCGTAGATGGTAAAAAAAAGATGTCCATAAGAAAATAAACTTCCATTCCCCTCCAGACATAAAAGGAAAAAAAGCAAAACAAAATAAGGAACTAACCAATTAAAACAATTATGCCCAAAACGTCTCCCCAAGGGCACTGAGACATATGGCTGCCAGGTCCCACAACCACCCCCATATTATGTGGCCATACTGGGGATTCAACAGGCGGAACGTGTGTGTGCAGTTAACCTCTTAATTTCCTAATTATTATAAAAACGTCGTCAATATATCTGAACCCTTTGGAGACTGGAAGAGACATTCTTCGTGGATCTAGACTAAAAAGTTCACAAACTTTAAGCTGTGACCCCCATAACTAGTTTTGGGTCATATGTCACCTAGTCCTTATGTGATTTGGGCAGTGTGGTGAGACGCTTTGCATTTTTTTTTCTTGGGTTGACCCTAAAAAAAACAGTCAATCCAAAAACATGAACTCACCCCAAGGCCTAAACGGTAATAACCATCTATAAAGATGGCCGCCTCCTTCATAAACAAGGTATGGCCCCAGGAAATTAGACATATGGCCCTCTCCTCATCCACCATGGACAACAAAGAGGAGTGGGCGTCCTGGGATGACCCTTTTAGCCCCACTTATGGTTAGTGAAGAGAGAGGAAGTGTATTAAGGCCGTCTGTGCAGGATCACTTTCTAGTGCAGAAGCTCCAGAGCTGACATTATCCCCTACATCCTGAGCGCAGGCTCCAGACGAGTCCTCCTGTCAGAGGGGAGCCATGCTTTACATTACAGACAGCGGGATCATCCCTTATCGTCTGTCCTCATCCATTTCCTCCCCATTTTTAATATTTTTGTTTTAAGTAAACGTCAAATGGCAGGAAGTGGATCTGCGGAATATGGAACATGGGAAAGGAATGGTCCGATGAGAGAACTGATAGGAAACAGATCAGATGTATGGAAAAATTGATAGAATTCATAGAAGACCCCCATAGGATTGGCCGAGATCTACATTCATCTGATATTGACCCCCCCCCCCCGTGCCCAAATTCTACATATGGGCATGAAGAGCACACCGGGGCCAATTCTACAGATGGGCATGAAGAGCACACCGGGGCCAATTCTACAGATGGCATGAAGACCACGCCGGGGCCAATTCTGCACATGGGCATGGAGAGCACGCCGGGGCCAATTCTACAGGTGGGCATGAAGACCACGCCGGGGCCAATTCTACACATGGGCATGAAGACCACGCCGGGGCCAATTCTGCACATGGGCATGGAGAGCACGCCGGGGCCAATTCTACAGATGGGCATGAAGACCACGCCGGGGCCAATTCTACAGATGGGCATGAAGAGCACACCGGGGCCAATTCTACAGATGGGCATGGAGAGCACGCCGGGGCCAATTCTACAGATGGGCATGGAGACCACGCCGGGGCCAATTCTACACATGGGCATGGAGACCACAGCGAGGCCAATTCTACAGATGGGCATGGAGACCACAGCGAGGCCAATTCTACAGATGGGCATGAAGACCACAGCGAGGCCAATTCTACACATGGGCATGAAGACCACGCCGGGGCCAATTCTACACATGGGCATGGAGAGCACGCCGGGGCCAATTCTACACATGGGCATGGAGAGCACGCCGGGGCCAATTCTACAGATGGGCATGGAGAGCACGCCGGGGCCAATTCTACAGATGGGCACGAAGACCACGCCGGGACCAATTCTACACATGGGCATGAAGACCACGCCGGGGCCAATTCTACACATGGGCATGAAGACCACAGCGAGGCCAATTCTACAGATGGGCATGAAGACCACGCCGGGGCCAATTCTACAGATGGGCACGAAGACCACGCCGGGGCCAATTCTACAGATGGGCATGAAGACCACGCCGGGGCCAATTCTACACATGGGCATGAAGACCACAGCGAGGCCAATTCTACAGATGGGCATGAAGACCACAGCGAGGCCAATTCTACACATGGGCATGAAGACCACGCCGGGGCCAATTCTACAGATGGGCATGGAGAGCACGCCGGGGCCAATTCTACAGATGGGCATGGAGAGCACGCCGGGGCCAATTCTACAGATGGGCATGGAGAGCACGCCGGGGCCAATTCTACAGATGGGCATGGAGAGCACACCGGAGCCAATTCTACAGATGGGCATGGAGAGCACGCCAGGGCCAATTTTACACATGGGCATGGAGAGCACACCGGGGCCAATTCTACAGATGGGCATGGAGACCACGCCGGGGTGAATTCTACAGATGGGCATGAAGACCACGCCGGGGCCAATTCTACAGATGGGCACGAAGACCACGCCGGGGCCAATTCTACAGATGGGCACGAAGACCACGCCGGGGCCAATTCTATAGATGGGCATGAAGACCACGCCGAGGCCCATTCTACAGATGGGCATGAAGACCACGCCGGGGCCAATTCTACAGATGGGCATGAAGACCACGCCGAGGCCCATTCTACAGATGGGCATGAAGACCACGCCGGGGCCAATTCTACAGATGGGCAACTCCCAGGCAGAGCTCTACCTTGTGATATTAATTCTGATCTGTCACTTTTAAATGTCCTCGGTTGTCATATGTGCTGTTGGAGAAGTGCAGTTTTCCCGGCCGCATCAAAGGGTCCTGGTGTGTGTGTGATCCGTGATTCATATGATAAGTGACGCGGGATCCATCTGATGTGTTGCCGGCGATAACATGCTATAATCTGTCATTATGTAATAACAGGCAGAGATTACATTCCCACAGCCATGGAGGACGTCAGCACGGGATCACACAGGATAGGATTAGATACACAGCTCAAACAGTAATACACGATAGATTAGATACAAGCTCAGCAGGACAGGATTAGATACACAGCTCAGCAACAGTATCACACAGAGGGATTAGATACACAGCTCAGCAGACAGTATCACACATCAGGGGATTAGATACACAGCTCAGCAGACAGTATCACAAGGGGGGATTAGATACACAGCTCAGTAGCAGCATTGCACATGATAGGATTAGATGCACAGATCAGCAGACAGTATCACACAGGAGAGGATTAGATATATGGTTCAACAGTGTATCAAACAGGATAAGATTGGATACACTAGATCAGCAAGCAGTGTCACACAAAACTGGATTAAATACACAGCTCAGCACACAGTATCACACATAATAGGATTAGATACACAGCTCAGCAGACAATATCTTTCACACATTAGATACCTTGGCTCAATATCACAGATTAGTTACATTAGCTCAGATGACAGTATCACAGATTAGATACATTGAGGCCAGTATCTGGGATGAGGACACTTGGCCTTATCTGTCCATTTGCTTCGCCTCCTCCTCTTCCTCCCTGCAGTCTTTTACTCTTCACCATCTGTTCCCTGAGTTCAGATCTTATCAGGAGCTTTCCCAGGAGGGGGTGACTTCCCAGCTAATTGTTTATCTGGAAACTTTACCCCCCATTGAGGAAGCCCCCCATAGAGAGGAGAAGGAGGAAGAAAAACAAGGCCACATGGTAACCCACCTTCATGATACATGTGCTGGTCATAGACACATATGGCCGGACGGGCTCCATGATAACATCCGCCCATTTTAACATTGTGCTTTTATGTCCTTTATTACTGCGCTGATTCATTTCCCAATATATCTTTATGAGGCCGGAGTGAAGTTCTTCCTGATATGAAGCTCCAAATCCCCTGCGTTGATTTGATAGAACTCTCCCTGCAGTCACCACTAGAGGGAGCTCACTGCAGACTGACTACACATAGGATTCAATGGTAACCCAGTCTCCAGACAGCTCCTGAGCTCCCCCTAGTGGTGGCCAATAGAAAAGGTATAATTGCTGGGGATTTGGAGCTCTATATCCCAATAACTGCACAGATAACCAGCAGAGAAGCCCTTGAATATTCAGTTTGATGGTCTAAGTGACGGCACGCTGCTGTGAGGTTCACACGATGCAGCAATGTATATGCATGTGACATCTGGAAAGGTTTAGCACTGGGATGTGCACTCATGAGTCCCAGGGTGGCACGTTATTATTTGGAATGTAACTAATTAGCAGGATATTATCCAATTTATTCTAATTACAAGGTGAATCAGTCATAAAAGTTCATGGCAGAGTCCCAAGTAAACGTTTGTGCTCTTCTTACAGGATCTCGGCCATTTTTGAAGACAATGCAGAACTTGTCGCTTGTCAACTGGTCACCCTCAAACATTTTGAAGGCCAAAGTTGGGGATATAAGCCTTGGTCAGCTGGGAATACCCTCCATATACACATACTTACCATGGTTAGACTGCTGGTGGTGTAACACACCCTGAGGTCTTGAACTGTTGCTAAGTAATGGCCCAGGGTGCGTATGCATCCCTGTTCCCCCGGCTACAGCCCGTCACTGGTTGGTGTTAGGGAAGGATATTGTGATCTGTCACTGGGTTAAATATAACCATTTTGCCTTTATTTTATTTCCATTGTTCCACCGGTACATTCTGCTTTTTTTTTTTTTTTTAAATCCGCCATACGGTGCCAGAGATATGGGCCTTTAGATTTGATGCCAATTTTTTACATTGCAGAAGGGGTGTGGCTCACAGGGGAATTATGCAGAGAGGCTTAAAGTCACGCCCCCAAGGAACCCTGTGAGCCACGCCCCTTTTGTAACGACCTTGAAAATTGGCACTAAATATAAAGGTCTGTATCTCTGGAACAGTATGGCGGATTTATACAACAAAAACGAAAACATTGAATACTCAGGGAAACACGGGAATAAAAGAAAAAATAAAAAATTGAACATTTTAACCCTTTAACACCATGTTTTTCAGTAAACCATGAGGGCTCACAGTCTACAAGGGATGAGTGTGGCGAGAGAAGCCTGCCCACGAGGGCTCTTAGTCTACAAGGGATGGGTGAGATAACAGGAACATACATAGACAAGACAATAAACATGAAAATACAAGGAACAGACAGGTACAGGAGGAGAGAGGACCCTCCCCACAAGGGCTCACAGTCTACAAGGTATGGGTGAGGAGAGATGATCCTTCCCGAGAGGTCACATCTAGAAGGGATGGGTGAGGATACAGTAGGTGAGGAGAGAGACCCTCCCATGAGGTCACAGTCTGCAAGGGATGGGTAGGATACAGTAGGTGAGGAGAGAGGACCCTGCCCAGAGGGTTCACAGTCTACAAGGGATGGGTGAGATACAGCAGGTGAGGAGAGAGGACCCTGCCCACAAGGGCTCACAGTCTACAAGGGATGGTGAGGTACAGTAGGTGAGGGAGAGGCCCTGCCCACTAAGGGTCACAGTCTACAAGATGGATGGGGGATCAGTAGGCGAGAGTCTGTTGTGTTGGGGTAGAGAGTTCCAGATATGGGGAAGCCGGGAGAAGTCTTGATGTGATTGTGGGAAGTAGAGATAAGAGGGCAGAGATGAGGAGGAGACGGGCTGTGGATGCTTTGTATATCAGGTTTGGGTTTTGAGCTGGTGCCTCGGGGCAATTCTCTCCTCCCTTCCCATATAAGTCAGTCTAGTGTTAGTGACTCCCATGCGTCTATAACTAGATGGCGGTATTAATGTCCACATGACAGCCCACGTGCCCAAACCACATATAATGTCTTCGATTTCATAAAATAGCTTTGGAGGCAGAGATCTCGATTTTCTATGATTATTTATTGCTCCCACCTGTGCTTTCTGCATTTTCCTCGCATCTAAAAATAAGACTTTTATTATTCATGAACTAAAATGGTCTTAAAATAAGAAGCGTTAACAAGCTCTGGGCTCAAGAGAAAGAGGCGCAACCTAAAATACCCGGCGGTGCGAGGACACGAACTGTGCGCAATAAAGATGGAAGGATCTGCATTCTCCAGACAAGACAGAATGGGGACATAGGGGGACAGACATGTCAACTGGGTGGCACAATTCACAATTATTGTTGGGAGCCAGAAATGTGCTCTTGGCTGTTGTCGGTGGTTGTGAGTCATAGGGGACGTGGTCAAACTCTGCAGGAACTTGTATGCACTCTGTCCTGTTGAGATTTGCTCCCCTGGCCTATCCCCTGCTAGCAGGTGATATATCAGGTAACTCCATCCTCCATTTCTCAGTCATTTCACACTTTGTGCATTCTGCCATATTCTGTCTCCTATAATCGATCTGGCTTGTTTACCTGTCCTGTCTGACCTCTCTGAGCCTGATCTCAGTATCTAACCTGTGACTGCATGCCCTGACACTGGATTGTCTGACCACATCTTTGTCTTCGCCCTCCTATACCTCGTACCCACTGGTCAGCTATTGCAGTCTCAGGGACTGCGCTTGAGCGGTACCCATGTGTCTACCGGCATCACATCCAATCCTCACCATCAGAGGCACTAGTGAAGACCTGGTAGTTCCTTAGTCATGCCCCATCAGGGTAATCTTGGCCCATGATTCAGTGGGTCCGCACGCACCAGCGTTACCAGTAATATGAGATAAAAGGCTGTTGTTGTGGGTCTACAACAGACTTCGTTTAAGTCTTATAGGGGAGGAGGGGTTCAGCATTGGACATACCAGGTCTCAGCAAAATTATCTCCCCTGATCCCTGTACCAACCAATCATAGAGCAGCTATTATTTGTGAAACAACCGCTGTATGAAAATGTAAGCTGTGCTGTGATTGGCTGATATACAGGATGGTTGCTTTCCAATTTTGCACTCTGCTGTAGTAATCAGATTTCTGATGGACCTGAGGTGTCTGTTTCCATGTCCAATGTGGGCCCATGTTGGGGCCACATGTTGGCACATTGGCACACGAGCATTGCAGGCACATTGGCACACGAGCGTTGCAGACACATGTTGGCACACGAGCGTTGGGGACACATGTTGGCACACGAGCGTTGGGGACACATGTTGGCACACGAGCGTTGGGGACACATGTTGGCACACGAGCGTTGGGGACACATGTTGGCACACGAGCGTTGGGGACACATGTTGGCACACGAGCGTTGCGGACATATGTTGGCACACGACGAGCGTTGGGGACACATGTTGGCACACGAGCGTTGCGGCCACATGTTGGCACACGAGCGTTGGGGACACATGTTGGCACACGAGCGTTGCGGCCACATGTTGGCACACGAGCGTTGCGGACATATGTTGGCACACGAGCGTTGCGGCCACATGTTGGCACACATTAGCTGTAGGAAAGTAAATGATTTCCTGGAATTCCACTCACCTCTGAAGAAAGAGAGGGGGACAGGGTCAAAGGTGATCGACCTGGGATCAGGGGATAGGTGCTGGTGACAGGAGGCCAGAACTAATGGGCGCAGGAGCTGAAGAGGTTAGCTGCTTAAAGGGACAGTACATACAAATAATAAGTCATTTTTATAAATGGAGAGAAATGACAGGCGAGGAAGTTTAGTGTCATCTATTCTGTAATTAATACAGCAACTCCTTTCATATGATAGGCTTAGCTACACAGCTCAGCAGGCACATGATTAGATTAGATACACTGCTCAGAAGACAGTATCACATCATTATAGGATTAGATTGATACTGTCTACTGAGCTGTGTAAAGAGGACAGGATTAGATACACAGCTCATTAGAAAATATCAGTCAAGATAAGATTAGACAGTATCACACAACAGGATGAGATACACAGCTCAGCAGACAGTATCACACAACAGGATGAGATACACAGCTCAGCAGACAGTATCACACAGGAAGGATTAGATACACAGCTCAGCAGACAGTATCACACAGGAGAGATTAGATACACAGCTCAGCAGACAGTATCACACAAAGGATTAGATAACACAGCTCAGCAGACAGTATCACACAGGAGAGGATTAGATACACAGCTCAGCAGACAGTATCACACAGGATAGGATTAGATAACAGCTCAGCAGACAGTATCACACATGATAGGATTGGCCCACAGCCGCAGGTCATGTCACACATAAGGATGATATTGGCCGCACAGCCGCAGAGGCTATGTCACCACAGTAATGTGAGGAATTGGCCGCACAGCCGCAGGTCGTATGTCCCCACAGTAAATTGGGGATAACTGTGCGCACAGCCAGTCGATGGTCACCACATAAATTGGGGAAATTCCACAGCCCAGGGTCAGGTACACGTAAGTGGAGATATTGCCGCACAGCCGCAGGGTCAGCCACAGAATGTAATATGGGACAGTGCAGGTATGGTCACCACAGTAAATGTCAGATATTGGCGCACAGCGCAGGGTCGATGTCACCACATAATAATATGGCGCACAGCCGCAGGGTACTAGGTTCACCACAGAAAGTGGAGGAATATTGGTCGCACAGCCGCAGGGGTCTATGGTCACCACAGTAAATGTGGAGAATATTGGCCGCACAGCGCAGGTCATGGTCACCACAGTAAATGTGAGGAATATGGGCCTGCACAGCCGCAGGGGTCATGGTCACCACAGTAGAATGTGAGGATAATATTCGGCCGCACAGCGCAGGGTTATGGTCACCACAGTAAATTAGGAATTAGGCCACAGCCGCAGGGGTCTATGTCACCACAGTAAATGTAAGGAATATTGGGCGCACAGCCCAGGGGTCTAGGTCACCACAGTAAATGAGTACAGGAATATTGGCGCACAGCCGCAGGGGTCATAATGGTCACACACAGTAAATATGTACAGAATATTGGCCGCACAGCCGCAGGGTCTATGGTCACCACAGTAATGTCAGGAATATTGGGCCGCACAGCCGCAGGGGTCAATGTCAACCACAGTAAAGATGTACGGAATATGCCCACAGCCGCAGGTCTATGGTCACCACAGTAAATGTAAGGAATATTGGCCGCACAGCCGCAGGTCTATGTCACCACAGTAAATGTACAGGAATATTGGGCCACACAGCCGCAGGGCTATGGTCACCACAGTAAATGTGAGGAATATTGGGCCCAGGTCTAGCACATATGTCAGATTGGCCGCACAGCGCAGGGTCTATGGTCACCACAGTAAATGTAGCAGGAATATTGGGCCGCACAGCCGCAGGGTCTATGGTCACCACAGTAAATGTAAGGAATATTGGGCCGCACAGCCGCAGGGGTCTATGGTCACCACAGTAAATGTAGAGGAATATTGGGCCGCACAGCCGCAGGGTCTATGGTCACCACAGTAAATGTAGGAAATTGGGCCGCACAGCCGCAGGGTCTATGGTCACCACAGTAAATGTACAGGAATATTGGGCCGCACAGCCGCAGGGTCTATGGTCACCACAGTAAATGTACAGGAATATTGGGCCGCACAGCCGCAGGGTCTATGGTCACCACAGTAAATGTGAGGAATATTGGGCCGCACAGCCGCAGGGGTCTATGGTCACCACAGTAAATGTGGAGGAATATTGGGCCGCACAGCGCGGGTCTATGGTCACCACAGTAAATGTACAGGAATATTGGGCCGCACAGCCGCAGGGTCATGGTCACCACAGTAAATGTACAGGAATATTGGGCCGCACAGCCGCAGGGTCTATGGTCACCACAGTAAATGTACAGGAATATTGGGCCGCACAGCCGCAGGGTCTATGGTCACCACAGTAAATGTACAGGAATATTGGGCCGCACAGCCGCAGGGGTCTATGGTCACCACAGTAAATGTGGAGGAATATTGGCGCAGCCGCAGGGGTCTATGGTCACCACAGTAATGTACAGGAATATTGGGCCGCACAGCCGCAGGGTCTATGGTCACCACAGTAAATGTACAGGAATATTGGGCCGCACAGCCGCAGGGTCTATGGTCACCACAGTAAATGTACAGAATATTGGGCCGCACAGCCGCAGGTCTATGGTCACCACAGTAAATGTACAGGAATATTGGGCCGCACAGCCGCAGGGGTCTATGGTCACCACAGTAAATGTGAGGAATATTGGGCCGCAGGGTTATGGTCACCACAGTAATGTAGGAATATTGGCCGCACAGCGCAGGGTCTATGGTCACCACAGTAAATGTACAGGAATATTGGGCCGCACAGCGCAGGTCTATGGTCACCACAGTAAATGTACAGAATATTGGGCCGCACAGCCGCAGGGGTCTATGGTCACCACAGTAAATGTGAGGAATATTGGGCCGCACAGCCAGGGTCTATGGTCACCACAGTAAATGTGGAATATTGGGCCGCACAGCCGCAGGGTCTATGGTCACCACAGTAAATGTGAGGAATATTGGGCCGCAGGGGTCTATGGTCACCACAGTAATGTAAGGAATATTGGGCCGCACAGCCGCAGGGTCTATGGTCACCACAGTAAATGTACAGGAATATTGGGCCGCAAGCGCAGGGTCTATGTCACCACAGTAAATGTACAGGAATATTGGGCGCACAGCCAGGGTCTATGGTCACCACAGTAAATGTACAGGAATATTGGGCCGCACAGCCGCAGGGGTCTATGGTCACCACAGTAATGTAGGAAATATTGGGCCGCACCGCAGGGTCTATGGTCACCACAGTAATGTACAGGAATATTGGGCCGCACAGCCGCAGGGTCTATGGTCACCACAGTAAAATGTAGAGGAATATTGGGCCGCACAGCCGCAGGGGTCTATGGTCACCACAGTAAATGTACAGGAATATTGGGCCGCACAGCCGCAGGGTCTATGGTCACCACAGTAAATGTACAGGAATATTGGGCCGCACAGCCGCAGGGTCTATGGTCACCACAGTAAATGTGAGGAATATTGGGCCGCACAGCGCAGGGTCTATGGTCACCACAGTAAATGTACAGGAATATTGGGCCGCACAGCCGCAGGGTCTATGGTCACCACAGTAAATGTACAGGAATATTGGGCCGCACAGCCGCAGGGTCTATGGTCACCACAGTAAATGTACAGGAATATTGGGCCGCACAGCGCAGGGGTCTATGGTCACCACAGTAAATGTACAGGAATATTGGGCCGCACAGCCGCAGGGTCTATGGTCACCACAGTAAATGTGGAGGAATATTGGGCCGCACAGCCGCAGGGGTCTATGGTCACCACAGTAAATGTACAGGAATATTGGGCCGCACAGCCGCAGGGTCTATGGTCACCACAGTAAATGTACAGGAATATTGGGCCGCACAGCCGCAGGGTCTATGGTCACCACAGTAAATGTAAGGAATATTGGGCCGCACAGCCGCAGGGTCTATGGTCACCACAGTAAATGTGACAGGAATATTGGGCCGCACAGCCGCAGGGGTCTATGGTCACCACAGTAAATGTGGAGGAATATTGGGCCGCACAGCCGCAGGGTCTATGGTCACCACAGTAAATGTACAGGAATATTGGGCCGCACAGCCGCAGGGGTCTATGGTCACCACAGTAAATGTACAGGAATATTGGGCCGCACAGCCGCAGGGGTCTATGGTCACCACAGTAAATGTGGAGGAATATTGGGCCGCATAGCCGCAGGGGTCGATGGTCACCACAGTAAATGTGGAGGAATATTGGGCCGCACAGCCGCAGGGGTCTATGGTCACCACAGTAAATGTGGAGGAATATTGGGCTGCACAGCCGCAGGGGTCTATGGTCACCACAGTAAATGTACAGGAATATTGGGCCGCATAGCCGCAGGGGTCTATGGTCACCACAGTAAATGTGGAGGAATATTGGGCTGCACAGCCGCAGGGGTCGATGGTCACCACAGTAAATGTGGAGGAATATTGGGCCGCACAGCCGCAGGGGTCGATGGTCACCACAGTAAATGTGGATGAATATTGGGCCGCACAGCCGAAGGGGTCTATGGTCACCACAGTAAATGTGGAGGAATATTGGGTCGCACAGCCGCAGGGGTCTATGGTCACCACAGTAAATGTACAGGAATATTGGGCCGCACAGCCGCAGGGGTCTATGGTCACCACAGTAAATGTACAGGAATATTGGGCCGCACAGCCGCAGGGGTCGATGGTCACCACAGTAAATGTACAGGAATATTGGGCCGCACAGCCGCAGGGGTCGATGGTCACCACAGTAAATGTACAGGAATATTGGGCCGCACAGCCGCAGGGGTCGATGGTCACCACAGTAAATGTACAGGAATATTGGGCCGCACAGCCGCAGGGGTCGATGGTCCCCTCGGCACCTCATAGCCACTTCATAAATAACTTGCGGGTCATCTCCAACAAGCTCCTGCAAATGAATTGAGGACAGTCAGCCATAAAGGGAAATGCTTGAGTTATGGCCTTTAATTACGACTTCTCAACACGGATAATTATAGTCCAGAGCTTGAAGGTCAAACGTGGAAGTAGCCACAAAACATGGCAGGGGGAGGGATAAGAGACCCCCGCCAGGATAGGAGAGGTAAACAGGATGCTATAAAATCTGTCCTAGACGCCCATAGAGAGCGGTTAGTGGCCCCAAAGCAGTATTATTTCTGAGATTTAATGTGTTGGGTCCCTTTAAGGTTACTATGACGCCTAACATTTTTGGAGTAACGTCACATGACACCTTAATAACCACCTTTCGTCCAGGAGACCTAAGTTGACCGTAGCATTCTGGCACCACCATGCTCGGGGCACCACCATGCACGGGGCACCACCATGCACGGGGCACCTCCATGCTCGGGGCACCTCCATGCTCGGGGCACCTCCATGCTCGGGGCACCTCCATGCTCGGGGCACCACCATGCTCGGGGCACCTCCATGCTCGGGGCACCTCCATGCACGGGGCACCTCCATGCTCGGGGCACCTCCATGCTCGGGGCACCACCATGCTCGGGGCACCTCCATGCACGGGGCACCTCCATGCACGGGGCACCTCCATGCACGGGGCACCTCCATGCTCGGGGCACCTCCATGCTCGGGGCACCACCATGCTCGGGGCACCTCCATGCACGGGGCACCTCCATGCACGGGGCACCTCCATGCACGGGGCACCTCCATGCACGGGGCACCTCCATGCTCGGGGCACCTCCATGCTCGGGGCACCTCCATGCTCAGGTGCTCTGTACTTGTAATGAACAGCTGGATGCTCAGATGGGCATGACTTGAGTACTGAATTTTATGGAAATCAATGGGAACTCCAGCAATTTTCCGGAAGATTTACCTACCTGCTCGTTTCGAGTATTGAGTACCTATGGGGGGGGGGGCCTATAGTAATTTTACATCCATGAATGCCATTTACGGTCTCAGGCGGCATTAGTAAACAGATTTTTATGAAAAAAAAATATATGTACACCTGTGACATAGTCTTCTGATACTTACCTGCAGGTAACCTGTTATCCTCACAAGAGGGAAGGAGAGGAGGAGATCTTATCGCCTCTTCCGAAAATCACATACAAGACTTCTCCCGCGCTTCCCTCATACTGTAGAACTCTCTACTCCAACACATCAGAACCTCATCTACAATGGAAACCTCCAAAAGGAACCTGAAGACCTACCTCCTCGACAAGCCTACAACCCGCAGTGACCCTCAGTCCACTATACCGCCACACGACCAGCTCTACCCTGACCCTATGTAGACTACGAGCCCTCGTGGGCAGTATCCCCTCTCCTAACCTACTGTATCCTCCCCTATCCCTTGTAGACTGTGAGCCCTCATGGGCAGGGTCCTCTCTGCTCACCTACTGTATCCTCACCCATCCCTTGTAGACTGTGAGCAATTGTGGGCAGGGTCCTCATCTACTGTATCCTCACCTATCCCTTGTAGACTGTGAGCCCTCATGGGCAGGGTCCTCTCTGCTCACCTACTGTATCCTCACCCATCCCTTGTAGACTGTGAGCCCTTGTGGGCAGGGTCCTCATCTACTGTATCCTCACCTACTGTATCCTCACCCATCCCTTGTAGACGGTGAGCCCTCGTGGGCAGGGTCCTCTCTCCTCACCTACTGTATCCTCACCCATCCCTTGTATACTGTGAGCAATTGTGGGCAGGGTCCTCTCTCCTCTCCTACTGTATCCTCATCCATCCCTTGTAGACTGTGAGCCCTCATGGGCAGGGTCCTCTCTCCTCTCCTACTGTATCCTCATCCATCCCTTGTAGACTGTGAGCCCTCATGGGCAGGGTCCTCCTCTCACTACCTACCCCTCTTTAACCTGATTCCTCACACCCATCTCTTGTAGACTGGAGCCCTCGTGGGCAGGGTCCTCTCTCCTCACCGACTGTATCCTCACCCATCTCTTGTAGACTGAGCCCTCGTGGGCAGGGTCCTCTCTCTCACCGACTGTATCCTCACCCATCTCTTGTAGACTGTGAGCCCTCGTGGGCAGGGTCCTCTCTTCTCACCGACTGTACCTCACCATCCCTTGTAACTGTGAGCCTCGTGGCAGGGTCCTCTCTCCTCCTATGTACCATCCGTACATGTGAGCCTCGCGTGCAGGGTCCGCTCTCCTCCTGTACCTGTCTGTGCCTTGTATTGTTCATGAATACTGTACTCCTCTTTTTTTTTTATTTCCCTTTTCACATGTGCCATGGACTAAATTCCAGTATAATAAATAAGATATATATTATATATTAAAATAGAGACCTTTATGCTTTATAGATGCTTTAGAAGAGGATTGTTTGTAAGAGACCAGTTGTGGCGCTAGTAATCAGATTTTTGCAAAATAAATCCATTATAAGTATGTTTATGAAATGACTGATCTAATGACAATGTCTGATGTCCTAAGTCATTATCCAGCTGTGAATAACATCGATCATTCCAGACGGCAGTGGTAATTAGATTTTTGTAAAATATACTGTACATTAATATGAAGAGCACCTTTTATGCTCTATAAATGACTAAGAAGGTAATAAATTCTCCCCGTCATTTGACAGGCGTGGATGACATTTTTCCAAGGTATAAAAATGTTAAGATATCTCATTTCAAAGGCATATGTTTCTTAAAGGCCATTCCTATGGCAGCAAGACAGTTAAGTAGAATTATGGCGGAGGATTTCCGAGGTTCTGCAATGCTCCTGGTCTATATATTGTCCATACTTGCACAGCTGTTAATCCAATCCATACCCTGAAGGGACTTCAAAAGAGAGACACAATCATGGCTGAGCGCCCTCATTGTGTTGACACAAGGTGAAGGGTCTTCTTAGGTGAGCCCAGTGCTTGGTAATAAAGTTTATATATACTGGAAATGATGCATTGTCCCCCTTTGATGAGGCCATTGTGATAAGGGATAACCTCTGATAGTGGTGTGGGGGGGGGCAGGTTAGATAACAGAGGTTAGACACTTGAAGAAAGTGATAAGGAGATAGGAAGATTGCAGGGTATAAACTGAGGCATCCAGCACTGCTAATCATCTGATTACCTTGGGGAGCTGCAAAGTGTCAAACATCAGATCAATCAAGCAAATCCCTAAAGAACTTGTCTGTTCCTCAAGAAATCACTCAATTTGGCCGTCAATGTCTATAAAATGGTCTTAAAATGTGGATTATTGCAAGCAGTTGTAGAGGTGCCCGGTGTGTCAATGGTGAAGCAGTGAGGAGGCCGTAGAGGAGCACCGGCACGACTGATCCGCTCCTTGGTACAACAGTTCGGTTCTTTGGTACCCTCATCAGGGACAAAGTTATAAAGTTTGGTTTCTTTACTGTAACGGTTAACAACTGAGTTGGAGGTGGGCTGCTTATATTGATGCGTTAAGCTGTCCCCTCATCCCGGTACCTCCCAACCCGTGCCTTAAGCTTCACCAATACACGCCATGAATTCAAGGAGTATTTTGGTCAATTCTGTCCCTACCCCACTCTAGGGGATGCATCTATAGAACCACCCAGGAGCTGCCAGACTATTATTTTTAATTGCGCTCACAATGGAGGTCCGTCTGTCTTCAAACCTCTGCTCTGGTGCTTCACCAAACCGACACCGGAGAGGGTCATCACAAACCTTGTTTTCATTTAATTGGTGTCCAGGTATCCTTCAGGTGTGGACATCAAGCACAAAGCCCGGGAGAACACACTTTGTTGGAGGTTCTGCTCCAATCCAAAATCCAAATGCTGGGTCCACTCCTGGAGTGACCTTGGGATCCAAGCAATTTATAGGGGGCTTTGGTTCCTGATACAATCCACTATTGAGGGACTCTTCTCCCGTCTTCCACGCTACAGAACCTTTTATTGACTACGCCCCACCCACAAGGAACACCCCACTACCAATAATCTTATTTGGATAATGGGGTTCAGGGATAAGCCTTCACCTTTAACCAGTAGAGGACCACATACACATTACTGGAATGTACAGTTTCTCTATGTAAGGTTTCCCTTGGGTGACCAAACCTCAGACCCTCCTACGCAGATACCATATCTTTTCGTCTGGAATTATTAATCAGATTTTTACACGTGACTTGTAGATGAAATCAACTACCCGAAAAATGATTGGGTGTTACCAACTTAAAGCAGCCATTGTGGGGTTAAGGGTCTTTACGAAACACTAAGAGGAACGTGTAGACTTACAGGGAACGATGAAGATCAGAGAGCGCAGATTACAGAACAGAAGACAAACTAAAAAGAAAACCAATTATAGCTGCAGCTGACATACAGAATTCATCCCGTGACTGTTCAGAGACCACACCATCAAAAGCCTGAGAGACCCGCCTTCAGAGAGACAGCCGGGCGATGTTATCGGACAGTCATTCCAGTTTTGCAGCAGGGCAGAAAGAAGAGCCAGGAAGAACACAATCCCTCTGTTTATCAAGGGAAGCCAGCCATGGAAAGTCTTCAGCAAAAATACCCTCGATAACATCTTCTTCCCATTCTGTCCCAACAATGGTTACCAGGGACATTCATAAAAAGGAACCGGGAGACAAGTGGGGCAATGAAGAGATGAAGGGGAAAGTGGGTCAATGAAAGGACAAAAAGTGAAAGTTACTCTGGAGGCAGCTTTGTTTTAGACATATGCCTGGACAGAGGACTATATGGCCATTCAGGCCACTGTCAAGTTCTCGTGTTCCAAGGGAGGCCACAATGGCCATGAGTAATCAACATTTGACCCGTGTTGCAAGGGAGGCCACAATGGCCATGGAGTAATCAACATTTGACTCTGTGCAAGGGAGCCAAACTGGCCATGGAGCATCAACATTTGACCCTGTGTAAGGGAGGCCACGGATGGCCATGGAGTCATCAACATTTGACCCTGTGCTAAGGGAGGCCACAAGTGGCCTATGGAGTCATCAACATTTGACCCATGTCAAGGGAGGCCACAATGGCCATGGAGTAATCAACATTTGACCCATGTGCAAGGGAGGCCACGGTGGCCATGGAGTAATCAACATTTGACCCATGTGCAAGGGTGGCCAACATGTGCCATGGAGTAATCAACATTTGACCCATGTGCAAGGGAGGCAACAATGGCCATGGAGTAATCAACATTGACCCGTGTGCAAGGGAGGCCACAATGGCCATGGAGCATCAACATTTGACCCGTGGCTAAGGGAGGCCACGGTGGCCATGGAGTAATCAACATTTGACCCATGTGCAAGAGAGGCCAATGGGGCCCTGGAGTCATCAACATTTGACCCGTGTGCTAAGGGAGGCCACAATGGCCATGGAGCCATCAACATTTGACCCGTGTGCTAAGGGAGGCCACGGTGGCCATGGAGTAATCAACATTTGACCCATGTGCAAGGGAGGCCACAATGGCCATGGAGTCATCAACATTTGACCCATGTGCTAAGGGAGGCCACAATGGCCATGGAGCAATCAACATTTGACCCATGTGCAAGGGAGGCCACGGTGGCCATGGAGTATCACATTTGACCCATGTGCAAGGGAGGCCACGGTGGCCATGGAGTCATCAACATTTGACCAGTGTACTAAGGGAGGCCACGGTGGCCATGGAGTAATCAACATTTGACCCATGTGCAAGGGAGGCCACAATGGCCATGGAGTAATCAACATTTGACCCATGTGCAAGGGAGGCCACGGTGGCCATGGAGTCATCAACATTTGACCCGTGTGCTAAGGGAGGCCACAATGGCCATGGAGCATCAACATTTGACCCGTGTGCTAAGGGAGGCCACGATGGCCATGGAGTCAATCAACATTTGACCCTGTGCAAGGGAGGCCACGATGGCCATGGAGCCATCAACATTTGACCAGTGTCTAAGGGAGGCCACGGTGGCCATGGAGTAATCAACATTTGACCCATGTGCAAGGGAGGCCACAATGGCCATGGAGTCAATCAACATTTGACCCATGTGCAAGGGAGGCCACAATGGCCATGGAGTAATCAACATTTGACCCATGTGCAAGGGAGGCCACGGTGGCCATGGAGTCATCAACATTTGACCCATGTCCCAAGGGTGGCCACAATGGCCATGGAGTAATCAACATTTGACCCATGTGCAAGGAAGGCCACGTGGCCATGGAGTCATCAACATTTGACTCGTGTGCCAAGGGACGGCCACAATGGCCATGGAGCCATCAACATTTGACCACTATTCAACTGGAATCTGAAGAAGTGGCAAAAAGAACATGGAAATGTTAAAACGTCCAACATTTGGTGTCACCCGTGGTTCCGGTCCACCCAGTTAAGCTCTAAAACATTCTATAAACATCAATTTTTTGGAGTGAATTTTCATTAAACACTTTAATTCTCAGAGAACCATTTACACCATCTATTCTAAAACAAGTCTGTATTCCAAGGAGAGACTATTAAATTCTCTTGTTACCACGTGTATACATAAACTTGGAGTAAGGAGATCCAGCCCTATGGTAGCCAATAGTCCTGAAATTGACCGGGTTGTCCCTGAGTTTTGACATATTCCAGGCAGAAAAGGTGGGATTGCCATAAATGTCTTAGTGGATAAACAAAATAGGATAAATTTTCACTTCTATTATTCTGATTCAGGACTATGTGGATTATGTCTGACATGACACCTTGGACGCCAAGCACAGCCAAGGACTTGTATCCAAATATATACGTCATTGTCTGATCCCGAGTTTTTCACTCCCAAGATATAATTCAGATCACTCTTTTCCTTCACTTATTAGACACAAGAACTTGGCTTTTCTTAGTGTCTGATCGGGATTTGGGCAGAAGAACTTAACCTGAAATTTCTGGAAGGAACCCATATCTCATACATGAAACACATGAAGGTCTGAGGCTGCACTAGCGAGAGATGCCGAAGACAGCGTGCTCCATTACTATTTCTGTTGTGTTATGCTATGGAGACCAATGTGGAGTCAGATCACCATCCACATCAATATCTATGTTTGATTATTGTTATGGATGATGGACACCTTCCAGAAGTTACCTATGAAGTTGTCATTTGTCATGGAGTTGACTCTTGCATCCATTTTAGTGCCAAACCAAGATAATTAAGGTTTACTGCAATCATGGTTGACGATTCAAAGAGTCATGACTTGGAAAAGTAGTGTTCTACCGGCCCACCATTGTCGATCTCATCTGATACCTTCACCAGTTTGAATGTCTACAGGTCAAGTCACCGGCACCAGTCCCAAATCCCTCATAATCCTTCCCTACAGCCTTACACTTTCACAAATCAGCGACCCCCCTCAGGAGGGGAGCTCAGTCCTGGCCTGCAACTCCCATGAGCCTCAGCGAAAGACACCAGTCCAAATATGCCAAGCATGCCTACGCAGGAGGGAGTCTTCCATTCTTACATTCACCTTTTTAGGCGTGGATAATCTGGAACTGACAGTAGGACAAAGAGCAGGATAGAGATGATTGGTGTGCTGAACCCGGGCTTAGCATGATCGCTTTGAAGGCCTCTCAGCTATAGCCTATAGAGGCACTCTCTGTACAGTGGACATGGCCAGAATGCTCTAAGTTGTCCATGGGACAAACCAAGAATCGTAGGAGTTGTAGGGTTTTATCTCCTCCTTTTATCATTCTATACAGACCTAGTTTCTCCTCCTAAGTTCCTAAATACTGATGACTAAAGCCACTACAGAGATTGGGTTGAAATGCTGCTCCTACTGCTTCTATCTGGACCTATTTGTTAAAGAGATTTGTCTGCCTAAATTTATAAAAATCTGATTACTAAAGCCAGCTGAGAGACTGGGAAGAGATGTTGCTGTCCTGCTTCTATCCTTCTACTTCCATCCAAACCCATTTCTCAAATACGTTCTTCGCCAACGTTTCTAAATATCTGATTACTAAAGCCATCTGAGACATTGAGAGGAGATGAGAGTCTTCTACTTCCATCCAGTCCTATTTCTCAAAGGCTGGCTTCACACGCTCATTTTTGGGGATCCGGGTCTATCCGTTTTGAAATGGATAGAGCGAGATCATTTGGGCCTCCCATGTATCACTGTGGTGCCGGTTTGGTCGTATGTGGCCAAATTAACTTTCTGATTACTAAAGCCGCCTCAGAGATTGGCGTCTAATCCGACCCATTTGTTAAAGAGATTCTTTACCTAAATTTATAACAATCTGGTAACTGAGAGATTGGGAATAGATGCTGCTATCCTGCCTCTATCCTTCTGCTTCCATCCAAGCCTATTTCTCAAAGAGGTTCTCCACCTAATCTCTAAAAGTCTGATTACTAAAGTCGTCGAGATTGAGATGAGATTCTTCCATCCTTCTACTTCCATCCAGACCCATTTCTCAAACTAGCTTTCTAAAAATCTGATTACTTAAAGTTGCCTCAGAGATTGGGGTGAAAAGTTTCTATCCAGGCCTATTTGTTAAAGAGATTTTCCGCCTAAATTTCTAAAAATCTAATGGTTAAACCCAGCGGAAAGGTTGGGAAGAGATTCCGCTATCCTACCGTACTTCTATCCAAACCTATTTGTCAAATAGGTTCTTCACCTAAATTTTAAAAAAATCTGATTACTAAAACCTTCCATCTTTCTACTTCCATCCAGACCCATTTCTCCAAGAGATTCTCCAAACAACTTTCTATTAATGTGATTACTAAAGTCGTCTGAGAGATTGAGATGAGATGAGATTCTTCTGACCTTCTACTTCCATCTAGACCTATTTCTCGAAGAGATTCTCCAAACAACTTTCTAATAATCTGGTTTCTAAAGACGCCTTGGAGATTGGGGTGAAATGTTTCTATCGAGACCTATTTGTTGAAGAGATTTTCCGCCTAAGTTTCTAAAAATCCAATGGTTAAAATCAGTGGAGCGATTGGGAAGAGATTCCGCTATCCTACCCTACTTCTATCCTTCAGCTTCCATCCAAACCTATTTGTCAAAGAGATTCTCCACCTAAATTTAAGAAAATCTGATTACTAAAACCATCTGAGAGATTGAGATGACATTCTTCTGACCTACTTCCATCTAGACCTACTTCTCGAAGAGATCCTCCAAACAACTTTCTAATAATCTGATGACTAAAGCCATCTGAGAGCTTACGATGTGAAGTGTCTATTCACTCCAGATTAATATATACTGTCCCACATTCTAACAAAGCCACACGCTTGTATCAACCCATAATCTAGATCCCACACTCTGTATAAGGAGCGTGTATGTCAGCGACAAATTCATATCTTCTCGTGTAGATGCTTTTTGTAGATTTGTTCTAGGAGCCTCCCAGCCTCGACCCTGGCAGTGAAGGGGTTACAGTAGAAAGTAATTATGAAGGAAGCTGAACATTCTTTTGTGCAGTTTTTTTCCCTGTCCAGCATCAGATTACACCTGGATATTTACCTGTATCTCCCCCTCCCTTCCCCCAAACCTCCCTCCGCTCGGTCACCATCGCTACAGATTGGAAACTGGGAGACATGGGCGGTGGGGTAGATTTATTAATCCCTGGCTTCCAGGTCCAATTAAGGTGCATGTGTTCAACCAACACCAAAAAGCTGCTGAAAAACTCCAAGTGGCCTTATTTGCATCACAGCAGAAGGTGTCAGGGACAGCTGGGCTGAGAATCCCATCCAAATTGGTGGAAAGATCTCATTTTGATGGCCAGCTGTTTCTTCTACGTGGCTGGGGAGGGGAAGCCCTTTGGGCAAGTGAAAGTGGTTTTGCTGTTTTGAGGTTGCCCCCGTCCGGTGACCATAAAGATGAAAGTTCAATTAAGTTTTTGCACTGGTTGTCACTGACACATTTATTACATGATGCACAGTAACAAACCCTACAGCTGCATTCAGCATGGTAATGGTGGCATTTTCGCCTCCGAACAATAATGTCTTCATTGACTGACAGCAACCCGAAATTGTAATACACAAAATATGTGTAAAAGTCTCAGAACTTCAATTTTACAATCATGGAGCATGGATGACCCTTGTAATGGGATCCCATATGTTATAAGTGTCATGTAGCCTCATGCTGGAGGAGGGGGGGCATTTGTCATTATTAAGGGTCCTCCTAATCTCTTAACACGTTAGAAGTCTTGTAAAGTCACTGAATTACAAGAGATTAGCAGCAGCTTCATCGCACATTGCAATTGTATGCATCGGATGACCCTAATTACAATGTAACGCACGACCTGTCTCCGGAACGGATCACGCACATGAGAGCCACGTCTAGATCATGTTCCTTCATACGTAACATTGTCTTCACACCGTATGAAGGGTCTGAAGTTTCTCCATAATCCTATAAGGTGTTTCGTCTCCACATTCTTATCTCCAGTCTAATATAACGTCTCAGTCTTCAGGTGTGCGCTAAGCGATGCGATGCTTTATATTGTTCATGGACTGACACATCCATAATAACACGGGAGGGTACAATCATAGCATTGGGCCGTATAGTCATCAGTAATCTACATAGATGCTCTGATTTATTGTGAAAGAGGTTCTCTGCCTAAATTTCTAAAACTCTGATTACTAAAACCGGTCTGAGAGCAACAGAAGACGCTTCCTTCCTTCTCTAGAGACCGATTTCTGAAAGACATTCTCCATATGAACGTCTAAAAATCAGATTGACTAAAACTGGCTAAAATTGGGATATGATGCTCCTACTCCAACCTATTTGTCAAAGAGGTTCTCCACCCAAGTTTACTAAAGCCGGATGAGAGACAGGAGATTCTTCTATGCTTCTACTTCGCTGTAATGACGATTCGTGACAGAGGTTCTTCACCTAAAATTTCTAAAAATGCGATTTACTAAAACTGGCTAAAATTGGGATATGATGCTTCTATCCAAACCTATTAATCAAAGAGCTTCTCCACCAAGTTTACCAAAGCCGGATGAGAGACATGAGATTCTTCTATGCTTCTCACCTAAATTTCTAAAAATCTGTTTACTAAAGCCGGTTGAGAGATTGAGATAAGATTCTTCTATGATTCTACTTCTCTCTACATGCCAAATCATGACAGAGGTTCTTCACCTAAAGTCTAAAAATCTGATCACTAAAACTGGCTAAAATTGAGATTTAATGCTTCTACCCAAACCTATTTGTCAAAGAGGTTCTCCACCCAAGTTTACCAAAACCGGATGAGAGACAGGAGATTCTTCTATGCTTCTGCTTCTCTCTACATGACGATTCGTGACAGAGGTTCTTCACCTAAAATTTCTAAAAATGCAATTTACTAAAACTGGCTAAAATTGAGATTTAATGCTTCTACCCAAACCTATTTGTCAAAGAGGTTCTCCACCCAACTTTACCAAAGCCGGATGAGAGAGATGAGATTCTTCTATGCTTCTGCTTCTCTCTACATGACGATTCGTGACAGAGGTTCTTCACCTAAAATTTCTAAAAATGCAATTTACTAAAACTGGCTAAAATTGGGATATGATGCTTCTACCCAAACCTATCAAAGACCTTCTCCACTCAGGTTTCTAAAAATCTGTTTAGCCAGATAAGGAGATTAAGATGTGATTCTTCTATCCTTCTACCCTTCTCTACATGCCGACTTCTGTCAGAGGTTCCCCACCGAAATTTGTATAAATCTGATTACTAAAACTGTCTGTGATTGAGATAAGATGCTTCCTTCCTTCTCTCCAGACTGATTTCGGAAAAACGTTCTCCATCTGAATGTCTAAATATCTAATTATGAAAACCAGCTAAAATTGGGACATGATGCTTCTACCCTTCTCTACATGCCGACTTCTGACAGAGGTTTTCCACCTAAATTTCTAATCATCTGATTACTAAAATTGTCTGAGAGCAAGATAAGATGCTTCCTTCCTTCTCTATAGCATGATTTCTAATAGACGTTCTCCAGATATTTAGGTATTGATTTGTAAGGCCCCTTTACATCAGCGTTTCGCTGATGTTTGCGACCGATCTGGCAGGTGGCACCGCATCTGCCTGATCAGCCGACTTGTGACCCAGATTCGGCAAGCCCCATGCATTGTCTATGGGCTTGCGGTCGGGTGCGGCAAGTGCGTTTCTGCCGGATGCGGCAGATCCGGCACTTGCGGCCGCGAACACAAAACGCTGCTTGCAGCTTTTTTTTTTTTTTTGCAAGTGCCGGATCTGGCCAATCCGGCGTAACCACACTTGCCGCACCCGACTTTATAAAGCTAAAAATACAGTATTTATGAAGAGTCGATATATGTAAATGTCTAGAAATCTGATTGCAAAAAACAGTCTGAGAGGTTGGGATGAGCTGCTTCTATCCTCCTTCTATACGGCTTCAGCTTTTATTCTTCTATCCAGATCTATTTATGAAAGTTTATATATCTAAAGGTCTAGAAATCTGATTACAAGAAGCGGCTGAGATAAGGATGAGAGGCTCCATTCCTTCTTCTCCTTTTATAACTTTATCCAGATCTATTTGTGAAAGAAACTACATTTCTGTATATCTGATTAGTAATACCAGATAAGATAGGGATGAGATACGTCTATGCTATCTCCAGATCTGATAGTCTCATTAGTATGGATATGCAACGTCCTCCAGGGACAGGGTTCTCTGTAGCAGGGCCAGCTGGTTCTTTGGGAGGTCACGGTGGTGGTGGCCCGGCTCCATGGCCCTGACTGTGCAGTGAAGTGGGGTATTTACAGGGGATTCTCGTGACGCCACCTGTGGTACTCGGCCAAGGATGGCAGACACTGCAAATTTGGACTGCTGAGGCTGATGGTGCGGAAGCTGGGATGGTACTGCTCCCCACAGTTGGAGCGGGGCCCCAGGGATAGTGTGGCAGTCTAATAGGAAAGTGATGGTCATTGGGGTGCAGGACAGAGGACACAAAATGGTGCAGTTTCCTTTACTTTTACTTGGTAGATGGTAAATCAGGGGTATGGTTACCAGGTGGATAACAGGGTCCAGGCAGCCTGGAAGCATTTGGGAATCCACCTCGCCGGTGGTCGAGGCCTTCCTTCTGTGCTTTCCCTTGTGGGTCCTTGCTGTTTATAGTTATGCTACAGCCCTCTTCCTGCGTGTTAGTTCCTATCCCATATGGCAGGCAGCACAAGACTTCCACGGGCACCACCTTGCTGATGGCAGCTCCGGGCTCTCAATCCGCTGTGGTGCCACCAGGTCTTCAGTGCGGCCCAAAGACTTGCAGCCTCCTGCCCTCCAGATTTGGTTGCCGGGACATACAGTGCCTGTGCCACTAAGGACTCTGACGTCCTTTCTTGCACCTCTCTGGGTGAGCTCACTCGCAGCTCCACTCCCCAGGGCTCCCTCTCTACATCCTCTCCTTTCCCTCTCCTCAGACTTCACTGATCTCACCCCTCCTCCTTGCCAGAACCAGGGCAGCTCCCCTGAAACTCTGGTGCAGAGCTTCCCATTGTGCGCCCAGTAGCCAGGTTGGTGTTAGATGCTGGTGTGTTACCTAGCATGGGGACCTCCTCCTACTTCCTACTGGACCACTGGGGTGCCACAGATGCACTTACAAGCAGCCAAAATCACCTGGGTTATTGGGCAGAATATACCCATTCTGTCTAAAGGCAGATACTATCTAACAAAAACAGGTTTCTTTCCCCCTAAAAAACCTAATGTCTTTCTGTCAGTCCAAGATCTTTCCTAACATCTTCAAACGTGTCCAATAGAGGAGGAAAGTGAGGCTATCTTCTGCCTTAAGCATCAGCCATGTTGTAATCCAATCTGTGGTGTATGGGGACTGTCGACTGTACCATAACCCGTCTTATATCCAAATCTAGTTATAATTACCTTCAATCTTTTCCATACTGGTCACTGTCTGATGCGTTGACTTATACGAGCAGCTGTCATTTTCGGCAGATGTTCAGACATGTCAGGCCGATGACATCACGGCGAGATCTGAAGAATTGTTTTCTTTTTTACTTATTTTTAGAACTGGTTTATGGACACGATATATGGGCTGAAAGTCTTTTGGTGAGATTTATGGGACAACAGTGCTACCTTAATTATTAGATCATCATTATCATCCACTTCTGTGCTTTACTTTATAGAAACTCTGATTAATAAAGCCAGGTGAGAGAGATCAGGACCTGATGTCCGTGCTGCCAGCTGCTTCGATTGTCAGGTTTTTAGGTCAAGGCTATATTGTCAATTTGCTAAACAGCAGAGAACACGAGCAGCCGCTGGTGGCAGTCACATCATATTATTCCTCCTCAGCCTTGTCACGTGTTGACTGCTTTGCTGTCCATCCATGAGTGTTGTTACTGTGTTTAAACTGAGTTTCTTATTCCCCAGGCTTGAAATAGCTCCACTTCCCTCCATTAGATGTCGCAGATAGAGCTCATTTCTACTTGGACCCCATGCTGTAAAGTCGTGCGGTGCTGAGCTGTGTTTTTGCTGCCGTTGACTTCTATTGAAGCTGCTGGGTTTTCCTGGTCCGTGGGTGGAGGTAGGGGCTCTTAGCCTTAAGCTGATCAGGAGCAAAAGGCTAGGATGGCGTCCTGAACCTCCTCACCTTCAGAGGTACCTTCGGGAACAGGGCTAGTCAGGGACCCCAAGTCCAGGGCTACTCCTGAACGCTATTGCCCACCTTACCATCTGATTGCCTTATCAGTCATACCACCCCGTGACAGTGACAACCCAGCACTATTAATCAGATTTTTCGGATAATAAAGTGGAAAAACACATTTTTTTTACTATGACTTGGTTGTGGTTCAGAAATGGTGACAGTTTAGGATCTTTCTACTGATATTCTGTCCTAGACTGCCATAGTTTATCTCATGCACTGAATTGAGTTTACAACTAAAGGGAGGGAAAGGGAGAAGCAGGTCTATGCATCTCTATAAAGCCTGGGTGACCCTGTGACTACATGATCTGGATCAATATTCATTAGGGTCAAGCATTAGTCTCTCATGCACATATCAGTTCTCTGCTTGCTGTCAGTGAATGAGAATCCCAATGGGTGCAAAAATTATATTCTTCACCGAAAAAAATCTAGTACGGTAATGTATTAAGGAGAAAAAGCAGTGCTAAGCCTTCTATAGTGCAGAGTCCGTGCATCTCCCCCTGGGGGCTCCTAATGAAGGCAATTCTAGTAATCTCCAATTCATTATCCACTTTTAAACCTCATCGCTTAGTTTACAAAAGTCATTACAAGTCTGAATAAAAGATTGTTCGCTCATTGGGGGAAGAGGGAGGGAGCGCAAAATTACAAGGGATCGCTCAGCTTCTGTGGTTAATGCCTGGAGGCCTTGTATCCTGACCGGCCCTCCGTGACCCCGGCTTATCTCCAGCGAGTTGTACAGAGGTAGGAAACAGCATTCCTACAATCCCGGCATGCTGGGAGTCGTAGTTTTCAAACTGTTGAAGACACTCAAGTTGAATATCACTCTTCCCGAACTACTTAGTGTTGTCCAAAGGGTCCTCTGATGTCTAATGGCCAGGGTGGGCCATTTTTGATCAAGGCTGGTCTACATACATAGCACTGAGGCTCTGGGGGTCCATTGCTCCTTTAGCGACGCCAGGTCTACTGGTCACATCTTGGTCAACTTGATTTGATTGAGGTCCAGGATCTTCAAGTATCATCCTAGAAGGTTGTAGATGCACTAGGATACGATTGGTGTGCCATAGTCAAACAAACAAGATCATCGGAAAGTCCTTCCTAAAGCTTCTCCGTATGCTACTGATATCAACCCCCGGTCAAACGATAGAATTGAAACGGAAGATAAAGTACCATCTATGGTAGAGAAAATTTCTATCTATTCCTTTAGGTTTGGTTTTGGGTACAAGCAAGGAACTGGTAGAAACAATCAGGGGTTTTCAGCTTAATGTCGGATATTTGGAGTACTTGAAGATCTCTAAAATCCATACAGTCCATAGAGCAGTCAGAATGATTGTATTGGATGTCCACTAGGGATACTGGGGAGTTTTCTGTCATGCTGGACTAAGGGGTGTCCAGCTCCCATGCGTGACATTGGCCCACGGAACAACAGTGTCCGGCGCACTACACAAAACAGACGTGGAGAAACGGAGGGACAAATACAGTGGAACGGGGGAGAGATGATCTCCTGCACTCACCTGTGCTCTGATCTTCCTACCGTCCCTATATAGGTTCTTTCAACTTGTCGCCGAGCAGGATACCTAGTCCCTCACTGGCCCTGATGTTAGCCCTTAATAGGGAAATGGCCAGCAGGAACACTACTCCCAACC
This sequence comes from Allobates femoralis, assembly GCA_033576535.1. Lineage (NCBI taxonomy): Eukaryota > Metazoa > Chordata > Amphibia > Anura > Aromobatidae > Allobates > Allobates femoralis. The sequence goes on along the minus strand of JARQOC010000011.1, from coordinate 229,559,004 downwards.
ACTGCAATAAACAAGACAAGAAGGACGGGGAGACAGACAGGGAACAACAATGCAACTTCACGCCTACTGCCTCGCTCCTTGATAGCAGATGGTTTAGCAGTAGTCGACTCTTCAGAGAACTTCTTACTCCTCAGGAAGCTTGGCCAGGAATGGCTTCAATCACCAGCAAAGGATGCTGGAACCCATGTGAACATATAAAGGGGATGGGAGTGATCACAGAGTAGCCACACCTGGTAAGGAAACTAAGGAGTCTGCGAGCAGCAGAACATTACCTCCTGAACTGCCAAAGGAAAGAAACACGTATAATGTGAAGTCTCAAGAAATGAAGGAGACAGAGGTCCCAAGCCAGTCCAAGTCTCCAAACTAAGAGACCATCATGACCATAGGGGCCCATACATATGCAAGCAAATGCCAATTTTGGTGGGACTGAATGACTTTTCCCGAAGAGAAGAGCCATATTGACGGTCAATGCTGGATTCTTTTATTCTCAAGATGCAATGGGGCTAATTGCAACAAATAAACACAGATATACCTCCAATAACGTACACGCCAATTAGGAGAAGGAAGAAAGATGTGGTTCCTGTACTCTTCCAATGGCGGCTTACCTCTATGGGAACAAAGGATCGGGCATGCTTAACGCCAACATGCCCAATCCTTTTTTCTCCACCATGTAGGTAAAGTCAAAACACCACTGTACACATTAGATCGGTCAATATTAAGAGGCAAGTGAGAGTGGGCTAACCGTAATGATAAAAGGAGTGGGGTAATTACAGGTTTGGGATATAGGAGCCTTTCGCTATCCACCTCTGTTATGGTAACGGCGCAATGTTTGGCGTTTGGGAGACGAGGGGTTAAACCGTGTTGCTTTTGCCAACATTCCTCCTATGAAATGAGCATGACAAAGTAGGGAGGAAAAGTCCCATCCTCCACCCTAATCAATTCAGTATTATCACAGCCATAAAACAGGTCCTAATAGGTAGGAGGCAAGTAAGATCTTGTGCTGGAGGGAACCTGTGCCCAATGACTCCCCTCACTCAGCATGTCACCTCCAAGGAATGCTCGCCCCCTTGTAGACAGATCCACGTCCTCGACGCAGGAGGAGGATGAGGGGGTTCTTCATTTCCACATTTGAGGTCGATTCCTTTATAGGGTTCACATCTCGGTAACATTTTAGATTATGGAGAAGATAAGAGCTGGAGTCAGAAGGGTCAAAGGTTGGGGGTCAGAGGTAAAGGTAGGCATCCAGTAGGCAGTAGATATGGAGAACGTGGTAAAGGGCAAGAATCAGGATGGATGAAGGGATACTACACAGAAAGGTAGAGAAAGGAAGGGATCATGAGCAGGAAAAAGGCAAGGACACCAGACAGATAGGCAGAGAAGGTAAGGAACTGGAAGAAGAGAAGGGCAGAGATACTATACTTGAGAGCGGGTAAAGGACAGCGATACTTGTATCACAGAGAAAGAAAGGGATCTTCTGCATGTACACAGAGGAGGACAGGGTCAAGGTCAGGAAGGTGAAGGGCAAGGACACTGGATTGATGGGCAGAGAAGGGCAGGGACAGTGGACAGGTGGGCAGAGAAGGGCAGGGACAGTGGACAGGTGGGCAGAGAAGGGCAGGGACAGTGGACAGGTGGGCAGAGAAGGGCAGGGACAGTTGACAGGTGGGCAGAGAAGGGCAGGGACAGTTGACAGGTGGGCAGAGAAGGGCAGGGACAGTTGACAGATGGGCAGAGACAGGGACCAGGTGGGCAGAGACAGGGGCCAGGTGGGCAGAGACAGGGGCCAGGTGGGCAGAGACAGGGGCCAGGTGGGCAGAGACAGGGGCCAGGTGGGCAGAGAAAGGCAGGGACTCGGGCCAGGTGGGCAGAGAAGGGCAGGGACAGTGGGCAGAGAAGGGCAGGGACTGTGGACAGGTGGGCAGAGAAGGGCAGGGACTGTGGACAGGTGGGCAGAGAAGGGCAGGGACTGGGGACAGGTGGGCAGAGAAGGGCAGGGACTGGGGACAGGTGGGCAGAGAAGGGCAGGGACAGTGGGCAGAGAAGGGCAGGGACTGTGGACAGGTAGGCAGAGAAAGGCAGGGACTGGGGCCAGGTGGGCAGAGACAGGGGCCAGGTGGGCAGAGACAGGGGCCAGGTGGGCAGAGACAGGGGCCAGGTGGGCAGAGACAGGGGCCAGGTGGGCAGGGACTGTGGACAGGTAGGCAGAGAAAGGCAGGGACTGGGGCCAGGTGGGCAGAGAAGGGCAGGGACAGTGGGCAGAGAAGGGCAGGGACTGTGGCCAGGGGGACAGAGAAGGGCAGGGACTGTGGCCAGGGGGGCAGAGAAGGGCAGGGACTGTGGACAGGTGGGCAGAGAAGGGCAGGGACTGGGGACAGGTGGGCAGAGAAGGGCAGGGACTGGGGACAGGTAGGCAGAGAAGGGCAGGGACTGGGGACAGGTAGGCAGAGAAAGGCAGGGACTGGGGACAGGTGGGCAGAGAAAGGCACGGGCAATGATTTGCAGATGAAGGCAGAGCTATGTACGGAGCAGATAATAATATAATATACAGGTATGTAGCCCGGGGTCTGAGTGACATGTGTAGGGGCACAGGTTTAACCGCTCATTGCCCGCAGCGCTCCCCGGACAGACATGATCTGTGTTCTGTCTCAGTCCGTCCTGTACTCGCTCCGATCTGAGATCTGACAGGTTTCGCCTGAAGCCAGAAAGACGAGAGCGACTCCAACAAACTGTAAAGGAAATTGAACAGTGTAAAAAATGACAATTTCAAATGTTTTTATAACCGAGAAATGGAAACGCCAAAGAAAACACAAACCAGGCGATTTACCCTTTAAATAGTTTCCCTTGGAGAATGACATAATCCCGGAAGACAAATGACCCCATAGACAAATATGACAAGACCAGGCGGCGGGGAAAGGAAATATTTTTCTGCACACCGTACACTTGCCATCCACGATTTGTTTTCCTGACCGATCCACATTTATTAAGAGACCTGCACCCTTCCATAACCATGGCTCAAATTACTTTTTTTTTCCTATTAAATTTAAAATGGGGGCGCTGTTGCATTGGTGTCTATGGCATTATTTGCCATGACCATGGTGAAAAGTGGTAGTGCAGGTCATGAAGGTAAATTTACCTTTTAAATGGATTTTACAGGTGACATTAAGAGAAAATCTAGGCTCTTCATAATAAAAATGCAGCAAAATACAATAAATTATATTCTTATAAAGTCCTGGTAAGAAAGGCTACATCCCCTTTAAGGTCCATGCTTGACCTTAGAGTATTATTACTAATTTCTATTGAGTTTATTTCAGCTCTGAAGTAGTCTTTGCCTCCTCCCTATGAACTAATCAATCAGCGATGGATCTGAGTGAAAGGTGGAAAATTAAGGTTCAGTAAACAGCGGCGACAGGGAGAAAAAAAAAAAAAGGATATTTGATGTATTAAAAGTGCTGCGGGACATTATATCCCTCGCTACATCAAACACAAGCCACGTATTGTCCGGCAAGGATGAAAGGATCCCACGCTTTTGTCCGGACCACGCCCCTGGCAAAGATCGCCACCTTTCATCTTTGCCCTCTGTTATAATGAATGTCCCTACGGGGAGAAAGCGTCAGATCGTTATCCTCCTGTATGGGAGACGTCGGCAATGAGGGGTCTGGATTATCTCCTGTATGGAAAAAAAATTAATTAGATTTTAGGGGCCCCTATAATAAATATTGGGACCCTCTTAGTGTATGATTACACCCAGTGGGATAACTTGAATCTCATGGGTCAATGAGGCCCCCAATTATTGCAAATCATTAATAGCAATAGTCTTTTTCTATAGGCCAAAAGGACTTTTAGGGCCCGCCCCCTACAGGGTCCGAGTTTGATTGCAACCTCTGCACCTATAGTAGTTATGCCTCTGCTTACACGCCTCCCTCCCTGGGGCGTAACTACAATACACACAGACATATCCTGTCTATATGCTGATTTCTAGTAAGTGTTCCATTCATTCCAGTGCTGGATTCACAGCTACACTGCTCAGTTCTGCTGAAGAATATATTCCACGCTAGCTGTTTTACTAGAATAGATGCAGGGGTTGCAATTGCTCCCAGCCCTGGAGCCTAGGGGGGGCCTAAAAGTCCCTCTGGCCTATAGAAAAAGACTAATGCTATTAAAGATTTGCAATAATTGGGGGCCCAGTTGGAGCTTTCACATCGGGCCCATGAATTTTAAGTTAAACCCCTGTTTCCCTCCCTCACATGCTGGCTCTCATCATTCCCCGCACACGTCAGCTGATCCGATCAGCCGACATGGGCAGTTAACTTTTTTGTGCTTGCCACAACATTGTAATAAAATGCAATAATGGGCTATTAAACATCGAATCTACCCAAACATTGTGTCATTTGAAAAGTCAGCTCAAGACTCAAAAAATAAGCCGCCACACAGCCCCAGATCCCGAAATATGAGAATGCTACGGGCTTGGAAAATGGCGACAAATATGCAATTTTTTTTTTCATTACAAACTTCTGAATTTTTTTTACCATTTACATAACAGTAAAAGTGACATGTTTGGTGTCTACGAACTCATACCGACCCGAGGCATCACACGGACACGTCAGTGTTACCATATAGTACTGACCCCAGACATCATACCGACATATCAGTGTTACCATATAGTACTGACCCGAGGCATCAACCGACACATCAGTGTTACCATATAGTACTGACCCCAGACATCATACCGACACCTCAGTGTTACCATATAGTACTGATCCGAGACATCATACCGACACCTCAGTGTTACCATATAGTACTGACCCAGGCATCATACCGACACCTCAGTGTTACCATATAGTACTGACCTGAGGCATCATACCGACACCTCAGTGTTACCATATAGTACTGACCCAGACATCATACCGACACGTCAGTGTACCATATAGCACTGACCCAGACTATACCGACATCAGGTTACATATACTACCAGACATCATACCGACACTCAGTGTTACCATATAGTACTGACCCCAGACATCATACCGACACATCAGTGTTACCATATAGTACTGACCCCAGACATCATACCGACACCTCAGTGTTACCATATAGTACTGACCCTAGACATCATACCGACATGTCAGTGTTACCATATAGTACTGACCCCAGACATCATACCGACACCTGTCAGTTACCATATAGTACTGACCCAGACATCATACCGACACCGTCAGCGTTACCATATAGTACTGACCCGAGACATTATACCGACATGTCAGCGTTCCATATAGTACTGACCCAGACATCATACGACACTCAGTGTTACCATATAGTACTGACCCCAGACATCATACCGACAACTCAGTGTTACCATATAGTACTGACCCCAGACATCATACCGACACTCACAGTGTTACCATATAGTACTGACCCCAGACATCATACCGACACCTCAGTGTTACCATATAGTACTGACCCCAGGACATCATACGACACCTCAGTGTTACCATATAGTACTGACCCCAGACATCATACCGACACCTCAGTGTTACCATATAGTACTGACCCCAGACATCATACCGACACCTCAGTATTACCATATAGTACTGACCCGAGACATCATACCGACACCTCAGTATTACCATATAGTACTGACCCGAGACATCATACCGACACCTCAGTGTTACCATATAGTACTGACCCCAGACATCATACCGACATTCATATTACCATATAGTACTGACCCGAGACATCATACTGACACGTCAGTGTTACCATATAGTACTGACCCAGACATCATACCGACACCTCAGTATTACCATATAGTACTGACCCGAGACATCATACTGACACGTCAGTGTTACCATATAGTGAACACGTTGAATAAAAAACCCAAAAATCATTGCATTTTGTTTGCAATTATACTTCCCTTTGAATTTTTTCCCTACATTCTATGATAAAATAAATGGCGTCATTCAGAAGTACAACTCGTCCTGTAAAAAAACAAGCCTGATATGTCTATAATGATGGAAAAATAAAAAAGTTATGGCTCTTGGAAAGAGGGGGGGGATGGAAAATTGTCATGTGAAGGGTTAAAGACATCATCACTGTCCCCATTGGGGCTCACAATGTAAATGTCCTATCCTGTGGGCCCCAGGGTTAATCATTAGCCCTGTCCACCATTGGGCAGCATTCACCATACCAGGATGAGGAGATCACTGCTCCTGACACCAGGCGGCTCTGCTCCATAGTGAGGGGCCCCCGCCGGTTATGGAGCTGTCAAAACAATTCTGGAGAGCTTGGAGTAAAAATGGAAGATAAATTCCCTGGAGTAAGAGAGATTGATGAGAGTGTTTACCGCAGGGTGGACCGTGTGCGTGGCGCGATGACAGACGGGCGGTATTATCAGTATATCTGGTAGAGAACACCCCCCCAATAATAATATCATACATATATGGCACTATTACACGGCGTGCCCTGTGGATGTCACCGTGATATATATAGTTGACACTGAGCGACATAATAGCCCTATTACATTGGTATCAGGGTGGTCATTTATACTTGTGGTCTGTATGGCGGTATTATTTTATGGCAGTCTTACTGAGGACACTGTATAAATCTATTAATTGTTCACTGTGGCGGTATTTTAACATATGTTGGCTGCAACTGTGATACAGTAATTAGAAACTTCAGATTATTATTATCTGGACACTGTATGGCGGTGTTATTGGGGCACAGAACATGACTAATATTTGTACACTTTATTGGCATTATGATTAATAGGATTAGATTACATGTTGGCCAGTACATTGATTCTGCAATGTATGATACATTGGGTTAGAAACTTGGGTCACTGTATAGAACTATTATATGTGCACTACAGCAGCATTATATGGACACTACAGTTTATCATTTTAGATTACCGTATATGTTCGCTGCTAATGTGATATAGCACTATATGGCGCAGTTGAACATTGTGTGCTTTTTTATTTAAGCACTGTATATGGCAGTATAATTTGTAACTGCATAGAATGAGTACTGCAACAGGCATTATATGGCCACTATATTGGATTATATGATGACTGATAATGTATGGTGTTATGATTTCAGCCCTGTATATATAGAACTAAAACATTGCATCAGGAATTATATGTATATTATAATGGATATTCAAATATATATTGGCTACTGATATAGCAACATATAATAGTTGATGTGTTTTATATTGAACACCATATGGCAGCATTATTTGTATAGAATTGATATTTGTGCACTGAGGCGGGCATTATATAGCTTAATTACTGATAATATTACATTATGTTGGCATGTACTGTCATATAGTAGTATATTAAACAGGTGGAAAGTATATGGTATATGATAATTGTTTCAGCACGATATGGCAATATTATTTGGACACTATATAAACCTACGGTAATAATTGTGCAGTGCGCAGGCATGGTATGGACACTATATTAGATTATATGTTGGCTGGTCCTATGATATAGTAATGTATAGTGTTATTATTTGAGTATTGTATGGCAGTATTATTTGGGCATTGTATAAAACCACTATATGTGTACATCATAGCAGCACTATAACTGATATTATTAGATTCTATGTTGGTTGGTACTGTTGTATTGCAAAATATGGCACGGTTAGTTTGAAACTTTATATTGCACTTTTTTTAGCATGTATGGCGGTATTATTTTGGGCACTAAGCAAGACGCTACCGACCAAAGTTTATATGCAGTAAAGAACCTCATGGCCACGATGCGAAAGATCCAATGGGTCCTCCAACTATTGCAAATATTTAATAGCATTAGTCTTTTTCTATAGGCCAAAGAGACTTTTGGGGACCCCTAGGCTCCAGAGCCCGAGTGTGTTTGCAACCACTCCACCTTTTATAGCTGCGCCCCTGTTTATACGGTTTTGAGGTTCCATGTTGTAGAAGAGTTCATTTCTATGACTCCAAATGACATTTGTCCTCTTTCGGAACCCCCCCCCCCCCAGACAACCATACCTAAACTACAATAACCCTCATCCTGTCACTGTCTGATGTTCCCCAGAAGACCAGACACAAAGAGGAGGTTCCCCATATGGCCAGGATACAAGTGTGTCACCCTGTCACCCCCTGGTTGACAACTCACAGAATGGACAGGGGGTGGGGGGTTTGGGGTTGGGGTTTGGCGGCTTTCATGTTTGGTGTTTACAAATGGTGTCTGAAGTGGAGAAGCCTTCAAGCAGTTGTTCCATCTGCCACTAAAATGTTCCATCTCTTGAGTTTATCAAAAAGACAACGAAGCGGGGGAGGAGAGGGTGTACAAACTTATACAAACAGTGACAACAGACAAAGGAGGCAGACATTGAAATCCCCTACATGGCATGTTGGGACACAGCACATACATGTGGTGGGGGGTCTTTGACGTTAGACATCCCTCTGAAGGGTGAACGCCACTTTCATTTTTTTTTATTTGATGATTCAGAAGAGCCCTCACCCCCTAAGAAGAAGGAAACATGACATCATAATACATTATTGGACTTTTATAAATGCTGATCATGCCTTTAGGTAAAAAAACATTATGGCTGCAACGATACGAAACGGACTCGTTATAATGGTGCAACGCCATTCCCGTCTGTGAGGTGGCGTCAGGTTTCAATGAGGGAACTGCAGCATCTTGGGGGCATTGGCCATGGTATTATTATAAAGGGCTATGCCATATATTACTGTGTTGCAGGGGTTCCCAACCAGGGGCTCGCGGGCTCCTAATGTGAGGTTCACGGCTTCATGGTCAGGCGAGTGCCAATCTCAATTTTGTTGGCGTCCACTGAGAGCAGTACTAAGTGTCCAGGGGCACTCAGGGGGGCACTTAATAAAGGGCACTCAGGGGGGCATCGTGTGATAAAGGGCACAATGGGCATTATAACTTTAGAAAGGGGTGATGGGGCATTATTACTTCATAAGGGGACACGGAGGAAAATATTACTTGAGAAGTACTCCAGCCATGATTTTCTAAAGGGGCATTAATATTTTTTAAAGGGGTGTTCGGTTCGACAAGTTATTACATTAGTGGGCATTCTGGCCACTATTACTTTATGAAGCAGCACTCCGGGACATTAGTACTAGTTAAAGGGGTGCCGTACTTAGTCTATTATTTAGGGGCCACTCAGAGCATTATTACTGGTTAAGGGGGCATTATCGCTGGATAAGGGGGCATTATCGCTGGATAAGGGGGCATTATCGCTGGATAAGGGGGCATTATCGCTGGATAAGGGGGCATTATCGCTGGATAAGGGGGCATTATCGCTGGATAAGGGGGCATTATCGCTGGATAAGGGGGCATTATCACTGGATAAGGGGGCATTATCACTGGATAAGGGGGCATTATCACTGGATAAGGGGGCATTATTACTGGATAAGGGGGCATTATCGCTGGATAAGGGGGCATTATCGCTGGATAAGGGGCATTATCACTGGATAAGGGGGCATTATCGCTGGATAAGGGGGCATTATCGCTGGATAAGGGGGCATTATCACTGGATAAGGGGGCATTATCGCTGGATAAGGGGGTATTATCACTGGATAAGGGGGCATTATCGCTGGATAAGGGGGCATTATCGCTGGATAAGGGGGCATTATCGCTGGATAAGGGGGCATTATCGCTGGATAAGGGGGCATTATCACTGGATAAGGGGGCATTATCGCTGGATAAGGGGGCATTATCACTGGATAAGGGGGCATTATTACTGGATAAGGGGGCATTATCGCTGGATAAGGGGCATTATCGCTGGATAAGGGGGCATTATCGCTGGATAAGGGGGCATTATCACTGGATAAGGGGCATTATTACTGGATAAGGGGGCATTATCACTGGATAAGGGGGCATTATCGCTGGATAAGGGGGCATTATCGCTGGATAAGGGGCATTATCGCTGGATAAGGGGGCATTATCGCTGGATAAGGGGGCATTATCGCTGGATAAGGGGGCATTATCGCTGGATAAGGGGGCATTATTACTGGATAAGGGGGCATTATCACTGGATAAGGGGCATTATCACTGGATAAGGGGGCATTATTACTGGTTAAGGGGGCATTATCACTGGTTAAGGGGGCATTATCACTGGTTAAGGGGGCATTATTACTGGTTAAGGGGGCATTATCACTGGATAAGGGGGCATTATCACTGGATAAGGGGGCATTATCACTGGATAAGGGGGCATTATCACTGGATAAGGGGGCATTATCACTGGATAAGGGGGCATTATCACTGGATAAGGGGCATTATCACTGGATAAGGGGCATGATTACTGGATAAGGGGGCATTATCACTGGATAAGGGGCATTATCACTGGATAAGGGGGCATTATTACTGGTTAAGGGGGCATTATCACTGGATAAGGGGGCATTATCACTGGATAAGGGGGCATTATTACTGGTTAAGGGGCATTATCACTGGATAAGGGGCATTATCACTGGATAAGGGGGCATTATCACTAGATAAGGGGACATTATCACTGGATAAGGGGGCATGATTACTGGATAAGGGGGCATGATTACTGGATAAGGGGGCATTATCACTGGATAAGGGGGCATTATTACTGGATAAGGGGCATTATCACTGGATAAGGGGGCATTATTACTGGATAAGGGGGCATTATCACTGGATAAGGGGGCATTATCACTGGATAAGGGGGCATTCAAGGCATGAGTACTGGTTAAGGGGGAATTATTACTGGTTAAAAGGGAGCTGAAGGGGTATTTTTACTTTAGAAAAGGAAACTTGGGAAATTATACCCTTCAAAAGGAGTCTTTCTTCTCAGAACGTGTAAACCCGTACAGTACCGGAAAAGAAAAAGTAATCCAGGCAGGTCCGAAACTAAATATGGCAAAAAATGGTTAGAATTGTCCCACATGGGACAGACAGGGAACATGCCTGGGGTCATGTATCAAGATGGCGACCTTTATTGGCTACTAAATGTCATATGGTTATAACTGTGATGCATCCAACATGGCTGCTCCATCAGTGAGCTGCTTTGTTGCCCATAGCAACCAATTACAGTGCAGCTTTCATTTCTAAAACTCCTCTGGTAGAATGAAAGCCTCGCTGTGATTGGTTGCTATGGGTAACGGACCTAGGATTGAGGCCTAGTACCGTAAACATGTCTCCTGATCCTGATTTCTACCTCCTTGTGGTGCAGGCGGCCATTACTGACCATTTATGGTCCAATTTGTTTTTTATTTGATTTTATTGAAAGCAGATAATGAGTGCGGGGTTACGGATGGAGACGACTATCGCTGAGGAAGTCTCTGAGGGCGTTACATTGGGCTGAGGACACTTCATATACAGAAAAGTCTGAGTGTAAAGAGCCCTTTTAGGAAAAACATAAGATCTATCTGTAGGACTACAAGTCTTCATCATGCCTTGTCACCTAGGTAGGGTGAGACCAATTCTAAAAAATGGGCAGCATTGCTGGTACTAGAGTAGAGCTCAGCAGACAGTATCCAATAGGATAGTATTAGATACACAGCTCAGCAGACAGTATCACACAGGATAGGATTAGATACACAGCTCAGCAGAGTGTATCACACAGGAGAGGATTAGATACACAGCTCAGCAGGCAGTATCCAATAGGATAGTATTAGATACACAGCTCAGCAGACAGTATCCAATAGGATAGTATTAGATACACAGCTCAGCAGACAGTATCACACAGGATAGGATTAGATACACAGCTCAGCAGACTGTATCACACAGGATAGGATTAGATACACAGCTCAGCAGACAGTATAACACAGGATAGGATTAGATACACAGCTCAGCAGACAGTATCCCACAGGACAGGATTAGATACACAGCTCAGCAGGCAGTATCCCATAGGATAGTATTAGATACACAGCTCAGCAGGCAGTATCCCAAAGGATAGTATTAGATACACAGCTCAGCAAACAGTATGCCACAGGATAGGATTAGATACACAGCTCAGCAGACAGTATGCCACAGGATAGGATTAGATACATAGCTCAGCAGACAGTATCACACAGGACAGGATTAGATACACAGCTCAGCAGACAGTATCACACAGGACAGGATTAGATACACTGCTCAGCAGACAGTATTACATATGACAGGATTAGATACACAGCTCAGCAGACAGCATCACACAGGATAGGATTAGATACACAGCTCCACAGACAGCATCACACAGGACAGGATTAGATACACAGCTCAGCAGACAGTATCACACAGGAGAGGATTAGATATACAGCGCAGCAGACAGTATCACACAGGATAGGATTAGATGCACCATTCAGCAGACAGTATCACACAGGAGAGCATTTGATACACAGCTCAGCAGATAGTATCGCACATTATAAGATTGGATATATGGCTCAGCAGACAGTATAACATGATAATATTAGATACAATGGTTCAGCAGACGGTACCACATATGATAGCTTTAGATACACAGCTCAGCAGACAGTATCACACAGGATAGGATTAGATACACAGCTCAGCAGACGGTATCACACAGGAGAGGATTAGATACACAGCTCAGCAGACGGTATCACACAGGAGAGGATTAGATACACAGCTCAGCAGACGGTATCACATAGGAGAGGATTAGATACACAGCTCAGCAGACGGTATCACACAGGAGAGGATTAGATACACAGCTCAGCAGATAGTATCAGAGAGCATTAGATACACAGCTCAGCAGATAGTATCACACAGGAGAGCATTAGATACACAGCTCAGCAGATAAGTATCACACAGGATTAGATACACAGCTCAGCAGATAGTATCGCACATTATAAGATTGGATATATTGGCTCAGCAGACAGTATGACATGATAATATTAGATATAATGGTTCAGCAGACGGTAACACATATGATAGCTTTAGATACACAGCTCAGCAAACGGTATCACACAGGATAGGATTAGATATGCAATTTAGCAGACAGTATCACACAGGATAGGATTAGATACACAGTTTAGCAGACAGTATCACACATGGTAGAATGAGATACTGTCTGCTGAGTTGTGTATCACCACATGATGGATTAGACACACAGCTCAGCAGGCAGTGCCATCCACAATAGGTTTAGATGCATCTAAACAGACAGTTTCACATATGATATTGGGAAATCTCTTGCCATATCCGGCGGTGCTATATGTTTATCAGATACGACAGAACTTAGATGCAGCAGAGCTCAGTTTATCAAACTCTCGGTAAGTTGTGTTCTCCGACTGCGCTCTCTTGTGCTTGCTTTTGCATAGGACTGCCATCCCCCTTTCACACAATGCCAACTTATTACTAAGATTTGTTATTTCTATAGCGCCAACATATTCCGCAGCACTTTACAACTCAGAGGGGACACAGAGGCGATATCAGACCCGGCAGAGCTGAGACCAAGTCAGCTCTGCTACATCTGCACACATGCAAGGAAACCTTACCTTCAAAGTCAGAGAGGATCCCCTCCAAGTGGTCATTGACAGATAAGTGAGCCATCCTCGCCCCAATCCTCGATCGCAGTGAGACTCAAATGTCGGGGCCAAACGAGGCGACGTTCCACATGTGCGGGGTCCAGATGTGCTGATCCCCCTGTACCAGAGTCGCCCCTTGTGCTGCTGAGCCCTGCACACTGCACTGTGAGCTGCAGGACCCAGGAGTGGAGGGAGCTAGGAGCCAGCAATCCCCTCCTCCAGATGATGAGGATCAGTTACACCCCCCACATACCTTGTAGGAATCCCCATCCTCTCTCTGCAACTTATTTGATCAGCACATCTGGAAGGGGGCAGAAGAAGAGGAGGGGGTGCAGCCAAATCCTGGGCTTCTCCTCTTTAACTCTCCTCCTGCTGAGGAATATAAATGCAAAAAGTTATTATTTATTTTGCTCATTTATATAGTGCTATTAATTCCACATCGCTGTCCCCATTGGGGCTCACAATCTAAATACTATTGTGCAGTGTCGGTACTTTAAGCTCATGGGCCCTGATGCAAATGCTCCAACGGGGCCCCCAATTATTGCATATCTTTAAAAGCATTAGTCTTTTTCTATAGGCTAGAGTGACATTTGGGGCCCAGATGCGATTGCAACCCCTGCTATTGTGCAATGTGATGGATTGCAAGCTCCTGAGACCAACTAGATCAGTATTTCTCAACTCCAGTCCTCAGGACCCACCAACACGTCGTGTTTTCAGGATTACCTTAGTATTGCACAGGGGTTTGAATTATCCCCAATGCAGGTGATTAAACTATCACCTGTGCAATGCTAAGGAAATCCTGAAAACATGACAGATAAGATAAGATAAGATAAACTTTATTGATCCCGGAGGAAATTACAGTATTACAGCAACAGAACAAAGATCAAGAACATTTCACACTTTACAAAATAAATCTATATGGACAGCAGATGTGGGTAGACTGGTACATGTACCTCACCTATTCCCCCCCATACACATAGAACATGACGTGTTGGTGGGTCCTGAGGACTGGAGTTGAGAAACACTGAACTAGATCAATGCAAACCGATGCAGCAGGAATACCTACCCCAGACCCAAGTGCAATCAATGTAGAATGGAAAGTTCTGCAACTTTCTAAATAATAATAGCAAAAGCAATAAGAATAATAATAGACTTTGTGCATTAAAGGGAATCTGCTAGCAGGTTTTTGCTATTCCATCTGAGAGCAACATAATATAGGACCAGAGATCCTGATGCCAGCGATGTGTCACTTAATCACCTGCTCAGTGTAGTTTTGATGAAATTCACTGTTTAATCATCTGGAGATAATCATTAGAGGACTACTTGTCCTGCTGTCAGGTAGTCCGGCACATTCATGAACTGTGAAATCTGCATCAGAGAAAACGGTAATTTTTATCAAAATGACAGAAAGCAGCTCAGTAAGTGACACATCACTGGAATCAGGGTCTCTGTCTCTAGATTATGCTGCTCTCAGATGGGATGGCAAAAACCTGGTGACAGATTCCCTTTAATTCTCGATTTTTAAGACATCCAGAGCTGAAAACCTGCCAGACCTCATACTTCTCACAGATTGTTACTATTATACCGCAGGGGCGTAACTACCACAGGTGCAGGGTTGCGATCGCACCCGGGCCTTGCAGCCTAGGGGTCCCAAAAGTCCCTTCGGCCCATAGAAAAAGACTAATACTATTAAAGATTTGCACTAATTGGGGGCCCCGTTGGAGCCTTCGCATCAGGGCCCCTGGGCCTGAAGTTACGCCACTGTATACCAGGATACATTTTTTCCTGCACTGATACATTGTAACAACACATCAGGTCAGGGAGAACTTTGTGCTGCTGATGCATTTCTCTCGCAGAAGATTGTCTAGACTGGATACAACTGTAACAAACCCTCAGCCTTGAGGAGTGTAGATGTAAACAGCCTGCTGATCCTAAGGGAATCTGTAACCAGGTTTTTGACGTTCCATCTGAGAGCAGCATAATGTGGAGACAGAGACCCTGATTCCAGCAATGTATCACTTACTGAGTTGCTTGCTATTATTTTGATGAAATGATTGTTTTCTCTGCTGCAAGTAGTCCTGTAATGATAATCTCCAGATGATTAAGAAGTAATGTTATCAAAACTACACTGAGCAGACCAGTAAGTGACACATCGCTGGAATCAGGGTCTCTTTCCCTACATTTTGCTACTTTCTCAGACAAGGTGGCAAAAACCTGGTGACAGGTTCCCTTTAAATGGTAGTTGGATGCAATCTATTGTTCTCTATTATCCAGAATAGACAGTTCATTCCAGAATAGACACAATTTACTGTAAGGAAACAGAGTTTGGTCTACTAGGCTAGAACAGGTAAGACAGGGATTACTATCTATTGCACACAGTGATCAGCCATTTCTGCCAGGGCAGAGGGGATTCTTTCTTTCTGCAGGTTCCTCTCCCCCTGGTTATACACACTGTATATTTTCTGCTCTGTATATTATATTACTGTGTATAATAAGATGTCAGATGGTGGGGAGCGGTAAGGTTGGGCGGGCGGCGGTGGTGGTTGGGGGCATTCGCTCGTGTTTCCATGTAGGGTCTATTTAAGGATAATATCAGGTTCTGGTTTTGGCTCCAATCGAAAAATTATAAAGCAAAAGATCAAAGGAAATTCACAGGAAGATGATTGTCTGCAGCGGGGGTAATTAAACCATAATTCTTAGAGATAATTATGTTAGCGTAGACCGCAGGCGAGTGTCAGCACTGTGGGCGAGCGTGGCCGGGTCATACACGGGGCACGCCAGTGGAGTACATACGATAGGAAGGAGGCGATCCATGGGTAGAGATGCTGCCGGCACATGGAAAAAGAAATAACTCCTCTGCCCATGTGATGGCATAAAAAAGCTGTCCGTGCGGTGACACCACTAGAGCTGTCCGTGTGGTGACATCACTAGAGCTGTCCGCGTGGTGACATCACTAGAGCTGTCCGTGCGGTGACATCACTAGAGCTGTCCGTGTGTGACATCACTAGAGCTGTCCGCGTGGTGACATCACTAGAGCTGTCCGCGCGGTGACATCACTAGAGCTGTTCGCGCGGTGACATCACTAGAGCTGTTCGCGCGGTGACATCACTAGAGCTGTCCGCGCGGTGACATCACTAGAGCTGTTCGCGCGGTGACATCACTAGAGCTGTCCGCGTGGTGACATCACTAGAGCTGTCCGCGCGGTGACATCGCTAGAGCTGTCCGCGCGGTGACATCGCTAGAGCTGTCCGCGCGGTGACATCACTAAGCTGTCATACACGAACATTTTTATTGGTTGGTCTCCGCCCCTTTGACTAGTCGGGCAGAATAGGTGACAGAACAATTCAGCAATCCGACATCTCCACATGATGGACACACATAGGACACAGGAAAGCCGAGATTCTCAGGATATGACACCACCAAACATCACTTAAATAATACCGCCATACAGTGCCATACACAGCACAAATATCTGAGTGGGTGCAGGGGTTATTGATTGCCCCAATGTATGTACCCCCCACAATCCTGCCCCTACCCACACTGATCACTGAGCACTAGACCTGCTGGGGATAATGATCTGACCCATCTGCTGAGGTGACTGGTGACCTGAGCCATGATCTGATCCCCAGCTGTGCCCTGTGTGTCCTGGGCAGGGGGTGACAGACATTGGCACAGAGGTGTGAACGAGGTCTGTGATCACATCATCTGTTAGCACCAGCCTGCTAATGTACAGGAGGGAGGGGGTCCTATGTGATTACAGCTGTATAGACCCCCATCTGTGGTTACATGGTCAATGTCACCTATACAATGGGGAATGTATCACACCATAGGCTTAGATTTATCTGTTCAGTACACATGAGAAGCTTCGATACACAGCTCAGCAGACAGTATCACACAGGATAGGATTAGATACACAGCTCAGCAGACAGTATCACACAGGATAGGATTAGATACACAGCTCTGCAGACAGTATCACACAGGATAGGATTAGATACACAGCTCAGCAGACAGTATCACACAGGATAGGATTAGATACACAGCTCAGCAGACGTATCACACATGATAGGATTGGATACACAGCTCAGCAGACAGTATCACCCCAGGATAGGATTAGATACACAGCTCAACAGACAGTATCACACACAGGATTAGATACACAGCTCAGCAGACAGTATCACACAGGATAGGATTAGATACACAGCTCAGCAGACGGTATCACACAGGAGAGGATTCGATACACAGCTCAGCAGACAGTATCACTAATGATTGCTGAGCTGTGTATCCAATCCTGACAGAATGAGCCTTTCATACACATCTCAGTAGACAGTATCACACACAGGAGGATTAGATACACAGCTCAGCAGCACCTCTTTATGTATTTGCTGCTGCTCCGGTTGGGTCTGGCGGTTTCGGGGACAGGTGCTGCTCCAGACAATCCCGGCTTTGTCCTGGATTCAGATATAATTACAGAGGGGCCGCCGCTCTACAAATTGGTGTGTAATAGGACGATATCAGGATATATAATTCTCCACTCAGGGACTCTGCAGTATTTGGATTGTAAATATAAGCAATTGTGCAATTTTCTGCTTATTAGAATTTGCAATCGTTCCTGAGATATTAACACTTGTCTCTTGTTTACAGCTCGTTGCCTTGGAGACCGACCATGGATAGACAAAGGAGAATTCACAGTGCGTACAAGCTCTTCACTATAGAGCTTGTAAGCATTGGCCAGGATCAGTGTCAAGGTGAGAATAAGCCTATAATACTGAAGAATAGACTGCAGGTAGGAAAAATAGCCTTAAGATCTAGTATTGAACACAGATATAAATCACTATTGTATAGTATATATTGTATAGGCATTTTTCCTTTGAATTGTCTGCATATCTAATATAATGTAGATCTGGACTACAATGTATCTCCTTATGGAGAGATGATATGTCAGGTCTGGCATGTCAGTATATGAGGAGACTTATGGCCTCTTTACACACCAACTGATCTGTCCAATTTCAGAACAACTCACTGGTTGCAGTGAAATCATGGACACATTGTACCATTTGTACACAGCCACAAGATAGAACAATGTGTCCATGATTTCACTGCAACCAGTGAGTTGTTCTGAAGTTGGACAGATAAGTTGGTGTGTGTAAAGTGGCCCTTAAACGCCTTGCATGCTCCTCTGGGAAATTTAATATGCAAATTGCCTCTTTAAAGAGGACTTGAACTCTAGCACCACCTATAGGTAGTAGCAATCTTAGGGCCGCTTCACACTGCGGCATGATCCGGTCCGTTCTGTCCAGGAGGCCCCTGACAGCCGCGGACCGGATCTGCACAGAGGACTGGGGGGCTATTATGCCTCCGGTCCAGTGTGCAGCGCACGCAGTTCCGCAGCTGATAAGTCAGGACCGCGGGCGCCGCGGTCCTGACCTGTCAGCGGCTGCAGCTGCATGCGCTGCACACTGGACGGAGGCATAATAGCCCCCCAGTCCTCTGTGCAGATCCGGTCCGCGGCTGTCAGGGCCTCCTGGACAGAACCGGAACGGATCATGCCGCAGTGTGATGCGGCCCTTAATACTTTGCACTGAGGAGGAGCAACCACTGTGAGACACCTGTTTGCAAATTGAGAATATGGTTTGGTTTATATCCTAGGTCATATAAGGTTTGTTAAAGGGTCAATATTGACTTTCAGGATTGCTACTTCCAATATGTGGCACTAGAGTTCAAGTCCTCTTTAAAGAGGCAATTTGCATATAATACAATATAATGTAGTGTAGAAACCTCATCTGTCTCTACAGAATTACTGCAGTGTATATGTATTCTGGGTACACAGTGCCACCTCCTGGAGGCTGTGCAGTACTGCAAGAGAAATATTGCTCAAATGACATATTCCGCAGAGATTTACAATTCAGAGGGTGTGCTATACAATACAATACTATATAATAAAATATAATAATACAATAATGATACAATACAATATTAACATAAAATACATTACAATATGAGATAATACAAAAATAATACAATATAGACCACATGAGACGAAAAGTACATACATACATCACTGAGCCCATTAGGTGTGAGGACTCTGCTCGCAAGCTACAATCTATGAGGAAATAGGGGAGACACAAAAGGTAATAGTAACAAATGCCATCAAATATGGTCCAGCCATCAATATAATAAGTAGGGGATTCAGATAATGCTGCATGAACCGGTCACCAGCCAGAATCTGTGCAAGAACAGATAAAGTGCTATAAAATGCCTTGTGGTGTAGAAAGATGATACAAGAGGCCAGATTGGAGAAGGACAGAATGGGAATACTTACATAGATGAGGTGAGGTGATAGGCCAGTCTAGAGACATGTGTCTTTAACACTCGCTTAAAGCTATGGATATTTGGAATTAATTGAATTGTTCATGGTAATCCATTCCAGAGAATTGGTGCAGCTCGTGAGAAGTCTTGGAGATGGTAGTGGGAGGTTCGGATGGTAGCTGATGTCAGTCTTAAGGCCCTGTCTCACATAACGATATCGTTAGAGAGATCTTTGTAACCTGTGACGTTACAACGATCTCTCCAGCGATATCGTTATGTGAGACACTTAGTAGTGATCAGGCCCCTGCTGTGAGGTCGCTGATTGCTGCAAAGTGCTGCGGGTCATTTTTTGATCGTTGGTTTCTCGCTGGTCAGCACGCATCGCTGCGCGAGACACAGCTATCAGTGACCTCACTGGCTGGTAACCATGGTAAACACGGGGTATCTAGGCAGCGCGCGCTGCCTAGATACACGGTTTACCATGGTTACCAGCGTCCTCCCTGCTTAGCACTGCCTGTAAGCAGGGAGAACGCTGGTAACTATGATAAACAGCGGGTATCCAGGCAGCGTGCCTATAAGGCAGCGCTAAGCAGGGAGGACGCTGACATCGCCTTCAGCGATGTGGGAGGTGGCTCCCATGGCCCTGATCGCTGGGGAGATCTGCCTGTTTGACAGCTCCCCAGCGATCAGGTAACGACGCTCCAGCGATCCCGGCAGGTCGTTATCGCTGTCGGGATCGCTGGAGTGATCGTTATGTGAGACAGGGCCTTTAGGTCACTTGTGGAACGGAGGGTACGTGTAGGGCGATAGACAGAGATAAGGGAAGAGATGTAGGGCGGTGCAAAACTGTGGAGAGGATGGGTAGGTGATAGACAGATGAGGAAGAGATGTAGGGCGGTGCAGAACTGTGGAGAGGATGGGTAGGTGATAGAGAGATGAGGGAAGAGATGTAGGGTGGTGCAAAACTGTGGAGAGGATGGGTAGGTGATAGACAGATGAGGGAAGAGATGTAGGGTGGTGCAGAACTGTGGAGAGGATGGGTAGGTGATAGACAGATGAGGGAAGAGATGTAGGGCGGTGCAGAACTGTGGAGAGGATGGGTAGGTGATAGACAGATGAGGGAAGAGATGTAGGGTGGTGCAGAACTGTGGAGGGCTTTGTGGGTGAGTGTGATAATTTTATATTGTAGCAGATTGGCAAACAGAGCAATGACTGCCCCAGGATAGAGGCATCGGTGAAGCGGTTGTAGAGGAATATGATCCTGGCTGCTGCATTCAGGATGGATTGGAGAGGAGAGAGTTTAGTAAGAGGGAGACCGATTAATAGAGAATTGCAATAATCCAGGCGAGAATGAATAAGGGCAACAGTTAAGGAACCTTTACACACTGCAACTATCACTGGCGATCGGTAGCAATCGTGCGTGCACGTTTTTAACGGTTGCTAACGATCGCCGATGCCGCATGTACACACCACAATTGCGCCCTCAACCTAAGGGAACGTAGCTCCCCGAAAGTTCCAACAGATCCTGCGGGAAACATCCGGTTGAATCCCGACTCCGCTTCACACGCCGCAATCAGTAGGGGAATGTGGGTGTACATGTTCTGCGGCACCAAAACATAGGCGTGACAGACTCGTGTATTCCGTGACGCTAACACGCTGATTGGACAACGCAATAGCGTCATGATTGGCAGCCTGCGCAGGAAGGCTGGCTAATACATAACTCCATTGCCATTGTGTAGTGTGAATGGACAGCTGTTCAAATATGGCGCCCTGTGCAGGGACAGCAATGGAAACACAGTAGCCCCCACCAATCATCGCTGATGGGGCGCGGTATCGATGACGCTGTGGCACACCCCTGGGAAATCACTAGGCGACGCAGATTCCATCCCTATCGCCCGTTTACACGCCAATACCAGGGCAATTCTCCCTTTGGGTTGCCTCTGATTTTAGAACACGGCTGTGAAACCGCAATCCGGAGCAACTGCGAGAAACCCGATCACTTTCCCAAATTACACGCCGCAACTTCGTAGCAATTTCAAGGCAACCGTGACAAAAATCCCGATTGCCTGGCAGTTGCTACACCGTGGTTGAGAGGTGTAAAGGTACCTTTAGAGTTTTTGCAGAGGCAACAGTAAGAAAAGGTTAAATTCTAGAGATGTTTTTGAGGTGTAGATGACATGAGCGAGCGATAGACCGGATGTGAGGAGTGAAGGAGAGATCCGAGTCACATATCACCCCAAGACAGCGGGCGGCTGCTGAGGAGTAACGGTAGAACCACATACAGAAATGGCAATATTAGGTTTCTGAAGATTAGGAGAGGGAGGAAACCGAGAAGTTTAGTTATTGACAGATTCAATTTAAGGTAGAGCGAGCACATGATGTTAGAGACAGCAGACAGACAATCACTGGTATTGTGTAGTAATGTGGGAGGTGATGTCAGGAGAAGAGGTGTATAACTGGGTGTCGTCAGCATAGAGATGGTACTGAAAAACAAATCTACTGATGGTTTGTCCAATGGGGTCAGTGTATAGAGAGAAGAGAAGGGGACCTAAGACTGTACCCTGAGGAACCCAAACCGTGAGGGTAAGAGGAGCCGGCGAAAGATACAGTGAAGGAGCGGTCAGAGAGGTAGGAGGCGGCCAGGAGAGAGCTGTGTCCTTGAGCCCAATAGAGCAGAGCATAGAGAGGAGGATCTGGTGATCCACAGTATCGAATGCAGCGGAGAGATCCAGGAGGATCAACAGGGAGTAGTGACCATTAGATTTAGCTGTTAGTAGATCATTAGAGACTATAGTGAGGGCAGTTTCAGTAGAGTGTAAGGAGCTGTAGCCGGATTGTAGAGGGTCAAGAAGAGAATTGTCAGAGAGATAGCGGAACTGAGTTTACAGATGAAGGGGAGATTACAGACAGGTCTGTAGATAGCAGCAGAGGTCTGGGCGAAGGATGGGGTTTTTAGTGAAATACTAAATAGAATGAAGAAAAGGAATAAATAAAAAGAATGAAGACAATAACTTATTAGGCAAATGATGTATAAAAGGTTCCTTGAGCATCTTATACATGGAATGAACATGAAATATCTGTAGATAATAGGAAAACGAACTCCTATATAATATAACCAGGTGTATATTATGTTACCTGAGCATTATAGGTGGGGAATGAACATGAAATATCTGTAGATAATAGGAGAATGAACACATATCCCATATAACCAAGTGTATATTATGTTACCTGAGCATTATAGGTGGGGAATGAACATGAAATATATGTAGATAATAGGAAAATGAACACATATCCCATATAACCAGGTGTATATTATGTTACCTGAGCATTATAGGTGGAGAATGAACATGAAAAATCAAAATTACCCATCGTATGTGGTCAATTTTGTCCTTAAAATAGTTGGCCAGATTGTCAGCGCTGAGGCTGGTGGTTGGGGTCTGTACTCTGTCCAGATCGTCAGCGCTGAGGCTGGTGGTTGGGGTCTGTACTCTGTCCAGATCGTCAGCGCTGAGGCTGGTGGTTGAGGCCTATACTCTGTCCAGATCATCAGCACTGAGGCTGGTGGTTGGGGCCTGTACTCTGTCCAGATCGTCAGCGCTGAGGCTGGTGGTTGGGGCCTGTACTCTGTCCAGATCATCAGCACTGAGGCTGGTGGTTGGGGCCTGTACTCTGTCCAGATCATCAGCACTGAGGCTGGTGGTTGGGGTCTGTACTCTGTCCAGATCGTCAGCGCTGAGGCTGGTGGTTGGGGCCTGTACTCTGTCCAGATCGTCAGCGCTGAGGCTGGTGGTTGGGGTCTGTACTCTGTCCAGATCGTCAGCGCTGAGGCTGGTGGTTGGGGCCTGTACTATGTCCAGATCGTCAGCTGTGAGGCTGGTGGTTGGGGCCTGTACTCTGTCCAGATCATCAGCGCTGAGACTGGTGGTTGGGGCCTGTACTCTGTCCAGATCGTCAGCGCTGAGGCTGGTGGTTGGGGCCTGTACTATGTCCAGATCGTCAGCTGTGAGGCTGGTGGTTGGGGCCTGTACTCTGTCCAGATCGTCAGCGCTGAGGCTGGTGGTTGGGGCCTGTACTATGTCCAGATCGTCAGCTGTGAGGCTGGTGGTTGGGGCCTGTACTCTGTCCAGATCGTCAGCGCTGAGGCTGGTGGTTGGGGCCTGTACTGTGTCCAGATCGTCAGCTGTGAGGCTGGTGGTTGGGGCCTGTACTGTGTCCAGATCGTCAGCGCTGAGGCTGGTGGTTGGAGTCTGTACTCTGTCCAGATCGTCAGCGCTGAGGCTGGTAGTTGGGGTCTGTACTCTGTCCAGATCGTCAGCGCTGAGGCTGGTGGTTGAGGCCTGTACTCTGTCCAGATCGTCAGCGCTGAGGCTGGTGGTTGGGGCCTGTACTCTGTCCAGATCGTCAGCGCTGAGGTTGGTGGTTGGGGTCTGTACTCTGTCCAGATCGTCAGCGCTGAGGCTGGTGGTTGGGGCCTGTACTCTGTCCAGATCATCAGCACTGAGGCTGGTGGTTGGGGCCTGTACTCTGTCCAGATCATCAGCACTGAGGCTGGTGGTTGGGGTCTGTACTCTGTCCAGATCGTCAGCGCTGAGGCTGGTGGTTGGGGCCTGTACTCTGTCCAGATCGTCAGCGCTGAGGCTGGTGGTTGGGGTCTGTACTCTGTCCAGATCGTCAGCGCTGAGGCTGGTGGTTGGGGCCTGTACTATGTCCAGATCGTCAGCTGTGAGGCTGGTGGTTGGGGCCTGTACTCTGTCCAGATCATCAGCGCTGAGACTGGTGGTTGGGGCCTGTACTCTGTCCAGATCGTCAGCGCTGAGGCTGTGGGTTGGGGCCTGTACTATGTCCAGATCGTCAGCTGTGAGGCTGGTGGTTGGGGCCTGTACTCTGTCCAGATCGTCAGCGCTGAGGCTGGTGGTTGGGGCCTGTACTGTGTCCAGATCGTCAGCTGTGAGGCTGGTGGTTGGGGCCTGTACTGTGTCCAGATCGTCAGCGCTGAGGCTGGTGGTTGGAGTCTGTACTCTGTCCAGATCGTCAGCGCTGAGGCTGGTAGTTGGGGTCTGTACTCTGTCCAGATCGTCAGCGCTGAGGCTGGTGGTTGAGGCCTGTACTCTGTCCAGATCGTCAGCGCTGAGGCTGGTGGTTGAGGCCTGTACTCTGTCCAGATCGTCAGCGCTGAGACTGGTGGTTGGGGCCTGTACTCTGTCCAGATTGTCAGCGCTGAGGCTGGTGGTTGGGTCTGTACTCTGTCCAGATCGTCAGCGCTTTAGGCTGGTGGTTGAGGCCTGTACTCTGTCTAGATTGTCAGCGCTGAGGCTGGTGGTTGGGGTCTGTGCTCTGTCCAGATTGTCAGCTGTGAGGCTGGTGGTTGGGGTCTGTGCTCTGTCCAGATTGTCAGCGCTGAGGCTGGTGGTTGGGGTCTGTACTCTGTCCAGATCGTCAGCGCTGAGGCTGGTGGTTGAGGCCTGTACACTGTCCAGATTGTCAGTGCTGAGGCTGGTGGTTGACGCCTGTACTCTGTCCAGATCGTCAGCGCTGAGGTTGGTGGTTGGGGTCTGTACTCTGTCCAGATCGTCAGCGCTGAGGCTGGTGGTTGGGGCCTGTACTCTGTCCAGATCGTCAGCTGTGAGGCTGGTGGATGGGGCCTGTACTCTGCCCAGATCGTCAGCGCTGAGGCTGGTGTTGTGTGCCAGGGTTGCCGCTGTCAGTGTCGAGTTGTTTTAAGTGTAGGAGGTGCAGCTACATCCAGGGCACTTTGCAGTATTTCATTATAGAGTTTTAGAGCAGAGTCAGGACAAGAGAGGGAGGAGATAGGGGCCAATGAAGACTGTAAATTGTTTGTGAGATTCTGGATGTTAATGGCACTTATATTCCTATAGTTGGGGGATGTTCTTCCAGAATTATCACATATTTACAACACATCCCCTATGTACAAGAATATAACTACTATAATACTGCCCCTATGTACAAGAATATAACTACTATAATACTGCTCCTATATACAAGAATATAACTACTATAATACTGTCCTATGTACAAGAATATAACTACTATAATACTGCTCCTATGTACAAGAATATAACTACTATAATACTGCTCCCTATATACAAGAATATAACTACTATAATACTGCTCCTATATATAAGAATATAACTACTATAATACTGCTCCTATATACAAGAATATAACTACTATACTACTGCTCCTATGTACAAGAATATAACTACTATAATACTGCTCCTATGTACAAGAATATAACTACTATAATATAATACTGCCCCTATATACAAGAATATAACTACTATAATACTGCCCTATGTACAAGAATATAACTACTATAAAACTGCCCTATATACAAGAATATAACTACTATAATACTGATCCTATGTATAAGAATATAACTACTATAATACTGCTCCTAAATACAAGAATATAACTACTATAATACTGCTCCTATGTACAAGAATATAACTACTATAATACTGCTCCTATATACAAGAATATAACTACTATAATACTGCTCCTATGTACAAGAATATAACTACTATAATACTGCCCATATGCACAAGAATATAACTACTATAATACTGCTCCTATGTACAAGAATATAACTACTATAATACTGCCCCTATATACAAGAATATAACTACGGTACTATAATACTGCTCCTATGTACAAGAATATAACTAATATAATACTGCCCCTATATACAAGAATATAACTACTATAATACTGCTCCTATGTACAAGAATATAACTACTATAATACTGCTCCTATATACAAGAATATAACTACTATAATACTGCCCCTATATACAAGAATATAACTACTATAATACTGCTCTCATGTAGAAGAATATAACTACTAAAATACTGCCCCTATATACAAGAATATAACTACTATAATACTGCTCCTATGTACAAGAATATAACTACTATAATACTGCCCTATGTACAAGAATATAACTACTATAATACTGCCCCTAGATACAAGAATATAACTACTATAATACTGCTCCTATGTACAAGAATATAACTACTATAATACTGCTCCTATGTACAAGAATATAACTACTATAATACTGCCCCTATATACAAGAATATAACTACTATAATACTGCTCCTATATACAAGAATATAACTTCTATAATATAATACTGCTCATATATACAAGAATATAACTACTATAATACTGCTCATATATACAAGAATATAACTACTATAATACTGCTCCTATATACAAGAATATCAACTACTATAATACTGCCCTATGTACAAGAATATAACTACTATAATACTGCCCCTATGCACAAGAATATAACTACTATAATACTGCCCCTATGTACAAGAATATAACTACTATAATACTGCTCCTATATACAAGAATATAACTACTATAATACTGCCCTATATACAAGAATATAACTACTATAATACTGCTCCTATATACAAGAATATAACTTCTATAATATAATACTGCTCATATATACAAGAATATAACTACTATAATACTGCTCCTATATACAAGAATATAACTACTATAATACTGCCCTATGTACAAGAATATAACTACTATAATACTGCACTCATGTAGAAGAATATAACTACTATAATACTGCCCCTATGTACAAGAATATAACTACTGTAATACTGCCCCTATGTACAAGAATATAACTACGATAATACTGCCCCTATATACAAGAATATAACTACTATATTACTGCTCCTATATACAAGAATATAACTACTATTATACTGCCCTATATACAAGAATACAACTACTATAATACTGCTCCTATATACAAAAATATAACTACTATAATACTGCTCTATATACAAGAATATAACTACTATAATACTGCCCCTATATACAAGATATAACTACTATAATACTGCCCCTATATACAAGAATATAACTACTATAATACTGCCTCTATGTACAAGAATATGACTACTATAATACTGCCCTATATACAAGAATATAACTACTATAATACTGCTCCTATGTACAAGAATATAACTACTATAATACTGCTCCTATATACAAGAATATAACTACTATAATACTGCTCCTATATACAAGAATATAACTACTATAATACTGCCCCTATATACAAGAATATAACTACTATAATACTGCACTCATGTAGAAGAATAAACTACTATAGTTCACCCAGATTTTATGACTTTTCGGAAATACTCCTCCTGGAATTTGACAGTTTATATAATAAGGTATAGTAGTTACAGTAGGGTTCATGTAGGAGCACACATCATTTATGTGTCTGACTGGTGATGGCGGTAATAATAGGTTTTTATAATGTGATTTATTCTTCCGCTCACTGTTTGGCTGCAGTTCACATTCAGGTCATTATTAATGATAAACATGTTGCCATCTCTTTGTGTTGGAGCCTTCGTGCTGAGCTTTGCTGGACCTCAGACCCTCGATGTACATTACATGTGCGGTTGGGTGTGATACTTGTGTATATTGCAGTAGGAGTTGATTTGGGGCCACAACGGCTTTATGTGCCAAAAGATACAGAAGCTGAAACTTTATATCCATATCTGCCAGGAACTCCCTGCCCCGAAGACAGCAAAAGCCCTGATCCGAACATAAATCACCAACCTGGCACAAGAGCCGGAGGATACACAGGGGAAAACTGCAGAAAAGTCCTAACAAGTATTACAAATCCATAAGGAACAGGTCCGCTCACTACAGGACACATAAGGAACAGGTCCGCTCACTACAGGACACATAAGGAACAGGTCCGCTCACTACAGGACACATAAGGAACAGGTCCGCACACTACAGGACACATGAGGAACAGGTCCGCTCACTACAGGACACATAAGGAACAGGTCTGCTCACTACAGGACACATAAGGAACAGGTCCGCTCACTACAGGACACATGAGGAACAGGTCCGCTCACTACAGGACACATAAGGAACAGGTCCGCTCAGTACAGGACACATGAGGAACAGGTCCGCTCACTACAGGACACATAAGGAACAGGTCCGCTCACTACAGGACACATAAGGAACAGGTCCGCTCACTACAGGACACATGAGGAACTGGTCCGCTCACTACAGGACACATAAGGAACAGGTCTGCTCACTACAGGACACATAAGGAACAGGTCCGCTCACTACAGGACACATAAGGAACAGGTCCGCTCACTACAGGACAAATAAGGAACAAGTCCGCTCACTACAGGACACATAAGGAACAGGTCCGCTCACTACAGGACAAATAAGGAACAAGTCGGCTCACTACAGGACACATAAGGAACAGGTCCGCTCACTACAGGACAAATAAGGAACAAGTCCGCTCACTACAGGACACATAAGGAACAGGTCCGCTCACTACAGGACAAATAAGGAACAAGTCCGCTCACTACAGGACACATAAGGAACAGGACTGCTCACTACAGGAAACATAAGGAACAGGTCCGCTCACTACAGGACACATAAGGAACAGGTCCGCTCACTACAGGACAAATAAGGAACAAGTCCGCTCACTACAGGACACATAAGGAACAGGACTGCTCACTACAGGACACATAAGGAACAGGTCCGCTCACTACAGGACACATAAGGAACAGGTCCGCTCACTACAGGACACATGAGGAACAGGTCCGCTCACTACAGGACACATGAGGAACTGGTCCGCTCACTACAGGACACATAAGGAACAGGTCCGCTCACTACAGGACAAATAAGGAACAAGTCCGCTCACTACAGGACACATAAGGAACAGGTCATATAATGGTATAAAAGACCAGGAACAATCATGATACTGAGCACACATCAGTTTGAAGCATTTAAAGATAGAGACCAAAAGATGTTTTTGTGACCCAGATTGAAATGCCTGAAGGACCACACAAAGGTTTGCAGTACAAAAAGTTTTTATTAAATTACTGGTGGTACACAAACAGGCAACAGTGGGAAGGTAAGAAGGACAGTGTGGACAAGGGAGGTGAGAGGAAGACAGGAAAAACAGAGGACAAGTACCCTCGCCCTGGGTATTGAGAGGAGATGCCAGTGCCCTAAAGAAGCATGCCTAGGTAGCATGTAGTATGGTGCAAGAATGCTAGTTTAGGGAAACAGTAAGGCAACCCGATGAAACTTACCCATGGGAAGAAGTAGAGGGGTCCAATGCCCTCCTGCCTTCACTCAGAAGCCCCGACACGTGTTTCGCGTCGGCTTTCTCAAGGGGCAGGTGGTGCAGGGTGCTCTAGTCGGCTGGCCTATATAGGAGGGGAAACAAGTCACAGCTGCAGCTTGTTTGGCTGCATTACGCACCTTTCCGGCGGAAGCAAAACAGCGGGGAGGGCTCTCCCGGGTGCGCCGCGGTCGGGAAGAAAACTTCCCATGACGTCATATCCGGGCGCAACCATTATGGAGGTCCCCGTCACCGTGAGCTTCCGGCGGTTCAGTGCGCATGCGCGCGCTGCTCGCCGCCATTTTGGAGAAGGGCAGAAAGAGCTCTTTCTTGCCCCTCTTCATCTATCAATGGGGGTACTGACAAGGGGAGTATTGGAGGTAGATGGCCGGGGGCTGAGAGAAAAAGGAAGAATGACAGACACATAGCGGGGGATGTGAGTGCGCCAATGATAGCTAGAGAATAAACACACATGCAGGGGAAATCGACATGGAAATATACATAAACAGTAAAGAACCATAATCAAATCTAAAATGTCCATGAAGAGCAGCCCCACACTCCTCCTCCATATCAACTCTGTGTCAATCAATTCTCCATGATGGTTATCGATATCTCCCAGGCCAGAATGCTTCACCAATTACATCCAGGTTAAAGCTGTCAGTCAATCATACATAGGCCAGCACAGGAAAAAAGGTGCAATACTAAAATAGACAAAGTGAAAAAGAGCAAAGTTAAAAAGCTGACTTGCCTCTTTTGAGGGGCAGATAGCCATGAGATCACACAGCTGGCAAATCAAAATGCAGAGTATATCAGTCCCTACATAGCGGGAGATTGTAAATACAGTATCAATATTACAATTAATATTAAAAATGAGATTAAAATTAAAATCCAAAAAATGGGAGACAGTGATTAAACCCTGGGCATTAACAGTCACAGGGCTCACTTCACGGACGAGTGATGTATTTGGGACAAAAAAGTACCGGATTTTATAGCCAGAAATGTCTACAGGAAAGGGATTATATGTAAAACCATGCACAGAACAGAACCACCAACACATGCACCATCAGTGCATGTGTAGAGTTGTTAAAATAAGGGACTAGAGAAAGGGGGCAAAGCTTAGTTTTTCATTGAGACCAGCAGGTGCCATTGTGCCTAAGGTCACAATCCATCTGCACTCGAGTTTCGCGAGTTCTTTACTCGTATCTCCCCCACGAATCCCTAGATTTAATTTATCAATACCACAGACTCGAAGAGTCTCAGGATTACACTCATGAAAGTTTTTAAAGTGTCGGGGGATTGTACGGAGGGTTGTGACGTCCTCAACGTCTGCTGCCGCAATAATGTCTCTCTCGTGTTCCCTTATGCGTCGCC
Source organism: Allobates femoralis (assembly GCA_033576535.1). Classification (NCBI taxonomy): domain Eukaryota; kingdom Metazoa; phylum Chordata; class Amphibia; order Anura; family Aromobatidae; genus Allobates; species Allobates femoralis. The sequence continues at coordinate 229,527,703 of JARQOC010000011.1, read as the reverse complement.
TAAACTCACGGGTGGTGAGGCCCACATAGATGAGGCCACAACCACACGTGGCATGATATACAACGCAGGTGGTGCTGCAGGTAATATACTTCCTGATGTCGAATTCTCTGCTACCATCACAATTCCTAAACTTTTTGGTACGAAAAATGCTGTTTCTACAGGAGAGGCAGGAGCCACAGGGATAACAACCCATAAGTGGGCGTCCCGTGTTGAACGGGGCGAGCGGTTTTCTAATATAATGGCTATGTACCAACCTGTCCCTGAGGCTCCTGCCCCTCCTTGCTGTCATCAAAGGTCTATCAGGGATAAGTGGGGCCAAAGACTGATCGGTCTTTAGGACACTCCAATGGCGTGCAAGAATACCCCTGACTTCCGGCCACTGATTACAATAGGTTGTTATAAATCTCAGGACAGGGGCATTATCTTTTTTAGATACATCGGTGGGTTTATTAGCTAGCAGGTCACGGCGTAGTGTTTTCTTAGCCCGTTGATAGCCTGCTTTAATACTTCTCTTGCTGTACCCACGATCCATAAATCTATCTCTCATCTCATCTGCCCGTTCGTCAAACAGTCCCCCATCAGAGCACACCCGTCGTAGCCTAAGAAATTGGCCCACGGGGATGGCCCTGATGGTGGAAGGTGTATGCGAAGAGGCAGCATGTAAGAGAGAGTTTACGGCCGTGTCCTTTCTAAATAGATCAGTAGTGACTTCGCCACTATCCCGGACCTTGACTTTTATGTCCAAAAAGTCTATCTCGTCAACCGCCCATTTATATGTCAACTTTATATTGAGGCTGTTAGAGTTAAGGGATGAAAAAAATTCATCGAGTTCGGGGACGGCTCCACTCCAGACGACCAAAATGTCGTCAATATAGCGGAGCCAGCACAGCGCATGGGGGCTGAGGCCTGCCCCCCGCCGAACACCCCCGCCTCCCAGTGACCCAGGAAGAGGTTGGCATACGACGGGGCGCAGGCCGCCCCCATGGCTGTGCCGCGCCGCTGGAGATAGAACCGGTCCCCGAAAACGAAAAAATTATGGCTTAACACAAACTCCAGAAGTTCTAAAATAAGACTCTTTAGGGAAGGGTCCCAGTTTGCCATCCCAAGATAATAATCAACTGCCACTAGACCGTCAGCATGTCCAATACATGTGTAGAGGGACTCCACGTCGATCGCCACCAGCAACACCCCTTTATCCAGGAACACGCCATCAAGTCTCCGCAGGACATCCGAGGTGTCTCTGACATAAGAGGGCAGGGTCTCGACCAAAGGGTGTAAATAGTATTCAATGAATTTGCATGCCGTATCGCATAGCCCTCCTATGCCAGAGACAATCGGACGTCCCGGGGGGTTCTCTGGATTCTTATGTATTTTAGGTAGTAAATAAAAAGTGGGTGTTACTGGTTCATCGACTAGGAGTCCCTCCATCACTTTCTTGGGGATAATGCCTTGCTCCAATGCTCGCTCTAAGATGGACCTGAGATCCAACGAGAATCTCTGACAGGGGTTGGAGGATAATAGTTCATAATAGTCACGATTTCTCAGCTGTCGCATCGCCTCCCGCTCATACATCTCCACCGGCCAGACCACCACGTTCCCCCCCTTATCTGCCGGTTTAATAACAATACCCCTCAATTCACCAATTTGTTTCAGGCCTGTCTTTGTATATGGGACAAATTGTCCCTTTTTGGTCGTATATTAAGAGTTTTCAAATCATGACAAACCAGTTTGTTAAAAATTTCTATCTGTGGGCAGAGTGAAAAAGAGGGGAACGTGGTGGATCTGGGGTAGATGCATTTGGGGAACGTACCTGCGGCAGCCGGTGTTGAGCCATCCTCCAACTCCTCCAAACATCCAATGGCCTCTGCTTCCACCTCAGAGAGCGCAACATTGTCACTGCTATTCTTGGCATGGAGTCTACGTAAAACCAGTTTCCTCAGGAACAGATGGAGGTCTTTAATCACTGTAAAACAGTCAAAGTTCTGATTAGGTACAAACGTTAACCCTAATTTAAGAACCTCACATTGGGCAGGTGTGAGATTATGTTTTGAGAGGTTAATTACCTCTAAATTCCCACCCTTGCCTTTCTTGTTAGATTGTTTCGGGGAAACCGGTATTCGTTTACTTGCATCTTTGCCAACTTTAGCAGCTTCAGCCCTAGTTTGTGGTTTTGAGACCATCCCGGAATCTGACGGTTCCTCATCTAAAGAGGATAGTGATGAGGCAGTGACTATTTCTGGTACGTTGTCGTCGGGTTGTTTAGGAACATCTGGCCTTCCTGGTCTCTTTTTATTTCTCCACCGATGTACACGGTTGTTCTTAAAGTCTGCTACATCCCTTTGGTATTTCTTTGTTTTTGCGGCAACTATCTCCTTTTCCCACTTGGAAAATTCTTTCTCAATGTTGTTATTAATTTGACCAAGTGCTTCTGGTGATAGCTCGTCCGCCAGTTTAACTCTAACAGTCTCAATCTCCTTTTCAATTTCCTCAATCGCCTTACTGTTAGACTCTATCAAACTGCAGAAAAGTCCTAACAAGTATTACAAATCCATAAGGAACAGGTCCGCTCACTACAGGACAAATAAGGAACAAGTCCGCTCACTACAGGACACATAAGGAACAGGTCCGCTCACTACAGGACAAATAAGGAACAAGTCCGCTCACTACAGGACACATAAGGAACAGGTCCGCTCACTACAGGACACATGAGGAACTGGTCTGCTCACTACAGGACACATGAGGAACTGGTCTGCTCACTACAGGACACATAAGGAACAAGTCCGCTCACTACAGGACACATAAGGAACAGGTCCGCTCACTACAGGACAAATAAGGAACAAGTCCGCTCACTATAGGACACATAAGGAACAGGACTGCTCACTACAGGACACATAAGAAACAGGTAACTATTTATCATAGTTACCAGCGTTCTCCCTGCTTACAGGCAGTGCTAAGCAGGGAGGACGCTGGTAACAATGGTAAACACTGGGTATCTAGGCAGAGCGCACTGCCTGGATACCCGGTGTCTACCATAGTAACCAGCCCTGTGAGGTCACAGCTCGCTGGTTTCTCGCGGACACATGCAGCGATGCATGCTGACCAGCGGGAAACCAACGATCAAAAAATGACCCGCAGCACTTTGCAGCGATCAGCGACCTCACAGCGGGGGCCTGATTGCTGCAAAGTGTCACACATCTCTCTAACGATATCGTTCTGTGTGACTGGGGCTTTACTGTGCCAACTCAAGGCCATTACATGACAGTTTTGAGCAGTGTAATTGGGAATCAAGCACTTGGGTACGAAACAAAACACTTATTAAAAAGCAGCAGTAGCATGAAACAGTGGCCTAACTTGAAACTTATGGGCCCCAATGCAAAAGCCTCAAAGGGGCCCACAATTATTGCAAATTTTTAATAGCAATAGTCTTTTTTTATAGGCCAAAGGGACTCTAGGCTCCAGGGCCCGTGAGCGTTTGCAACCCCTGCTCCTATTGTAGTTATGCCCCAGGAATGGAGTATATTCTTCAGCAGAACTGAGCAGTGTAGCTGTGAATCCAGCACTGGAGTGAATAAAACACGTAATAGAAATCAGCATATGGACAGGCCATGTCTGTGTCTCCCTCCTCATATTCTCTGTTCCTTTATCATTCTTTCTCTTCCGAGTTAAAAATGCAACTGTAATTTCATACCACAGTCATCGATTACTACTGTTCCTCTGTGTTTTGACTAAAATGAATTTTAGCAGTTTCCCAAAGTAAATGAAGAGTTTGGAAGGAAAAGACAATTGTAGAAGTGGCTGATGAGAGGAGAAAGGAGCAAAAGTGAAGAGACCACTGCAAAATGTTCAGTTTCTCTTTATAGGTAAATAATAATGCGAAGAAAACAAGTTCTTATTCATTTAGAAACAACAACACTCATGTTATATCTCAGGAAGAGTTCAGAACTCAATATTTGGTGGAATACCCATGATTTGTATTTGCAGCTTTCTTGCGTCTTGGCCGCTTTCCACCAGTCTTCACACGGCTTTTGGGTGACCTTATGCCAATCCTGGCTCAAATATGTTAGCAATTCTTCATTATTTGATGTCTTGTGACTGTCTCAAGTCATGTAAAGCTAGAAAAAAAGCCGTTCATCAATAAGAAGCAAAGGAGAGGCTGAAGATTGCCATAAACCATAAGAATTGGACCATAGAGGACTAGAGTAAGGTAATCTTCTCTGATGAGTAATTTTCAGCTTGGTCGTCTAATGGTTAGACAGAGACCTGGAGAGGCGTACAAGCCACAGTGTCTAGCACCCACTGTGAAATTTGGTGGAGGATCGGTGATGATCTGGGGATGCTTCAGCAAGGCTGGAATTGGGCAGGTTAATTTTGTGAAGGACGTATGAATCAAGCCGCATACAAGGTTATCCTTGAAAAACACTTGCTTCCTCCTGCTCCGGGCAATGTTCCCCAACTCTGAGGACTGTTTTTTCCAGCAGGACAATGCCCCATGCCACACAGCTAGGTCAATCAATGCGTGGACGAAGGAGCACCACATCAAGACCCTGTCATGTCCAGCCCAATCTCCAGACCTGAACCCCATTGAAAACCTCTGGAATGTAATCAAAAGGAAGTTGGAGTTACAAGACACCAAACAAAGAAGAACTGCTTACATTATGTGCCAGGATTGGCCTAAGGTCACCCAAAAGCAGCGTGAAAGACTGGTGGAAAGCCGCCAAGACGCAAAAAAGCTGATTACAAATCATGGTTATTCCACCAAATATTGATTTCTGAACTCTTCCTGAGTTAAACATGAGTATTGTTATTTCTAGATGAATATGATCTTGTTTTCTTTGCATTACTTGAGGTCTGATGTTTCTTTTTTATTATTTTGACAATTTCTCATTTGCTGCAAATAAATACACAATTTTTAGCTTTGAATTTCGTTGACCTGTTGGCAGTAGTTCATAGAATAAAAGAATAATGTATATTTTACTTAAAAATCTACATAGAAAAAGAAAAATCTGAGAAACTGAAAATTTTGCAGTGGTCTCTTAATTTTTTTCCGGAGCTGTATATCTGTATATATATGTATATGGTAAAGGATATACCATGCTTATCTTCCACAACAACTTCAACAAGTTTCACCCTACTATCAAGCTCACCCTCAACTTTTCAAAGTCACAAATACATTTTCTGGACACAACCATATACATTAAAGACAATACCATACAGACGTCTATTTACCATAAACCCACAGGACGTCCGGCATACCCGAGATGGAACAGCTTCCATCCAAGACACACAAAAAAAATCAATAATCTACAGTCAAGATCTGAGGAACATTCGGATCTGTTCAAACAATGAAGACTGGGAACTACAACTGCTATCACTGAGGAAAACATTCCTAAATCAAGGATACCATCCACTGGTAATAGATGATCAGATCCACAGAGCTGCAAGGGTCCCAAGAAGCCGCCTCCCGGATTACAAACAGACTGACAACAGCAGGAGGGCGCCTCTGGTCATCACATACAATCCTCACATGAACATACTAAGGAGAATTGGTGCTGATCTTCAGCCCATATTCCACAAAGACCACAGACTTAAAGCCATATTCCCAGAACTGCTCTCCTACACACAGCCCCCACAACCTAAGGATCGCCTTGTCATAAGTGTCCTCACATCACCATCACAGACGGGCACATTCCCCTGTAACAGCAAGAAATGCAAGACCTGTGCCCACATATTACCAACAGATACAGTCCCCTTTTTTCATGTACATCCTCCAATGTGGTGTATATGATACAATGTACAAAGTGCACTACAGGAATGTATATTGGGGAAACAATGCAAAAGCTACAAACAAGGATGAATTTACATAGACATACAATTAAAAATAAGCTGGACATGCCTGTAGGAATACACTTCTCTGAGCCTGGACACAGCATGGCCGACCTAACAGTCCTGATATTGAAAGGTCACTTTAAAAATGACAGAGAACGAAAAATCTGGGAATTCAAATTCATAAGAATGTTCCAATCCTTAAAGGGATCCTGTCACCCCCAAAACACCTCTAAACCTATTAAAAGCTGTCCCTACAGCATAGTAACACTTACCCTACACTCCTTTTACCTCCTAAAAGCACCAAGTGAAATTGAAGATAAATGTTATTACACTACCTCATTAGGGATGATAATGAGTGACTATGGTATTCATAGTCACCCTGGCAGGCTGTCCCCCTTCATGATATCACGCCTCCATAGGCGTGATCTTGTAATCAGATTAAAATGCGCGCCTCCCCGCTCTGTGCTGTCTCGGCTTGGGCTGCAGTGTGCGGCTGGGTGACGCGAATCGCGTCATTTCCGGCGCCGGGTGACGTAGTACACCCGCGCCGCTCTGTTAGCTTCAAAACGCGCACTGCGCATGCGCATGCCCAGTGCGGGTCTTGAAGCCAACAGCGGCGCGGGTGTACTACGTCCTTTCCTTATGTCCTGCTGTATTTTGTATTTAAATGTCTCAGTAATTCATTTGTAGTATTGCCTGATGAAGGAGCCTTGAGCTCTGAAAGCTTACAAATATAATTTTTCTTGTTAGCCAATAAAGGTATCACTCCTATAATACTTTTCTCAACCCCTTTTTCTTGTGACTTAAAGGGAACCAACCACCTCAGATCACCCTAATACACAGTTAGTACATGTCCCTGCACCTTAAGGATACCTTTCCAGCACTGTTTTTGTGTAAAATCTTGCATTAGTATAACCGATATAAAGACTTTATAAACTTACTAGCCTGAAGACTTCTGGGCGTATCCCTCTTTCTGTTATACTTCAGGGCTGTGCATTGCATGTCTGTGCTCCCCCTCCCTCCGTGCCTGCTGCCCTGCCCTGATGGGTGTGATCGTTATCTCCTCTGCACAGAGGAGGGGGAGCACAGCCATGCAATGAATGCACAGCCCCACGGTGTAACTAGGTTTGACGGCGCCCGGGCAAAGATCTATCTTGGCGCCCCATCCAAAGTAGGTGGAACAAGGGGAGGTGCTGTCAGCTTTCAGCCCCGCCGCCCTGTTGCACCCTGGTTGAGGAGCAGGGGGGGTGCCGCTGGCGCCCCCCGCTGATTGTGCCCGGGGCAAAAGGTCCGGCTGCACCCCCCTAGATACGCCCCTGCACAGCCCTGAAGTATAACAAAGGAGGGATACGCCCAGAAGTCTTCAGGGTAGTAACTTTATAAAGTCTTTATATCAGTTATACTAATGCAAGATTTTACACAAAAACAGTGCTGGAAAGGTATCCTTAGGGTGCAGGGACATGTACTAACTGTGTATTAGGGTGATCTGAGGTGGTTTGTATTTACATGGTAAAGGATATAATTTTGTATTAGTTGCATTTCAACCACTGTCCTCTAGATGGTGGACATGTGCTGGGAATTACAATTTATTACATCAGAATTTCAGGAACTTTTGAGAAAACGTAAAACAAATGATCTCTCCCGAATATGAATAAGTTTCATAAGAGACGGGAGAATAAATATTTTAGTTCAACTTGACAACAAAGAAAGTTTCCAAGAGGTTTACAGTTTAGATAGAATTTGATTTTATTTGAATAAAAAATATCCGGATTATAAGACACTGAAGGTTAAAAATGTTTGTCTCTCCGTGACAAGGACACACTATGTAAGAGCTCCGCGATACAGGACACACTATATAAGAGCTCCGTGATACAGGACACACTATGTAAGAGCTCCGTGATACAGGACACACTATGTAAGAGCTCCGTGATACAGGACACACTATGTAAGAGCTCCGTGATATAGGACACACTATGTAAGAGCTCCGTGATACAGGACACACTATGTAAGAGCTCCGCGATACAGGACACACTATGTAAGAGCTCCGGATACAGGACACACTATGTAAGAGCTCCGGATATCAGGACACACTATGTAAGAGCTCCGTGATACAGGACACACTATGTAAGAGCTCCGTGATACAGGACACACTATGTAAGAGCTCCGTGATACAGGACACACTATGTAAGAGCTCCGTGATATCAGGACACACTATGTAAGAGCTCCGGATATAGGACACACTATGTAGAGCTCGTGATACAGGACACACTATGTAAGAGCTCCGTGATACAGGACACACTATGTAAGAGCTCCGGATACAGGACACACTATGTAAGAGCTCCGTGATACAGGACACACTATTAAGAGCTCCGTGATACAGGACACACTATGTAAGAGCTCCGCGATACAGGACACACTATGTAAGAGCTCCGCGATATAGGACACACTATGTAAGAGCTCCGGATACAGGACACACTATGTAAGAGCTCGGTGATATAGGACACACTATGTAAGAGCCCGTGATACAGGACACACTATGTAAGAGCTCCGTGATACAGGACACACTATGTAAGAGCTCCGCGATACAGGACACACTATGTAAGAGCTCCGTGATACAGGACACACTATGTAAGAGCTCCGTGATACAGGACACACTATGTAAGAGCTCCGTGATACAGGACACACTATGTAAGAGCTCCGGTGATACAGGACACACTATGTAAGAGCTCCGTTATATAGGACACACTATGTAAGAGCTCGGTGATAAGGACACACTATGTAAGAGCTCCGTGATACAGGACACACTATGTAAGAGCTCCGTGATACAGGACACACTATGTAAGAGCTCCGTGATACAGGACACACTATTTAAGAGCTCGTGATACAGGAACACTATGTAAGAGCTCCGATACAGGACACACTATGTAAGAGCTCCGTGATACAGGAGACACTATGTAAGAGCTCCGTGATACAGGACACACTATGTAAGAGCTCCGTGATATAGGACACACTATGTAAGAGCTCCGTGATACAGGACACACTATGTAAGAGCTCCGCATAAAAGGACACACTATGTAAGAGCCCCGGTGATACAGGACACACTATGTAAGAGCTCGTGATACAGGACACACTATATAAGAGCTCCGTGATACAGGACACACTATGTAAAGAGCTCCGTGATACAGGACACACTATGTAAGAGCTCGGTGATACAGGACACACTATGTAAGAGCTCGTGATACAGGACACACTATGTAAGAGCTCCGTGATACAGGACACACTATGTAAGAGCTCTGTGATACAGGACACACTATGTAAGAGCTCGTGATAAGGCACACTATATAGAGCTCCGCGATAAGGACACACTATGTAAGAGCTCCGTGATACAGGACACACTATGTAAGACTCCGTGATACAGGACACACTATAAGAGCTCCGTGATACAGGACACATAGTAGGCTCCGGATACAGGACACATATGTAAAGCTCCGTGATATAGACACACTATTAAGAGCTCGTGATAAGGACACACTATAAGACTCGTGATAAGACACACTATGAAAGCTCCGGAAAGGACACAATGTAGACTGGATACGACACATATGTAAGACTCCGTGAACAGGACACACTATGTAAGAGCTCCGTGATAAGGACACACTATGTAAGAGCCCGGATACAGGACACACTATAGTAAGAGCTCCGGATACAGGACACACTATGTAAGAGCTCCGTGATACAGGACACACTATGTAAGAGCTCCGTGATACAGGACACACTATGTAAGAGCTCCGTGATAAGGACACACTATGTAAGAGCTCCGTGATACAGGACACACTATGTAAGAGCTCCGGATACAGGACACACTATGTAAGGCTCGTGATACAGGACACACTAATGTAAGACCTCGTGATACAGGACACACTATGTAAGAGCTCCGTGATACAGGACACACTATGTAAGAGCTCGTGATACAGGACACACTATGTAAGAGCTCCGTGATACAGGACACACTATGTAAGAGCTCCGTGATATGGACACACTATGTAAGAGCTCCGTGATAAGGACACACTATGTAAGAGCTCCGTGATACAGGACACACTATGTAAGAGCTCCGTGATACAGGACACACTATGTAAGAGCTCCGTGATACAGGACACACTATGTAAGAGCTCCGTGATACAGGACACACTATGTAAGAGCTCCGGATAAGGACACACTATGTAAGAGCTCGTGATACAGGACACACTATGTAAGAGCTCCGTGATACAGGACCACTATGTAAGAGCTCGTGATACAGGACACACTATGTAAGAGCTCGTGATACAGGACACACTATGTAAGAGTCCGTATACAGGACACACTATGTAAGAGCTCCGTGATACAGGACACACTATGTAAGAGCTCCGTGATACAGGACACACTATGTAAGGCTCCGTGATACAGGACACACTAATGTAAGAGCTCCGTGATACAGGACACACTATGTAAGAGCTCGTGATACAGGACACACTATGTAAGAGGCTCCGTGATACAGGACACACTATGTAAGAGCTCCGGAACAGGACACACTATGTAAGAGCTCGGTGGATACAAGGGACACAACTATGTAAGAGCTCCGTGATACAGGACACACTATGTAAGAGCTCCGTGATACAGGACACACTATGTAAGAGCTCCGTGATACAGGACACACTATGTAAGAGCTCCGTGATACAGGACACACTATGTAAGAGCTCCGTGATACAGGACACACTATGTAAAGACATTCCGTCGATACAGGACACACTATGTAAGAGCTCCGTGATACAGGACACACTATGTAAGAGCTCCGTGAACAGGACACACTATGTAAGAGCTACGTGATACAGGACACACTATGTAAGAGCTCCGTGATACAGGACACACTATGTAAGAGCTCCGGATACAGGACACACTATGTAAGAGCTCCGTGATACAGGACACACTATGTAAGAGCTCCGTGATACAGGACACACTATGTAAGAGCTCCGTGATACAGGACACACTATGTAAGAGCTCCGTGATACAGGACACACTATGTAAGAGCTCGTGATACAGGACACACTATGTAAGAGCTCCGTGATACAGGACACACTATGTAAGAGCTCCGTGATACAGGACACACTATGTAAGAGCTCCGTGATACAGGACACACTATGAAAGCTCCGTGATACAGGACACACTATGTAAGAGCTCCGTGATACAGGACACACTATGTAAGAGCTCCGTGATACAGGACACACTATTAAGAGCTCCGTGATACACAGGACACCAACTATATGTAAGAGCTCCGTGATACAGGACACACTATGTAAGAGCTCCGCGAAAAACTAGGGACGACACTATATAAGAGCTCCGTGGACACAGAGACCCACACTATTATAAGAGCTCCGTGATACAGGACACACTATGTAAGAGCTCCGTGATATAGGACACACTAGTAAGAGCTCCGTGATACAGGACACACTATGTAAGAGCTCGTGATACAGGACACACTATGTAAGAGCTCTGTGATACAGGACACACTATGTAAGAGCTCTGTGATACAGGACACACTATGTAAGCTCGTAACAGGCAATAGTAAGCTCGTGATACAGGACACACTATGTAAAAGCTCGGTGATACAGGACACACTATGTAAAAGCTCGGTGATACAGGACACACTATGTAAGGCTCCGTGATATAGGACACACTATGTAAGAGCTCCGTGATATAGGACACACTATGTAAGAGCTCCGTGATACAGGACACAATATGTAAGAGCTCCGCGATACAGGACACACTATGTAAGAGCTCCGGATACAGGACACACTATGTAAGAGCTCCGTGACAGCAGGAGCATACACATATGTAAGAGCTCCGTGATACAGGACACACTATGTAAGAGCTCCGTGATAGAGGACACACTATGTAAGAGCTCCGTGATACAGGACACACTATGTAAGAGCTCCGTGACACAGGACACACTATGTAAGAGCTCGTGATAAGGACACACTACGTAAGAGCTCCGTGACACAGGACACACTATGTAAGAGCTCCGCGATACAGGACACACTATGTAAGAGCTCCGTGATAAGGACACACTATGTAAGAGCTCCGTGATACAGGACACACTATGTAAGAGCTCCGTGACACAGGACACACTATGTAAGAGCTCGTGATACAGGACACACTATGTAAGAGCTCCGTGATACAGGACACACTATGTAAGAGCTCCGCGATACAGGACACACTATGTAAGAGCTCCGCGATACAGGACACACTATTGTAAGCGAAGCTCCGTGATAGAGGACACACTATGTAAGAGCTCCGTGATACAGGACACACTATGTAAGAGCTCCGTGATAGAGGACACACTATGTAAGAGCTCCGTGATACAGGACACACTATGTAAGAGCTCCGTGACACAGGACACACTATGTAAAAGCTCCGTGATACAGGACACACTATATAAGAGCTTCGTGATACAGGACACACTATGTAAGAGCTCCGTGATATAGGACACACTATGGAAGAGCTCCATGACACAGGACACACTATGTAAGAGCTCCGTGATACAGGACACACTATGTAAGAGCTCCGTGATATAGGACACACTATATAAGAGCTCCGTGATATAGGACACACTATATAAGAGCTCCGTGATACAGGACACACTATGTAAGAGTTCCATGTTACAAGTTAGACTACATAAGACCTAATAATAGATCTTGTTAGCAGGTGCCATCTATGAACCTAACTGTGTGCAGTGCAGGGGGCAGCCAGCAGGTGGTGTTGTGTAGCAAGTAAATACAATGATAAGCTCCTGGTGCTAAAACAAACATTCCAGGTAAACACACTTGGTGATAAGACATGCATTGGTAAATTATTTGTGTTAACCCTTACAGCATGCTGCCTTTAGATTACATAGCAAAAACCCGCAACAGATTCCCTTTAAAGTACCCTCATGTTGGGAGGTCCATTATTACTGGTATACATCTCCTCTTCACCAAATTATAGTAAATGGGTTAATTACTTTAATAAAGGATCAATATAATTGAAACCACTCCCCCTTGTTTAGGCTCCTCCTCTTTGTCTATATGCTGCAGTTACAGTATCTGCTTTGATTTACTGTATATCACCCCATCTCCATGTACTGACAGAGCAGCCAATCTGAAGAAGTAGAGCTGCAGTGTAAAGCATGGGAATAGGACAGAGCAGCAAGCCTGAGGCCGCAGGTGACCATCATAGATCACAATAGACAGTGTAGCTAAGCTGGAGTCACTAATCAAAATAGGCAGTGTAGCTAAGCTGGAGTCACTGGTCACAATAGACAGTGTAGCTAAGCTGGGGTCACTGATTACGGTAGGCAGTGTAGCTAAGCTGGAGTCACTGATCACAATAGACAGTGTAGCTAAGCTGGAGTCACTGATCACAATAGACAGTGTAGCTGAGCTGGAGTCACTGATCACAATAGACAGTGTAGCTGAGCTGGAGTCACTGATCACAATAGGCAGTGTAGCTAAGCTGGAGTCACTGATCACAATAGACAGTGAAGCTAAGCTGGGGTCACTGATCACAGTAGGCAGTGTAGCTAAGCTGGGGTCACTGATCACAGTAGGCAGTGTAGCTAAGCTGGGGACACTGATCACAATAGGCAGTGTAGCTAAGCTGGGGTCAATGATCACAATAGACAGTGTAGCTAAGCTGGAGTCACTGATCACAATAGACAGTGTAGCTAAGCTGGGGTCACTGATCACAGTAGACAGTGTAGCTAAGCTGGGGTCACTGATCACAGTAGGCAGTGTAGCTAAGCTGGGGACACTGATCACAATAGACAGTGTAGCTAAGCTGGGGTCACTGATCACAATAGGCAGTGTAGCTAAGCTGGAGTCACTGATCACAGTAGGCAGTGTAGCCAAGCTGGGGTCACTGATCACAATAGGCAGTGTAGCTAGGCTGGGGTCACTGATCACAATAGGCAGTGTAGCTAGGCTGGAGTCACTGATTACAGTAGGCAGTGTAGCTAGGCTGGAGTCACTGATCACAGTAGGCAGTGTAGCTAAGCTGGAGTCACTGATCACAGTAGGCAGTGTAGCTAAGCTGGAGTCACTGATCACAGTAGGCAGTGTAGCTAAGGCTGTGGTCACACATAGAAATCCGTTTTTGGAAGTGATTTTCATCACCAATCCGTTTTTTTTCTGGGTGCTTTTTGAGCCTCCTGCACTCCTGAACGTTTTTGGAATTTTCATTAAAAAAACGCATGCACGAACGCATGCGCAAACGCAAGTGCGCGTTTGCATGCGTTCGCGCATGCGTTTCCCATAGGGCCCCATGTTAAAAAAAACGCATGAAAACGCATGCGTTTTTTAACTGATGCCAAAAACGTTGCATGCAACGTTTTTGACTCAAAAACGGACAGGGCAATGTTTGGAGCTCCATAGAAAAACGGACAGGGTGTTTATTACACCCAATCCGTTTTTCTGTCAGTTTTTGGACTTAGAAAAAAAAAATGAGAAAACTGAAGCCAAAAACGGACTGAGGGCTTATGTGGAACCCCAGCCTAAGCTGGAGTCACTGATCACAATAGACAGTGTAGCTAAGCTGGAGTCACTGATCACAGTAGGCAGTGTAGCTAAGCTGGGTCACTGCTCACAATAGATAGTGTAGCTAAGCTGGAGTCACTGATCACAGTAGGCAGTGTAGCTAAGCTGGGGTCACTGATCACAATAGGCAGTGTAGCTAAGCTGGAGTCACTGATCACAATAGACAGTGTAGCTAAGCTGGAGTCACTGATCACAGTAGGCAGTGTAGCTAAGCTGGAGTCACTGATCACAGTAGGCAGTGTAGCTAAGCTGGAGTCACTGATCACAGTAGACAGTGTAGCTAAGCTGGGGTCACTGATCACAATAGGCAGTGTAGCTAAGCTGGGGTCACTGATCACCATAGACAGTGTAGCTAAGCTGGAGTCACTGATCACAATAGGCAGTGTAGCTAAGCTGGGGTCACTGATCACAGTAGGCAGTGTAGCTAAGCTGGGGTCACTGATCACAATAGACAATGTAGCTAAGCTGGAGTCACTGATCACAATAGACAGTGTAGCTAAGCTGGGGTCACTGATCACAGTAGGCAGTGTAGCTAAGCTGGGGACACTGATCACAATAGGCAGTGTAGCTAAGCTGGGTCACTGATCACCATAGACAGTGTAGCTAAGCTGGAGTCACTGATCACAATAGACAGTGTAGCTAAGCTGGGGTCACTGATCACAGTAGGCAGTGTAGCTAAGCTGGGGTCACTGATCACAATAGACAATGTAGCTAAGCTGGAGTCACTGATCACAATAGACAGTGTAGCTAAGCTGGGGTCACTGATCACAGTAGGCAGTGTAGCTAAGCTGGGGACACTGATCACAATAGGCAGTGTAGCTAAGCTGGGGTCACTGATCACCATAGACAGTGTAGCTAAGCTGGAGTCACTGATCACAATAGACAGTGTAGCTAAGCTGGGGTCACTGATCACAGTAGACAGTGTAGCTAAGCTGGGGTCACTGATCACAGTAGGCAGTGTAGCTAAGCTGGGGACACTGATCACAATAGACAGTGTAGCTAAGCTGGGGTCACTGATCACAATAGGCAGTGTAGCTAAGCTGGAGTCACTGATCACAGTAGGCAGTGTAGCCAAGCTGGGGTCACTGATCACAGTAGGCAGTGTAGCTAAGCTGGAGTCACTGATCACAGTAGGCAGTGTAGCTAAGCTGGAGTCACTGATCACAGTAGACAGTGTAGCTAAGCTGGGGTCACTGATCACAATAGGCAGTGTAGCTAGGCTGGGGTCAAAGATCACAATAGGCAGTGTAGCTAGGCTGGAGTCACTGATCACAGTAGGCAGTGTAGCTAAGCTGGAGTCACTGATCACAGTAGGCAGTGTAGCTAGGCTGGAGTCACTGATCACAGTAGGCAGTGTAGCTAAGCTGGAGTCACTGATCACAATAGACAGTGTAGCTAAGCTGGAGTCACTGATCACAATAGACAGTGTAGCTAAGCTGGAGTCACTGATCACAGTAGGCAGTGTAGCTAAGCTGGAGTCACTGATCACAATAGACAGTGTAGCTAAGCTGGAGTCACTGATCACAATAGGCAGTGTAGCTAAGCTGGAGTCACTGATCACAATAGACAGTGTAGGTAAGCTGGGGTCACTGATCACAGTAGGCAGTGTAGCTAAGCTGGGGTCACTGATCACAGTAGGCAGTGTAGCTAAGCTGGAGTCACTGATCACAATAGGCAGTGTAGCTAGGCTGGAGTCACTGATCACAGTAGACAGTGTAGCTAAGCTGGGGTCACTGATCACAGTAGGCAGTGTAGCTAAGCTGGGGTCACTGATCACAGTAGGCAGTGTAGCTAAGCTGGGGTCACTGATCACAGTAGGCAGTGTAGCTAGGCTGGAGTCACTGATCACAGTAGACAGTGTAGCTAAGCTGGGGTCACTGATCACAATTGCCCCACTGTAGAGCAGAGCTGCAGTATAAAGCAAGGAGACAGAGCATCAGTCTGTGCCTTTGAGAAGGTAGGACAAGGATTGCACTCTCCAATAGACCACACAAGACAATATAACCAATCTAGAGTCCCTGAATACAGTGAATCCTAGTGGAGCAAAGCTGCAGTGTAAAGCATAGGAGTGTGACAAAGCAGCAGTCTTAGGCTGCCTTCACATTTGCGTATGGTAACGCAGCGTATGCTGCGTTCCCATACGCATCCACACGCATGCGCACTGCGTTCCTATGTTTAACATAGGAACGCATAGTGCCTGCGTTTGGTAGTGTTTGCTGCGTTTGGGTGCGGATGCGGACGATATCTGCTCCTTCCGGTGTCCAGCGTCCGCACCCGGGACGCAGCTTGCAGCATTTTTTTGTGCGCTCGGGACCTTGGAAGATCTGCAAGCTTCCCCAAGCGCACAAAACCTGCATTGTCTTCAATGGGTCCGCAGTGTTCTGCGCTCCGGGACTGTCGGCGGGGAGAACAGCTGATTTGACAGCTGTTTGAATCTTCCCGCGCCGACACCTAGAGGAGATGTCGGTGCGGGAAGATTCAAACAGCTGTCACATCAGCTGTTCTCCCCGCCGACACCGCTAGCAGATTACCAGCGGCGGGGAGGAAGAGGACATCAGCAGAGGCTCAGCTGATCTCCCGGTGGCCGTCGGTGAGCTCCTGTGACATCACCGGCGGCCACCGGGAGATTTTTCAATGGGTCCGCAGCGTTCTCCTGCACTGTCAAGCGCAGAACACTGCGGACCCATTGAAGACAATGCAGGTTTTGTGCGCTTGGGGATCTTCCAAGGTCCCCGAGCGCACAAAAAAATACTGCAAGCTGCGTCCCGAACGCAGCAAACACTACCAAATGCAGGCACTATGCGTTCCTATGTTAAACATAGGAACGCAGTGCGCATGCGTGTGGATGCGTATGGGAACGCAGCATACGCTGCGTTCCCATACGCAAATGTGATGCCAGCCTAAGGCCCCTTCATCAGGCTAGTAAAGAAAGCCAAGAAGATACAGCTTCTGTATCTGAGACCCTATGACAACACTTCTCGGCCATTTTTAATCTGTTTTCCAATCTTGTCTTTAGTCAATAAGCCCTCAGTGTCCTCTATATTCTTCATATTCTCCAGCCACAGCTGTAGCATTCTTATGACCATCAGTTATTGCTTCCTGACATTTCCTACTGAGCAAAATCAGCGCGGTTGATAATTAAGATTTTGGTGACGTCACGCGCAGAGTCCTAAAAATCATTTATTTCCGTCCTTGATGCTCAAGTAAAAGCTAAATATACACCTAAGGCGTGAGGTTTACAGGTTCAGCATCGATTCTCCGGCTGATCTGCTGGATTCACTGATGATCTCCTAGAAGAAGAAGCAATTATCTGCTAGAACAAATCAGAATCACTTCCTAAGGAGGACAGGAGGGGCCTGCACTACAAGTGTCCTCATTGTGCCACCATACAAGGGTTAGGAGACAATGAGGCCCAACACAGTGACTACTGCCAGCCTGCACTAAAGTCATTAATCTACTAGAACCTTTTATAATGAAAGGAATGAGCAGATAATGTTCTAGGTTATATCATCATCATCATTCATCATTGTTATCTATCATCATCGTCATCCATCATCATCATCCATCATCATCATCTATCATCATCGTCATCCATCATCATCATCCATCATCATCTATCATCATCATCATCCATCATCGTCATCCATCATCATCGTCATCCATCATCATCGTCATTCATCATCATCGTCATCCATCATCATCGTCATTCATCATCATCATCATCCATCATCATCATTCCTCATCATCGTCATCCATCATCATCATTCCTCATCATCGTCATCCATCATCATCATCATCCAACATCATAGTCATCCAACATCATCGTCATTTATCATCATCTATCATCATCGTCATCCATCATCATCGTCATTCATCATCATCATCCATCATCATCATTCCTCATCATCGTCATCCATCAACATCATCATCATCCATCATCATCGTCATCCATCATCATTGTTATCGAACATCATTCCTCATCATCGTCGTCCATCATCATCGTCATCCATCATCATCGTCATCCTTCATCATCATCATCATCATCATCATCCATCATCATGGTCATCCATCATTATCGTCATCCATCATCATCATCCATCATCATCGTCATCCATCATCATCGTCATCCTTCATCATCATCATCATCATCATCCATCATCGTCATCCATCATCATCATCCATCATCATCATCATCATGATCATTCCTCATCATCGTCTTCCATCATCATCCATCATCATCGTCATCCATCATCGTCATCCAACATCATTATCATCATCGTCATCCATCATCATCGTCGTCCATCATCATCATCCATCATCATTGTCATCCATCATCATCGTCATCCATCATCATCGTCATCCATCATCATCCATCATCATTGTCATCCATCATCATCGTCATCCATCATCATCATCCATCATCATTGTCATCCATCATCATCATCCATCATCATCATCATCCATGATCATTCCTCATCATCGTCTTCCATCATCATCCATCATCATCGTCATCCAACATCATTATCATCATCGTCATCCATCATCATCGTCGTCCATCATCACTGTCATCCATCATCATCGTCATCCATCATCATCGTCATCCATCATCATCCATCATCATTGTCATCCATCATCATTGTCGTCCATCATCATCGTCATCCATCATCATCGTCATCCATCATCATTGTCATCCTTCATCATCGTCGTCCATCATCATTCCTCATCATCGTCATCCAACATCATTATCATCATCGTCATCCATCATCATCGTCATCCATCATCATCGTCATCCATCATCATCATCATCCATCATCATCGTCATCCATCATCATCATCCACCATCATCATCATCATCATCCACCATCCTCATGTCCAATCATTAAGAAATGAGACCATTCTCAAGAACTAATTGAGGTCCTGGATCTTATAGACTTGATCAGCAGGTTGTGGATCTACAAGTGTTAGGTCTTCGGTCATCTTCAGGTGAGATGATTGACGTTCTGGACTTCAGAGGTTGCAGAACTTGAAGCTACGGATCTCCATGTCTTACTATTAAGGTTTCTAGATCCAGATCCTGAAGAGGAGGCATCGAGGTTGTGAGAGTCAGGACACAGAGAATCTTTGGGTTCAAGTCCAGATCTCCAGTGATTTAAGTTTTGGTTCGGAAATAGTTGAAGGTTTGGATTCCGGGATCTAGATCAGCTGTAATTTAGGATCTGAAGTGACAGATCCAGATGTGACGTTTTGGATTTGGATTACGATACCTGATCAAGCAAGCAGTGATGAGATTCTTTTGGACCAGATCCAGATCAACAATGATTAGTATTCATGATCTGATACTGTTCAAGTTGAAAAGTAACTAAAATTCTTTGTGTGTTGGTCAGATTGTTAATTTTCTGGTCCTTTAAGTTCTAGACTGTCCTGCAGAAAACTGGTAAGCTTGCTCCGATCACTAGGATCTAGGTCTCCATTTAATGATCTGAGGGGATCTAAATCTTTATGTAACAATTTGGGTTTCTCTCTGAAATGAAATGTGCTGATCTAGATCTCCATGATCAGCAGTGATCAATGTCTCTATGTGCTGATCAACAGAGATCTAGCTCTTTGTGTTGATCAGCTGGGATCTAGCTCTTTGTTGATTAGCTGGGATCTAGCTCTTTATGCGCTGAAATCAGGGATCTAGCTCTTTATGCGCTGAACATTAGGGATCTAGTTTACATGTGTTGATTGGCTGGTTTTCATGTGATGATCAGCTGGGATCTAGATCTTCATGTGCTAATCAGCTGGGATCAAGTTCTTCATTTGCTGATTGCAAGGGATCTAGGTCTTCCTATATTAATCAGCAGGGATAGTGGTTTTCATGTGCAGATCAGCAGGGATCTTGGTCCCCATGTACTGATCACAATGAAGTTCTGGATCTCTATGTATTCAGCGGAAATCTAGTTCTAGATCTAGTGATCCATGCCTTGTCTTCTCCTCATTAAGGCTTTTGCTCTTCAGGTACGTGACATCTTTTCTTGAGGTTCTCAATATTAATTAAAATAAGTGCTGAGATTCTTTGAGATTCCAGGACTGGATCACATTGTTGGATTTTCATTCCAGGTTCTGCCCCGATCATTCTGAGATCAACTGGATATACATATGAATCTAGAAGCATCAGGCCAGGATTCCTGGGTTTGGTTCTGTTTTCGCAGCACGATGAAGAACTGTTCCCAGCTGATGCCACGTGCCTGCGCTGCCCTCTGTGCCCCCTCAGGTGCCATGGTTAGTGATTTCTCATGTCTATGCTAATGAGGCGAGGTTCATCTCATCTGCAGTAATTTGCTAATCGTTTCCCAGCACATCTCCATCAATATCCATCACCCAGTGCCCGGCATCACACGGCGCCATGGCGACCGCGGCGCCAAGTGGCAATACACCGGAGACTACAATCTATTACTCCGTTTCAGCCAACAGGAACTGTGCAGTACTAATTTTTACATCACCTTACGAGGAGGAGACTGAACATGACTACAATCATTACTCCCTGTTATCAGCCATTACTAGGGGAGGAGACTGTGACGGAGACTACAATCTATTACTCCCTGTTATCAGCCATTACTGGGGGAGGAGACTGTAGGACAGGTGACTACAATCTATTACTCCCTGTTATCAGCCATTACTGGGGGAGACGAGACGTGACTTGACTGTTAAGAGTACTGGGGAACTTAACAGTGACTAAATTATACTCCCTGTTATCAGCCATTACTGGGGAGGAGACTGTAGGACAGGTGTCATAACAATACTAGGAGACTTACAGTCTAGTCTTACACCCTGTTATCAGCCATTACTGTGGGGAAAACCCGTTATCAGTCATTACTGGAGGAGGAGACTGTAGGACAGGTGACTACAATCTATTACTCCCTGTTATCAGCCATTACTGGGAGGAGACTGAGGACAGGACTATTACTCCGTTATCATCCTAGGGAACCAGGACAGTGATACCTCTATACTCCTGTTATAGATCTGGAGTTACAGTCTCCATTTTACTCCTGTTATCAGCCATTACTGGAGGAGATGTAGGACTGTTAGACGACAGCATGGAGATGTAATATACAATCTATTACTCCCTGTTATCAGCCATTACTGGAGGAGGAGACTGTAGGACAGGTACTACAATCTATTACTCCCTGTTATCAGCCGTTACTGTGGGATGAGACTGTAGGACAGGTGACTACAATCTTTACTCCCTGTTATCAGCCATTACTGGGGAGGAGACTGTAGGACAGGTGACTACAATCTATTACTCCCTGTTATCAGCCATTACTTGGGGAGCGTGACAGGATAATCTGCTAGCGAATCTCTTACAACGCTCCGATACTGTCATAAGCTGATGATTTGGGGTTAGTGCCCCATTAACCTGCTGTGACATAAAGCCTGATATTAAAGCACACAATGCTCTTCCGCTGTGCTGTATATAGATGCCTCGCTGTGTATACTGTGCACAAAGTGCCACTCCCCCGCACTGGAAATGATGGATGATTGGTGCAGAGTCAGGAATAAATGCCGGGTGATTACATGTGTTATATAAACTAAAGTAGGTGACACCGCTGCATAAAAGTAGGTTGGGACCCAGTAAAACAGACAAGATCAACATGGCTGCTGGGTGGTTATAGATATGGCCATGTTTATAAGCTACGTAGTGTTCTAATTTTTCATATTCTCTTAGCTATTCTGCTGTTCTATAGTCAGAATAACATGTCATATTAGTGCAGCTGACTTTTTATAATAATATTGATACTGTATGATACGTTTTACAATGTTAGCTCATTTGCTTCAGTGCCGTAATATTATTAGATTATTAATAATAATTAATAATAATAAAATATGAAGCAACTTTGTATACAGTCTTAGAGAAATCCTTCATTCATTTTACACAGCTCCTATTGAGAACTATGCGTCTCCATGGTTACAGACTACAAACAAACCCTGTGTAGTCTGATTCCGCAGTCACATGATACGCCGCTCCCTCTGAATTTCCTCTTCTTCTGTCTGAAGATAGGATATGGTGCAAGATTTGATTTTTTTTAAGATTAATAACATGTTGCTTTGTTTTAAAACAAAAAATGGTCGCAAAAGTCTACACATCCCTGAACCTGATGGAGACCAGATAACATTATGTATAGAATTGAGACAAGTTTGCAGATGATTCCAAAACCACTGAGACAAACGCATCAGAAGCGAATCCTCCTCCTGTGCTGATGGTTGTTACATGTATCAGCGCAGGGGAATGTATATCTCAGAGAGGATTCTCTAGACTGGATACAAATGTGCCAAATCCCAGAAAAGTGTAAGGTCTTGCCATCATAGGCTTCTGAATGTGCTCATATAGCGCCAACTGGTGTAGGTGTTGGCCTGGGGGCCCCAAAGTCCCTCTGGTCTATAGAAAAAGCTAATGCTATTAAAGATTTGCAATAATTGGGGGCCCCGCTGTAGCTTTCGCATCAGGGCCCATAAGCTTCAGTTGCTCCGCTGTATAGCGCCATCATATTCCGCAGCGCTGTACACATCATTCACTGACTGCAAGCAGAGGTCTGGTGCAGAATTGATGCACAAAGTAGATCAGAAAGTTCTGTGTGGATTTAAAGGGATCGAGTCCTGATCACCCGATCGCTGGTGGTTGGGGATATAAGCCCCCGCTCTTTTTCCTCCTGTGTATCGATGGTTCTCCCCCTACATTACTCGCTATATGAGGGGCTGTGCTTTGGTGCCTGCCAGGCAGAGGAGGAGCAGTGAAGGCTACAACAAGGTAATCCGGGCAGGCAGCAAGACAGAGCTGCAGAGCTGCGCTCACATACTGGACGCTGCATCCCAGGGAGCAGACCCCTGTAGCCTGCCTAACCTCTATAGGATGGGCATAACCTTCCCTGGCACATAGGGCATCAGTGGATGGGTAAGTGCAAAGTCTATCAGATGTTCACTGCAAGGTCATCGCCAGCATATGGGTTGGGTCACATACACGTAACCCCGGGGTCACCGCCATCACCCAGGTATCCCGACGCCTCCATCTATGGATCACCTCAACTTTCTGCTCATCGGGGCTGAATGATACAATCTGGTAAGAAAGAAAGAGACGTGAAAGCATCAGATAATGGGGGACTTGTGAGCAATTTATAGGACAGCAGCATATACATTAGATTGTCAGCTCCGGAGGACAGGACGGCTATCATCATTCTGCTCTGAGGAAAGATGTAAGTAAAGTTTTATAATTATTTATTCCATGTATGTAACACTATATAGAGAAAGAGATGGAAAATAATCTTTCCCTCTATGTACAATAATATAACTATTATAATACTGCCCCTATGTACAAGAATATAACTATTATAATACTGCTTCTATGTACAAGAATATAACTACTATAATACTGCTCCTATGTACAAGAATATAACTACTATAATACTGCCCCTATATACAAGAATATAACTACTATAATACTGCCCCTATATACAAGAATATAACTACTATAATACTGCTCCTATGTACAAGAATATAACTACTATAATACTGCTCCTATATACAAGAATATAACTACTATAATACTGCTCCTATGTACAAGAATATAACTACTATAATACTGTCCCTATGTACAAGAATATAACTACTATAATACTGCTCCTATATACAAGAATATAACTACTATAATACTGCCCCTATATACAAGAATATAACTACTATAATACTGCTCCTATGTACAAGAATATAACTACTATAATACTGCTCCTATATACAAGAATATAACTACTATAATACTGCTCCTATGTACAAGAATATAACTACTATAATACTGTCCCTATGTACAAGAATATAACTACTATAATACTGCTCCTATGTACAAGAATATACGGTAACTACTATAATACTGTCCCTATGTACAAGAATATAACTACTATAATACTGCTCCTATATACAAGAATATAACTACTATAATACTGCCCCTATATACAAGAATATAACTACTATAATACTGCCCCTATGTACAAGAATATAACTACTATAATACTGCTCCTATGTACAAGAATATAACTACTATAATACTGGCCCTATATACAAGAATATAACTACTATAATACTGCCCCTATATACAAGAATATAACTACAATACTGCTCGTATGTACAGGAATATAACTACTATAATACTGCTCCTATGTACAGGAATATAACTATTATAATACTGCCCCTATATACAAGAATATAACTACTATAATACTGCCCCTATATACAAGAATATAACTACAATACTGCTCGTATGTACAGGAATATAACTACTATAATACTGCTCCTATGTACAGGAATATAACTATTATAATACTGCCCCTATATACAAGAATATAACTACTATAATACTGCCCCTATATACAAGAATATAACTACTATAATACTGCTCCTATATACAAGAATATAACTACTATAATACTGCCCCTATATACAAGAATATAACTACAATACTGCTCGTATGTACAGGAATATAACTACTATAATACTGCTCCTATGTACAGGAATATAACTATTATAATACTGCTCTAATCCAATGTACAAGAATATAACTACTATAATACTGCCCCTATGTACAAGAATATAACTACTATAATGCTGCCCCTATGTACAAGAATATAACTACTATAATGCTGCCCCTATATACAAGAATATAACTACTATAATACTGCCCCCTATGTACAAGAATATAACCACTATAATACTGCTCCTATGTACAAGAATATAACTACTATAATACTTCTCCTATGTACAAGAATTTCATTACTATAGTCCTGTGTGCCCCGGTCGGTAGCAGAGTCCGCACTTGCTGTATATTATGTGTCTGAGCATATGATATGTTAATGATCGCCTTGCACATATTATAGCGGTGGAGCAGGATCAGTGTTATAGATCCTGTTAGTTGTGGGTCAGTGTGTCAGTACGGCACCTGCCTGCACTTGGCATAGATTATGCTTGCTGTTGGCAGCGCCAGCCTCTTCTCTTCCGTAATTAATGCACTTGTTAAGTTGATGAGGTTCATGTGACTTAACAATGCGGGTTGCAGCAGCGGTCAGGACGCGGCACGTTTGTATGCTTGCAGTTCACCCTGCGGTTTTATATTGCGAGGCTCTGAAGCTCTTTTTTTATGGTCATGTGATCATGCTCATTCATTTCTGAGGGTTTGTTACAATTGAATCGTCTGTGAGTAAAGGTACCGTTACACAGCATGACATCGTACCCGACATCGCTCAAAAGTGACGTGTGCAATGATGTTGAAACCACATCGCTAGTGCGTCGTTGTGTGTAACCGAACGATACAACTATGTTAATTAGTCAAGTTGGAGTTGCCAGGTTTATGAACATGTTCTAAAACCTGACTATGTCGTTCCAGCGATTTGGTAGCATTGTTCTGTGTGACACCGCGATAACGATGTCATGGACGACTTCGCCCATTCACAGCAATGAGCAGGGATCATTCGCGGGGTTTGCGAACGAGACCTGCTCACTACATCGTTGGTGAGTCGTCCACCATATCTAGACATGTGACAGCTCACCAGTGATGTTGAAATACTCTCAAAAAAGACTGCGCGTCCCCGAGATCTTAGCAGACATCGTTTCAACCTCGTGCTGTGTAACGGTACCCTAAAAGAGAGCAGGGCAAAGAGGGAGCAAGGGATGGATCCAACCTCAGAGAGCAGGGCAAAGAGGGAGCAAGGGCTGGATCCAACCTCAGAGAGCAGAGCAAAGAGGGAGCAAGGGATGGATCCAATCTCAGAGAGCAGGGCAAAGAGGGAGCAAGGGCTGGATCCAACCTCAGAGATCAGGGCAAAGAGGAGCAAAGACTGGATTGAACCTCAGAGATCAGGGCAAAGAGGGAGCAAGGGCTGGATCCAACCTCATAGATCAGGGCAAAGAGGGAGCAAGGACTGGATCCAACCTCAGAGAGCATGGCAAAGAGGAGCAAGGGCTGGATCCAACCTCAGAGAGCAGGGCAAAGAGGAGCAAAGACTGGATCCAACCTCAGGGAGCAGGTCAAAGAGGAGCAAGGGCTGGATCCAACCTCAGAGAGCAGAACAAAGAGGAGCAAAGACTGGATCCAACCTCAGAGAGCAGGGCAAAGAGGAGCTAGGACTAGATCCAACCTCAGAGAGCAGAGCAAAGAGGGAGCAAGGGCTGGATCCAACCTCAGAGAGCAGGGCAAAGAGGGAGCAAGGGCTGTATCCAACCTCAGAGAGCAGGGCAAAGAGGAGCTAGGACTAGATCCAACCTCAGAGAGCAGGGCAAAGAGGGAGCAAGGGCTGGATCCAACCTCAGAGCAGGGCAAAGAGGGAGCAAGGGCTGGATCCAACCTCAGAGAGCAGGGCAAAGAGGAGCTAGGACTGGATCCAACCTCAGAGAGCAGGGCAAAGAGGAGAAAAGACAGGATCCAACCTCAAAGAGCAGGGCAAAGAGAGAGCAAGGGCTAAATCCAACCTCAGAGAGCATGGCAAAGAGGAGCAAGGGCTGGATCCAACCTCAGAGAGCAAGGCAAAGAGGAGCAAAGACTGGATCCAACCTCAGAGAGCAGGGCAAAGAGGAGCAAGGGCTGGATCCAACCTCAGAGAGCAGGGCAAAGAGGGAGCAAGGGATGGATCCAATCTCAGAGAGCAGGGCAAAGAGGAGCAAAGACAGGATCCAACCTCAAAGAGCAGGGCAAAGAGGAGCAAGGGCTAAATCCAACCTCAGAGATCAGGGCACAGAGGAAGCAAGGGCTGGATCCAACCTCAGAGAGCAGGGCAAAGAGGGAGCAAGGGCTGGATCCAACCTCAGAGATCAGGGCAAAGAGGAGCAGGACAGGATCCAACCTCAAAGAGCAGGGCAAAGAGGAGCAAGGGCTGGATCCAACCTCAGAGAGCAGGGCAAAGAGGAGCAAAGACAGGATCCAACCTCAAAGAGCAGGGCAAAGAGGAGCAAGGGCTGGATCCAACCTCAGAGATCAGGGCAAAGAGGGAGCAAGGGCTGGATCCAACCTCAGAGAGCAGGGCAAAGAGGGAGCAAGGGCTGGATCCAACCTCAGAGAGCAGGGCAAAGAGGAGCAAAGACAGGATCCAACCTCAAAGAGCAGGGCAAAGAGGAGCAAAGACAGGATCCAACCTCAAAGAGCAGGGCAAAGAGGAGCAAGGGCTAAATCCAACCTCAGAGATCAGGGCACAGAGGGAGCAAGGGCTGGATCCAACCTCAGAGAGCAGGGCAAAGAGGGAGCAAGGGCTGGATCCAACCTCAGAGATCAGGGCAAAGAGGAGCAAGGACAGGATCCAACCTCAAAGAGCAGGGCAAAGAGGAGCAAGGGCTGGATCCAACCTCAGAGAGCAGGGCAAAGAGGAGCAAAGACAGGATCCAACCTCAAAGAGCAGGGCAAAGAGGAGCAAGGGCTGGATCCAACCTCGGAGATCAGGGCAAAGAGGGAGCAAGGGCTGGATCCAACCTCAGAGAGCAGGGCAAAGAGGGAGCAAGGGCTGGATCCAACCTCAGAGAGCAGGGCAAAGAGGAGCAAAGACAGGATCCAACCTCAAAGAGCAGGGCAAAGAGGAGCAAGGGCTAAATCCAACCTCAGAGAGCAGAACAAAGAGGAGCAAAGACTGGATCCAGCCGCAGAGAGCAGGGCAAAGAGGGAGCAAGGGCTGGATCCAACCTCAGAGAGCAGGGCAAAGAGGAGCAAAGACAGGATCCAACCTCAAAGAGCAGGGCAAAGAGGAGCAAGGGCTAAATCCAACCTCAGAGATCAGGGCAAAGAGGGAGCAAGGGCTGGATCCAACCTCAGAGAGCAGGGCATAGAGGGAGCAAGGGCTGGATCCAACCTCAGAGATCAGGGCAAAGAGGAGCAAGGACAGGATCCAACCTCAAAGAGCAGGGCAAAGAGGAGCAAGGGCTGGATCCAACCTCAGAGATCAGGGCAAAGAGGGAGCAAGGGCTGGATCCAACCTCAGAGAGCAGGGCAAAGAGGGAGCAAGGGCTGGATCCAACCTCAGAGATCAGGGCAAAGAGGGAGCAAGGGCTGGATCCAACCTCAGAGAGCAGGGCAAAGAGGGAGCAAGGGCTGGATCCAACCTCAGAGAGCAGGGCAAAGAGGGAGCAAGGGCTGGATCCAACCTCAGAGAGCAGGGCAAAGAGGGAGCAAGGGCTGGATCCAACCTCAAAGAGCAGGGCAAAGAGGAGCAAGGGCTAAATCCAACCTCAGAGAGGAGAACAAAGTGGAGCAAGGGCTGGATCCAACCTCAGAGGAGAACAAAGAGGTGTAAGGACTGGATCCAACCGCAGAGAGCAGAACAAAGAGGAGCAAAGGCTGGATCCAATTTCAGGGAGCAGGGCAAAGAGGAGCAAAGACTGGATCCAACCTCAGAGATCAGGGCAAAGAGGGAGCAAGTGCTGGATACAACCTCAGAGAGCAGGAAAACTTGGGAGCAAGGGCTGGATCCAACCTCAGAAAGCAAGGCAAAGAGGAGCAAAGACTGGATCCAACCGCAGAGAGCAGAACAAAGAGGAGCAAAGACTGGATCCAACCTCAGAGAGCAGGGCAAAGAGGAGCTAGGACTGGATCCAACCTCAGAGAGCAGAACAAAGAGGAGCAAAGACAGGATCCAACCTCAAAGAGCAGGGCAAAGAGGAGCAAGGGCTAAATCCAACCTCAGAGAGCAGAACAAAGAGGAGCAAAGACTGGATCCAGCCGCAGAGAGCAGGGCAAAGAGGGAGCAAGGGCTGGATCCAACCTCAGAGAGCAGGGCAAATAGGGAGCAAGGACTGGATCCAACCTCAGAGAGCAGGGCAAAGTGGAGCAAGGGCTGGATCCAACCTCAGAGGAGAACAAAGAGGTGTAAGGACTGGATCCAACCGCAGAGAGCAGAACAAAGAGGAGCAAAGACTGGATCCAACCTCAGAGAGCAAGGCAAAGAGGAGCAAAGACTGGATCCAGCCTCAGAGAGCAGGGCAAAGAGGAGCAAAGACTGGATCCAACCGCAGAGAGCAGAACAAAGAGGAGCAAAGACTGGATCCAGCCTCAGAGAGCAGGGCAAAGAGGAGCTAGGACTAGATCCAACCTCAGAGAGCAGGGCAAAGAGGAGCAAGGGCTGGATCCAACCTCAGAGAGCAGAACAAAGAGGAGCAAAGACTGGATCCAGCCGCAGAGAGCAGAGCAAAGAGGAGCAAGGGCTAAATCCAACCTCAGAGAGCAGAACAAAGAGGAGCAAAGACTGGATCCAACCGCAGAGAGCAGAACAAAGAGGAGCTAGGACTGGATCCAACCGCAGAGAGCAGGGCAAAGAGGAGCTAGGACTGGATCCAACCTCAGAGAGCAGGGCAAAGAGGAGCAAGGACTGGATCCAACCTCAGAGAGGAGATAAAGTGGAGCAAGGGCTGGATCTAACCTCAGAGAGCAGAACAAAGAGGAGCAAAGACTGGATCCAACCGCATAATGCACTGACATTACAGTATGGGTCTGTGCTCTAATTGTTACTGCAGCTTTGGCTGTGACTAGAGTATACTACAGAATAGAAGGTAAGAATTTGAGCATACTGTTTGCAGATTTGAGCTGTAATAAGTGAATACATTTAGAGTTAATTGGCCACTAATACCAGCCCTGTCACAGACATATTGGCAGACAGCGGCTGAGCGATGCCTGTGTGTTATGTCCAGGAAAGAGAAGTGAAAACCGATCATGTGAATTATCAGGACACCAAGCATTGAATCCACTGAGCTACATGATAAAGTTCTGAGCGCCGGCAGCCACCACCAGGGGAGCAAAACAGGATGGGGATTTAATCAGCTCCCCCTAGTGGAGAGTATGGCATGACCAGAAGATGGTGAAACCATTTAGGGCTGTGAGGGATCCAAAGTAAAAAAAGCACCTGCTTCCCCCCACTTGTGAGGTCTAACTACAGTAGGTATAACACTGGGATGATCAGTGATGTCATTGGTTTGTAACAACAGTAACATGTCACATTCCTGTGATGTCACTATATCTTGATGATTTTCCAATTTGTGCTGTGATATCATTAGTGTATTGTGATGTCATCATTACTCTGTGATATCATTAGTGCATTGTGATGTTCTCATTACTCAGTGATGTCATTAGTGTATTGTGATGTCATCATTACTCCATGATGTCATTAGTGTATTGTGATGTTCTCATTACTCCATGATGTCATTAGTGTATTGTGATGTCATCATTTCTCAGTGATATCATTAGTGTATTGTGATGTCATCATTACTCAGTGATGTCATTAGTGTATTGTGATGTCCTCATTACTCAGTGATGTCATTAGTGTATTGTGATGTCCTCATTACTCAGTGATGTCATTAGTGTATTGTGATGTCATCATTACTCAGTGATGTCATTAGTGTATTGTGATGTCATCATTACTCAGTGATGTCATTAGTGTATTGTGATGTTCTCATTACTCAGTGATGTCATTAGTGTATTGTGATGTCCTCATTTCTCAGTGATATCATTAGTGCATTGTGATATCCTCATTACTCAGTGATGTCATTAGTGTATTGTGATGTCATCATTACTCAGTGATGTCATTAGTGTATTGTGATGTTCTCATTACTCAGTGATGTCATTAGTGTATTGTGATGTCCTCATTTCTCAGTGATATCATTAGTGTATTGTGATATCCTCATTACTCTATGATGTCAGTAGTGTATTGTGATGTCATCATTACTCAGTGATGTCATTAGTGTATTGTGATGTCATCATTACTCAGTGATGTCATTAGTGTATTGTGAGGTCCTCATTCTTCCGTGATGTCAGTAGTGTATTGTGATGTCATCATTACTCAGTGATGTCAGTAGTGTATTGTGATGTCATCATTACTCAGTGATGTCATTAGTGTATTGTGATGTCCTCATCCTTCCGTGATGTCATTAGTGTATTGTGATGTCATCATTACTCAGTGATGTCAGTAGTATATTGTGATGTCATCATTACTCCGTGATGTCATAAGTGTATTGTGGTGTCTTCAGTACTCCATGGTGTCATTAATGTATTGTGATCTCATTAGTGTATTGTGATGTCATCTGTCTCCATTACCCTGAAATGCTCAGTAATGTCCATGTTTCCTGATGAGTGTAGTTAATGTTAAAGAACAGGGGTGCAACTTGAAGCTCATGGGTCCCGATGCAAAAGCTCCACTGGGACCCTTAATTATTGCAAATCTTTACTAGCATTAGTCTTTTTCTATAGGCCAAGGGGACTTTTGGGGCCCCCTAAGCTCCAAGGGCCGGGTGGGTTTGCAAACCCTGCACCTGTTGTAGTTACCCCTCCGGTAAAGAAGGATTTTTTGCTCCAAGACGAGGCAGATCTGTTATGGTATTTAGGACTCGGGGAAACGGGTGACTGACAGCCCTCCTGAAAGACACAATTACAGCCATACCGGTTGTCACTGAACTCTTGTAGACACCAAGAAATCTCTCAAATCCTAATGGTTTCCTAATCTCCGGAAACCAGAATAACCAGGTAACGTGTTGGAGCTCGTGTGGCCCCATGTGCTCCATGCAATAAAGCCGGCGAGACCCAATCACAGGGGTGACAGCAGGAATAGAAATGAAGGGAATTGTCATTCCCGGCTGCCGGCCCTCCTGCTGCATCGCTTATCCCACTCCTCTATAATATCTACAATTGTGGAGAACGAGGGGGAGAGAAAGCTGCAGAATCCGGACCCCCGGCTGTCTGGAACAATCACAGCTCAATGAGGAGCACTATAGACTGTGGGCAATGGTAATTCATGTGTGTCGGCATTTATATAACCTGTAGGGGGCGTACTGCACTGTATGACTGGAGTGTGATACCAATATCATACCGGTAATAAGACTGAATGGAAATCAGAGTATAGTCATCACAGGGGCGGCAACCTGAGGAGAGGTTTAATGGATACTACAGTACATTCATACATATGCTCCATTTTATTACATTAAGCATAGAGGAGTATGTACGATATTCACTGTTATTTTTGCTTTCCTGCAAAAGAATTTATGGAATAAATCAAACACTCAATTTATCCATGGACGTTTACACACTGAAGTCTTCACATGGACATTAATATATCATTGAACTCCCTGTATCCAGCAATACATAAGATTCTGTCGGCAGTCACCACTAGGTGGAGCTCCCTGTATGCAGAGATACATATTTTTCTGTCTGCATTCACACTAGGGGGAGCTCACTGCATACAGAGATACATGAAAAGATTCTGTCTGCAGTCACCACTAGAGGGAGCTCCCTGTATACAGAGATACATGATAAGATCCTGTCTGCAGTCACCACTAGGGGGAGCTCCCTGTATACAGAGATACATGAAAAGATTCTGTCTGCAGTCACCACTAGAGGGAGCTCCCTGTATACAGAGATACATGATAAGATCCTGTCTGCAGTCACCACTAGGGGGAGCTCCCTGTATACAGAGATACATGAAAAGATTCTGTCTGCAGTCACCACTAGAGGGAGCTCCCTGTATACAGAGATACATGATAAGATTCTGTCTGCAGTCACCACTAGTGGGAGCTCCCTGTATACAGAGATACATTATAAGATTCTGTCTGCAGTCACCACTAGGGGGATCTCCTGTATACAGAGATACATGATAATATCCTGTCTGCAGCCACCACTAGGGGGAGCTCCCTGTATACAGAGATACATTATAATATCCTGTCTGCAGCCACCACTAGGGGAGCTCCCTGTATACAGAGATACATGATAAGATCCTGTCTGCAGCCACCACTAGGGGGAGCTCCCTGTATACAGAGATACATGATAAGATTCTGTCTGCAGCCACCACTAGGGGGAGCTCCCTGTATACAGAGATACATGATAAGATCCTGTCTGTAGTCACCACTAGGGGGAGCTCCCTGTATACAGAGATACATGATAAGATTCTGTCTGCAGCCACCACTAGGGGGAGCTCCCTGTATACAGAGATACATGATAAGATCCTGTCTGCAGTCACCACTAGGGGAATCTCCTGTATACAGAGATACATGATAAGATCCTGTCAGCAGCCACCACTAGGGGGAGCTCCCTGTATACAGAGATTCATGATAAGATTCTGTCTGCAGCCACCACTAGGGGGAGCTCCCTGTAAACAGAGATACATGATAAGATCCTGTCTGCAGTCACCACTAGGGGCAGCTCCCTGTATACAGAGATACATGATAAGATCCTGTCTGCAGTCACCACTAGGGGAGCTCCCTGTATACAGAGATACGGGATAAGATTCTGTCTGCAGCCACCACTAGGGGGAGCTCCCTGTATACAGAGATACATGATAAGATCCTGTCTGCAGTCACCACTAGGGGGAGCTCCCTGTATATAGAGATACATGATAAGATCCTGTCTGCAGCCACCACTAGGGGGAGCTTACTACTTTTTTAGTTCAGCTGAACATGAATTGTCTCAACTATGCTGTAGACGGCTCATGACGAAAATCAGGTCTTTTTTTTATGCTTATTGAATAAATAATCTGATTAATGTAATAACAGAAACTATACTTTCCTTTATGGAACATTATGCTACTAAACTACCAGTGCTGGAGTGATGGCGCCACACTCCGCTTCCCCCGCTTGCGCTGATTACAAAGAGTTTCCAATCAAATGACCTTGGGACTTTGCAAACAGATAATAAGTGATATTTTCCTGCACTAAAGCAAATAAACAGAGCATATTCTGCACTTGTTAAAGTCTGCATATTTTCCTCTATCTAATCAATTTTTAATTTTATTTTTTTTCCTTCAATTATATAGCTTGATCAATCTCTTCATTATCCCACACATTTCTGTACCAACAGCCATTAAACGTCTGGAATAAAATGCTAAAATTACAATACAATATATGAAAAAACTGACTGGGGACACCAGTGTGAACAGGTGCGAGCTGAAAAAAACACATCTATAGGAAAGCAAATAGCAGCACTGTGGGACACAAGAAAAAGGAAAACATGGTGCTGCAAAACTGCTGTGAAAATACCAGGGCTGTGGAGTCGAAGTCGTGGAGTCGGAGTCGCTGCCCATTTTGGTGGAGTCGGAGTCGGTAGAAAATGTTCCGACTCACACTCCTAAAACATATAATGAATTGGGTCTAGTAGTTCAATGCCGAATGTACTGAATATTATTATTATGAATTATTATTATGTTCTATCTAAATATCTTTATTATTATGTCATTATGATGATTAAAGCCTAATGTTACCATTGACCTACAATAATTTTATCACTTAAAAACGAGCCATGAGTGAAGGAGTCGGGAGTCTGAGTCAAAGGAGTCGGAGTCTGAGTTGGAGTTGGAGTCGGAGCCAGGGAAATTCAGGAGTCGGAGTTGGAGTCGGTGGTTTGATTTACCGACTCCACAGCCCTGGAAAATACTAGACAAGGCAAATACATGAAGCTAATGTAGAATGTAACTGGGGAAACGAGATATAGCAAAACCGCTGTGAAAATACTAGATAATACAAATACAAGAAGCTAATGTAGGATGTAACTGAGGAAATGAGATATAGCAAAACCGCTATGAAAATACTAGATATACAAATACAAGAAGCTAATGTAGGATGTAACTGAGGAAATGAGAGATAGCAAAACTGCTGTGAAAATACTAGACAAGGCAAATACATGAAGCCAATGTAGAATGTAACTGAGGAAATGAGAGATAGCAAAACTGCTGTGAAAATACTAGACAAGGCAAATACATGAAGCCAATGTAGAATGTAACTGAGGAAATGAGAGATAGCAAAACTGCTGTGAAAACACTAGACAAGGCAAATACATGAGGCTAATGTAGAATGTAACTGGGGAAATGAGACGTATACCGATAAAGGAGAACACTTTGTCATTGGTTATCGGGCTCAAATGGATTGGCCAATACATCAGATAGGTTTCTCCATTTCTCAAATATTCCAAAGTAGTTTTGCTATGCCTCATTTCTTCAGTTACATTCTACATTAGCTTCATGTATTTGCCTTATCTAATCTTTTCACAGCAGTTTTGCTATGCCTCATTCCCTCAGTTACATGCTACATAAGATAAGGCAAATACATGAAGCTAATGTAGAATGTAACTGAGGGAATGAGGCATAGCAAAACTGCTGTGAAAGACTAGATAAGGCAGTCTTCACAGCAGTTTTGCTATGCCTCATTTTCTCAGTTACATTCTACATTGGCTTCATGTATTTGCTTATTTAGTGTTTTCACTACAGTTTTGCTATGCCTCATTTCCTCTGCTACATTTTACATTAGCTTCATGTATTTGCCTTATCTAGTGTTTTCACTACAGTTTTGCTATGCCTCATTTCCTCTGCTACATTTGCATTAGCTTCATGTATTTGCCTTACCTAGTGTTTTCACAGCAGTTTTGCTATGTCTTATCTCGTCAGTTACATTCTACATTGGCTTCTTGTATTTGCCTTATCTGCTGTTTTCACAGCACGTTTGCTATGCCTCATTTTCTCAGTTACATTCTACATTGGCTTCATGTATTTGCCTTATTTAGTGTTTTCACTACAGTTTTGCTATGCCTCATTTCCTCTGCTATATTTTACATTAGCTTCATGTATTTGCCTTATCTAGTGTTTTCACTACAGTTTTGCTATGCCTCATTTCCTCTGCTACATTTGCATTAGCTTCATGTATTTGCCTTATCTAGTGTTTTCACAGCAGTTTTGCTATGTCTTATCTCGTCAGTTACATTCTACATTGGCTTCTTGTATTTGCCTTATCTGCTGTTTTCACAGCACGTTTGCTATGCCTCATTTTCTCTATTACATTCTACATTAGCTTCATGTATTTGCCTTATATAGTATTTTAATAGCAGTTTTGCTGGACCATGTTTCCCTTCTTCTTGTGCCCCAGGTGCAGCTGTATGCTTTCTTAAAAATGACATTAAAGACTTACAAACACAGGCAGTTAAAAGTAAGAAAGGGGGGTCAGGGACTGTAACTGTGTACAATGACAGTGTGTAAATCATTTCAGATTCATAGAGACGTAGGTAATGACCTCTTTGGGAACCATCATGGGCACCATTATTGCTACATACAATGCTAAAATGTGACTAATGAGATGATATTTCCAGGAAATACTAAATTTTTATGTGGTTTTTTTTCAGCTCCTCCAGCAGGGTCCATGTCGGACCACGAGGACTTTGTGGCCCTAGCCGGCCCCTGGAATTCATCTGACTTCAGTCTCTTTAACCCGGCCAGTGTGGTTGTCCCAGTAATCTTCTCCCTCATCTTCCTGTTGGGCACGGTGGGCAACAGTTTGGTCCTAGCTGTTCTTTTACGGAGCGGACAGAGAACACACAACACCACCAACCTCTTCATTCTCAACCTCAGCGTGGCAGATGTCTCCTTCATCATCTTCTGCGTGCCCTTCCAGGCCACCATTTACTCTTTGGAAGACTGGGTCTTCGGAGCTTTTATGTGCAAGGCAGTCCATTTCTTCATCTACCTGACCATGTACGCCAGCAGCTTCACCCTGGCCGCAGTGTCTGTTGACAGGTATGTCTACAGGTCTCCTTTATGTTTTTTGGGGGCACTTTTTACTGTCTTGGGTGGTGGAATATTTTGGTGATGGTCAGTTTTGCTATAATTGTGATACAATGTATCTCTTATTTTTCAGATATTTAGCCATTCGATATCCACTACGTTCCAGAGAACTGCGGACTCCGTGCAATGCAGTTGCCACTTTGGCTATAATATGGGGTCTCTCAGTGGTCTTCGCCGGACCTTATCTGAGCTATTACGACCTGATGGATTTTGAGACTAGCCACATTTGCATGCCAGGATGGAAGGAAAGGACTCGAAAAATTATGGATACCGGCACCTTCATAGTAGGATATGTCATTCCTGTGCTTATAGTCAGCCTATCGTACACCAGGACCATTAAGTATTTGTGGACCGCCGTTGATCCTCTCGAAGATATGTCAGAGTCTAAGAAAGCTAAAAGAAAAGTCACTAAGATGATCATTATTGTCACTGTCCTCTTCTGCCTGTGCTGGCTTCCTCACCACGTGGTGGTCATGTGTTACCTCTATGGCGATTTTCCATTTAACCAGGTCACCTATGCCTTCCGACTACTATCTCACTGCATGGCGTACGCCAACTCTTGCCTCAACCCCATCGTCTATGCTTTAGTGTCCAAACACTTCCGTAAAGGTTTCCAGAAAGTTTTCAGTTGTCTCTTGAGAAAGAAAGGTCGGAACAAAGTTCACGTGGTGAATGCGGCCCACGCCGAGCCGGGATTCGATGCTGCGTCCACAGAAGTGTCCCACATAAACGAAGACCACGGCAAGAGGAATGTACGATCGATAGGTGGTAACCACTCTGATTCCTCCAGACCACTGGGCACTCCATGAAGGGTAGAGAAGAAAATTAGATCTTTAGGGCTTCCTGGAGGGAGAACAAAAAAGTTATTTTATCGGTAAAATTGGTGGAAGGAACCTCTTCATGCTTGAGTTGGACTTGATGTTTGAAAAAGACCTAAAGCTTCTGAGATATTGCAAGAAATCATGGGTGGCACCACCATCACTAATAGGATAAAAAAGCTCCCCAAATTTTGGAAAAAAAACTAGCACCATTAGAATTGGGTTCCTCAGTACCTCTCTAAAGGACATATATAGCTCCATAGGTTGTTTGTGATGACCCTATTAAATTGGTGGAAGGGACATCTTCAGTGTTGAGTCGGACATTGTTCGAAAAAGACTTAAAGCTTCCAAGACATTGCCGAGAAGTTATAGGTGGCACCACCATCACTAATAGGATACAAATTTTGGATTAAGCTAGCACCATTGGACTTGGGATTCTTGGTAGCTCTCTACAGAACATGTATAGGTCCATAGGTTATTTGTGAAGACCCAATAAAATTGGTGGAAGGAACATCTTCATTGTTGAGTTGGACTTGATGTTCGATAAAGATCTAAAGCTTCTGAGACATTGCAGAGAAGCCATAGGTAGCACCACCATCACTAATAGCATAAAATGTTTCCCTAAATTTTGGAACAAAACTAGTACCAATGGACTTGGGTTCCTCAGTACCTCTCTAAAGGACATATATAGCTCCATAGGTTATTTGTGAAGACCTGATTAAATTGGTGGAAGGGACATCTTCAGAGTTTGACATTGTTCGAAAAAGACTTAAAGCTTCCGAGACATTACCGAGAAGTTATAGGTGGCACCACCATCACTAATAGGATACAAATTTTGGAATTAAGCTAGCACCATTGGACTTGAGTTTCTTGGTAGCTCTCTACAGAACATGTATAGGTCCATAGGTTATTTGTGAAGACCCAATAAAATTGGTGGAAGGAACATCTTCATTGTTGAGTTGGACTTGATGTTCGATAAAGACCTAAAGCTTCTGAGACATTGCAGAGAAGCCATAGGTAGCACCACCATCACTAAGCTTCCGAGACATTTTCAAGAAGCCATAGGTAGCACCACTATCACTAATAGGATACAAATTTTAGAATTAAACTAGCACCGATGGACTTGGGTTTCTTGGTGCCTTTCTTTAGAGAGGCACCGAGAATCCCAAGTGAAGACCCTACTGGGAGATAGTTGGGATTGTCTTCTGATTCCTTGGGGCTTACTGTTGACTTATGATCATAGTATTGTATCGGGTAAGTTTCTGAATGACTCTTGTAGAAGACATCATACACCTCATCTCAACAATGTGAGTGAAATCAAAGAGGATCCCACTGGATCACGATCTTCAATGACAAACTTAGATCTTTTTGTGCCCCAACAAAGGGTCCTATATTAGAAGAAGGGGCTTCTTATTCTTTGCCCCCAAAATGTCATACACGTCTTGAAGATGAAACCAAGACAAGTGATCTTTAGTGGTCAAGCTTCTCCATCTAGCGATGTTTGGCTATGAATTTTAAAGCAAGAAAATCAAAGAAGATTAATCACAAGTGGATTTAATGCTAAAGAAGAAGAAGATGACAGCACAAAGTATTTTTCTTTCTTTCTCGGCTTCCATTGAACCCGTTGCCATGGCAGTTTCTCGCTTCTTTAATGTCTCCAGTAGAAGCTCGGGCATCATTAATTTCTTTGGTAGTCAGTTTTATGGATGTGACTATAATACATGTATAGAACGTGAAAAGGGCAAAGGCTGAAAACACGAGGACCAAGAGAAGACGTGGTCAGATAGAGAAGAGACCACAGATGTACGAGCCCTCCAGAGATAAAGACATCAAATGCTACTACAGCGTGTGCTGAGATACCCCGATCAGAGAAACTCCAGTCTGTACAATAGATATACATGTAGAAACCTGCAGTTATACTCTTGTACATAGGAGCAGTATTATAGTAGTTATATTCTTGTACATAGGAGCAGTATTATAGTAGTTATATTCTTGTATATAGGGGCAGTATTATAGTAGTTATATTCTTGTACATAGGGGCAGTATGATAGTAGTTATATTCTTGTACATAGGGCAGTATGATAGTAGTTATATTCTTGTACATAGGGGCAGTATTATAGTAGTTATATTCTTGTATATAGGGCAGTATTATAGTAGTTATATTCTTGTACATAGGGGCAGTATTATAGTAGTTATATTCTTGTACATAGGGGCAGTATTATAGTAGTTATATTCTTGTACATAGGAGCAGTATTATAGTAGATATATTCTTGTACATAGGGCAGTATTATAGTAGATATATTCTTGTATATAGGGGCAGTATTATAGTAGTTATATTCTTGTATATAGGGCAGTATTATAGTAGTTATATTCTTGTACATAGGGTCAGTATTATAGTAGTTATATTCTTGTACATAGGAGCAGTATTATAGTAGCTATATTCTTGTATATAGGAGCAGTATTATAGTAGTTATATTCTTGTACATAGGGTCAGTATTATAGTAGTTAATATTCTTGTACATAGGGGCAGTATTATAGTAGTTATATTCTTGTACATAGGGGCAGTATTATAGTAGTTATATTCTTGTAATAGGGGCAGTATTATAGTAGTTATATTCTTGTATATAGGGGCAGTATTATAGTAGTTATATTCTTGTATATAGGGCAGTATTATAGTAGTTATATTCTTGTACATAGGAGCAGTATTATAGTAGTTATATTCCTGTACATAGGAGCAGTATTATAGTAGTTATTTTCTTGTATATAGGAGCAGTATTATAGTAGTTATATTCTTGTACATAGGGGCAGTATTATAGTAGTTATATTCTTGTATATAGGGCAGTATTATAGTAGTATATATTCTTGTACATAGGAGCAGTATTATAGTAGTTATATTCTTGTACATAGGGGCAGTATTATAGTAGTTATATTTTGTACATAGGGCTATATATATAGTTATATCTTGTACATAGGAGCAGTATTATAGTAGTTATATTCTTGTACATAGGAGCAGTATTATAGTACCGAGTTATATTCTTGTACATAGAGCATAATTATATAATAATTCTTGTATAAAGTGCAGTATTATAGTAGTTATAATCTTGTACATAGGAGCATATTATAGTAGTTATATCTTGTACATAGGGGGCAGTATTATAGTAGTTATATTCTTGTATATAGGGGCAGTATTATAGTAGTTATATTCTTGTACATAGGGGCAGTATTATAGTAGTTATATTCTTGTACATAGGGGCAGTATTATAGTACCGTAGTTATATTCTTGTACATAGAGGCAGTATTATAGTAGATATATTCTTGTATATAGGGGGAGTATTATAGTAGTTATATTCTTGTACATAGTGGGCAGTATTATAGTAGTTATATTCTTCAGGGCTATCATAATGTACTGACTGGAGTTTCACCCTAAGATCTGTGATTTATGCTGTGATTTGTCTGCATGATTAATTACAATTGTTTTTCTATAATTTACATATCATAGACCCCAATACAATTGCATTACAATAGCCTCCCGGTAAATGCATTTCCTTATGTATTGTATATTTCAGTGAATTTAATCTATTATATAATTGCGAATGGGTTTTTTGCCCCTTCTGAGTCCACTCGCGCTGCGAGTCAGCGTGGTCATGTGGATACGCCCGAAGCATTGGCCGCGCAGCGGCCATTGCGAGCAGTTCTAAGGCGACTCGCTATGCCCGCGCAGCGGGCATGGCGAGTCGCCTTAGCAGCGCGAAGCATTGGCCGCGAAGCGGCCATTGCGAGTCAGAGACTCGCTCTTCTAGAATCCCGATGCATGTGCATCGGGCACCCAGCTAGTTCTTAAATAATGTGAAACAAGAGCTTAGCATTCAGTCAGTGATTGTTGTATTATTATTAGATCGTGGATTTCTGGGAGGTGAGAACAATTCGGATGGAGCCTCAGACATCACAGGAGGAAATGAGATACACTGAGGTCTGATGAAGGCTTCATTCTGGGATAGATGGAAGATGAGCCGCTAACACCTGGGCACACAGGGTGGGAAACTGTTATAAGTATTGAATATGTTGAGGCTGAGAATATTTCCCATAGCCTCTCTGTTCTCCAATATTTCACCCCCCCCCCTTATCCACTTTTTACGCACTTTTGCTGCCTTATATTTAAAGCCTCATAGGCATCAAGTCAAGAAATCCATTATAAACAGCTTTGTATAATGGGGTTTACAGAACAAGGTTGGCCATTGAGGAGCAGGTACCTGGCAACGTACAATGTAAATGTGCAAATTCTATCAATGTTATTACAGCCGTAAGTACTTATCATTAGTAATTATATGACTCAGCAACTGTTTAATTAATCAATTAACTGCGCGCGGGGGAAAGGTAACAGCTGTGGAGGTGTCCTGAAGATGCAAGAATGGAAATAATATACATGAAATCATAAAATCTACAACATTTCCAAATATATCATTATACCGCTGAATATCAGACAATTAAAAGATACATTAAGGATATTCAAATATATCAAGAAGGTATGAAAAATAAACATATTATACACAGCTGTCATTTTGTGGAGCCATTGATTGTAGGAGTGGGACTGACCCATTTGAGAATGCCGTGACGTGGCGGGGTGGCTCAAAGAATTGATGAATTGTTTGCTAAATGTCTCAGTTTAAAGTACAGTTAGAAATTTATATGTGCACATGCACTTTTTGTATTGCGTGCTGACCACAGGCAGCGTTGGCTTCTTGGCTTTTTTTATCCATTGGTTGTGTTCTCCCAGGTTTTATTCAACAAGAGTAGACTAAAAGGGGAACTCCCGGCAGAGAAATCTTTTTAGTACAGTTCCTGCCCTCCTACATTATGAAGCAGAGCTGTACACTGCAGTTCTAGGATCTATAGATCACTTATAAATCAATAAAATCATACCTGCTCCTTTGATCTCCCCCCTCCCTCTTTGGACATAAAATTTCAGCGTGAGAGCTTCATGCTGCTGGTGAGAATAGGAGGTGTGTCAGGGGAGTGGATGCTGGGAGCTGCAGGATCATCCAGTGAGGAGTGATGATGATCCATTGAAAGTTGGAGGGATAGGAAGATACCATGTTCCTATGGAGGTGTGGAAACCACAGCAGAGCTGAATCGATCAGTGTAATGCTTTGCCTCTGCTCCTATCCTGACAATAACAGTACACATTATACATCATCATACAGCAGAGGATCACAACATGTATTTCTATCTGCTTGGTGACATGATTGCTATTTGAAGCCCTGTCACATAGGATGGTATATCAGGGGCTGGATTGTAGTGTGAGCATGCGCTTGTCGGCCAAGACCCCCTCCCTATACAGAAGTGTGAGGGGGCAGGAATGTAGGATGATCCTGCAGTTCACAGCATTCACGCCCCCAACACACCTCCTGCTTTCTGCTCCTACAGGAATCTGCCAGGCTGAAATTCACATCAATTCAAAGTTTAAAACATCCAATAAATTTGGTTCCACTTCACGATTGTGTCCCACTTGTTGTTGATTTTTCACAAAAAAATTAGAATTTATATCTTTATGTTTGAAGCCTGAAATGTGGTGGCAAAAGGTTGAAAAGTTCAAGGGGCCAAATACTTTCACAATGCACTTTTTAAGAGATCTATA
The DNA here is from genome assembly GCA_033576535.1 of Allobates femoralis. Lineage (NCBI taxonomy): Eukaryota > Metazoa > Chordata > Amphibia > Anura > Aromobatidae > Allobates > Allobates femoralis. The sequence goes on along the minus strand of JARQOC010000011.1, from coordinate 229,484,244 downwards.
GATCCTAGAACTGCAGTGTACGGCTCTGCTTCATCATGTAGCAGGACAGGAACTGTACTAAAAAGTTTTCTCTCACTGACGTTCCCCTGAAAGGCTGGAAACACACTATCTGACTCACATGCGAGTCTCTCGGAGGAGACTCGGATCAGTCACCCTGAACGGCCTCTCCTCTCTGGACAGGAGTGTTAGCTGCCTGTGTTTTTGTGCAGCATCACACTCCCGTCCAAAGAGGGGGGAGGCCGTTCAGGGTGACTGATCCGACTCTCCTCCGAGAGTCAGATAGTGTGTTTCCAGCCTAACCTTCTGTATCAGAGGTTTCATCCAACAAAAATAGACTTAACTTTCTACATCTAGAGCTCAATCTTACCTCCTTTGTTCCTTGGCTAACACTTTTATGTATCCTGATGATGTTCTAGGATACCATATGCTAATGATGATCTTTGTCCTTTGTCTAAAAAGTGGCCTGGTATTATCAGTTTGTAAAGATCCAGAGATCCAGAGTTTAATTATACTATATACAGAATACAAGTATGCTATATACAGAGTGCAAATATACTATATACAGAGTACAAGTAAACTATATACAGAATACAAGTATGCTATATACAGAGTACAAGTATGCTATATACAGAGTACAAGTATACTATATACAGAGTACAAGTATACTATGTACAGTGTACAAGTATGCTATATACAGAATACAAGTATGCTATATACAGAGTACAAGTTTGCTATATACAGAATACAAGTATACTATATTCAGAGTGCAAGTATGCCATATACAGAATACAAGTATGCTATATACAAAGTGCAAATATACTATATACAGAGTACAAGTATACTAAATACAGAATGCAAGTATGCTAAATACAGAGTGCAAATATACTATATACAGAGTACAAGTAAACTATATACAGAATACAAGTATGCTATATACAGAGTGCAAATATACTATATACAGAGTACAAGTATACTATGTACAGTGTACAAGTATGCTATATACAGAATACAAGTATACTATATTCAGAGTGCAAGTATGCCATATACAGAATACACAGAATACAAGTATACTATATACAGAGTGCAAATATACTATATACAGAGTACAAGTATACTATATACAGAGTGCAAGTATACTAAATACAGAATACAAGTATGCTAAATACAGAGTACAAGTATGCTATATACAGACTACAAGTATACTAAATACAGAATACAAGTATGCTAAATACAGATCAAGCAAAGATACAAGTATGCTAAATACAAGTAAATACAAAGTTAAATCAGTATATATACAGAATACAAGTATACTAAATACAGAATACAAGTATGCTATATACAGAGTACAAGTATGCTATATACAGAATACAAGTATACTAAATACAGAATACAAGTATGCTAAATACAGAGTACAAGTATGCTATATACAGATACAAGTATACTAAATACAGAATACAAGTATGCTATATACAGAGTACAAGTATGCTATATACAGATAGTAACAAGATATGCTAAAATACAGAGTACAAGTATGCTATAAATACAGAGTACAAGTATGCTATAATACAGATGTATACAAGTAATTGCTAATATACAGAGTAACAAAAAGTATGCTATATACAGGAAATACAAGTTATGTGCATTTATATACAGAGTGCAAATATACTATATACAGAGTACAAGTATACTAAATACAGAATACAAGTATGCTATATACAGGATACAAGTATGCTATATAAAGAGTGCAAGTATACTATATACAGGATACAAGTATACTATATACAGAGTGCAAGTATACTATGTACAGTGTACAAGATTACTATATACAGAGTACAAGTATACTATATACAGTGTACAAGTAAACTATATACAGAGTACAAGTATACTATATTTGTTGCACCTGCAGGGGCTGGGGTACTCAGAGCCGTACCCATCTGTCTCTGGGGTGCCATGGCAGCATGGCCCGACTCCGTGGTCCCAGTTGCGGCAATGAAAAAGGGACTAATGAAGTTTATGGAAGTTATTCGTGATGCCACCCGTGGCCAATGTGGCCACCGCTGCCGTGGGATCCGCCAGGGACGTTGGTAGTGGCGGGCAGCCGGGATGGTGATGGGTATAGGGATACTCCATGCCCGGGATGCTGCACGAATCTTCTCTCCACAGCTCCTCCGGCAGCACACGCAGGGATCAGGGTACCTCTCAGCAGGCACCCGCTGCTTCCTACACAGCAGCTCACGCAGTCAGTGTGCGGCTCCGCAGGCGAACCCGATCTGAATACTCTTTGAATAACAGTCACACACAGATCTTGAGTTGACCTTTACTCCATTATTATATAACACCTCAGTCACTGGTCACAGTTCTTAACAGGTCTTTCTACACATGCCGTGGACCGGGTCCACAGAACGGTCACGGGCTCAGGCTCTCACTGCAGCGGGGACGGTTCGTCTGTGTCACTCCCCTCAGTGTACCTCTCGGGCAATCGGTTCTTTTTCTGCTCTTGCGTACGGGTTCGGTCTGGCCGTCACGGGCTCTACAGTGAGTCATCCCACACTCTGGGTCACTAGCCCTAGTACGATGGCTTTGTTGTACACCGCACCGGTTATTCGGTCTCGGGACATGGAGTTCCCGCATCCCGCCAGGTGTCTCGTGGTTAGGGGCGTAAAGCGTTCCTGGCCACATCTACAGAGCTGGTTCTCTGGCCCAGCCACCAGTGACCAGGATTAATTGGACTCACCTGGCTCCTTCAACTTCTCCACGGGTTCCAGCCTGGGCTTCCGGACGGCCATTAGTGGTGCAGGCCGCCGGGCCCTGTTGTTCTCAGTCTGCCTCAGTCAGTACTCAGCTGAAGGGTGTCTTGGCTTGGGAGGCTTTCCTACTCCTCCACCCTCCAGGGAATCTCCCGATCTACTCGCCCAACTTAGTGTTCCTAGGTCCTCATGGAGTCTATTTCCTCTACCCCTTTCCTGGGTTCTCTCTACTTCCCACCCATACGTAGCTACTCCCGCCACCCCTCGCTCGACATGAAGTGACTTGGGCTCAGGGTCGGAGTGTGTGTGAGTGGGTGTTTTTGTGAGCTGACCATCCTGCTTATCCAGGCTGCAGTTCACCCTGTGGCCGCCTGGTCACAGGGGCGCCACATATACAGTGTACAAGTATACTATATATAAAGGTGTCGTCTATAGCATGTATGTAGACCAATGCCTGCTGGTCCATGGTCTATATGGAGTTCGTGTACAGGTCATGTATTACCAGCCAAAGACATAGGACTGCAGGCACGGTAGGCAGATTATCAGCAACAACCCATGCGTTAACCTCTAGTCTACCAGGGACTACCAGCTTTCTAGCCTGTCGGTTTTGGCTCCCCCCCGCCATCCGCTCCCTCCACAGACTCAATATCTGTAATTCACTTACACTAAGTCCTGGAATATAAATCTCCCGTTATTAGCATATATGAATATTATCAGTCTCTCGGTCCCATGTATAGAGTGAGGCGGTAATATACAGTCCGCGCGCTAACTACGTTATATATTTCCATTTATTAGTGTCTGGGGAGACTTCGGCGTCATATTATAGGAATGAGTGTGATTACATAATGTTATAAAAGCAGCGCAACCAAATGTCATTTCTGTAATGATTAATCCCTATGTTAGGGAGGAGAGGGGGGCACATACCGTATATAGTGTAAGGATAAATCAATTACATAATACACAGTGTTTCATAGAGCTGCAGGGGAAAGAGGCGGCATAGTGACATCTCATGTATATATATATGTATATAACAGTATATAGATATTAATATGTATGGAGAATATTCCCGCTGTATCTGGGAGAATTTCCTAAACACTATCAATACCACTGATGCCCGTGTATAATGCCAGCCACACCCCATTACATTAAATTCTGTGCCCCTATGTCTGTTGGGTTTAATTGCAGGTTGTATTGAGCCCCTGGTGACCCGGTGGGTATCAGTCTGTCTTTGGTGTACAATGCTCTTGTGACCTAGTAGGGGAATGTCTCCATTGTCTAATGAATTTAATTATTGGTATTCTGGTAGGTTTTATGGCTCTCTTGGTGACCCAGTGGTGAGATTATAATCCTGGTGGTATAGTGGTGTGCTTATATCCCTGGTGGTCTAGTGGATTTACTCATGTCTCTCGTGGTCCATTGAGCTCAGATAGGTTCATGGTGGTCCAGTAGCCTAGAACCTAGGACCCTGGTGGCTCAGGGTGTTTAAATATGTCCCTGGTGGCCTAGTGGGTTTATTTATGTCTCTGATGTTTCAGGGCGTTTAGCTTTGTTCCAGGTGACCTAGTAACTTTACTCATGTAGTGAGTTTATGTCACTTTTGGTCCAGTGACTTAGATTGTATGTATTTGTCTCTGATGGCCCAGTAGAATTTACGTTCCTAGTGGCCTGGTAGTTTGACTTATGTCCCTGCTGGCACAGTGTGTTTATGCTTCCGAAGGGCCAGGGGGTTTAATTATGTCTCTGGTGGGGTCCAGTGAGTTGCATTGGTTCCTGGTAGTCCGGTATCTTACCATGTAGGACCTTTCTAGCTCTGGGTGTTTAATTATGTCCCTGGTGGCCTAGTGGGTTTCTTTATGTTTCTGGTGGTTCCATGAGTTTACCTATGTTCCAGGCGGCCTAGTAACTTTATTGATGTCTCTACTGGCATTACTAGTTTATGTCCCTTTTAGTTCAGTGACATAGAGGGTTTGTATATGTCTCTAATTTCCCAGTAGACTTTAAGTTCCTAGTGACCTCATAGTTTGACTTATGTTTAATTATGTCTCTAATGGTACAGTGACCTCAGATAGCTTCCTGGTGGCTCAGTAGCTAAGGATCTAGTACCTTTGCGGCTCAGGATGTTTACTTATGTCCCTGGTGGCATAGTGGGTTTATTTATGTCTCTGGAGTCTAATTTTGTTCCTATTGGCCTGACAGGTTGACTTATGTCCCTGATTGCCTAGTGGATTTAGTTATGCATTTAAAGGTCGAATCAGTTTAATTATAATCCTGGTGGCCGGGAGGTTGACTTATGTCTTTAGTAGCATAGTAGGTTTATGCTTGTTGAGATCAACTAAGTTTAATTATATGTCCCTGGTGGTTCCGTTAGGTTCACAATACTTAAGTAGCTTTAATGATGTCCCTAGTGGAATAGTGGATGTAGGTCCTTTGTAACACATAGGATTTATTATGTCCCTGGTGGCCTAGTGGCTTCATTTGTTTATATGTTTTATGTTCCTGGCGCCCAGTAGGTTGAATTATGTCCCTGGTGTCATAATGGGTTCATGACCTTTAAGGCCCAATGGATTTAATTAAGTCTTTGGTGGCCTAGTGGCCCTTATTATACTTCTAGTGGCCCATTGAATTCAGCTAGTACCCCAGTACATTTACTGATGTCCTCATTGATGTTTATGGTATCGGTCCTATGTGTGACATTATATCCCTAGTGTCCTTGTAGGTTATCTATGTATTAGGAGCCCAATCAGTTTAGTTATGTCCCTGGTGGCATAGTAGGTTCACAGTCTAACTGATCTCTAATAACAGCCCTAATATTAGTAATATAATATTCCCATAATAATCTGATTATTACATGGAATTACCCTTTAAGCAGCTGCTAAAACACTTTATAATATGAGTTTACGGAGAAATCCGCGGCCGCTCTGCTCCTCTGGAACATTCCTCTTATATTTCACATATTGTCATGTCATTTATATTTATAATGCAAATAGTGAGTCATCAGGGGAGAGACATTAATATTTAATAAGTAAATATCATATAGAAGATAAAATATATCTGTCGTCTATAGAAAGCGGGAAATGTGATCAGAAGAGAAGAGATAATAAATATTACATCAGATCATATTACATAGAACATTACTGAGATCGGGAAAAAATAAACACGAGGAGCAAGAGAACATAGATAGATAGATAGATAGATAGATAGATAGATAGATAGATAGATAGATAGATAGATGTGTCCCACCACTTCAGCTATGTTGCTGCGTGTTGGAGATACATAGACGATGTTTTCCTCATTTGGACTGGTACTGAGGAAGCACTTTTGGAATTTCATGGTTAAATACCATAGATGAGACAATTAAATTTACCCTTCTACATTCACAAACACAGGTGAATGTAATGCGAATAGTGAGTCATCAGGGGAAGAGACATTAATAATTAATAAGTAAATATTATATAGACGATAAAATCTATCTGTCATCTATAGAATCCGGGAAATGTGATCAGAAGAGAAGAGATAATAAATATTAGATCAGATCACATCACATAGAACATTACTGAGATCGGGAGAAAATAAACATGAGCAGCAAGAGAACATAGATAGATAGAGGATAGATAGATAGATAGATAGATAGATAGATAGATAAAATGAAAAAAGTTATGAGCAGCGTCTCTTTTACAGCAGATATGCTGGGTGCTTTTCAGTCCCTGTGATGGGGATCAACCATCACCTTCATAATACTTGCAAAAAATGAGGCTGCAGCACACAATTTGGAGTGTTTTCTTTGCCTTTATTGGCATATAGGCATGGTGAGGCGACGTTTCGGTCCTCTGACCTTCTTCCAGCAGTCACTTAGGGCAAATGCTGGGAATCTTATACATCCTCCAATATCAATTCTTATTAATCAATTTACAGTGCTATTAGTGTTTCTTCATACATAAACAGTTTCTCTTTATAATGAAATCAATGCAGTAATTTTTACACTTCCATACATGGTTACTTATCTCATTAAAACAATAAAATTCTCTCTACTTACAGTTATATATTCACATAGATCAATTGCAGCTCAGCTAAGTAGATAGATAGATAGATAGATAGATAGATAGATAGAGGGATAGATAGATAGATAGATAGATAGATAGATAGATAGATAGATAGATAGATAGATAACTAGAAAAAAGTTCTCTGCAGCACTCAGTACTACCAATGATGTACATGGGCTAACAAGCTATGTATATTTGAGAAAAAAGTTTAAAAACTTACGTTTTTATCAAAAAACTCAAAATCTTATTTTTTTATTTCTGAAGTTCTTGGTACACACATTGGCCAATGTCCATTTGCTCATCAACTGCGACAAAGTGACTTCAGGTCTGATGAGTCCTAAGCTGATATCCCTATCCTCCTTGTCCACCCCCCCACTTCTCAGTGGGCAGACACCATCTAGACCAGGGGTCCCCAAACTTTTTACATCGGGGGCCAGTTCACGGTCCTTCAGACCGTTGGAGGGCCGGACATACAGCGACAGCTCCCCCCATACAGCACCAGCGCATCCCATACAGCGTCAGCTCCCCTCATAGAGATCCAGCTCCCCCCCATAGAGATCCAGCTCCCCCCCATAGAGATCCAGCTCACCCCCATTAGAGATCCAGCTCACCCCCATTAGAGATCCAGCTCACCCCCATTAGAGATCCAGCTCACCCCCATTAGAGATCCAGCTCACCCCCATTAGAGATCCAGCTCCCCCCTTTAGAGATCCAGCTCACCCCCATTAAGATCCAGCTCACCCCCATTAGAGATCCAGCTCCCCCATAGAGATCCAGCTCACCCCCATAGAGATCCAGCTCACCCACATAGAGATCCAGCTCACCCCCATAGAGATCCAGCTCACCCCCATAGAGATCCAGCTCACCCCCATAGAGATCCAGCTGACCCCTATAGAGATCCAGCTCACCCCCATAGAGATCCAGCTCACCCCCATAGAGATCCAGCTCACCCCCATAGAGATCCAGCTCACCCCCATAGAGATCCAGCTCACCCCCATAGAGATCCAGCTGACCCCTATAGAGATCCAGCTCACCCCCATAGAGATCCAGCTCACCCCCATAGCAATCCAGTCTCCCCATGCAGGTCCAGCTCACCCCCATAGCAATCCAGGTCTCCCCATGCAGGTCCAGCTCACCCCCATAGCAATCCAGGTCTTCCCATGCAGGTCCAGCTCACCCCCATAGCAATCCAGGTCTCCCCATGCAGGTCCAGCACCCCCATAGCAATCCAGGTCTCCCCATGCAGGTCCAGCACCCCCATAGCAATCCAGGTCTCCCCATGCAGGTCCAGCACCCCCATAGCAATCCAGGTCTCCCCATGCAGGTCCAGCACCCCCATAGCAATCCAGGTCTTCCCATGCAGGTCCAGCTCACCCCCATAGCAATCCAGGTCTCCCCATGCAGGTCCAGCATCCCCATAGCAATCCAGGTCTCCCCATGCAGGTCCAGCACCCCCATAGCAATCCAGGTCTCCCCATGCAGGTCCAGCACCCCCATAGCAATCCAGGTCTCCCCATGCAGGTCCAGCTCACCCCATAGCAATCCAGGTCTCCCCATGCAGGTCCAGCACCCCCATAGCAATCCAGGTCTCCCCATGCAGGTCCAGCACCCCCATAGCAATCCAGGTCTCCCCATGCAGGTCCAGCACCCCCATAGCAATCCAGGTCTCCCCATGCAGGTCCAGCACCCCCATAGCAATCCAGGTCTCCCATGCAGGTCCAGCTCACCCCAGGCTCTCTTACCTGGCCCTGCAGCCGTTCCCTCGCTGAGTTCGCTGAGCTCGGCGCTCTTTCTGTCTGGTCTAGCTGCTGAGCAGTCGCGCGTCACTACGCGGCGTCAGGCTAGGTCGGACAGTGAGCGCCGAGCGCCGCCGGCCGCATTATAGTGCCCGCGGCTCAATTGCAGGCGGTGGGCGACGGGGGGGCAACGGTGGGAGACGGGGGCCGGGTAAATGGCCTCGGCGGGCCGGATCCGGCCCGCGGGCCGTAGTTTGGGGACCCCTGATCTAGACCCTAGATCACCTGTAGGCGATGAGGGTGCAAATTGCAGCATGGAGCCAGCAACTCCATAAGATACAAAACAGAAAAAAGAAACTGCACAGCACTCACAGACAAAATGTGAACTGGTGCCAGCAGGGACGCTGGGTCAGATAGATAGATAGATAGATAGATGTATCCCACCACTTCAGCTATGTTGCTGCGTGGTGGAGATACATAGACGACGTTTTCCTCATTTGGACTGGCACTGAGGAAGCACTTTTGGAATTTCATGTTTTCTTGAATACCATTGATGAGACAATTAAATTTACCCTTCTACATTCACAAATAGAGGTGCAATTTTTGGACGTTAATGTTACGCTTGAAGGTGAAAAACTAACCACACGACGGTACACAAAAGCTACAGACAAAAATGATTTGCTGTTATTTAATAGCCAACATCCAAAAAAGACGACAGAAGGTATTCCCCTTAGTCAATTGATGTGAGTAAAGAGAATTGAAAGCAATGAGGAGTCTTTTAAAGACTCTATGGAAAAGGTTTTAAAGAAATTTTCGGATAGAGGTTACCCAAAAAAATTTACTGATGCGACAAAAGAACAAAGGAAGGAGCTCGGTATGTGGCTCTGAAACGCGTCGGAAAATAAACTAGTCATCACCATACCCAGACATCCCGTTGTCTCTGGTGGTTTATATCTTTTGGAGCAGAAGCGCGGACTTCGAGGTACTTTGTCCAGAAAGTTTATTATCTAACGTGTGACTCAGATCATGTGATCTATTTATTACAGTGTCCTTCTTCCTTATGGTATATTGATGAAACTAAATGTGACAATAATAAACCTACAGCAACATACCATAAGGAAGAAGCGAATGGACCTGCCACTAGCCAAACACAATACCGGCCATGAGAGGGGTGGGGATCGGGTACGTTTACTCAAAAGGAATGAGCTCGAGTGGATCATGAAGTTGAAATACTCTGAAACAAAATGGTCTTAAAGCAGACTTTTAAGACTGATAAGATTCTGTAATGTTTGGATTGTACATTGAATTTCTTAAACGTCATTTGTAAAATTGTTTTAGTGGTTATTGGCTTTATCATGCATAAAGAGGAGCGTACTGTGATTGGAGAGCGGAAGTGGAGTGGTATTGATGTGTCACGTGTGCATGCCTGTGTAGTCTCTTCATATTCACGTAGAGATGGTGTGCCCTACTACATACAGGAGGGTTCCCTATGTTTAGTGACACTACTTGGATGTGGATCCTCCTGACCCTTTGTACTGGAATCTCATATAATAGAGTCCCCCTATATTTGCATTGAAATAGTCATATGCCCAATATGCTGCCCAGCTATAATATATAGACCCATTTAATGATGAGCTAAAACATAATTAAAATGGGCATCAGTAAACAATAACTCTGATATTGAGAATAATATTTTATTAATAACTGTGAATGATTTTTGTATTCTTATATCATTATGTATGCCTCTATATATGTGGAACCCCTGCGGATCCAGTCACCACCCTGTTGAGGTGTTGTACCCAACTCTCGAGTAAGGGGGCACAGATCGGTATCAGGACACCCAGGCCACGCGCTACACTAGGTCCAGGTCAGGGTTAGGGCAAGATTGCTCCTACGGGAGTATTATAGTAGTTATTATAGTAGTAGTTATATTCTTGTATATAGGGGCAGTATTATAGTAGTTATATTCTTGTACATAGGGGCAGTATTATAGTAGTTATATTCTTGTATATAGGGCAGTATTATAGTAGTTATATTCTTGTACATAGGGGCAGTATTATAGTAGTTATATTCTTGTATATAGGGGCAGTATTATAGTAGTTATATTCTTGTATATAGGGGCAGTATTATAGTAGTTATATTCTTGTATATAGGGGCAGTATTATAGTAGTTATATTCTTGTATATAGGGGCAGTATTATAGTAGTTATATTCTTGTATATAGGAGCAGTATTATAGTAGTTATATTCTTGTATATAGGGGCAGTATTATAGTAGTTATATTCTTGTATATAGGGGCAGTATTATAGTAGTTATATTCTTGTACATAGGAGCAGTATTATAGTAGTTATATTCTTGTATATAGGGGCAGTATTATAGTAGTTATATTCTTGTATATAGGAGCAGTATTATAGTAGTTATATTCTTGTATATAGGAGCAGTATTATAGTAGTTATATTCTTGTACATAGGGGCAGTATTATAGTAGTTATATTCTTGTATATAGGGGCAGTATATAGTATTTATATTCTTGTATATAGGGGCAGTATTATAGTAGTTATATTCTTGTACATAGGGGCAGTATTATAGTAGTTATATTCTTGTACATAGGAGCAATATTATAGTAGTTATATTCTTGTACATAGGAGCAGTATTATAGTAGTTATATTCTTGTACATAGGAGCAGTATTATAGTAGTTATATTCTTGTATATAGGAGCAGTATTCTAGTAGTTATATTCTTGTACATAGGGGCAGTATTATAGTAGTTATATTCTTGTATATAGGGGCAGTATTATAGTAGTTATATTCTTGTATATAGGAGCAGTATTATAGTAGTTATATTCTTGTATATAGGAGCAGTATTATAGTAGTTATATTCTTGTACATAGGGGCAGTATTATAGTAGTTATATTCTTGTACATAGGGGCAGTATTATAGTAGTTATATTCTTGTATATAGGAGCAGTATTATAGTACCATAGTTATATTCTTGTACATAGGGGGCAGTATTATAGTAGTTATATTCTTGTACATAGGAGTAGTATTATAGTATTTATATTCTTGTATATAGGAGCAGTATTATAGTACCGTAGTTATATTCTTGTACATAGGGGGCAGTATTATAGTAGTTATATTCTTGTACATAGGGGCAGTATTATAGTAGTTATATTCTTGTATATAAGGGCAGTATTATAGTAGTTATATTCTTGTATATAGGGGGCAGTATTATAGTAGTTATATTCTTGTACATAGGGGCAGTATTATAGTAGTTATATTCTTGTACATAGGAGCAGTATTATAGTAGTTATATTCTTGTACATAGGAGCAGTATTATAGTAGTTATATTCTTGTACATAGGGGCAGTATTATAGTAGTTATATTCTTGTATATAGGGGCAGTATTATAGTAGTTATACTCTTGTACATAGGAGCAGTTTTATTGTCTGTCTTCTCCATTCCTCCTATGTCCCAGAATATGGACGCTCATTCCTGTAGTCGCTGACTCCTCATCTCTGGTTCTCGCTGAGCTCAGCCTTTTTTTCTCCGGTTAATGTTGGGGTCGGCAGAGCTCCTCACGTCTTCCTGTAATATTGTCTATAATTATAGTAATTGTTGCTCCTGATAAATTTCTGTAATTAACATTTATTGCAGTTTCGCTCCACGTTGCGTCCGTCCTGTTGGTTGTGGGCAGCCGCGGGGGGATGTGGTTATTGTGGTGTGTGGACAGGATTTATTGAAGGTCGCCTGTACATTGTTCTTCGTTCTCATGAAGGTCGTTGAATGTTCCATTTTTTTTGCATTTCATAAAAGGTTTTTCCTCCTTTGTTTGGCGGCTGATGTCCATGACGATTGCCCTCTCTGTATAGAAACGACTTGTAAAATTTGAAATACAAGAATTTTGTAGCTCTGCCGCAGGATTTATTTTATTTGTATGGATTTACAGAATGCAATGACAGCTGTGATTGCATGTGTGTGGTGATGAGCTGTGCAGGTATCATCATACAGGAGATGTGCAGGTATCATGAGGTGTGAGCTGTGCAGGTATCGTCAGATACGAGCTGTTCAGGTATCATCAGGTGTGAGCTGTGCAGGGATAATTAGGTATTATTATTATTATTATTATTATTTATTTATATAGCGCCATTAGGTTCCATGGCGCTTTACATGAGGTTGAGGGAGACAAGAACAAGTACACTAAATCTAGGCGATCAGGACGTACAGGTACAGGAGGGGCAGGGACCCTGTCCACGAGGGCTCACAGTCTATGAGGGGTGGGTTAGGATACAGTAGGATGGGGGAATGTCAGGTATGGGGTGTTCGCCTGGGTCTCATGGCAGGTTATAGGCTTGACGGAACAAGTGAGTCTTCAGGTGACACTTGAAGCTACTCAGGGTAGGAGAGTGTCTGACGTGTTCGGGTAGGGAGTTCCAGAGTAAGGCAGATGCCCGGGAGAAGTCCTGGACTCGGTTGTGCGAAGAGGTGATGAGGGGGGAGCAGAGGAGGAGTTCTTGGGAGGAGCGGAGGTTGCGTGAGGGTAGGTATCGGGAGACCAGGTCGGAGATGTATGGTGGAGCCAGGTTGTGTATGGCTTTGTACGCCATGGTTAGTGTTTTGAATTGGGATCTCTTGGAGACGGGGAGCCAGTGAAGGGCTTGGCAGAGGGGGGAGACAGGGGAGTAGCGGGAGGACATATAGATGAGTCGGGCAGCGGAGTTGAGGATAGACTGGAGAGGTGTGAGGGAGTTAGCCGGGAGGCTATTGAGAAGGAGGTTGCAGTAGTCAAGGCGGGAGATGATAAGAGCATGGATGAGTGTTTTAGCGGTGTCGTGGGTGAGGAAGGAGCGGATCCGTGAGATGTTCTTGAGCTGGAGCCGGAGGGATGTGGTGAGGGCCTCGATGTGGGGTTTGAAGGATAGGGAGGAGTCAAGGATTACCCCGAGGCATTTGGCTTGGGGGACTGGGGAGAGGGGGCAGTCGTTGACGCAGATGGATAGGTTGGGAGGTGGGGTGGAATTTCTTGGGGGAAGACTATGAATTCAGTTTTGTCCATGTTGAGTTTAAGGAAGCGAGCAGAGAAGAAGGATGAGATGGCGGAAAGGCATTGAGGGATTTTCGAGAGTAGGGAGGTGATGTCGGGGCCGGACAGGTAGATTTGGGTGTCGTCGGCGTAGAGGTGGTACTGGAGGACATGGGACTCGATGAGTTGCCCTAGGCCGAGAGTGTAAATGGAGAAAAGTAGGGGTCCCAGGACCGAACCTTGGGGGACTCCGACAGAAAGGGGTAGGGTGAGGAGGAGGTGTGGGAGTGGGAGACGCTGAAGGTCCGGTCCGCTAGGTATGAGGAGATCCAGGAGAGGGCAAGGTGGGTGATGCCAAGGGATTCCAGGATCCTGAGAAGAAGGGAGTGGTCAACCGTGTCGAAGGCGGCAGACAGGTCAAGGAGTAGCAGGATGGAGTAGTAGTGTTTGTTCTTGGCGGTCAGTAGGTCGTTGGTGACTTTGGTCAGGGCTGTTTCGGTGGAATGGAGGGGTCGGAAGCCGGACTGTAGGCGGTCGAAGTGGGAGCACGAGGAGAGGTGAGAGGACAGTTCGGAGTGGACGTGTTGTTCAAGTAGCTTAGAGGCGAATGGGAGAAGAGATATGGGGCGATAGTTAGAGACAGAGGTAGGGTCAAGTGAGGGTTTTTTTAGGATGGGCGTGATTAGGGCGTGTTTGAAGGCCGAGGGGAAGGTACCAGTGCTAAGTGAAAGGTTAAAGAGGTGGGTGAGGGCTGGGATGAAAATGGAGGTGTGGTTGGGAATGAGGTGGGATGGGAGCGGGTCGTGGGCGCTGGTGGTGAGGTGTGATTTTGACAGGAGGGAGGAGAGTTGGTCTTCAGTTATGGGGGGGAAGTGGCTGATGGAGGAGGAGGGCAGTGTAGGTGGGAAGGGGAGGTGTGGGGATAGTGGACCGAAGCTGCTTCTGATCTTGTCGATCTTCTCCTTGAAGAAGGTCGCAAAGTCTTCAGCAGAGATGAGGGGAGAAGGGGGAGGAGCAGGTGGGCGAAGTAAGGAGTTGAAAGTTTTGAAGAGCTGCTTGGGGTTGCGGGACAGAGAGGTTATAAGGGATGAGAAGAACACTTGCTTGGCGGGTAGCGAGTGCCGTCTTGAAGTCAGTGATGGATTGCTTGAATAGAGCAAAGTGCTCGGGGTGTGAGACTTTTTCCATCTCCTCTCGGCGACTCTGGACGCCCGTCTCAGGTTTTTAGTGAGGGTGGTGTGCCAGGGTTGCCTGTTAATGCGTGGAGCATGGAGAGTGAGGGGGGCGGCTAGGTCGAGAGCGTTCGTTATGGTGGTGTTGTATAGGGTGGTGGCAATGTCAATGTCGTCAGCGCAGGGTAGGTCGGTGAGAGGGAGGAGTGATTCAGAGAATAAAGGAAGATCAAGATCTTTTAGGTTTCGGCGAGGGTGATCAAGTTTGCGGAGAGGGGGTAGTGTGGCAGGGGAGGAGAGGGCGGAGAAGGTCAAGAGATGGTGGTCGGACAGTGTGAGTACCGAGGTTGTGAGGTTAGAGAGGGAGCAAAGGCGGGTAAAGATGAGGTCAAGCGTGTGGCCTTGTTCGTGGGTGGGAGAGGAGGACCATTGGGAGAGCCCTAGGGAGGTGGTCAAGGAAAGAAGGTTGGAGGCGGCTGGGCGGGGAGTGTCAATGGGGATATTGAAGTCGCCCATGATGATGGAGGGGATGTCAGTGGAGAGGAAGTGAAGTAGCCAGGTGGTGAAGTGGTCAAGGAAGGAGGCGGTGGGTCCGGGGGGGCGGTAGATGATGGCTATTTGGAGGTTGCAGGGGGAGAAGACTCGGACTGAGCTGTGCAGGGATAATCAGGTGTGAGCTGTGCAGGTATCATCATGAATGAGCTGTGCAGGTATCATCAGGAATGAGCTGTGCAGGTATCATTAGGAATGAGCTGTGCAGGTATCATCAGGTGTGAGCTGTGCAGGTATCATCAGGTGTGAGCTGTGCAGGTATCATCAGGTAAAAGCAGTGCAGGTATCTTCAGGCAGGAGCTATGCAGGTATTATCAGTCATAAGCTTTGCAGGTATCATCAGGCATGAGCTGTGCAGGTATCATCAGGTATGAGCTGTGCAGGTATCATCAGGTATGAGCTGTGCAGGTATCATCAGGTATGAGCTGTGCAGGTATCATCAGGTGTGAGCTGTGCAGGTATCATCAGGTGTGAGCTGTGCAGGTATCATCAGGTAAAAGCAGTGCAGGTATCTTCAGGCAGGAGCTATGCAGGTATTATCAGTCATAAGCTTTGCAGGTATCATCAGGCATGAGCTGTGCAGGTATCATCAGGTATGAGCTATGCAGGTATCATCATGAATGAGCTGTGCAGGTATCATCAGGAATGAGCTGTGCAGGGATCATTAGGAATGAGCTGTGCAGGGATCATCAGGAATGAGCTGTGCAGGTATCATCAGGAATGAGCTGTGCAGGTATCATCAGGTGTGAGCTGTGCAGGTATCATCAAGCAGGAGCTATGCAGGTATTATCAGTCATAAGCTTTGCAGGTATCATCAGGCATGAGTTGTGCAGGTATCATCAGGTATGAGCTGTGCAGGTATCATCATTCATGAGCTGTGCAGGTATCATCAGGCGTGAGTTGTGCAGATATCATCAGGTAACAGCTGTGCGGGTATCATCAGGTGTGAGCTGTGCAGGTATCATCAAGAGCTGTGCAGGTATTATCAAATAAGAGCTGTTCAGGTATCATCAGGTAAGAGCTGGGCAGGTATCATCAGGTTTGAGCAGTGCAGGTCTCAGGGATTTATTAATAATTAATATTATAAATAATATAAGTTGTCTGCCCCTGTCCTGATTGATATGGACTGTTGCATGCGATGAAAGAAATACACCGATAACACAATCAGGTGTAAGCTCTCCTCAGCCCTCCTCAAGGCACAGCTCCAAAGTGAGTCTTTATTGATCACACAAAGGTTTTAACAAAAGCTCTTTAAGGGGGCTCGGTTACACAAGGAATGTGGACAAATGGAATGCATCTTATTGGTGGAACATGGTCTAGTCCAGTGTTTCCCAACTCCAGTCCTCAAGGCACACCAACAGGTCATGTTTTCAGGATTTCCTTATCATTAGACAGATGATGGAATTATCCCCTGTGCAATTGATTAAACTAACACCTGTGCAATCCTAAGGAAATCCTGAAAACATGACCTGTTGGTGTACCTTGAGGACTGGAGTTGGGAAACACTGGTCTAGTCCATGGAGGGGGATTGTTCTTGAGGTCATCAAGGTAAATTCCTTCAGGTCTCCAAAAGTTAGTTTGATCCATGAAGCCATCTGATGAGGTGTCATTCTGTGATTGATCACTCTTTGTCTTGACTGCAGCTTTGTCTCAGAACATGTGGTGATGTGGCAGGAAATGGGAGCCATCTTTGTCTGAAACAAGCTTATGTAAGGTGGAAATAATACACTCTATAGATCATTTCTCCCATGCCCTTATAGCTTACAGTTAATCAAGTATTTTGATCCTATGGCTCTCCTCAACACAGGTATCAGGTGTGAGCTGTGCAGATATGATCAAGTGTGAGCTATGCAGGGATCATCAGGTGTGAGCTGTTCAGGTATCATCAGGTGTGAGCTGTGCAGATATCAGGTGTGAGCTGTGCAGGGATCATTAGGTATGAGCTGTGCAGGGATAATCAGGTGTGAGTTGTGCAGGTATCATCAGGAATGAGCTGTGCAGGTATCATCAGGAATGAGCTGTGCAGGTATCATCAGGTGTGAGCTGTGCAGGTATCATCAGGTGTGAGCTGTGCAGGTATCATCAGGTGTGAGCTGTGCAGGGATAATTAGGTATGAGCTGTGCAGGGATAATCAGGTGTGAGCTGTGCAGGTATCATCATGAATGAGCTGTGCAGGTATCATCAGGAATGAGCTGTGCAGGTATCATTGGGAATGAGCTGTGCAGGTATCATCAGATGTGAGCTGTGCAGGTATCATCAGGTGTGAGCTGTGCAGGTATCATCAGGTAAAAGCAGTGCAGGTATCTTCAGGCAGGAGCTATGCAGGTATTATCAGTCATAAGCTTTGCAGGTATCATCAGGCATGAGCTGTGCAGGTATCATCAGGTATGAGCTGTGCAGGTATCATCATGAATGAGCTGTGCAGGTATCATCAGGAATGAGCTGTGCAGGGATCATTAGGAATGAGCTGTGCAGGGATCATCAGGAATGAGCTGTGCAGGTATCATCAGGAATGAGCTGTGCAGGTATCATCAGGTGTGAGCTGTGCAGGTATCATCAAGCAGGAGCTATGCAGGTATTATCAGTCATAAGCTTTGCAGGTATCATCAGGCATGAGTTGTGCAGGTATCATCAGGTATGAGCTGTGCAGGTATCATCATTCATGAGCTGTGCAGGTATCATCAGGCGTGAGTTGTGCAGATATCATCAGGTAACAGCTGTGCGGGTATCATCAGGTGTGAGCTGTGCAGGTATCATCAAGAGCTGTGCAGGTATCATCAGGTAAGAGCTGTGCAGGTATCATCAGGTAAGAGCTGGGCAGGTATCATCAGGTTTGAGCAGTGCAGGTATCAGGTGTGAGCTGTGCAGATATGATCAAGTGTGAGCTATGCAGGGATCATCAGGTGTGAGCTGTTCAGGTATCATCAGGTGTGAGCTGTGCAGATATCAGGTGTGAGCTGTGCAGGGATCATTAGGTATGAGCTGTGCAGGGATAATCAGGTGTGAGTTGTGCAGGTATCATCATGAATGAGCTGTGCAGGTATCATCAGGAATGAGCTGTGCAGGTATCATCAGGAATGAGCTGTGCAGGTATCATCAGGTGTGAGCTGTGCAGGTATCATCAGGTGTGAGCTGTGCAGGTATCATCAGGTGTGAGCTGTGCAGGTATCATCAGGCAGGAGCTATGCAGGTATTATCAGTCATAAGCTTTGCAGGTATCATCAGGCATGAGCTGTGCAGGTATCATCAGGTATGAGCTGTGCAGGTATCATCAGGCGTGAGTTGTGCAGATATCATCAGGTAAGAGCTGTGCAGGTATCATCAGGTTTCAGCAGTGCAGGTATCAGGTGTGAGCTGTGCAGATATGATCAAGGGTGAGCTATGCAGGGATCATCAGGTGTGAGCTGTGCAGATATCATCAGGTGTGAGCTGTGCAGGTATCATCAGGTGTGGCTGTGCAGGTATCATCAGGTAAGAGCTGGGCAGGTATCATCAGGTTTGAGCAGTGCAGGTATCAGGTGTGAGCTGTGCAGATATGATCAAATGTGAGCTATGCAGGGATCATCAGGTGTGAGCTGTGCAGGTATCATCAGGGTGAGCTGTGCAGGTATCAGGTGTGGCTGTGCAGATATGATCAAGTGTGAGTTATGCAGGGATCATCTGGTGTGAGTTGTGCAGATATCATCAGGTGTGAGCTGTGCAGATATCATCAGGTGGGAGCTGTGCAGGTATCATCAGGTGTGAGCTGTGCAGGTATCATTAGGTGTGAGCTGTGCAGGTATCATTAGGTGTGAGCTGTGCAGGTATCATCAGGTGTGAGCTGTGCAGATATCATCAGGCATGAGCTGCGCAGGTATCATCAGGTGTCAGCTGTGCAGGTATTATCAGGTGTGAGCTGTGTAGGTATCATCAGGTATTACGATAGATGTGACTTATCAGCAGATATGAGCTGTGCACTTGCTCCAGGTACATACATAGTTTGTTCATGTTAAATCCTATAAATATATTCCCGCACCTCGATTATATCGCCGTCTTACGCTGTTGCGAAGGACATGAGTGTTGTCAGCAGCCGTAATAATGATACCGTATGATCTATTTGTCACGCTCTGATTATGGGGGTTAATGAGAAGCTGCAGAGATATTACCGCCATTATCTCCATTATTCCTCACTGTATAATGACCTATAATGATCATGTAATGGGGGATTGTTCTGTAGTACGGGGGCCGCAACTCCCAACACGAATGTAGATAAGAGAACAAACTGTTCTATAATGTACCGCCTGCACCCTGATAGTACACAGCCAGGCGTCATACCGGCCGGGGTGGGCTGGAGCGCCCCCTAGAGGTGACACAGGACACCGCTGACAATAGACTGGATATAATGAGTTATTACATTGAATCTCTTGAGATACTTACGCTCCCATCATATCGCACGGAGACATATGATAGTGGAACATCACCGCCCGTTACATCCGCGCAGCATGGCGACCATTATATCTGCAGTCAGGAAAGTCGTGGACGAGCTCAGTGCCGGATACTGGATCCTCTGGGATTAATTCACAGATTATTGGGACATTCTAGATTCCGAGAAGTGTTTTCCAAGGTTCTCATTGGGTCTGATGCTAATCATGGCATGATGATGTCACTTAAAGGGGGACTCTGGTCTATGAAGTATTGTCATGATAGTCTCTATTTGGAGACTTGGTTTGGGACCTGTGTCTCACTTCTGTATTGAGACTCCATATTAAATGTGTTTCTTTCCTTTGGCAGTTTAGGAGTTAATGTTAGTTTCTGTTGCTAGAAAGCTAGCTAGTTCTTGTCCAGGTGTAGCTACTCTGTGATCACTCCCATCCCCTTTAAATGGTCACATGGTTCCAGCATCCTTTGCTGGTGATTGAACTCATTCCTGACCTTAGGTGAAGGAGGTTTGTCTGGAGAAGCTGACCATCTGTTGCCTAGGAGTGTGGCATCAGGCATGAAGTTGTTTTTGTCATCCCCTTCCCTCTTGTTGTTATTATTGCAGTGGTTGGGACTAGTGCTCCTGCTGGCCATCTCCCTATTGAGTATTAACATCAGGGCCAGTGAGGGACTAGGTATCCTGCTCGGCAACGGGTTGAAAGAACCGGTATAGGGATGATAGGGAGATCAGGGCGCAGCCGCAGGTGGGTGCAGGAGGTCACCTCTCCCCTGTAACCTATGAGAAGGGCCATCCACAGTATTTGTCCCCGTCTGTGGTTTTGTGTAGTGCGCCGTGCACCGTTGGTTCGTGTGTCCCTGTCATGCACTGTTTTCGGACGCTCCCTGCGTGACAAATATAGGTGATTGGGGCGGGTCCCAATGCTGCGTCACCATTAGAGGATCTGTATCACCTGCTTCTCCTCCGGCTGATAGATCCCTGCTAGGAGGGGTTGTCTGAAGCATCCGGTTCGGCATCCACCTTAGCGCCCCATTATGGGCGCAGAAATTGTTGTCCGAGTTTAGGAGCATTTTTATAGCTTTACTTAAAGGGAACAAACCAGCAAGATTTAGGGCTCTAAACTGAAGCCACTGGGATGCTGAGTGCAATCATACCTTTACTTGAATGATTACATGTTTGATTGCAGAGAAAAGTGTCATAAAACTCCTGGAAAACAGGGCAGCAGATGATTGATGTGTGCAGCAAGGGGGTTGTTTGTTTTTGTTCCTGCCCTGTGGGCATGCCTTTCGGCTGTAAACAAAACCCTCCCTTCCCCCCTCTTATCTCTAGTTACAGGTTCTGGCTCCTGTGCAGTCACTATACTCCAGCCACAGTATGCCCGACCAAACTGAAATTATACATGAGAGGGAGGGGGAGGTTTTGGCTAACAAACGAAAGGCATGCCCACAGGGGAGGAACATAAAAAAAGACAATCCCAAATAGTGATGCAGTGCTGCACACATCAAAAATCTGCTGCACGGTTTTCCAGGAGTTTTCATGACACTTTTCTCTGCAATCAAACATGGAATCATTCAAGTAAAGGTATGACTGCACTTAGTATCCCAGAGCCTGTAAGGCACTGGCTTAACTTTATAGGCCTAAATCCTGCTGGTTGGTTCCCTTTAAATTCATGTATTTGGGGCATTGATTTACAATTGGGTTTCATTGAAACAAATCTTGCCCCTTTTGGCTTTTACAAACTCCTTGTGTCCCTTCGCATTCAACTTCGATGTGTTCTTAGCACGGGGTGGTATAACGAATAGGGAATAGGGAGGCAAAATGGTAAGATGGGCAAGAGCGTTCAGTAGAGCTAGTCTGGCCTTGGATTTGGGGTCCCTGACTAGCCCTATTTTCAAAGGTACTACTGAAGGGTGAGGAGGTTCAGGCCGGCACCCTAGCCCTTCGCTCCTGATCAGCCCTAGACTAAGAGCCCCTACCTCCACTCACTGACCAGGAAAACGCAGCAGCTTCAATGGAAGTCAACGGCAGCAAAAACACAGCTCAGAACAGCACGACTTCACAGCACGGGGTCCAAGTAGAAAAGAGCTCTATCTGTGACACCTAGTGGAGGGAGTGGAGCTATTTCAAGGCTGGAGGAGTGGAGATCTGAATACTAAGACACTTCCCTTCACCTGAGCTATGACTCACTCCTCCACCTGCAGAGCTGCAGCACACAGCATTGACTAAGGTAAAAAAAAGAAATCAGTTTAATAGCACAGCAGCAACACTCCAGGACACAAAGCAGTCAATACGTGACAGTATTGTGCTCATCAATCTGCTAAGAGGCGTCCAGAAAAGGAAAATAAACATAGAAAGGAGTTAAAAGCTCTCATCAGATTGTAAGATTCAGCTCACTGATGGATCCTCAGTTAACTCATCTTGCAGACAGTAAGGCCATAGTAATGAGAACTACATTTCCAGAGTGAAGTGCAGCTGACACGGCAGCTGCCTGACACTAATTGTTCTGAAGACAGGAACGTGCGCTGGACACCCCTAATCCATAAACTGTAACAACTTCCAGGTATAGCATGCATCATAAGCTTCACTGGAAAGGTGGCAAATCCTGTGGCTAGACTAGGAGTACCCCCGTTTGCATGACCCGCCACATGTAATGGTGGGCACCCTATACCAGAGACACTATGAATAAGGAATAGGGAAGGGTTGCCTATTGACTATGATTAGAAAAAGATCAGCTATAAACCAGAAACAGCGCCCCCCATGGCTACAGGGTGTATATGGTACTGCATGTAAAAGAACAACGACCTGCAATACCAGGCACGGCCTATGAGTCGGGGGGGGCGCACCGTTTATAGCAATAGAACTGATTTGTATTGGACTTCTCAATTTAATGGACATGCAGTATCTTTTAACATGATAATTGGTTGAGTGCCGGTAACTAGGACATGAGTAATAATACCGCCATTATATCCCGCCAATTATCACACAAGCGAACGGACTGAAGCACTTTATAAATATCATCTAATAAACCCTCCACTAAGTGTCTGAACGAGAAGTCAGAACATGGCAGCGATTAACAAAGGAGCCACAATTACACAAGTGCAACACATTACTGAGAAAAGAGCGCAATAATGTGCAGAGTGAGCGACAGCAACGGAGGAGGACGAGGGGTTAAGTGTCATTAATATAGAAATTACATCCAGTAAAGAGGCGAGAACAAGACGAACCAAGAGAAAACAATCAACTCCAGAAGTCTACATAGGGGCAGTATTATAGTAGTTATATTCTTGTACATAGGGGCAGTATTATAGTAGTTATATTCTTGTACATAAGGGGCAGTATTATAGTAGTTATATTCTTGTACATAGGAGCAGTATTATAGTAGTTATATTCTTGCACATAGGGACAGTATTATAGTAGTTATATTCTTGTAATAGGAGCAGTATTATAGTAGTTATATTCTTGCACATAGGGGCAGTATTATAGTAGTTATATTCTTGTACATAGGAGCAGTATTATAGTAGTTATATTCTTGTACATAGGAGCAGTATTATAGTAGTTATATTCTTGTACATAGGGGCAGTATTATAGTAGTTATATTCCTGTATATAGGAGCAGTATTATAGTAGTTATATTCTTGTATATAGGAGCAGTATTATAGTAGTTATATTCTTGTATATAGGAGCAGTATTATAGTAGTTATATTCTTGTATATAGGAGCAGTATTATAGTAGTTATATTCTTGTATATAGGGGCAGTATTATAGTAGTTATATTCTTGTACATAGGAGCAGTATTATAGTAGTTATATTCTTGTATATAGGAGCAGTATTATAGTAGTTATATTCTTGTACATAGGAGCAGTATTATAGTAGTTATATTCTTGTACATAGGAGCAGTATTATAGTAGTTATATTCTTGTATATAGGGGCAGTATTATAGTAGTTATATTCCTGTACATAGGAGCAGTATTATAGTAGTTATATTCTTGTATATAGGAGCAGTATTATAGTAGTTATATTCTTGTACATAGGAGCAGTATTATAGTAGTTATATTCTTGAATATAGGAGCAGTATTATAGTAGTTATATTCCTGTATATAGGGGCAGTATTATAGTAGTTATATTCTTGTACATAGGGGCAGTATTATAGTAGTTATATTCTTGTACATAGGGGCAGTATTATAGTAGTTATATTCTTGTACATACGGGTCAGTATTATAGTAGTTATATTCTTGTACATATGGGCAGTATTATAGTAGTTATATTCTTGTATATAGGGGCAGTATTATAATAGTTATATTCTTGTACATAGGAGCAGTATTATAGTAGTTATATTCTTGTACATAGGGCAGTATTAAGTAGTTATATTCTTGTACATAGAGCAGTATTATAGTAGTTATATTCTTGTATCATAGGAGGCAGTATTATAGTAGTTATATTCTTGTACATAGGAGCAGTATTATAGTAGTTATATTTTTGTATAAGGGCAGTATTATAGTAGTTATATTCTTGTATATAGAGCAGTATTATAGTAGTTATATTCTTGTATATAGGAGCAGTATTATAGTAGTTATATTCTTGTACATAGGAGCAGTATTATAGTAGTTATATTCTTGTAATATAGGAGCAGTATTATAGTAGTTATATTCTTGTATATAGGAGCAGTATTATAGTAGTTATATTCTTGTACATAGGAGCAGTATTATAGTAGTTATATTCTTGTAATATAGGAGCAGTATTATAGTAGTTATATTCTTGTATATAGGGCAGTATTATAGTAGTTATATTCTTGACATAGGGGCAGTATTATAGTAGTTATATTCTTGTATATAGGAGCAGTATTATAGTAGTTATATTCTTGTATATAGGGGCAGTATTATAGTAGTTATATTCTTGTACATAGGGGCAGTATTATAGTAGTTATATTCCTGTACATAG
Source organism: Allobates femoralis (assembly GCA_033576535.1). Lineage (NCBI taxonomy): Eukaryota > Metazoa > Chordata > Amphibia > Anura > Aromobatidae > Allobates > Allobates femoralis. Next base: position 229,459,629 of record JARQOC010000011.1, on the reverse strand, counting down.
GGGCAGTATTATAGTAGTTATATTCTTGTACATAGGGGCAGTATTATAGTAGTTATATTCTTGTACATAGGAGCAGTATTATAGTAGTTATATTCTTGTATATAGGGCAGTATTATAATAGTTATATTCTTGTACATAGAGCAGTATTATAGAGTTATATTCTTGTATATAGGGCAGTATTATATAGTTATATTCTTGTACATAGGGCAGTATTATAGTAGTTATATTCTTGTACATAGGGGCAGTATTACAGTAGTTATATTCTTGTATATAGGGGCAGTATTATAGTAGTATATTCTTGTATATAGGGGGTAGTATTATAGTAGTTATATTCTTGTATATACGGGGCAGTATTATAGTAGTTATATTCTTGTACATTGGGCAGTATTATAGTAGTTATATTCTTGTATATAGGGGCAGTATTATAATAGTTATATTCTTGTACATAGGAGCAGTATTATAGTAGTTATATTCTTGTAATAGAGGCAGTATTATAATAGTTATATTCTTGTACATAGGAGCAGTATTATAGTAGTTATATTCTTGTACATAGGGCAGTATTATCAGTAGTTATATTCTTGTACATAGGAGCAGTATTATAGTTAATTTACATACTTTTTGTAATTTGTATATGGCAGTATTATAGTAGTTATATTACTATGTAATATAGAGGCAGTATTATAGTAGTTTATATTCTTGTATATAGGAGCAGTATTATAGTAGTTATATTCTTGTAATAGGAGCAGTATTATAGTAGTTAATTCTTGTACATAGGAGCAGTATTATAGTAGTTATATTCTTGTATATAGGAGCAGTATTATAGTAGTTATATTCTTGTAATAGAGGCAGTATTATAGTAGTTATATTCTTGTATATAGGAGCAGTATTATAGTAGTTATATTCTTGTATATAGGAGCAGTATTATAGTAGTTATATTCTTGTATATAGGGGCAGTATATTATAGTAGTTATATTCTTGTACATAGGAGCAGTATTATAGTAGTTATATTCTTGTACTATAGGGGCAGTATTATAGTAGTTATATTCTTGTACATAGGGCAGTATTATAGTAGTTATATTCTCTGTACATAGGGGCAGTATTATAGTAGTTTATATTCTTGTATCATAGGGCAGTATTATAGTAGTTATATTCTTGTACATAGGAGCAGTATTATAGTAGTTATATTCTTGTAATAGGGCAGTATTATATAGTTATATTCTTGTACATAGGAGCAGTATTATAGTAGTTATATTCTTGTACTATAGGGCAGTATTATAGTAGTTATATTCTTGTACATAGGGGCAGTATTATAGTAGTTATATTCTTGTACATAGGGGCAGTATTATAGTAGTTTATATTCTTGTAATAGGGGCAGTATTATAGTAGTTATATTCTTGTATATAGGGGCAGTATTATAGTAGTTATATTCTTGTATATAGGGGCAGTATTATAGTAGTTATATTTTTTTACATAGGGGCAGTACCAGCTGTACATATATACTGTAGTTATATACAGGAGATGCCCATGCTATACCCGCTCAGTAAATAATGTGGGAGGTTGGCAGGAGCTGCGCTCTCGGTATAAGGCGTTCCTTCTATTCCTCAGTCTCTCACCTGTGGCTCTGTTGTGTTTATATTGTTGAGTTTCAGTGATTTTCATAGTTTGTCGGTACAATATGGCGGTTTGTTTGTTCATCCTCAGTCGGGGTTATGCTGCAATAACCTTGGTATTCTCCATTACAGAAAATAATTACTATGGCTCTCTGTTGTTTTTCCTGTTGTTCTATTTATTGAGCTTGAATTAGAACATAGAATGATTAACCCTTCCCATCCCTGTACCTTAGAACTTTCCCTTGAGGCTTGTCCCCACTTCCTAATCTCTATCATGGAGATATATGAAGGTAATGAGACAATTTCTTGAGAGCTATCGAGTCCCGTCAGAACTTTTCATGAGCCAATATTATACATGATCCCATTCTGATGTTTGATTTCTTTTAAATGAGATATTTTTAGATTCGGAATATGGTATACAGAGATACATGATGAGATTCTGCCTCCAGCCACCACTAGGGGGAGCTCCATGTATACAGAGATACATGATAAGATTCTGCTTCCAGCCACCACTAGGGGGAGCTCCATGTATACAGAGATACATGATAAGATTCTGCCTCCAGCCACCACTAGGGGGAGCTCCCTGTATACAGAGATACATGATAAGATCCTGTCTGCGGTCACCACTAGGGGGAGCTCCCTGTATACAGATATACATGATAAGATTCTGTCTGCAGCCACCACTAGGGGGACCTCCCTGTATACAGAGATACATGATAAGATCCTGTCTGCAGTCACCACTAGGGGGAGCTCCCTGTATACAGAGATACATGATAAGATTCTGTCTGCAGCCACCACTAGGGGGTGCTCCCTGTGCACTAATGTTGCAGCCTCCAGGACTAGTTTTCTTCTTGTCTTTACATCAATATTTGAGGGATGTCCAGTTCTAGATGATGTCACTGTTGTGCCACGTTTAAACCCTTCTTGATGACGTCTTCACAGTGTTCAAGGTATCTAATGCCTGACTGAGAGCTTTTCACACTGAGATCCTTTGCTGTGTTGTCGGCTGTTTACAGACCAGAAAAAGTCAGGAAAATCCTCCGAGAACAGCGAAACCTTCTATCGGATGAACCAGAATCGCTGTATACGACACTGGTCACTATGTAACATGAAGGTGAATTGTTATAGGGTGTACTTACTTATGTAACTGCATTATTTCAGCTTTCTCCTCCCCTCTTGAAGTTGTTTCTCAGTGGATTTTGTAGAGATTTTGGGTGACATAAAGGAGAGAAGTCATTTCATGAATGGGGAATCTTGTGATGATCTGCAGTTAATACAAAATGCAGCAGAATCTACCCGCACAAGTCAGGATCTGCACAGAAGAAAGAATAAAACACATTCATTAGACGTCTCCGACTTGTTGATGGTTTCCAGCAAAAGTGAACTGAAAAGTGAAAAATAAAATAGAAGATAATGATGAAATATTGATGGTTTCCAGGAGGAGGAAATGAGCTGAAAATTCACTTCTCTGTAACATTGATAGACCTCACCTATATATCTAATATATATAAACTGTGTGTGTGTATCAAGCCACACCCACTCCACCTGTATGCATATAGCCCCACCCACTCCACAAAGCTACTCCACCTAGCCCCACCCACTCCACAAAGCTACTCCACATAGCCCCACCCACTCCACATTGCCACACCCACTCCACCTGTATGCATCAAGCCCCACCCACTCCACAAAGTGGAGTGTGTATGTATCAAGTCCCACCCACTCCACATAGCCCCACCCACTCAACATAGCCCCACTCAGTCCACAAAGCTATTCCACATAGCCACACTTACTCCATATTGCCACACCCACTCCAACTGTATGCATCAAGCCCCACCCACTCCACAAAGCTGAGTGTGTATGTATCAAGAACCACCCACTCCACATAGCCCCACCCAGTCCACAAAGCTGTGTGTATGTATCAAGTCCCACCCACTCCACATAGCCCCACCCACTCAACATAGCCCCACCCAGTCCACAAAGCTATTCCACATAGCCCCACCCACTCCACATAGCTATGCACATTCCACATAGCCCCACCCACTCCACAAAGCTGTGTGTATGTATCAAGTCCCACCCACTCCACATAGCCCCACCCACTCAACATAGCCCCACCCAGTCCACAAAGCTATTCCACATAGCCCCACCCACTCCACATAGCTATGCACATTCCACATAGCCCCACCCACTCCACAAAGCTGCATGTGTATGTATCAAGCCCCACCCACTCCACATAGCCACACACACTCCACATAGACATGCCCATATCACAGCCTGCATCTCCTCATATCCCCACCTTCTCCACATAGCCCCACCCCCAGGACTATGTGAAGGGATGGCGCTATGAAGGGGCGAGGCTATATGTGGTGACGGCACTATGAAAGGGGTAGGGCTACTGGGAGGGGTGGGGCGGTGTAGTGGCAGAGCTATGAAGGTGGGCTACTGGGAGGGGGCAGGTCTATGATACATACAGACATGCATATGTGGCGCCCCTGCGGTCTGGTCACCACAGAGGGGTCCTGTTTTCAGTAAACGGGATGGTAAGCCCAGACACCCACAAAAGCACCCAACACACCCAGTCCAAGGACGGCAGGCGGACCTGATAGTGGGAGGGCCCAGGTAGTCAGCGGGATGGCGGGCAGAGAGGCGGAGGGTGGGAAGTTAGTTTAGGCAGTCAGGGGAGGAAGTAGCGAAAGGAGGAAAATCTGGAGGACTTCATCAGCAGTTAGGAGCTCGTCCTGGGTCCCGGAATAGCAGACTGCAGAGGGACTGAGGGGGCCCTAGAGGCACGGGTAGAGAGCGATCCACCCCTGCGCCCCAATCTGAGTGAAGCGGAGAGGCAGATTTGAAAATCAGGGGACTGGCCCTGAAGGTGGTGAGGTGAATCCATACTCCAACCACGGAACTGGAGGCCACTAGGTGTAGAGGAGTTGTGGCTAACACCTGGCACATCTGCTGAAAAGGCAGCCGTACTAAAAGGGACTTGGTACCGGTTGCCTGACAGGACCCGTGGCTGCTGGATCAAGGCACTGTGCGCGGAGGCGCGACCGGGAGAGAGGCTGAAACGCAGTGCTGAGAAAGAGCAACCCGTGAGAGAAAGGAACATAAAGGGGGAGTCTTGGATGAACTTTCCCCGTTCTTGAGGACTATCAGAACTGAGATTTGGCAAGGACAGTACAAGGCAGCATCGCTGAAGTGAAAAGCTAAGTAAACCGGATATAGAACTCAGAACTGTGTGTGAGATTGTTTATTTCCCCACCTGCGGAGCCGCCGACTGATAAGGTGCGCCGGACACAAAAGGCCTGCCAGAGAATCGTTCCAATGCCCCTGCCCCGTCGGAAACAATCCCGATGGCCCTCCATCACCGAACATCACTCCTGTTGCCCTGGGGAACCCGCTCCACCCGTGGGGAATGAAACCACCACAGCTGCACTCCCATCATCCCAAGGGGTACCGCACCGTCGGCCATTAATAGCCGAATACCGAGAGAACTATCCCTAACCCGTATTCCCCAAACTTTTATCCACCACTATGACTCCCCAGCAGAACTGTTAGCCCAGTTCCCAGTACCTAACAGCCCTGGGGGGGAGCGTGTCACATACATTACTATATATAGCCAATATCGCCATATATGGGTGATATTACCATATATGAGCATTACAACCATATATGGGCATCACGCCCATTATGACCATATATGGGTATTACGCCCAGGCAATGCCATATAGCTAATATATATACATATATATATATGTATATAGATAAATAGATTGATAGATAGCTGCATTGCAAATATATATTCTGAGAATTGAAGTTCAGAAAGTTCAGGTAATGCATTACAAGTGCTAGTCTGCAGGTGAGCTAAAAGACGGGAATGCCTTGTCAACCTGATTCCTTACACACCTGAGGGTCTCAGGGGATATGATCTCTGTGTTAATGAGATCACATGTTTCTGCGTTTGGGAGCAGGAGCTGCTCTGAAAGAAGTATGGCCAGGAGGCCATATCTCATGCTAAGGAACAAGTGGCTACTTGGAAGGCATTAGGTTCATGGACCATGGGACCTAGCTGGTGCTCTGGAGGGAACCTGTGAGGACTCGCTCTCGGTGCTTGGAGCGACCCTTGTCCTGGAACGCACCTAGTATGGAAGCATGGAAATGGCCGGCGTCCTGGAAGGTGCGCAACGAGGAGACCACAGGGGTATTCAGGAATCTACAGTCCTGCTGAGGATCTGGAACTGACAGGTGTTGGTGATCCAAGAGAGAGAATTTCCTGGATGATTGACTGGCAGGAGTCAGTGAATGGAGCTGGGAATAGCTCTTGTAAGGTTAAGGGTATATATATGTATTATATATATATATCTCTGAGGATTTTATTCCGTTGATGTACATAAAAAGAACTGTTTATGTTATGTGGTTTGTGATATAATAAACCAATGTACTTTGTTTTATTGTAAAAACGTGCCTGTTTGCCTCAATTCCGCTACCATTTGAGTATCCCCCAACACACTTAGTGAACTATATATATAAAATACGGGATGGAAGTCACTTGCTGATTTGATGTGTTATATTAGATGTAAATCACCAATCTGTGCTTGAGGTGGTGGGAGATCAATAATGAACGTTCCCCCCCCACACACTCACACACTCTGCTATGCACAGAGGATCGGTGAGCGCTCCAGTGAGCCGGGAACGTGAGGTTTACAGAGGAGTAAATGATATTCTGGAATATTGTGTGGAGGATGGGAGTAGTCACTGGACATAATCACATAAGGACGTCTGTGCACCGAAGAGGAAAAGTCTCATCACCTGCTGATATAGGAAGAGATTAAATCCTGCACGATTAGGATGCAGCAGAGCCGAGAGTGCGGAACGATATAGAAATGTCACAGGGTAAAAACAACTCAGTGTACGGAGCCTGAAGACTACTACAAAAAGACCCCCAAATAAGGAGAATTTCCTGTACCCCCAGTGTCATTATCCTGTACCCCAGTGTCATTATCCTGTACCCCCAGTGTCATTATCCTGTACCCCCAGTGTCAGTGTCATTATCCTGTACCCCCAGTGTCAGTGTCATTATCCCATACCCCCAGTGTCATTATCCTGTATCCCCAGTGTCATTATCCTGTACCCCCAGTGTCATTATCCTGTACCCCAAGGGTCATTATCCTGTATCCCAGTGTCAGTGTCATTATCCTGTACCCCCAGTGTCATTATCCTGTACCCCCAGTGTCAGTGTCATTATCCTTTACCCCAATGTCAGTGTCATTACCCTGTACCCCCAGTGTCATTATCCTGTACCCCAATGTCAGTGTCATTATCCTGTACCCCAATGTCAGTGTCATTATCCTGTACCCCCAGTGTCATTATCCTGTACCCCAGTGTCAGTGTCATTATCCTGTACCCCCAGTGTTATTATCCTGTACCCCCAGTGTCATTATCATTATCCTGTACCCCAGTGTCAGTGTCATTATCCTGTACCCTCAGTGTCAGTGTCATTATCCTGTACCCCCAGTGTCATTATCCTGTACCCCCAGTGTCATTATCCTGTACCCTAGTGTCATTATCCTTTACCCCAGTGTCATTATCCTGTAACCCCAGTGTCATTATCCTGTACCCCCAGTGTCAGTGTCATTATCCTGTACCCCAGTGTCATTATCCTGTACCCCCAGTGTCATTATCTTGTACCCCAGTGTCATGTCATTACCTGTACCCCAGTGTCATTATCCTGTACCCATCAACCTGTACCAGTGTCATTATCCTGTACCCCAGTGTCATTTATCCTGTACCCCCAGTGTCATTATCCTGTACCCCGTCAGTGTCATTATCCTGTACCCCAGTGTCATGTCATTCCTGTACCCCAGTGTCATTATCCTGTACCCCCAGTGTCAGTGTCATTATCCTGTACCCCAGTGTCAGTGTCATTATCCTGTACCCCCAGTGTCATTATCCTGTACCCACAGTGTCATTATCCTGTACCCCAGTGTCATTATCTGTACCCCATGTCATTATCCTGTACCCCAGTGTCATTATCCTGTACCCCAGTGTCTATTAGTGTCATTATCCTGTACCCCCAGTGTCATTATCCTGTACCCCAGTGTCATTATCTCTGTACCCCATGTGTCATTATCCTGTACCCCCAGTGTCATTACTGTACCCTGTTACCCCCAGTGTCATTATCCTGTACCCCAGTGTCATTATCCTGTACCCCCTGTGTCATTATCCTGTACCCCAGTGTCATTATCCTGTACCCCAGTGTCATTATCCTGTACCCCAGTGTCATTATCCTGTACCCCAGTGTCATTATCCTGTACCCCAGTGTCATTATCCTGTACCCCAGTGTCATTATCCTGTACCCCAGTGTCATTATCCTGTACCCCAGTGTCAGTGTCATTATCTGTACCCCAGTGTCATTATCCTGTACCCCAGTGTCAGTGTCATTATCCTGTACCCCCAGTGTCATTATCCTTACCCCAGTGTCATTATCCTGTACCCCAGTGTCATTATCCTGTACCCCCAGTGTCATTATCCTGTACCCCAGTGTCATTATCATTATCCTGTACCCAGTGTCATTATCCTGTACCCCCAGTGTCATTATCCTGTACCCCAGTGGTCATTATCCTGTACCCCAGTGTCAGCATTATCCTGTACCCCAGTGTCATTATCCTGTACCCCAGTGTCATTATCCTGTACCCCAGTGTCATTATTTATCCTGTACCCCTATGTCCATTATATCCTGTACCCCCAGTGTCATTATCCTGTACCCCAGTGTCATTATCCTGTACCCCCAGTGTCATTATCCTGTACCCCCAGTGTCATTATCCTGTACCCCAGTGTCATTATCCTGTACCCCATGTATTCATTATCCTGTACCCCAGTGTCATTATCCTGTACCCCAGTGTCATTATCCCCCAGTTTATCCTGTACCCCAGTGTCATTATCCTGTACCCCCAGTGTCATTATCCTGTACCCCCAGTGTCATTATCCTGTACCCCAGTGTCATCATTATCCTGTACCCCAGTGTCATTATCCTGTACCCCAGTGTCATTATCCTGTACCCCAGTGTCATTATCCTGTACCCCCAGTGTCATTATCCTGTACCCCATGTCATATCCTTACCCCAGTGTCATTATCCTGTACCCCAGTGTCATTATCTGTACCCAGTGTCATTATCCTGTACCCAGTGTCATTATCCTGTACCCCCTCAGTGTCATTATCCTGTACCCCCAGTGTCATTATCCTGTACCCCAGTGTGTCATTATCCTGTACCCCAGTGTCATTATCCTGTACCCCAGTGTCATTATCCTGTACCCCAGTGTCATTATCCTGTACCCCCAGTGTCATTATCCTGTACCCCAGTGTCATTATCCTGTACCCCAAGTGTCATTATCCTGTACCCCAGTGTCATTATCCTGTACCCCAGTGTCATTATTCCTGTACCCCAGTGTCATTTATCCTGTACCCCCTGTAGTCATTATCCTGTACCCCAGTGTCATTATCCTGTACCCCAGTGTCATTTATCCTGTACCCCAGTGTCATTATCCTGTACCCCCAGTGTCATTATCCTGTACCCCAGTGTCAATATCTGTACCCCAGTGTCATTATCCTGTACCCCAGTGTCATTATCCTGTACCCCCAGTGTCATTATCCTGTACCCCAGTGTCATTTCCTTACCCCCAGTGTCATTATCCTGTACCCCAGTGTCATTCATTATCCTGTACCCCCAGTGTCATTATCCTGTACCCCAGTGTCGTATTATCTGTACCCCAGTGTCATTATCCTGTACCCCAGTTCAGTGTCATTATCTGTACCCAGTGTCATTATCCTGTACCCCAGTGTCATTATCTGTACCCAGTGTCAGTGTATTACCTGTACCCCAGTGTCATGTGTTTCCTGTCCCCCAGTGTCTTATCTGTACCCCGTGCCAAAGTGTCATTATCCTGTACCCCCAGTGTCTTATCCTGTACCCCAGTGTCTTATCCTGTACCCCAGTGTCATTATCCTGTACCCCAGTGTCATTATCCTGTACCCCAGTGTCATTATCCTGTACCCCCAGTGTCATTATCCTGTCCCCAGTGTCATTATCCTGTACCCAGTGTCATTATCCTGTACCCCAGTGTCATTATCCTGTACCCAGTGTCATTATCTGTACCCCAGTGTCATTATCCTGTACCCCCAGTGTCATTTCCTGTACCCCAGTGTCAGTTTCATTATCCTGTACCCCAGTGTCATTATCTGTACCCCCAGTGTCATTATCTGTACCCAGTGTCATTATCTGTACCCAGTGTCATTATCTGTACCCCAGTGTCAGTTCATATCCTGTACCCCAGTGTCATTATCCTGTACCCAGTGTCATTATCCTGTACCCCCAGTCGGTCATTATCCTGTACCCGTGTCATTATCCTGTACCCCAGTGTCATTATCCTGTACCCCAGTGTCAGTGTCATTATCCTGTACCCAGTGTCATTATCCTGTACCCCAGTGTCATTATCCTGTACCCAGTGTCATTATTCTGTACCCCAGTGTCATTATCCTTACCCCAGTGTCATTATCCTGTACCCCCAGTGTCTTATCCTTACCCCAGTGTCATTATCCTGTACCCCAGTGTCATTATCCTGTACCCAGTGTATTATCCTGTACCCAGTGTCATTATCTGTACCCCAGTGTCATTATCCTGTACCCCAGTGTCATTATCTGTACCCCAGTGTCATTATCTGTACCCCAGTGTCATTATCCTGTACCCCTGTACCCCAGTGTCATTATCCTGTACCCCCAGTGTCATTATCCTGTACCCCATGTCAGTTCATTATCCTGTACCCCAGTGTCATTATCCTGTACCCCCAGTGTCATTACTGTCCCAGTGTCATTATCCTGTACCCCCAGTGTCTCATTATCCTGTACCCCCAGTGTCAGTGTCATTATCCTGTACCCCGTGTCAGTGTCATTATCCTGTACCCCAGTGTCATTATCCTGTACCCAGTGTCATTATCCTGTACCCCCAGTGTCATTATCCTGTACCCCCAGTGTCATTATCCTGTACCCCAGTGTCATTATCCTGTACCCCAGTGTCATTATTATCCTGTACCCCAGTGTCATTATCCTGTACCCCAGTGTCATTATCCTGTACCCCAGTGTCATTATTCTGTACCCCCAGTGTCATTATCCTGTACCCCCAGTGTCATTATCCTGTACCCCCAATATCAGTGTCATTATCCTGTACCCCCAGTGTCATTATCCTGTACCCCCAGTATCATTACCCTGCACCCCCAGTGTAATTATCCTGTACCCCCCAGTGTCAGTGTCATTATCCTGTACCCCCAGTGTCATTATCCTGTACCCCCAGTGTCATTATCCTGTACCCCCAGTGTCATTATCCTGTACCCCAGTGTCATGTGTTGAGTGTTGCTTTATTCTTGATGATGATCAGACCTCACATATCTTCTTTGATGACTTTAGTGGATAATTGTTTCCTCTAACACAGGGGTCTCAAACACGCGGCCCGAGGGCCGCATGCGGCCCTGGGGCTTCACTATGCGGCCCGCGGCACCTTGGACAACTTAATGATGAATCGCCCCAGTGCAGGGGGCTGCTGCAGTCCCCACTGTGTGATGACTTCCATCCGCAGCACTAACAAGCTCTGCCACTCAGCAAGATCAATGCAAGCTGCCAGCCAATGAGAGGTCTGCAGCTGATGGCAGAATATGACGTCACATGCAGCTTCTGGCTGGCAGATTGCATTGACCTTGCTAAGCAACAGAGCTTGTCTGAGCGGCGGCTGGAGGAAGTCATAGCACAGCGGAAGCCGGAACTCAGCACAGCGGGGACCACAGCGGCCCTCTGCACTGGAGCGATGCATCATTAAAGTGAGAAAACTGTGAATGTGTGTGAGTGTGAGGGTGTGAGTATGTGAGTGAGGATATGTGTATAAGAAAGTGTGTGTGAGTTTCAGTGTGTGTATGAGAGTGTGTGAGTGTGTATATGAGGATGTGTGTGTGAGTGAGTGTGTGTGAGTGTGAGAGAGTATGTGTGTGTGTGGGGGGGTTTGTGTGAGTGTGAGTGAGTAGGTATGTGAGTGTGTAAAAAGAAGGTAAAACAGGATGGGGGCATCACTATAAAAGTAGATTAGGATGGGGGACATCAGTACAAAAGGGGACCAGGATGCGGGACCTCACTACAAATGGGGTCCAGGATGGGGGACATCACTACTAAAGGAGATCGGGATGGGGACATCACTACTAAGGGGGATCGGGATGGGGGACATCACTACTAAAGGGGATCGGGATGGGGGACATCACTACTAAGGGGGATCGGGATGGGGGACATCACTACTAAAGGGGATCGGGATGGGGGACATCACTACTAAAGGGGATCTGGATTGGGGACATCACTACAAAAGGGGATCAGGATGGGGGACATCACTAGAAAAAGAGATCAGTATGGAGACATCACTACAAAAGGGGATCAGGATGGGGGACAACACTAGAAAAGGGGATCAGGATGGGGGACAACACTACAAAAGGGGATCAGGATGGGAACATAACTACAAAAGGGGATCAGGATGGGGGGACATCTCTACAAAAGGGGATCAGGATGGGGGACATCACAAAAAAATGGAATCAGGATGGGGGACAACACTAAAAAAGGGGCTAAGGATGGGGAACATTACTAGAAAAAGGGATCAGGATGGGGGACATTACTAGAAAAGGGGATCAGGATGGGGACATTACTAGAAAAGGGGATCAGGATGGGGACATCACTACAAAAGGGGATCAGGATGGGGGACATCACAAAAATGGAATCAGGATGGGGGACATCACTAGAAAAGGGGACAGGATGGGGGACATCAGTAGAAAAGGGGACAAGGATGGGGGACATTACTAGAAAAGGGGATCAGGATGGGGACATCACTACAAAAGGGGATCAGGATGGGGACATCACTACAAAAGGGGATCAGGATTAGGACATCACTACAAAAGAGGATCAGGATGGGGGACATCACAAAAAAAAATGGAATCAGGATGGGGGACATCACTAGAAAAAGGGATCAGGATGGGGGCATCACTAGAAAAAGGGATCAGGATGGGGGACATCACTAGAAAAAGGGATCAAGATGGGGGTCATCACTAGAAAAAGGGATCAAAATGGGGGACATCACTAGAAAAAGAGATCAGGATGGGGGACATCAGTAGAAAAAGGGATCAGGATGGGGGACATCACTAGAAAAAGGGATCACTATGGGGAACATCAGTAGAAAAGGGGATCAGGATGGTGGACATCAGTAGAAAATGACATTACTACAGGAAGGGGACATTACTACAAGAAGGGGATCAGGATTCGTACTTTACTGCATTGAGCAAAAAATTCCCTGTGATGCGGCCCCCCCCGCTATAAATGTTTTTCTATGTGCGGCCCACCAACCCAGCCGAGTTTGAGACCCCTGCTCTAACACTTTCTCATCTCTTTATTTCTCCCATCTACACTGGGATTGTGCGGATCCTAGAACACAATATGAAGTCTATAAACATCATGAACCGATCTCCGCTATTCTTCCATCTTCATCTGGAAGTCATTTTACTGAAATAAACAAAATCCATTTTCCTTCTTATTAATATCTTCCTGCATCTGCGGAAATAACTCCTCCGGGTGACGGAAACATTAAGATCAGGTGGATATCGCTGCCCCGAATGAAAGCAAGAAAATAAGAGAGAAACCCAGAGATATTAAAAAAAGATGGAGAGGAGTAAATTACCGACACCGGCTACCCGCACCGCCTGTAGGGGCGCTCTGATCATAGAGATCCAACCCCCTGTCCAGAGTTATCAACGCATTACTGCTCCCTGACAACATGTCAACCTGAAAAACCTATACACTACTGGTAAAATAGGTTTCACCAAAAAAGTATACTACTACTATACTGCTGCTCCTATGTACAAGAATATAACTACTATAATACTGCCCCTATATACAGGAATATAACTACTATAATACTGCCTCTATGTACAAGAATATAACTACTATACTGCTGCTCCTATGTACAAGAATATAACAATTATAATACTGCTCCTATGTACAAGAATATAACTACTATAATACTGCCCCTATATACAAGAATATAACTACTATAATGCTGCCTCTATGTACAAGAATATAACTACTATAATACTGCTCCTATGTACAAGAATATAACTACTATAATACTGCTCCTATGTACAGGAATATAACTACTATAATACTGCCCCTATGTACAAGAATATAACTACTATAATAATACTGCCCCTATATACAAGAATATAACTACTATAATACTGCCCCTATATACAAGAATATAACTACTATAATACTGCTCCTATGTACAAGAATATAACTACTATAATACTGCCCTCTATGTACAAGAATATAACTACTATAATACTGCTCCCTATGTACAAGAATATAACTACTATAATACTGCTCCTATATACAAGAATATAACTACTATAATACTGCCCCCTATGTACAAGAATATAACTACTATAATACTGCCCGTATATACAAGAATATAACTACTATAATACTGCCCCTATGTACAAGAATATAACTACTATAATACTGCTCCTATGTACAGGAATATAACTACTATAATACTGCCCCTATGTACAAGAATATAACTACTATAATAATACTGCCCCTATATACAAGAATATAACTACTATAATACTGCCCCTATATACAAGAATATAACTACTATAATACTGCTCCTATGTACAAGAATATAACTACTATAATACTGCCCCTATGTACAAGAATATATACTACTATAATACTGCCCCCTATGTACAAGAATATAACTACTATAATACTGCCCCTATATACAAGAATATAACTACCATAATACTGTCCCTATATACTAGAATATAACTACTATAATACTGCCCCTATATACAAGAATGTAACTACTATAATACTGCTCCTATATACAAGAATATAACTAGTATAATACTGCTCCTATACACAAGAATATAACTAGTATAATACTGCTCCTATACACAAGAATATAACTAGTATAATACTGCTCCTATATACAAGAATATAACTACTATAATACTGCCCCTATATACAAGAATATAACTACTATAATACTGCTCCTATATACAAGAATATAACTACTATAATACTGCTCCTATATACAAGAATATAACTACTATAATACTGCCCCTATATACAAGAATATAACTACTATAATACTGCTCCTATGTACAAGAATATAACTACTATAATACTGCTCCTATATACAAGAATATAACTACTATAATACTGCCCCTATATACAAGAATATAACTACTATAATACTGCTCCTATGTACAAGAATATAACTACTATAATACTGCTCCTATGTACAAGAATATAACTACTATAATACTGCTCCTATGTACAAGAATATAACTACTATAATACTGCTCCTATATACAAGAATATAACTACTATAATACTGCTCCTATGTACAAGAATATAACTACTATAATACTGCCCCTATATACAAGAATATAACTACTATAATACTGCCCCTATGTACAAGAATATAACTACTATAATACTGCCCCCTATATACAAGAATATAACTACTATAATACTGCTCCTATGTACAAGAATATAACTACTATAATCTGGCTTCCAGTAGTTTACAGCAGTGGGGCTCTTCATAGTTTGTGATGACGGATGTGTTATCCGCTGTCGCTCTCCTCACATTCACAGATGGGGGGTTCGGAGATGATTTCCTGGGGGGCTCGTACAGACAGTTGCGTACAGTGGAGTTGTCATCAGCTGCTGATCCCCTCACTATATTATCAGCATTGTTGTATACACTGATATGATGCTGATGGGCCCTATCCCTGGGGACCACAGTTATTTGTCATCCTGTGGTTTCTGTTCTTTCATTTTTGATATCAGAGGAGAAAACATCATTAGCGACATCTGACGACAGGTTCTTAAAGTTTTCCTATTCTTCTCAGTTCTTCAACTGTCAGGACTTTACTTTCTGTCAGTGAATGGAAATGTTCTTGATTATATTCACAGACCGGTCCTCATAGAGCTGAGGAGGACATATATACCAGGATGGGGGACATATATACCAGGATGGGGGACATATATACCAGGATGGGGGACATATATACCAGGATGAAGACATCTATATCAGGATGGCTCCTGCCCTGTATAGTCTTCCCCGATCTATAATCTCCGGCCCTATATAGTCTTCCCTGATCTATAATCTCCGGCTCTGTATAGTCTTCCCTGATATATTATCTCCAGCTCTGTATAGTCTTCCCTGATCTATAATCTCTGGCTCTGTATATTCTTCCCTGATCTATAATCTCCGGCTCTGTATATTCTTCCCTGATCTATAATCTCCGGCTCTGTATATTCTTCCCTGATCTATAATCTCCAGCTCTGGATAGTCTTCCCTGATCTATAATCTCCAGCTCTATATAGTCTTCTCTGATCTATAATCTCCAGCTCTGTATAGTCTTCTCTGATCTATAATCTCCAGCTCTGCATAGTCTTCCCTAATCTATAATCTCCGGCTCTGTATATTCTTCCCTGATCTATAATCTCCGGCCCTGTATAGTCTTCCATGATCTATAATCTCCAGCTCTGTATATTCTTCCCTGATCTATAATCTCCGGCCCTGTATAGTCTTCCCTGATCTATAATCTCTGGCTCTGTATAGTCTTCCCTGATCTATTATCTCCAGCTCTGTATATTCTTCCCTGATATATTATCTCCGGCTCTGTATATTCTTCCTGATCTATAATCTCCGGCTCTGTATAGTCTTCCATGATCTATAATCTCCGGCTCTGTATAGCCTTCCCTGATCTATAATCTCGCCTGTATGTCTTCCTGATCTATAATCTCCGGCTCTGTATAGTCTTCCCTGATCTGTAATCTCCGGCTCTGTATAGTCTTCCCTGATCTATAATCTCCAGTTCTGTGTAGCCTTCCCTGATCTATAATCTCGGCTCTGTATAGTCTTCCCTGATCTATAATCTCCGGTTCTGTTAGTCTTCCCTGATCTATAATCTCGGTTCTGTATAGCTTCCCTGATCTATAATCTCCGGCTCTGTATAGCTTCCCTGATCTATAATCTCCGGCCCTGTAATGTCTTCCCTGATATATTATCTCCGGCTCTGTATAGTCTTCCCTGATCTATAATCTCCGGCCCTGTATATTCTTCCCTGATATATTATCTCCGGCTCTGTATAGTCTTCCCTGATCTATAATCTCCGGCTCTGTATATGTCTTCCCTGATATATTATCTCCGGCTCTGTATAGTCTTCCTGATCTATAATCTCCGGCTCTGTATAGTCTTCCATGATCTATAATCTCCGGCTCTGTATAGCCTTCCATGATCTATAATCTCCGGCTCTGTATAGCCTTCCCTGATCTATAATCTCCGGCTCTGTATATTCTTCCTGATCTATAATCTCCGGCTCTGTATAGTCTTCTCTGATCTATAATCTCCGGCTCTGTATAGTCTTCCATGATCTATAATCTCCGGCTCTGTATAGTCTTCCTGAGCTATAATCTCCGGCTCTGTATAGTCTTCCTTAATCTATAATCTCCAGCTCTGCATAGTCTTCCCTGATCTATAATCTCCGGCTCTGTATAGTCTTCCATGATCTATAATCTCCGGCTCCGTATAGTCTTCCCTGATCTATAATCTCCGCTCTGTATATTCTTCCTGATCTATAATCTCCGGCTCTGTATATTCTTCCCTGATCTATAATCTCCGCTCTGTATATTCTTCCCTGATCTATAATCTCCGGCTCTGTATAGTCTTCCCTGATCTATAATCTCCGGCTCTGTATAGTCTTCCCTGATTATTATCTCCGGCTCTGTATAGTCTTCCCTGATCTATAATCTCCGGCTCTGTATAGTCTTCCTGATCTATTAATCTCCGGCTCTGTATAGCCTTCCTGATCTATAATCTCCGGCTCTGTATAGCCTTCCATGATCTATAATCTCCGGCTCTGTATAGCCTTCCTGATCTATAATCTCCGGCTCTGTATAGTCTTCCTGATCTATAATCTCCGGCTCTGTATAGTCTTCCCTGATCTATAATCTCCGGCTCTGTATAGTCTTCCCTGATCTATAATCTCCGGCTCTGTATAGTCTTCCTGATCTATAATCTCCGGCTCTGTATAGTCTTCCCTGATCTATAATCTCCGGCTCTGTATAGTCTTCCTAATCTATAATCTCCGCTCTGTATAGTCTTCCCTGATCTATAATCTCCGAGCTCTGTATATTCTTCCATGATCTATAATCTCCGGCTCCATGTTCTGATCTTAATCCACTGAATTCTATTAATCTCCGGCTCTGTATATTCTTCCTGATCTATAATCTCCGGCTCTGTTATTCTTCCCTGATTATAATCTCCGGCTCTGTATAGTCTTCCCTATGTGGACCCTTCCTATGTTATTGCCGCTCTCTCATGTATGATATGATGCGGGTTTAATCTTGTTCTCGCCTGTGGACGGCGGCGGCGGCTCCGTGTAATAACGTGATATTTCCGCTGAGACTTCAATAAATGAAATCTGCGATTAATGAATGGAAATTCTTCATCGTCGTCACATTGAAAAATAGAAGAAAACAGAATTATTAGGGTGAAGTCATCAAATATCACTAATGTGTGTACGGATTGTCAGGAATGTGTACATAGCAGAGCCGAGTCTATCAGATATAGCAGAGCTGAATTTATTAGATGTAGCAGAGCTAAGTCTATCAGAGGTAGCAGAGTTGAGTCTATCATATGTAGCAGTGCTGAAATTATTAGATGTAGTAGAGCTGAGTTTATTAGATGTAGCAGTGCTGAGTTTATCAGATGTAACAGAGCTTAGTTTATTAGATGTAGCAAAGCTGAGTTTATTGGATGTAGCAGGGCTGAGTTTATTAGATGCAGGAGAGCTGAATTTATTAGATGTAGCAGAGCTGAGTTTATTAGATGTAGCAGAGCTGATCTATCAGATGTAGCAGAGCTGAGTTTAGCAGATGAGACAGAGTTAAGTCTATCGGATGTAGGTGAGATGAGTCTATCGGATGTAGCAGAGCTGAATTTATTAGATGTAGCAGAGCTGAGTTTAGCAGATGAGACAGAGTTAAGTCTATCAGATGTAACAGAGTTAAGTCTATTGGATGTAGGTGAGATGAGTCAATCACATGTAGCAGAGCTGAATTTATTAGATGTAGCAGAGCTGAGTTTATTAGATGTAGGAGAGCTGAGTTTATCGAATGTAACAAAGCTGAGTTTAGCAGATGTAGCAGAGCGGAGTTTATTATATGTACAATATAGTAGTTAATTAGATGGAGCACTAATAATGGTATCAGATGTAGCAGAACTGAACTTGTCAGGCAGCATAATGTTGACAATATCAAATGCAGTGTAAACTTTGTAAGTTTGTTTAGAACGATCACTAATAGATCAGTGGGGATAGAACGATCACTAATAGATCAGTGGGGAAAGAACGATCACTAATAGATCAGTGGGGATAGAACGATCACTAATAGATCAGTGGGGATAGAACGATCACTAATATATCAGTGGGGATAGAACGATCACCAATAGATCAGTGGGGATAGAACGATCACTAATAGATCAGTGGGGATAGAACGATCACTAATAGATCAGTGGGGATAGAACGATCACTAATAGATCAGTGGGGATAGAACGATCACTAATAGATCAGTGGGGATAGAACGATCACTAATAGATCAGTGGGGATAGAACGATCACTAATAGATCAGTGGGGATAGAACGATCACTAATAGATCAGTGGGGATAGAACGATCACTAATATATCAGTGGGGATAGAACGATCACCAATAGATCAGTGGGGATAGAACGATCACTAATAGATCAGTGGGGATAGAACGATCACTAATAGATCAGTGGGGATAGAACGATCACTAATAGATCAGTGGGGATAGAACGATCACTAATAGATCAGTGGGGATAGAACGATCACTAATAGATCAGTGGGGATAGAACGATCACCAATAGATCAGTGGGGATAGAACGATCACTAATAGATCAGTGGGGATAGAACGATCACTAATAGATCAGTGGGGATAGAACGATCACTAATAGATCAGTGGGGATAGAACGATCACTAATAGATCAGTGGGGATAGAACGATCACTAATAGATCAGTGGGGATAGAACGATCACTAATAGATCAGTGGGGATAGAACGATCACTAATAGATCAGTGGGGATAGAACGATCACCAATAGATCAGTGGGGATAGAACGATCACTAA
This sequence comes from Allobates femoralis, assembly GCA_033576535.1. Taxonomy (NCBI): domain Eukaryota; kingdom Metazoa; phylum Chordata; class Amphibia; order Anura; family Aromobatidae; genus Allobates; species Allobates femoralis. The sequence goes on along the minus strand of JARQOC010000011.1, from coordinate 229,439,736 downwards.
TAGATCAGTGGGGATAGAACGATCACTAATAGATCAGTGGGGATAGAACGATCACTAATATATCAGTGGGGATAGAACGATCACCAATAGATCAGTGGGGATAGAACGATCACTAATAGATCAGTGGGGATAGAACGATCACTAATAGATCAGTGGGGATAGAACGATCACTAATAGATCAGTGGGGATAGAACGATCACTAATAGATCAGTGGGGATAGAACGATCACTAATAGATCAGTGGGGATAGAACGATCACTAATAGATCAGTGGGGATAGAACGATCACTAATAGTTCAGTGGGGATAGAACGATCACTAATAGATCAGTGGGGATAGAACGATCACTAATAGATCAGTGGGGATAGAACGATCACTAATAGATCAGTGGGGATAGAACGATCACTAATAGATCAGTGGGGATAGAACGATCACTAATAGATCAGTGGGGATAGAATGATCACTAATAGATCAGTGGGGATAGAACGATCACTAATAGATCAGTGGGGATAGAACGATCACTAATAGATCATTCTATCCCCGTACAGATCATGTTATTGGCAGCACTTCTGTTTATGCCAGGGTGATGTGCTGCCGAGAACAATGGTCCCGATTCATTATAACACGTTGTGTATGGCCAGTCTTAATAAATAAAGCTGCTGGAGTAATATTTACCCACTTCATTAAGAGGTGCACACCGCTTCATGAATTAGGAAATGTATAAGTCCCATCAGCCTTAAGCACAAATCTACACACACACACACATGTGTATATACACAGAACATACATATTACATAGTGTATAATATCCTGTGTATATACGTGTGTGTGTAGATTTGTGCTTGAGGCTGATGGGACTTATACATTTCCTAATTCATGAAGGGGTGTGCACCTCTTAATGAAGTGGGTGAATTTTACTCAGATTCATTTACCGTATATACTCGTGTATAAGCCGACCCGTGTATAAGCCGACCCCCCTACTTTTGCCCCCAAAACCTGGGAAAATCTATTGACTCGTGTATAAGCCGAGGGTGGACTCCAGCACAAGTATACAGCCCCCAGCAGTGTGGTATACACCAGTCCCAGAGGTAGATACAGCAGCCCCAGTGGTAGTATACACGCAGCCCCAGTAGTATATACAGCCCCAGTGGTATATACAGCCCCAGTGGTAGTATAGACGCAGCCCTAGTAGTATATACAGCCCCAGTAGTAGTATACAGGGCCCCAGCAGTATATACAGCCCCAGTGGTTTATACAGCCCCAGTGGTAGTATGCAGGGCCCCAGAGGTATATACAGCCCCAGTGGTAGTATATAGCAGCCCCAGCGGTAGTATACAGGGCCCCAGAGGTATATAGCAGCCCCAGCGGTAGTATACAGGGCCCCAGAGGTATATAGCAGCCCCAGCGGTAGTATACAGGGCCCCAGAGGTATATACAGCCCCAGTGGTAGTATATACAGCCCCAGTGGTACTATACAGGGCCCCAGAGGTATATAGCAGCCCCAGCGGTAGTATACAGGGCCCCAGAGGTATATTGCAGCCCCAGTGGGCGTATATACAGCCCCAGTGGTACTATACAGGGCCCCAGAGGTATATAGCAGCCCCAGCGGTAGTATACAGGGCCCCAGAGGTATATTGCAGCCCCAGTGGTAGTATATACAGCCCCAGTGGTACTATACAGGGCCCCAGAGGTATATAGCAGCCCCAGCGGTAGTATACAGGGCCCCAGAGGTATATTGCAGCCCCAGCGGTAGTATACAGGGCCCCAGAGGTATATTGCAGCCCCAGTGGTAGTATATACAGCCCAGTGGTACTATACAGGGCCCCAGAGGTATATAGCAGCCCCAGCGGTAGTATACAGGGCCCCAGAGGTATATTGCAGCCCCAGCGGTAGTATACAGGGCCCCAGAGGTATATTGCAGCCCCAGTGGTAGTATATTCAGCCCCAGTGGTACTATACAGGGCCCCAGAGGTATATTGCAGCCCCAGCGGTAGTATACAGGGCCCCAGAGGTATATAGCAGCCCCAGCGGTAGTATTCAGGCAGCCCCAGTAATACAGGGCCCCCCCAGCGTCTGTCCGGTCACCTGTAAAGGAAGCTATACTTATCACAGTGCCGCTGTCCGCGCCCGCTGTCCGCGCCCGCTCGCAGCTGCCGACCGCGATCCTCCATCTTGCGTCTTCCTGTTTCTGTGCTCGTCGCCGGCAATGACGTCATTCCCTGCGACGAGCACAGGAAACAGGAAGACGCAAGATGGAGGATCGCGGTCGGCAGCTGCGAGCGGGCGCGGACAGCGGGCGCGGACAGCGGCACTGTGATAAGTATAGCTTCCTTTACAGGTGACCGGACAGACGCTGGGGGGGCCCTGCATTACTGGGGATGCGGGGGCTGCTGTATACCGATGTGTACATCGGTATGTACCGATGTATACATCGGTATACAGCAGTGACTCGCGTATAAGCCGAGGGGGGTACTTTTCAGCCCAATTTTTGGGCTGAAAAACTCGGCTTATACGCGAGTATATACGGTATACAAGGAGTCTCCACTGCTAGAACAAACCCCTCTTATTTCACTTGTTTCCCACAGTAAAAATATAAGACCCTATACTCCCCTCCTGTGCTGGCTATATACTACACACCAGTATATACTATATATACTACACACCACTATCTACACATCAATATACACTATATTATATACTACATATCAGTATCTACACATGAGTATTCACTGAATACTCCCCTCCTGTGCTGACTATATACTACACACCAGTATATACTATACACCACTATCTACACATCAGTATACACTACATACTACACATCAGTATCTGCACATGAGTATTCACTATATACTACACACCACTAATTCTATACATATACAGTACAGGCCAAAGGTTTGGACACACCTTCTCATTCAAAGAGTTTTCTTTATTTTCACTTCAAGTAATGTTTATTGAGTTTTCTTGATAATTAGTGTATTACAATGGGTTACAGCATTAAGTATTCATTTTAGTGTAATTAAAGTAGTATAGTGTGAGTTTTCTGTATTTTTATGACTATGAAAATTGTAGATTCACACTGAAGGCATCAAAACTATGAATTATCACATGTGGAATTATATACTGAACACAAGAGTGTGAAACAACTGAACATATGTCTTCTATTCTAGGCTCTTCACAGTAGCCACCTTTTGCTGTGATTACTGCTTTGCACACTCTTGGCATTCTCTTGATGAGTTTCAAGAGGTAGTCACCGGAAATGGTCTTCACTTCACAGGTGTGCCCTGTAAGGTTTAATAAGTGGGATTTCTTGCCTTATAAATGGGGTTGGGACCATCAGTTGTGCTGTGCAGACGTCTGGTGGATACACAGCTGATCGTCCTACTGAACAGACTGTTAGAATTTGTATTATGGCAAGAAAAAAGCAGCTAAGAAACACGAGTGGCCATCATTACTATAAGAAATGAAGGTCAGTCAGTCCGAAAAATTGGGAAAACTTTGAAAGTGTCCCCAAGTGCAGTTGCAAAAACCATCAAGCGCTACAAAGAAACTGGCTCACATGAGGACCGCCCCAGGAAAGGAAGACCAAGAGTCACCTCTGCTGCGGAGGATAAGTTCATCCGAGTCACCAGCCTCAGAAATCGCAGGTTAACAGCAGCTCAGATTAGAGACCAGGTCAATGCCACACAGAGGTCTAGCAGCAGACACATCTCTACAACAACTGTTAGGAGGAGACTTTGTGCAGCAGGCCTTCATGGTAAAATAGCTGCTAGGAAACCACTGCTAAGGACAGGCAACAAGCAGAAGAGACTTGTTTGGGCTAAAGAACACAAGGAATGGACATTAGACCAGTGGGAATCTGTGCTTTGGTCTGATGAGTCCAAATTTGAGATCTTTGATTCCAACCACCGTGTCTTTGTGCGACGCAGAAAAGGTGAACGGATGAACTCTACATGCCTGGTTCCCATTATGAAGCATAGAGGAGGAGATGTGATGGTGATAGGGTGCTACGCCAGATGACCTGGCCTCCACAGTCACCAGACCTGAACACAATCGAGATGGTTTGGGGTGAGCTGGACCGCAGAGTGAAGGCAAAAGGGCCAACAAGTGCTAAGCATCTCTGGGAACTCCTTCAAGACCATTTCCGGTGACTACCTCTTGAAGCTCATCAAGAGAATGCCAAGAGTGTGCAAAGCAGTAATCAAAGCAAAAGGTGGCTACTGTGAAGAACCCAGAATATAAGACATATGTTCAGTTGTTTCACACTTTTTTGTTTAGTATATAATTCCACATGTGTTCATTCATAGTTTTGATGCCTTCAGTGTGAATCTACAATTTTCATAGTCATGAAAATAAGGAAAACTCTTTGAACCAGAAGGTGTGTCCAAACTTTGTGTCTGTACTGTGTGTGTGTGCATATATATATATCATAAATATAGGGCAGCACCGTGCTTCAGTGTGGTGCCCGCAACCAAAGCCGTCCACTCCCAGCTCCCAATACATACGTATGCAAATAAAGTTGCAGCACTTGGGTCCTTTCTTGTGCAAAAGGACTTGTTTATTGCATCATGGTACACAGTGCGACGTTTCGGGTAGTGTTGGCTAGAGGAAGGGTAACACTACCCGAAAAGTCACACTGTGCACCATGCTGCAATAAACAAGTCCTTTTGCACAAGAAAGGACCCGAGTGCTGCAACTTTATCATTACACACCCACTATACACACATTATTAGATATGCTGCCTTCTGAAGCAGCCCTGACCTTCACACTCCATCTCCGTCCCACAGCAGCAGCCATGGGCAGTGCTGAAGCCAGTGGTCAGGAAGAAATGGGAGAACAGCGCAGAGCAGAAGGGATACGGATCAGGCTGCGCACAGAGCAAGAGGGTTATGGATCTAGCTCCGCACAGAGAAGGGATATGGACCGGGCTGCGCACAGAGCAGAAGGGATACGGATCGGGCTGTGCAGAGCAGGAAGGATACGGATCGGGCTCCACACAGAGCAGGAGGGATACGGATCTAGCTCCGCACAGAGAAGGGATATGGATCGGGCAGTGCAGAGCAGGAAGGATACGGATCGGGCTGTGCACAGAGCAGGAGGGCTATGGATCGGGCTGTGCACAGAGCAGGAGGGCTATGGATCGGGCTGTGCAGAGCAGAAGGGATATGGATCGGGCTGTGCAGAGCAGAAGGGATATGGATCGGGCAGTGCAGAGCAGGAAGGATATGGATCGGGCTGTGCACAGAGCAGGAGGGCTATGGATTGGGCTGTGCAGAACAGAAGGGATATGGATCGGGCTGTGCAGAGCAGGAAGAATACGGATCAGGCTCCGCACAGAGAAGGGATATGGATCGGGCTGTGCACAGAGCAGGAGGGCTATGGATCGGGCTGTGCAGAGCAGAAGGGATATGGATCGGGTGCACAGAGCAGGAGGGCTATGGATCGGGCTGTGCAGAGCAGAAGGGATATGGATCAGGGTCCACACAGAGCAGAAGGGATATGGATCGGGCTGTGCATAGCAGAAGGGATATGGATCGGGCTGTGCATAGCAGAAGGGATACGGATCGGGCTCCGCACAGAGCAGAAGGGATACGGATCGGGCTCCGCACAGAGCAGAAGGGATACGGATCGGGCTCCGCACAGAGCAGAAGGGATATGGATCGGGTGCACAGAGCAGAAGGGCTATGGATCGGGCTGTGCAGAGCAGAAGGGATATGGATCGGGTGCACAGAGCAGGAGGGCTATGGATCGGGCTGTGCAGAGCAGAAGGGATATGGATCGGGCTGTGCATAGCAGAAGGGATACGGATCGGGCTCCGCACAGAGCAGAAGGGATACGGATCGGGCTCCGCACAGAGCAGAAGGGATACGGATCGGGCTCCGCACAGAGCAGAAGGGATACGGATCGGGCTCCGCACAGAGCAGAAGGGATACGGATCGGGCTGTGCAGAGCAGAAGGGATACGGATCGGGCTGTGCAGAGCAGAAGGGATATGGATCGGGCTGTGCAGAACAGAAGGGATATGGATCGGGCTGTGCAGAGCAGGAAGGATACGGATCAGGCTCCGCACAGAGCAGAAGGGATACGGATCGGGCTCCGCACAGAGCAGAAGGGATACGGATCGGGCTGTGCACAGAGCAGGAGGGCTATGGATCGGGCTGTGCAGAGCAGAAGGGATATGGATCGGGCTTGCAGAGCAGAAGGGATACCGATCAGGCTGTGCAGAGCAGAAGGGATATGGATCGGGTCCTCACAGAGAGAGGATATGGATCGGGCTGTGCACAGAGCAGGAGGGCTATGGATCGGGCTGTGCAGAGCAGAAGGGCTATGGATCGGGCTGTGCAGAGCAGAAGGGATACCGATCAGGCTCGTCAGAGCAGAAGGGATATGGATCGGGTCCTCACAGAGCAGAAGGGATATGGATCGGGCTGTGCATAGCAGAAGGGATACGGATCGGGCTCAGCACAGAGCAGAAGGGATATAGATTGGGCTGCGCACAGAGCAGGATTATGGATGGATCAGGCTCTGCAGACATCATAGCTGCCATGTCCTCCCCTTCCCTCAGTCCCGACTTCCAGTGAGGGATGATGGGGGATGAGACATGGTGTACACACTGCACAGATTCTATATAGCTATAGGGAGGAGGGAGATAGTGTGTTACCTTCACCAGGGCCGGGCTCCAGCTTGGTCTCCTGTGCTCCTTCCTGCCCCCATATCCTGTCGGCAGCTGCAGCTCCTGACTCTCACATGCCGAGGCCTCCTGGGGGCTGATCATTACAGGCGGAATCTGCAGGTCCTATGTAGTGCAGGCCGGAACTCCTGCAACTCAGTGAGAACGAAGGACCTTTGGTGAATCACATGACTGTCTGTGCTGTCATCAAAAGTCCTTCTACAACCGCGAAAACTGCAGTGATAGCAACAGAACTTCTACTATTACAAGTGAATAGTGCAAGTCCTGTGCTTTCACTGAAGTTTGTGATTGTCCAGGGGCCCCTCAGAAGGTGGGAGCCCTGGGCAACTGCCCAGTCTGCCTCCTTCTCCCCCAAACGCCAGCCCTGTGTGGATATACATAAGACTCCTCATACATTATACACCTTTGATCTGCCAGAATGTCTTATAAAGCAAGATTGTGAAAAATCTGAGTTTGTCCCCAAACCGCACAATTCATTAATCTTAAGTAAAAGCCCCTAGACAGTATTGATTCCCAGGAGATGAGTTGTGTGATATTAACAATCAGATCGTCATCAATAATCTTCTACTTTGCTGCCTGGAAAGGGCAGAGGTCAACTCTCACAAGGAGGTAAATCTCAAAAGGTGAGCAAACACACAATAGTCTTTGTAAATGCTACGAGGATTAGTGTACAGTTGTGTAATCATCTGCTTCAATGTGCCCAAAATATAAAGATAAACTACACTGAAAATGAAAAAAGTCTTACAATTTTGTGTATACAGCTCCTATACTGACCCATGTAAATTCATGGTAACATACTCTGACTCTGTGCCTTTAGGAAACATTGTCCCGAGCACTGTATAGTCATCTGTTATCACTGAGGGGAGGTGTAATGGGCTTTCTATCTTTAAAAAGACTTCTTAACTGAAATTTACAAAAGAGGGAGAGGCATAGAGGCTATAGTGCTGAGAAATGTTAGAAGGAGTGAGACCAGCTATACAGGGAACACCCACCGAGCTCTGAACCTGCAGCTTCACAAGCAGAAAACACCCCCTGAGCTCTGAACCTGCAGATCCACAAGCAGGAATCACCCACTGAGCTCTCAACCTGCAGATCCAAAAGCAGGAATCACCCACTGAGCTCTCAACCTGCAGATCCAAAAGCAGGAATCACCCACGGAGCTCTGAACCTGCAGCTCTACAAGCAGAAAATATCCACTGTACTCTGAACCTGCAACTCCACAAGCGAGAATCACCCACTGAGCTCTGAACCATCAACTCCACAAGCAAGAATCATCCACTGGGCTCTGATCCTGCAGCTCCACAAGCAGAAAACACCCACTGTGCTCTGAACCTGCAACTCCACAAGCAGAAAACATGCACTGAGCTCTGAAGCTGCAACTCCATAAGGAGGAAACACCCACTGAGCTCTGATCCTGCAGCTCCACAAGAGAAACACTCACTGAGCTATGAAACTGCAACTCCACATGCAGGAATAATCACTACACTGAGCTCTAAACCTGCAGCTTCCACAAGCAGAAAACATGCACTGAGCTCTGAAGCTGCAACTCCATAAGGAGGAAACACCCACTGAGCTCTGATCCTGCAGCTCCACAAGCAGAAAACACTCACTGAGCTATGAACCTGCAACTCCACATGCAGGAATAATCACACACTGAGCTCTAAACCTGCAGCTCCACAAGCAAGAAACATGCACTGAGCTCTGAAGCTGCAACTCCATAAGGAGGAAACACCCACTGAGCTCTGATCCTGCAGCTCCACAAGCAGAAAACACTCACTGAGCTATGAACCTGCAACTCCACATGCAGGAATAATCACACACTGAGCTCTAAACCTGCAGCTCCACAAGCAGAAAACATGCACTGAGCTCTGAAGCTGCAACTCCATAAGGAGGAAACACCCACTGAGCTCTGATCCTGCAGCTCCACAAGCAGAAAACACTCACTGAGCTATGAACCTGCAGCTCCACAGCAGGAAAACACTCACTGAGCTCTGATTGTCAACTCCATAAGCAGACATGTCAATCAATAAGAGAAGATCTTAAAAATAAAGACCAAAAAAGAAATCAGACAACAATTTAGAAGAATTTGAACCTTTCTTGTCTATGGAGGTGCTATAAAAGATTTTGACAAGGTGATGAGGAAAAATGAGTGTCACAGGGAACACCCACTGAGCTCAGAACTTGTAGATTCACATGTCACATATCAATCAGATCTTAAAACGAAAGAACTATAAAAGAAATCAGTCAAAAAAGTAGATCTAAAATCCCAACTGTCCATTGAGAAGACAAGACCTTACAGTGTGAGGAGCCTCACAGAGAACACCCACTGAGCTCTGAACCTGCAGTTCCACAAGCAGACATGTCATTTAATAAGTTTTTAAAAATAAAGACTGAAAAAGAAATCCAAGAACAATGTAGAACATCTTCAACCTTTTCTGTCTGTGGGACTACTACGAAGATTTTGACAAGAGGACGAGGAAAAATAATTGAGGGCAGCCTCACAGGGAACAGCCCCTGAGCTCTGAACCTGCAGCTCCACAAGCAGACATTTCATTTAATAAGATCCTAAAAAATAAAGAACTAAAAAACAATTGGTCGCCAATGTAAAACAACTTGAACCTATTTTGTCTTTGGAGATGATATATAGATATTGACAAGGGGAAAGGAAAAATGAGTGTTACAGGGAACACCCACTGAGCTCAGAACTCACAGATTCACATGCAGATATATCAATTAATCAGATCTTAAAAAGAAAAGAACTTTAAAAGAAATCAGTAAAAAAAGTGGAACTGAAATCTCAACTGTCCGTTGATAAGATGAAACCTTACAGTGAGAGAAGCCTCATAGAGAACACCCACTGAGCTCTGAACCTGTAGATCCACAAGCAGATATGTCATTAAATAAGATATTAAAAATACATGCTAAAGAAGAAATTAGACAATGTAAAACAATTTGAACCTCTCCTGTCTATGGAACTGCTGTAAAGATTTTAACAAGAGGATTAGAAAAAATGAGTGTCAGAGGGAACACCCACTGAGCTCCAAACTCACAGATTCACATGCAGATATGTCAATTAATCAGATCTTAAAAAGAAAAGAACTTTAAAAGAAATCAGTCAAAAAAGTAGAAGTAAAATCTCTACTGTCCATTGAGAAGACAAGCTCTGATAGTGTGAGAAGCCTCAAGGGAACACCCACTGAGCTCTGAACCCGCAGTTCCACAAGCAGACTAATAATAAAGACTAAAAAAGAAATTGGACAGCAATGTAGAACAACTTGAACTTTTGTTGTCTATGGAGGTGCTATATAGATTTGGACAAGGGGAAAGAAAAAATGAGTGTTACAGGGAACACCCACAGAGCTCAGAACTTGCAGATTCACATGCAGATATGTCAATTACACTGATCTTAAATTAAAAGAACATAAAAAGAAAGCAGTCAGAAAAGTAGAACTAAAATCACAACTGTCCATTGAGAAGACGAGACATCACAGTGAAAGAAGCCTCACAGACAACACCCACTGGAGCTCTGAACCCGCAGCTCCACAATCAGATATGTCACCTGATTAGATCTTGAAAATAAAACTAAAAAAGAAATTGGACAACAATGTATAACAACTTGAATCTCTCCTGTGTATGGAGCTGCTGTAAAGATTTTTACAACGGGATGAGGAAAAATTACGGTTACAGGGAACACCCACTGAGCTCCGGACTCGCAGATTCACATGTAGGTATGTCAATTAAGAAGATCTTAAAAATAAGAGCTTAAAAAGAGATGAGTCATAAAAGTAGAAGAACAAAAATCTCAACTGTCCATTGAGAAAATGAGCCTTCACAGTGAGAAAAGCTTCACAGAGAACAACCACTGAGCTCTGAACCTGCAGCTCCACAAGAAGACATGTTAATTATTGAGATCTTGAAAATGAAAGAATGTAAAAAGGAATCGGGCAACGATGTAGAACATTTGGAACCTTTCCTGTCTGTGAGCTACTAGTAAGATTTTGACAAGAGGATGAGGAACAATAATTTAGGGAAACCTCACAGGGAACACCCACTGAGCTCAGAACTCACAGATTCACAAGCAGACATGTTAATTAATCAGATCTTGAAAATGAACAAACTAATAGAGAAACCGGACAACAATGTAGAATATCTCAAACCATTCCTGTCTGTGGTGCTAAGAAGATTTTGACAAGAGGAAAAATAATTGTGGGCAACCTCACAGGGAACACCCACTGAGCACAGAACTCACAGATCCACAAGCAGACATGTTAATTAATCATATCTTAAAAATTTAAGAACTAAAAAAGACATAGGCTAACAATATGGAACAACTAGAACCTCAACTCTCCATCAAGCTGCTATGAGGCCAATGAGAAGATGGGACCTCACAAGGAAAACACCCAGTGAGCTCTGAACCTGCAGCTCCACAAGCAGATAATTAATCAGATCTTGAAAAAAAAGAACTAAAAAAGAAATTGGACAACAATGTGTAACATCTCGAACCTTTCTTGTCTGTGGAGTTGATAGGAAGATTTTGACAAGAGTATGAGGAATAATTGAGAGCAACCTCACAGGGAACACTCACTGAGAATGCAACTCGCACATCCACAAGCAGACATGTTAATTAACCAGATCTAAAAAATGAAAGAACTAAAAAAGAAATCGGCTAACAATGTGGAACAACCAGAACTTCAACTGTTCATCAAGCAGCTATGAGGACAATAAGAATTTGGGACCTCAAAATGAGAGCAGCCTCACAAGGAAAACACCGACTGAACTCTGAACTCACAGCTGCACAAGTAGACATGTTAATTAATGGATCTTGCAAATAAAAACTAAAAAAACCATCAGACAAAAATGTAGACCAACTTGAACCTTTGTCATCCATGGAGCTATAATGAACATTTCAACAAGGGGATACAAAGAAATGTGTGAGGGCAACCTCACAGGGAACACCCACTGAGCTCTGAACTTGCAGCTGATCTGAAAGAAACAGGATCTCCTATTCAGCTAAACTGGACTTAGGTCTGCTGAATCCCACAAATACCATAATCATGGTTATATTAGAAATGGACATAATCTAATCGGTAGGTGTAGTTTGTACGGATTGCATATATATTAGCGCCCCATGTATACAGATGTGAACGATTGAATTAAAGAACAGTGATATTGCAGTCCCTGAAGTCTGGACCGGCATCACAGCGGATCCCTGTGTCACAGCCGATATTCCTCCACCTGGGATTGAGGAGCGCGTCCTCCGCTGACGACATTGAAGTGACAGGAATGTCTATCAGAGGGACATCACTGACATTGGTTATGACAAACATTTTAACATCGGGCACTTTGGATAATGAAATCCCCATTTAATACTGAACGGACGGAGGGCGGCGAGCGAGAGGGAAACGTTATTAGCCCAGAAGACAGAGGAGAGCGTCAGTGTGGATGACATCTGGCCGCCCCCACGGTCATACCTGTCATGGCCGCTCACTGGGTTCTACAATATAGTGCTGGCATTTAACCCTTTGATGGGCAGTCTTATGGGAAGGAAGCGGTCTCTCCCCACCCGCCATCGAGCGTTTTTACCGCTTTCTTCCTTGGCTGTACCAGTTCTGCACTCTCTGCTCTTGCTGTGCTGTGAATTTTCTAAGAAAACTTTCTATAAATATTCACAATTACTGGAAACCGATCACAGTCACTTTGATTTCAGCTCTGAAGGTGACACGGAACGTTCCTTCATGAGGAATCGGCTCATTAGTCATTATCATTTAGTAACAGCAGCAATTGCTGCAGCTATCTATCTATCTATCTCTCTATCTATTTATCTATCTATCTATCCATCCATTTATCTAGTCTTCCCTCTATCTATTCCCAAGAAAAAAGCAAATACCGTATATAGATATTAATTATTTGTATGCTAGGACCATCCCGATGGGATCCCCTTGATATGGTGGGATGGATTTTACACTTTTTGATTGTAATAATTTACCAAATTCCCCATTTTATTTATATGCACGGTTGCTATTTATTTACTCACTTTTTCTTTTCTCTTGGCGTTGCTGGAGACATCTCGGCCCTGGCAGAGACATCTGTCCGCAGGTTGTGTGCGGAGCTCGGTCACATTCACTTCGCTAGGGCAGAGCAGTAATTCCGGATCACACAACCTGTGGACAGCGGTGTAATTTGAAGCTCATGGGCTCTGATGCGAAAACTCCAATGGGGCCCCTGATTATTACAAATCTTTAATACCATTGTTTTTTTCTATAGGCCAAAGGGACTTTTTGGGCCCTCTAGGCTCCAGGGCCCGGGTGTGATTGCAACCCCTGCACCTGTTGTAGTTACACCCGAGGACAACCCTGAGAATCGCAGCTGCTGTACAGATCGTTCCGCACTGTGGCCCCAGAAGCAGCTCTCTTCTGCCCCCCAGTGGTGGAGTCTCCACCTGCTCTCATCTGCCCCTAGTGGTGGAGTCTCCAGCAGCTCTCTTCTGCCCCCCCAGTGGTGGAGTCTCCAGCAGCTCTCATCTGCCCCTAGTGGTGGAGTCTCCAGCAGCTCTCATCGGCCCCCAGTGGTGGAGTCTCTGGCAGCTCTCTTCTGCCCCTAGTGGTGGAGTCTCTGGCAGCTCTCTTCTGCCCCCAGTGGTGGAGTCTCCAGCAGCTCTCTTCTGCCCCCAGTGGTGGAGTCTCCAGCAGCTCTCTTCTGTCCCCAGTGGTGGAGTCTCCAGCTACTCTCTTCTGCCCCCCAGTGGTGGAGTCTACAGCAGCTCTCTTCTGCCCCGCAGCTCTCTTCTGCCCCCCAGTGGTGGAGTCTCCAGCAGCTCTCTTCTGACCCCAGTGGTGGAGTCTCTGGCAGCTCTCTTCTACCCCCCAGTGGTGGAGTCTCTGGCAGTTCTCTTCTGCCCCTAGTGGTGGAGTCTCCAGCTGCTCTCTTTTGCCCCCCAGTGGTGGAGTCTGTGGCAGCTCTCTTCTGTCCCCAGTGGTGGAGTCCCTGGCAGCACTCTTCAGCCCCCAGTGGTGGAGTCTCCGGCAGCTCTCTTCAGCCCCCAGTGGTGGAGTCTCCAGCAGCTATCTTCTGCACCCCAGTGGTGGAGTCTCCAGCAGCTATCTTCTGCACCCCAGTGGTGGAGTCTCCGGCAGCTCTCTTCTGCCCCCAGTGGTGGAGTCTCCAGCAGCTCTCATCTGCCCCTAGTGGTGGAGTCTCCAGCAGCTCTCATCTGCCCCTAGTGGTGGAGTCTCCAGCAGCTCTCATCGGCCCCCAGTGGTGGAGTCTCTGGCAGCTCTCTTCTGCCCCTAGTGGTGGAGTCTCTGGCAGCTCTCTTCTGCCCCCAGTGGTGGAGTCTCCAGCAGTTCTCTTCTGCCCCCAGTGGTGGAGTCTCCAGCAGCTCTCTTCTGTCCCCAGTGGTGGAGTCTCTGGCAGCTCTCTTCTACCCCCCCAGTGGTGGAGTCTCTGGCAGCTCTCTTCTGCCCCCCAGTGGTGGAGTCTGTGGCAGCTCTCTTCTGTCCCCAGTGGTGGAGTCCCTGGCAGCTTTCTTCTGCCCCTAGTGGTGTAGTCTCCAGCTGCTCTCTTCTGCCCCCCAGTGGTGGAGTCTGTGGCAGCTCTCTTCTGTCCCCAGTGGTGGAGTATCTGGCAGCTTTCTTCTGCCCCTAGTGGAGGAGTCTCCAGCTGCTCTTTTCTGCCCCCCAGTGGTGGAGTCTGTGGCAGCTCTCTTCTGTCCCCAGTGGTGGAGTCCCTGGCAGCACTCTTCAGCCCCCAGTGGTGGAGTTTCCGGCAGCTCTCTTCAGCCCCCAGTGGTGGAGTCTCCAGCAGCTATCTTCTGCACCCCAGTGGTGGAGTCTCCAGCAGCTATCTTCTGCACCCCAGTGGTGGAGTCTCCGGCAGCTCTCTTCTGCCCCCAGTGGTGGAGTCTCCAGCAGCTCTCATCTGCCCCTAGTGGTGGAGTCTCCAGCAGCTCTCATATGCCCCTAGTGGTGGAGTCTCCAGCAGTTCTCATCGTCCCCCAGTGGTGGAGTTTCCGGCAGCTCTCTTCAGCCCCCAGTGGTGGAGTCTCCAGCAGCTATCTTCTGCACCCCAGTGGTGGAGTCTCCAGCAGCTATCTTCTGCACCCCAGTGGTGGAGTCTCCGGCAGCTCTCTTCTGCCCCCAGTGGTGGAGTCTCCAGCAGCTCTCATCTGCCCCTAGTGGTGGAGTCTCCAGCAGCTCTCATATGCCCCTAGTGGTGGAGTCTCCAGCAGTTCTCATCGTCCCCCAGTGGTGGAGTCTCTGGCAGCTCTCTTCTGCCCCTAGTGGTGGAGTCTCTGGCAGCTCTCTTCTGCCCCCAGTGGTGGAGTCTCCAGCAGCTCTCTTCTGCCCCCCAGTGGTGGAGTCTCTGGCAGCTCTCTTCTGCCCCTAGTGGTGGAGTCTCTGGCAGCTCTCTTCTGCCCCCAGTGGTGGAGTCTCCAGCAGCTCTCTTCTGCCCCCAGTGGTGGAGTCTCCAGCTGCTCTCTTCTGCCCCCAGTGGTGGAGTCTCCAGCAGCTCTCTTCTGTCCCCAGTGGTGGAGTCTCTGGCAGCTCTCTTCTACCCCCTGTGATATGGCAGCCAGCCATGGTCTGAATGGCAGCACTATACATGGCCAGTATGTTTCACACAGGCAGAAGCCTGCTGCGATGTTCTTATGAATGTCTTGCCATGGAAACCACAGTCTGCTTAACAGCATGGCAAGAGTTATGGTGGGGTTACACGTCCCGATATCGGCGCGATATCGGAGGCAACGCCGCGGGAGCGCGCATTTTTTGAGCGCTTTTCCCGATATCGCATCGCCGGTTTACACGCTGCGATATCGGGAAACAACGTCCCTCCGATGTGTACGCCCACCAACCCAGTAACGACCATTTAACATGGGAGTTAATGGGTGAGGTGCGAGTACGCATCAGAGTTGGGCTGTCACACGCAGCGATCCTGCTACAACGGCCATCCGATATCGGAGAGTTGAATAGCTCGGCTATTCAACTCCGATATCGTTTTGGCATCGTTCCAGGATCGCGTTGTACGCTCAAACCGTACAACGCGTGCCCGATATCGGCTCCAACTCGCGACCCACGTGACTTTTTGTCGGAGTTGGGTCGGAGTTGGACGCCGATATCGCGGCGTGTAAACCCACCATTAAACTTGCAACTTGCTGGAGATGTGGGTGTGTCTCAGGTTGTCTTAATGGTGTCTGTGTTTGACATGTGGGAGACAGACAGAGACTGAGCATGGAGAGCTCAGGTCCTGGAGGCCTGTGTGGACTGACTACAGGCTGTATGTGAGGTAAAGACAGGCTATACTAGGCAATATGTTCTGTGAGCTGCAGAAAGGCTCCGGTTTATATGCTGAAGGACGGTTTATGCTGAGACAATAAACCGACATGAACTTTATTAAGTGGAGAGACTTTCTGTTTCTGAATATTGCCGCTAAGTGAGTGAACCCCAACCCGATCGGTGATCGCTACGTCACACCCCCCAGTGGTGGAGTCTCTGGCAGCTCTCTTCTGCCCCTAGTGGTGGAGTCTCCAGCTGCTCTCTTCTGCCCCCCAGTGGTGGAGTCTGTGGCAGCTCTCTTCTGTCCCCAGTGGTGGAGTCCCTGGCAGCTCTCTTCAGCCCCCAGTGGTGGAGTCTCCGGCAGCTCTCTTCAGCCCCCAGTGGTGGAGTCTCCAGCAGCTATCTTCTGCACCCCAGTGGTGGAGTCTCCAGCAGCTATCTTCTGCACCCCAGTGGTGGAGTCTCCGGCAGCTCTCTTCTGCCCCCAGTGGTACAGTCTCCAGCTGCTCTCTTCTGCCCCCAGTGGTGGAATCTCTGGCAACTCTCTTCTGCCCCTAGTGGTGGAGTCTCCAGCAACTCTCTTCTGCCCCCCAGTGGTGGAGTCTCTGGCAGCTCTCTTCTGCCCCCCAGTGGTGGAGTCTCCAGCAACTCTCTTCTGCCCCCCAGTGGTGGTCTCCAGCTACTCTCTTCTGCCCCCCAGTGGTGGAGTCTCTGGCAGCTCTCTTCTGCCCCCCAGTGGTGGAGTCTCCAGCAACTCTCTTCTGCCCCCCAGTGGTGGAGTCTCCAGCTACTCTCTTCTGCCCCCCAGTGGTGGAGTCTCCAGCTACTCTCTTCTGCCCCCCAGTGGTGGAGTCTCCAGCTACTCTCTTCTGCCCCCCAGTGGTGGAGTCTCCAGCTACTCTCTTCTGCCCCCCAGTGGTGGAGTCTACAGCAGCTCTCTTCTGCCCCGCAGCTCTCTTCTGCCCCCCAGTGGTGGAGTCTCCAGCAGCTCTCTTCTGCTCCCAGTGGTGGAGACTATGGCAGCTCTATTGTGCCCCCAGTGGTGGAGTCCCAGGCAGCTCTCTTCTGCCCCCAGTGGCGGAGTCTCCAGCTGCTCTCTTCTGCCCCTCCAGCACTCATTACCAGCGGCCATTAAATGGTATCAACCCCTGAGGACTGTCAGATTGTTCACTTGTCAGCTGGGGAGAGCGGCGGTGTTGCGGTTGTCAGGCGCTGTCATGGCAGGCAGCTGCCTGGCAGCACACCCTCAGCGCGCCGCCATGTGCCAAACCCCAGACCCCGTGAGGATTCCCGGCTCCGCTCTCACATATGGATCGTCCTTATTAACAGCGTTCATTATAGAGAAGCAGAAAATTACCCAAATCAAGACTAATAGAGCGAGAAAAGCAAATGTCTCCAGTGCAAGGATCCTGGCAACTAATACTGCACAAGTAATACCGCCATACTACTGCCCGCCACAACACAGATCCATAGAAAGAGTACCTATAATACCGCCATACTACTGCCCCCCACACGACTGACGCATAGAAAGAGTACCTATAATACCGCCATACTACTGCTCATCACAACACAGACCCATAGAAAGAGTACCTATAATATCGCCATACTACTGCCCCCCACAAGACTGACCCATAGAAAGAGTACCTATAATACCGCCATACTACTGCCCCCCACAACACAGACCCATAGAAAGAGTACCTATAATACCGCCATACTACTGCCCCCCACAAGACTGACCCATAGAAAGAGTACCTATAATACCGCCATACTACTGCCCCCCACAAGACTGACCCATAGAAAGAGTACCTATAATACCGCCATACTACTGCCCCCCACAAGACTGACCCATAGAAAGAGTACCTATAATACCACCATACTACTGCCCCCCACAAGACTGACCCATAGAAAGAGTACCTATAATACAGCCATACTACTGCCCGCCACAACACAGACCCATGGAAAGAGTACCTATAATACCGCCATACTACTGCCCCCCCAACACACAGACCCATAGAAAGAGTACCTATAATACCGCCATACTACTGCCCGTCACAACACAGACCCATAGAAAGAGTACCTATAATACCACCATACTACTGCCCGCCACAAGACTGACCCATAGAAAGAGTACCTATAATACCGCCATACTACTGTCCTCCACAAGACAGGCCCATAGAAAGAGAACCTATAATACCGCCATACTACTGCCCTCCACAAGAAAAACCCATAGAAAGAGTACCTATACTACCACCACACTACTGCCCTTCACAAGACAGACCCATAAAAAGAGTACCTATAATACCACAATACTACTGCCCCTCACAACACTGACCCATAGAAAGAGTACCAATAATACCGCCATACTACTGCCCGCCACAACACAGGCCTATAGAAAGAGTACTCAACAGCTGGTATTATTGTACCTATATAATACCACTATACAACACAGGCCCATATAAAGAGTGCCTATAATACCGCCATATAGAAAATAGCACATGCACCCTGTGTCTACATACCGCCAAACTGCACACATAATAAAGCAGCAACGATCCCATTACAGTGCGCTATAATAACACCACAGATACCGTGAAGACGCTGATGATGATGAGCCATGATGAGGAGGATATGAAGAAGATGGAGCATTTACAATGGTGCTAAAGGGGCAAATCTCCCCAGTAAATGCAGCAGTGTGAGCGCAGCTCTGGAGGCTCGTAACATTCTCATTGTGGGGGGTCCAATTACCTTCTACCTGCTGGACAAAGACTTAATGAATATATTATATTTTAGGGAAAACTGGAGTTGTGCCCAAAGAAGAAAAGCTCCCCCCCCTGATCTACAGGAGAAGAGCCCCCCAATATAAAGGAGAGGAGCACCTCTGATCTACAGGAGAGGAGCCCCCTGATCTACAGGAGAGGAGCCCCTCAATATAAAAGAAAGGAGCACCCCTGATCTACAGGAGAGGAGCCCCCCAATATAAAGGAGAGGAGACCCCCCCGATCTACAGGAGAGGAGCCCCCCAATATAAAGGAGAGGAGCACCCCTGATCTACAGGAGAGGAGCCCCCCAATATAAAGGAGAGGAGCCCCCCTGATCTACAGGAGAGGAGCCCCTCAATATAAAGGAGAAGAGACCCCCTGATCTACAGGAGAGGAGCCCCCCAATATAAAGGAGAGGAGCCCCCCAATATAAAGGAGAGGAGACCCCGATATGCAGGAGAGGAGCCCCCCAATCTACAGGAGAGGAGCCCCTCTAACTACAGGAGAGGAGCCCCCAATCTACAGAAGAGGAGCCCCCCAATATACAGGAGAGGAACACCCCTGATCTACAGGAGAGGAGCTCCCTGATATGCAGGAGAGGAGCCCCCGATCTACAGGAAAAGAGCCCCCCGATATACAGGAGAGGAGCCCCCCGATATACAGGAGAGGAGCCCCCCTGATCTACAGGAGACGAGCCCCCCAATATACAGGAGAGGAGCCCCCCAATATACAGGAGAGGAGCCCCCAATATACAGGAGAGGAGCCCCCCAATATACAGGAGAGGAGTCCCCCGATCTGCAGTAGACAGCCCCGATCTGCAGGAGAGGAGCCCCATAGGGGTCCTCGGGCCCCCCAGACACATGTGAATTGTTGAGATGTCATCCGCACACAGTTCAGACCTAAATGTATTAATTTCACATATTTCTGGGAAGGTAAACACTGATTACTCAGCAGAGATGATGAAGATGATGGTGGAGTAGTCCGGAGATGATTGTGACTCACACGATTCGTGCCCGTGCACACATCGTCCTCATCCGATGAGTCAACGACAATTGGAGATAATTGACCACAATTCCCCAGAATGGAACCAAGAACATGAAAGGAACCCGACGCTCCTCGAGGATGAGGGATCTCAGGGAAGGAGCGATCAGGTGTCAGAGAGTTCAACCTTATAAATACAATGGGCAGACTAATATGTAAAGGCATACACAAATATATAGCTACATGAAGCCACCACTTGGGGGAGCTCGCTACATAGATTTATACAGCCACCACTAGGGGGAGCTCACTACATACAGATTTATACAGTCACCACTAGGGGGAGCTCACTGCATACATATTTATACAGCCAACACTGGAGGGAGCTGACTACATACAGATTTATACAGTCAGCACTAGGGGGAGCTCACTACATACAGATTTATACAGCCACCACTAGAGGGAGCTCACTACATACAGATTTATACAGCCACCACTAGAGGGAGCTCACTACATACAGATTTATACAGCCACCAGTAGGGGGAGCGCACTACATACAGATTTATACAGTCACCACTAGAGGGAGTTCACTACACACAGATCTATACAGCCACCACTAGAGGGAGCTCACTGCATACATATTTATCCAGTCACCAGTAGGGCACTTTCCATAGGAAGCTAAGTGCAATGAGCGCTCCCTATTGTTGCAAATGAACGTGGATCATGGAAAGCAGAGCCACTGCTGGGCCCATCAGACCAGAAGCCCCATAGCAGCTCCTATCCTGAATACATAAATCACTGCAGATGTAACACATTCATGATTCACAATTGAAGTGATTATAGTGCCTGTAAATAATCTTTAATAATCCACAAAAATTATACTGTGAATGCTAAGTCCCAGCAGCACAGAGTTTTTCAGGAGAGGCGTGTGATGATATAGTAGGAGGCAGTGACGTAAGTTGAAGCTCATGGGCCCCGATGCAAAAGCTCCAATGGGCCCCCAATAATTGCAAATATTTAACAGCATTAGTCATTTTCTACAGGCCAAAGGGACTTTTGGGTACCCCAGGCTCCAGGGCCCTGGTGCGATTGCAACCCCTGCACCTGTTGTAGTTATGCCCTGGTAGAAGGCAGTGACCTGATGTTATTGAGGACACAGCTGCATAGGAGATCATGGGAGATGTGCATGTGTCCACAGCAGCACAGAGGATGTCAGGAGAGCCCTGATTATTGCTCAGCTCATACAGGTCTGGATTCATTGGTTTTCCTGAGACGTATCACAGCCCCGGAGCCATGATGTCATTAGTGATTAGCGGCAGAATCTGCGACTCCCAGAGCTGAATCCGAAATCACTGAAGGTGTCATCAACGACAGACAAGAGGTTGATCAAAGACAGGAGGTGAGAAAACTGGAGCAGAACCCAGGGACAAAGCAAAATGATCCATCCTCCATCCCAACATATCCAGCCATGAAGATTTCAGCACCATGGACAGAGGATGATGTCACAGAGCACCATGGACAGAGGATGATGTCACTGATAACACCATGGACAGAGAATGATGTCACTGAGAGCTCCATGGACAGAGGATGATGTCACTGAAAACACCATGGACAGAGAATGATGTCACAGAGCACCATGGACAGAGGATGATGTCACTGAAAACACCATGGACAGAGAATGATGTCACTGATAGCTCCATGGACAGAGGATGATGTCACTGATGGCACCATGGACAGAGGATGATGTCACTGATAGCTCCATGGACAGAGGATGATGTCACTGATAGCTCCATGGACAGAGGATGATGTCACTGATGGCACCATGGACAGAGGATGATGTCACTGATAGCTCCATGGACAGAGGACGATGTCACTGAGAGCTCCATGGACAGAGGATGATGTCACTGAGAGCTCCATGGACAGAGGATGATGTCACTGAGAGCTCCATGGGCAGAGGATGATGTCACTGATAAAACCATGGACAGAGGATGATGTCACTGATAGCTCCATGGACAGAGGATGATATCTTAGAGGATGATGTCACTGAGAGCTCCATGGGCAGAGGATGATGTCACTGATAACACCATGGACAGAGGATGATGTCACTGATAGCTCCATGGACAGAGGATGATGTCACTGATAGCTCCATGGACAGAGGATGATGTCACTGATGGCAACATGGACAGAGGATGATGTCACTGATAGCACCATGGACAGAGAATGATGTCACCGATAGCTCCATGGACAGAGGATGATGTCACTGATAGCTCCATGGACAGAGGATGATATATTAGAGGATGATGTCACTGAGAGCTCCATGGACAGAGGATGATGTCACTGATAGCTCCATGGACAGAGGATAATATATTAGAGGATGATGTCACTGAGAGCTCCATGGGCAGAGGATGATGTCACTGATAACACCATGGACAGAGGATGATGTCACTGATAGCTCCATGGACAGAGGACGATGTCACTGATAGCTCCATGGACAGAGGATGATGTCACTGATGGCACCATGGACAGAGGATGATGTCACTGATAGCTCCATGGACAGAGGATGATGTCACTGATAGCTCCATGGACAGAGGATGATGTCACTGATAGCTCCATGGCAGAGGATGATGTCACTGATAACACCATGGACAGAGGACGATGTCACTGATAGCTCCATGGGCAGAGGATGATATATTAGAGGATGCCTCCTCTCTCTCAGCCCCATACTTGCCCTCCCTCCCTGTTGTTGATGCCATTACTCGTATCATTATGGCCCTGGTGTCCTGATATCTTTGCTCTGCGGGATTCCTGTGGACATTACCTAACAGCCATCACACACATTATCTGTGATCTGCGCTCCGCTCCGATGTACATTAGAAACACATTGAGACTAAACATCTGTGAGATGTGATTCCCGCATTGCTGGTGGGAACCGACACCCCGACGCCTCAATCATCAGACGAAACACCCGGAGAATACAGATAGGATCATCTCACATGGAGCAATATGCCCCGCCCACCATCAGCTATATGTATAGATGGTAAATACCAGGGGTCTACACCCTATAGATAGTAAATACCAGGGGTCTACACCCTATACCGTAGATAGTGAATATCAGGGGGTCTACACCCTATAGATAATAAATATCAGGGGTCTACACCCTATAGATAGTAAATACAAGGGGTCTACACCCTACAGATAGTAAATACCAGGGTCTACATCCTATACCGTAGATAGTAAATATCAGGGGGTCTACACCCTATAGATAATAAATATCAGGGGGTCTACACCCTATAGATAGTAAATACCAGGGGTCTAGACCCTATAGATAGTAAATATCAGGGGTCTACACCCTCACCAGTGTCCATAACCTCCATAGTGGGAAACAGACAAACTGCAGCTGCATCCCCCTCCTCTCCCCACCCATCTCCTCTATTGTGGAACCATTGACAGATCATCACCCATGGTGTAATTACAGCAGGTGCAGGGGATGTAATCGCACTCTGGCCCTGCAGCCTAGGGGGCCCCAAAAGTCCCTTTGGCCTATAGAAAAAGACTAATGCTATTAAAGATTTGCAATAATTGGGGGCCCCGTTGGAATTTTGCATCGGGGCCCATGAGCTTCTGGTTACACCGCTGTCATCACCCTAGGGCAATCACAGGCTGTGGATAGTCTAGGAACGTTACATACGCTCTACATTGCCCTCAGGGTCCATTATGGTGGTAGGTTGGATTTTACCCCCTCCACCTCTTTCATCTTAGCCCCTTAGAGATCATAAAGACCACTGTTGCCAGAGATGTAAAGTGAAGCTTTGGGCCCCAATGAAGAGTTTCCAATAGGGCCCCCAGGATTTCATTGTTATTGGGTGAATTGGTGCTCAATACTGATGTCTATGGGTCTTGGGGGTCATGAAGATGGAGGGGCAGTCTTGGGGGGGGGGTCACTGGGACACGTCAGGCCAGATCATAGGTGAAATCCATAACAGTTGAGTAGAGACCTCCCATGACAGGTCAGAGGTCAGTTCTGTCAATGGTTACAGTATAGGAGGGTGGGGAGGGGGGGGGGGGGGGGGGGTGCAGCTGCACACCTCTGATGAAGCTGATCTTTTATGTTTTTGGAGCCAATTAGCAGTAATTAGTCTGGAGACTGGAGGTTGTGGTGCCCATAGGTCGGGATGACTCCGGGGACACATCCCGGGGATGGCGGTATAATGAGAGGATATGCCATGTATATGTATAATATGCTGACACTGCTAATACAGGGGAGGGGACTACATTAACATTTCATGGCTGAATACAAAATGTTATTTGCACTCGTTCCTCTTACATAGACATATACAGGGTCACCTGTATCAGTGAACTCCAACCTCAGGCTCCCCGGCTGTCAGGGCATGCTGGGAGTTGTAGTTTCACAACAGCTGGTGGGAGAACTATTGATCCAAATGAAGGGTGAAGGGTTAACCTCTCCCAATATATATGTATCGGGCACTGACCTGAGGCTGGAGATTAGACCCATCATCTCTCTCTGATGGGAGTACCTACCTATCAATAGAACACAGCATCTTTATAATGAGTCATGTGATGTCTGACTTCATAGTGCTGTGTTGTGATGTCATTCGTCACCATGAAGCCTCGGTGTCTGATGTATGCAGAAATGTTCTGCGACCAGTAAAGACAGAACCGAACACCCTGCACTCCGGACTGACACAGAGGATTGTCCAGACTGGATGTAATTGTAACAAACTCTCAGCTAAGAGTAGGATGAGCCAGGGACCTTTATAACTCAGGGTTTACTGCAATTATATCCAGTCTGGGGAAGCCTCTGTGAGCCAGGTACATCTCAGAGGTAATCCACAGCTCGTCCTGCTCCCAGCTGAGTTGTGGGGTTGTCAGGTGACCATACCCCTTTAAATAGCCTCCTCTTCCACCAGCTGGTGTTGCAGATAGAGTTTTACTCTGCTCTGACCATGTGTTCAGTAAGATATTTGGTCTGTTGATGCTTTCTGGTCATTGTTACCCTTGATTGACACCTTGGGGAACTTGCTGCTGCTGTCCTGGATGTTGGTAGGTGAGAGGAAGTTAGCACAGAGCTGGTGGAGGAGCAGAGGGCAAGGGTGGTGGCCTAGACCTCCTCACCAACAAAGGTTCCCGTAGGAGCCACAGTCTATAGGGTCAGACCAGTTACCCAGTTTACCTTGCTCATTATTACCATCCTGCTTCCTTTCCCTCATCCGCTTAACCACTCAGGTGGTCAGTACTCGAAACTAGCAGGTCGAAGGCTCGGATGGGAATAACTCAAGTGCTGAGTATAATGGAAGTTAATGGGGCATGAGATCTTCCAGAGCAATGCTCAAGTTCCCCATTGACTTCCATTATACTCGGGTACTTGAGTCGCGCCCATCCATCCTACTGGATCCAAGCATTGCAGTGCCCGCTCATCACTGGTTACAATGTATCAGTCTGCTTCCCATCCCTCCCGTGACTGCATTTCATCTCACCAGTGGCTGCATCTCATCCCACCTGTGACTGCATCTCATCTCACCAGTGTCTACATCCCACCCCTGCTACATCTCACCCCTGGCTGCTTCTTCCCGGACTGCACCTAACCCCCGGCTGTATCTCACCTCCTGCTACACCTCAACCCTAGTTGCATCCCTCCCCTGGTTCCATCCCTACCCCAGCCTGCATCCTATCCCTGAACTGCATCTCCTCCCCCGAACTGCACCTCATCACCTACCCCGTGCCTCAACCACGGCCAATCACCCACCATCGTGAACTTACCCTTGCCACACCTGACCCCCGGCTACCTCTGACCCTACCCACCTCTCCTCCCCTACTCACCCCGCCATGTTTCCGCTCCTTCTCACCTTCACTCCCATCCTTCTCCACTTCCTACTACCCCCACCCATCCCCCATTGGGCAAAGGAATCCTACTCTCATCCTCCATCCTTCCTACCCACCTCACCCAATGCTCTGAACTATTCCTCCACTTTCAACCCACCACCTCTAGACGTACATGCCCACCACGCAAGCTCCCCTGCTCCCATCTCCTAACCCTCTCCCTGCTCCTTCTACTCTCCGGTGACATCTCCCCTAATCCTTACAATAGGTTATCTGCCGCGACACTACTTTTTCATGATTAATGATTATGTGAATCAATGAGTGTCACTAGAAGCAAGAGGATCCATTGGATATAATGTAAGGTGAATTGCAGAAACTGCCTTATGCTAAATGTAATAAAACGGAGATCTTGGTTTTCAATAGTGATCACTAGAGAGTAAGCTTGGCATCCACTTACAAGGAGCCTCCACTGCCAAGTCCTAACACTAACCCTGATAAAATTGTGAATGGTGAACGGGTTTATATGCCCAAGGATAATTGGAGATGATGAATAGGTGTGTGTAGGGCCTTCACAATGGTGTCCAAGTGTGGATACCAAATTTAAGGAATGTTGAAAGGGGAATAATCACAGTGGGAGCTCAGTCACAAATAAACAATATATATATCAGATTAAGACGGCATCACCACAAGCGTAGGTGCTGGCAGAAAATAATAATATACTTACAATAGGTTATCTGCCGCGACACTACTTTTTCATGATTAATGATTATGTGAATCAATGAGTGTCACTAGAAGCAAGAGGATCCATTGGATATAATGTAAGGTGAATTGCAGAAACTGCCTTATGCTAAATGTAATAAAACGGAGATCTTGGTTTTCAATAGTGATCACTAGAGAGTAAGCTTGGCATCCACTTACAAGGAGCCTCCACTGCCAAGTCCTAACACTAACCCTGATAAAATTGTGAATGGTGAACGGGTTTATATGCCCAAGGATAATTGGAGATGATGAATAGGTGTGTGTAGGGCCTTCACAATGGTGTCCAAGTGTGGATACCAAATTTAAGGAATGTTGAAAGGGGAATAATCACAGTGGGAGCTCAGTCACAAATAAACAATATATATATCAGATTAAGACGGCATCACCACAAGCGTAGGTGCTGGCAGAAAATAATAATATACTTACAATAGGTTATCTGCCGCGACACTACTTTTTCATGATTAATGATTATGTGAATCAATGAGTGTCACTAGAAGCAAGAGGATCCATTGGATATAATGTAAGGTGAATTGCAGAAACTGCCTTATGCTAAATGTAATAAAACGGAGATCTTGGTTTATTTGTGACTGAGCTCCCACTGTGATTATTCCCCTTTCAACATTCCTTAAATTTGGTATCCACACTTGGACACCATTGTGAAGGCCCTACACACACCTATTCATCATCTCCAATTATCCTTGGGCATATAAACCCGTTCACCATTCACAATTTTATCAGGGTTAGTGTTAGGGCTTGGCAGTGGAGGCTCCTTGTAAGTGGATGCCAAGCTTACTCTCTAGTGATCACTATTGAAAACCAAGATCTCCGTTTTATTACATTTAGCATAAGGCAGTTTCTGCAATTCACCTTACATTATATCCAATGGATCCTCTTGCTTCTAGTGACACTCATTGATTCACATAATCATTAATCATGAAAAAGTAGTGTCGCGGCAGATAACCTATTGTAAGTATATTATTATTTTCTGCCAGCACCTACGCTTGTGGTGATGCCGTCTTAATCTGATATATATATTGTTTATTTGTGACTGAGCTCCCACTGTGATTATTCCCCTTTCAACATTCCTTAAATTTGGTATCCACACTTGGACACCATTGTGAAGGCCCTACACACACCTATTCATCATCTCCAATTATCCTTGGGCATATAAACCCGTTCACCATTCACAATTTTATCAGGGTTAGTGTTAGGACTTGGCAGTGGAGGCTCCTTGTAAGTGGATGCCAAGCTTACTCTCTAGTGATCACTATTGAAAACCAAGATCTCCGTTTTATTACATTTAGCATAAGGCAGTTTCTGCAATTCACCTTACATTATATCCAATGGATCCTCTTGCTTCTAGTGACACTCATTGATTCACATAATCATTAATCATGAAAAAGTAGTGTCGCGGCAGATAACCTATTGTAAGTATATTATTATTTTCTGCCAGCACCTACGCTTGTGGTGATGCCGTCTTAATCTGATATATATATTGTTTATTTGTGACTGAGCTCCCACTGTGATTATTCCCCTTTCAACATTCCTTAAATTTGGTATCCACACTTGGACACCATTGTGAAGGCCCTACACACACCTATTCATCATCTCCAATTATCCTTGGGCATATAAACCCGTTCACCATTCACAATTTTATCAGGGTTAGTGTTAGGACTTGGCAGTGGAGGCTCCTTGTAAGTGGATGCCAAGCTTACTCTCTAGTGATCACTATTGAAAACCAAGATCTCCGTTTTATTACATTTAGCATAAGGCAGTTTCTGCAATTCACCTTACATTATATCCAATGGATCCTCTTGCTTCTAGTGACACTCATTGATTCACATAATCATTAATCATGAAAAAGTAGTGTCGCGGCAGATAACCTATTGTAAGTATATTATTATTTTCTGCCAGCACCTACGCTTGTGGTGATGCCGTCTTAATCTGATATATATATTGTTTATTTGTGACTGAGCTCCCACTGTGATTATTCCCCTTTCAACATTCCTTAAATTTGGTATCCACACTTGGACACCATTGTGAAGGCCCTACACACACCTATTCATCATCTCCAATTATCCTTGGGCATATAAACCCGTTCACCATTCACAATTTTATCAGGGTTAGTGTTAGGACTTGGCAGTGGAGGCTCCTTGTAAGTGGATGCCAAGCTTACTCTCTAGTGATCACTATTGAAAACCAAGATCTCCGTTTTATTACATTTAGCATAAGGGCAGTTTCTGCAATTCACCTTACATTATATCCAATGGATCCTCTTGCTTCTAGTGACACTCATTGATTCACATAATCATTAATCATGAAAAAGTAGTGTCGCGGCAGATAACCTATTGTAAGTATATTATTATTTTCTGCCAGCACCTACGCTTGTGGTGATGCCGTCTTAATCTGATATATATATCTCCCCTAATCCTGGCCCACCCAACCATACCACCTCGCCCTCCTCCACCCCACTCCAACGGCCCACCACCAACCCTCGTAACCCCCTCAATCTCCGTCCCATTCCCCCTACCCCGGCTTCCCCCGTCCTCCTACCCGGCGCACTCTGGAACGCCCGCTCGGCCCGTAACAAGCTAACACTCATCCACGACCTCTTCATCTCCAGAAAACTCTCCTTCCTCGGCATCACGGAGACCTGGCTTACCCCCTCTGACACAACCTCCCGGCCGCCCTCTCTTACGGGGGATTCACACTCTCCCACACTCCCCGCCCCACCAACACCCGCGGCGGGGGTGTTGGCCTACTTCTGGCCAGCGACTGCTCCTTCTCCCCTCTCACTCCACCCCCCCTCCCCTCCTTCGAGGCACATTCCGTTCGCATCTACTCCCCCTGCAACCTCCAACTGGCTGTTGTCTACCGCCCCCCTGGATCCCCCTCTACCTTCTTCGACCACTTCACAACCTGGCTCCTCCACCTCCTCTCCTCCGACATCCCCACCATCGTCATGGGTGACTTCAACATCCCCATCGACACCCCCACAGCCGCTGCCTCCAGACTCTTATCCCTCACCTCCTCTCTTGGCCTCTCCCAATGGATCTCCTCCGCCACGCACACTGGTGGCCACACACTTGACCTTGTCTTCACCCGCCTCTGCTCCTCTCCCGACCTCGCACACTCAACCCTCACCCACTCCGACCACAACTTACTGACCTTCTCGTCCCTCTTCCCCCCTACCACACTCCCCCCCGCCGGACACTTCCCCACCCCCGCAGAAACCTTAAGCTCATCGACTTCCATTCTCTCTCAGAATCCCTTCTCCCCCTCTCCGACCTGGCCTCTTCTCATGACGCTGACTCCGCCGCCTCCCTCTACA
Organism: Allobates femoralis; assembly: GCA_033576535.1. Classification (NCBI taxonomy): domain Eukaryota; kingdom Metazoa; phylum Chordata; class Amphibia; order Anura; family Aromobatidae; genus Allobates; species Allobates femoralis. The sequence continues at coordinate 229,410,116 of JARQOC010000011.1, read as the reverse complement.
ACTCCACCCTCACCACAGCCCTCGACCAGGCTGCACCGCTCACATTCCACACAACACGATTACAACGTCAACCATGGCTCACGACCCTCACCAAAAAACTCCGACGGACGACTAGGGCAGCCGAGCGGAAATGGAAGAAGTCCCACTCCGCAGAACACTTTACCCTATACAAACATTCCCTCAATACCTTCAAGACTGCCCTTGACTCCGCAAAACAAGCATACTTCTCCTCCCTAATTACCGCCCTGTCTCACAACCCCAAACAACTCTTCAAAACCTTCAACTCCTTACTTCGTCCCCCTGCACCTCCTCCCTCACCTCTCATCTCCGCCGACGACTTCGCCACCTTCTTCAAAGACAAAATTGACAAACTCAGACAAAGCTTCGACCCACACTCCCCTCACCCCATCCCACCTCCAGCCCATCCCCCCCACCCAAATGCAATTTCACCCCCATGACCGAGGACCACCTCTCCTCCCTTCTATCACGATCACATCTCACCACCTGCGCCCTGGACCCACTCCCTCCCACCTCATCCCTAACCTTACCACAGTCCTCATCCCTGCCCTGACGCACCTCTACAACATATCACTCAAATCCGGCACATTCCCCTCACCCTTCAAGCACGCCCTAATCACGCCCATCCTAAAAAAACCATCCCTCGACCCTACTTCAGTCTCCAACTATCGCCCCATTTCTCTTCTCCCGTTTGCCTCAAAACTTCTTGAACAACACGTCTATTCCGAACTGTCCTCCCACCTCTCTTCCTATGCTCTCTTCGATCGCCTACAATCCGGCTTCCGACCGCAATACTCAACCGAAACAGCCCTGACCAAGGTCACTAACGACCTTCTGATCGCCAAGAGCAAACGACACTACTCCGTCCTCATCCTTCTTGACCTCTCTGCTGCCTTTGACACTGTTGACCACTCCCTCTTACTCCAAATTCTTGAGTCTCTTGGCATTACTGACCTCGCCCTCTCCTGGATCTCCTCCTACCTAACGGACAGGACCTTCAGCGTCACCCACTCCCACACCACCTCCTCGCCCCACCCCCTCTCCGTAGGTGTCCCCAAGGCTTGGTCCTGGGACCACTTCTCTTCTCTATTTACACCCTCGGCCTAGGCAGCCTCATCGAGTCACACGGCCTCCAATACCACCTCTACGCCGACGACACCCAGCTCTATCTGTCTGGCCCCGACATCTCCTCTCTCCTATCTAAAATTCCTCCATGCCTATCCGCCATTGCATCCTTCTTTTCTACCCGCTTCCTCAAACTCAACATGGACAAGACTGAATTCATCGTCTTTCCCCCTAACAACCGTCCCCCCCTTCCTGACCTATCCATCACCGTTAAAGACTGCTCCCTCTCACCCGTCCCCCACGCCAAATGTCTCGGGGTAATCCTCGACTCCTCCCTCTCCTTCAAGCCCCACATCCAAGCCCTTGCCACCGCCTGCCGACTTCAACTAAAAAACATTGCCCGCATCCGCTCCTTCCTTGACCACAACACGACTAAGACACTCATCCACGCCCTCATCATCTCCCGCCTGGACTACTGCAATCTCCTTTTCACCGGCCTCCCTGCCATCTCCCTTGATCCTCTCCGCACCATCCTCAACTCTGCTGCCCGACTCATCCACCTATCTCCCCGATATTCCCCCGCCTCCCCTCTCCGCCAAGCCCTCCACTGGCTCCCCTTCCCCGAGCGATCTCGCTTCAAAACCCTAACCCTGACATACAAAGCCATCCACAACCTGTCCCCTCCCTACATCTCCGACTTGGTCTCCCGCTACCTCCCTTCGCGCAACCTGCGCTCCTCCCAAGAACTCCTTCTCTCAACCTCCCGCATCTCCACCTCCCATAACCGCACACAAGACTTCTCTCGGGCTTCTGCCAGACTCTGGAACTCCCTCCCTCACCACATCAGACACTCCCCGACCCTGGGAACCTTCAAAAAAAACCTGAAGACCCACCTCTTCCTACAAGCCTACAACACACACTGACACCCTATCCACTGCACCAACTCACCTGTCCCCCTCCTATTGTCTCCCTCCCTACCCCCTTTAGACTGTGAGCCCTCGCGGACAGGATCCCCTGCCCCATTGTACCTGTATTACTATTTGTGATCTGTCATCGTTTGTCACTGTTTGTGGTCGTCGTCTTCGACCACTTGTCTATGTCAACCCTCTAAATTGTAAAGCGCTATGTATCCTTATAGCGCTATATAAATACTTAATAATAATAATAATAATAATAATAATAATAATAATAATCAGTCTGGAGTTCGGAATGTTCATTATTGATTAGATCAGATACATTTGTATCCACTGTCCAGCTGCTCTGGATGGAAGCAGGATCATTATCGTTCACTGACAGCGAGTGTGGATACTGAAAATGTCGAGTTATAATGTGATTATTAATCTTAATTATATGACATTTTGCTCCTTTTACACATGGAGAATCATTGATTAAAGGGCCATAAATCCTATAATCAGGGGAGATTTGTGCGAAACACAGGGGCAGTTCTGAAAGAGTTAAACTCCACCAACAAACACACGAATACATTCTCTGCGCCCCCTGAGATTGCAGTATTATTTCTGTAATTACCGCCCTCCTCCGCCGCCATCATCCTGATTGTCTTCTCTAGGAGATCAGCTCTGATCAATTCTCCAGGGATCTATAGATCAGATCGGCTGTCACACAACTCTCCCTCACTCCTGACCGGCTCCTTTGTAGTCAGATGACGTAAGACGACATATTAATGCACCACTAGGGGGGTTTCTTCTATTTAGGATGACTGATTGAAATATTGATCTAATACAGAATTCTAAAAGGGTTGTGCAAAACAGCGCCACCCTTGTCCAGGGGTTGTGTCTGGTATTGCAGTCTTGCCCCATTGAAGTTAATGGAACGGAGCTGTAACTGCACCCACAACTTGCTGGGAGTTGTTATGTCACAATGGCTGGGGATCCACACATTGAAGACCAAACAGCACCACTCTTATGCACAGGTTGTGTGTGGTATTGCAACTTAATTCCATTAATTTCAATGGAGCCGGGCTGCAATACTAGACACCACCCCTGAACAAGAGTGGCACTGTTTGGACCGCAACCTGTGCTTCCCCAGCTATTGTGAAACTATGACTCCCAGCAGGTACCGTTAACTTCAATGGCGCAAGACTGCAATACCAGACACAACCAGACACAAGGGTGGCGCCATTTGATCTTCAATTTGTGAAACTGCAACTCTCAGCTCAGTGCCATTATTGTGAATGGAGCAGATCTGCAGTACCAAGCACAACCTGCGGACAAGCATGGCGCTGTTTTATTTGGAAAAGTAGCACACATGCATCTTTAAGGCAGTGACAGCCAGCCATTGCAAAACTACAACCCCCAGCATGCTCTGAAATCTTTGGCTGTTGGATCATGCTGGGGGTTGTAATTGTACCATGACGATCTGTATCCGCCGATGGTGGCGCCTTCGAGGTAGAAAGCAAATTCCTCTAATTCTGAAAATACATTTTTGGGATGGAGAGAAAAAAAAACACGAAATGCAAATGTGTGCCAGCTGCGACCCGGGCGGAGGAGCGGAGAGCTGGCGGCATCAGTGATTCCCTATTATGTGGTGCCAGGCGGAGGCGCCGTCCGCGCTCCCTGGGATTGGCTTTGTTTGCGGATGCTTTTCATGTTTTTTTAATCAGAGACTGGAGAGAATCCACAGCCGATGTGAGCAATATCCAGGACTCGGCGTCTCCCGCGGGGCCAACGCTTTGCCTCATTTACGCTTTTGGTCTTTTTTCCATAGTGCTGATATTTGGTACTATGGGCCATGTTCACACACGTGCGTTTTTTTGCCCATCCATGCGTTTTTGGGCTGTTAAAAAAAACGCAGGTGCGTTAACGCAGGGTACATTTGAGTGTACATGCGTTTTTCAGCTCAATTTGCGTTTTTTCCCTCCAGTCCAAAAAACGTTGCATGCAGCGTTTTTGGGTGCTGGAAAAAAACGCATGTGCGTTTTCCCAAAAACGCATGCGTTTTTTTAACATGGGCCCCTATGGGAAACGCATGCGTTAACGCAAGTGCCTTCATGTGCCCTGCGTTAACGCATGCGTTTCCCATAGGGCCCATGTTAAAAAAACGCATGCGTTTTTGGGAAAACGCACATGCGTTTCTATAACATGGGGCCCTATGGGAAACGCATGCGTTTTTAAAAGGCACATTTATGCACCCTGCGTTAACGCTTGCGTTTTTGCCTGCGTTTTTGAGGAAAGTCCAAAAAGGCTAAATTTCCTTTCAGACACACAAGAGACATTTTTAGCATTCCTAAAAAAACGCATGTGGTTTTAGGAGTGCTAAAAAAAACGCAAATTGTGTGTGAACATAGCCAAATTACCAAAAAGTGCAGAAATATTTGGTGATGTATCATCACAATGTACAATCTATGGAAATAGTCATCACATAATAGCGCCATATCGTGTCCATATAATGATGCCATATAGTACCCACACAGACAGTGCCCACATAGGACTATCCTCTGCCCATACGTATAATAGCGCCATATAGTGTCCAGAAAACGATGCCATATAGTGCCCACACAGACAGTGCCCACATAGGACTATCCTCTGCCCATACGTATAACAGCGCCATATAGTGTCCAGAAAACGATGCCATATAGTGCCCACACAGACAGTGCCGACATAGGACTATCCTCTGCCCATACGTATAATAGCACCATATAGGCATTGTTCACACTCAATTTGCGTTTTTTTTAGCACTCTTAAGCACTTGCGTTTTTTTAAGAGTGCTAAAAAATGTCCCTTGTGTGTCTGAAAGGATTTGCCACGTTTTTGGACTTAGTCATTTTTTCATTAAAAACGCATGCGCAAACGCATGCGCAAACTCATGCGCAAACGCATGCGCAAACGCATACGCATGCGTTTGCGCATGCGTTTCCCATAGGACCCCATGTTAAAAAAACGCATGCGTTTTTTTACAGCACCCAAAAACGCTGCATGCAGCGTTTTTTGCACTGGGGGACAAAAACGCAAATTGAGCTGAAAAACGCATGTACACTCAAATGTACCATGCGTTTAAAGCACCTGCGTTTTTTTTAACAGCCCAAAAACGCATGGATGGGCAAAAAAAACGCATGGATGGGCAAAAAAACGCATGTGTGTGAACAATGCCATAGTGTCCAGAAAACGATGCCATATAGTGCCCACATAGGACTGTCCTCTGCCCATCTGCCCATACATATAACAGCGCCATATAGTGTCCATATGACAATGCCATATAGGCAATCCCGGTAGGGCAATTCTTGAGGGCGAGGCGGACTTGCTCAACAGACCCAAAGTTCGAGATACAGGCCAAAGACATGGAGGAAAGACTCTGGTCCAGAGGCTGCAGCCGCCGTAGTATCAGAGAGGTATGCAGGAGGGCAAAGTACTGCAGAAGGAGAGACCTTTAAACAATCTCTACTAGGGACAGGGGGGAAAGAAGGAGATTATCCGCTTCATCTCGACCTATAGTGGGGAATAAAACTCAATACGGCAGATATTTTGCAAATATTGGCCGATATTGAAAGCAGATTCAGTATTTACCAAATACCTACCTAAGTTTCCATATCTTACCCCAAAAAGAAGTACAAATCTTAAAGACTTATTGGTGGATAGTCACTATATCCCCCAAAGGTCGAATCCCTTTGGAGCAAGTCAACAGTATAGCATGTGAGAACATGTGTAGAGCCACCAGCTTTCAGTCAGTAGATGAGACAAAACAATTTGGCATCCGGGATCATAACACGTGTAACTCTAGCAACGTAATATATTATGCAACGTGTGGTTGCCCAAAAATATACATCGGACTTACTTCTAGACCGTTGAAATTGCGCTCTAGAGAACACGTGACGTGAGGGATATTATAGGAGCCAAAAAAATCTCTGATGGCACAGCTTTGAAAACTTGACTTCGTCATTTTAAAACATATCATAACTGCAGCCCAAAAGGGATTGAAATGATACACATGGGAGTGAGGGGTGGGAATTACAACAAACTGCTAGCTCAACGTGAGTCTTACTGGATTAGTACCCTGGGTACTCAGGCACCAGTGGGGCTTAATGAAGCCTTCAGTTATGCATCTTATTTATGAAAAATCATCTAACAAGCTACAAAGGGTTTGAGAACCCTCAATAGGTCTAGATTGGCATGTATCCACCATGTTTTAGTAACCACTTGGTAACTTAACGGATTGATAAATGCTGTGATGCCCCCACTGTTGTACATAGGGTTTTAATATGTTTAACAATTCTTTATTGGACATTTTTAACTTGTTCACTTTTATTTCACAGTTGGTATGACAGCGATCCTGTATCTTCTTGAAGAATCTTTACCAGATCTATAAACTTGTGAAAATCACCATGTTCCACTTCTAACCAGTGTGGGATGTGAACTGTGAATACCTGTAAGGGTGCTGTTTTTGGCGCCTGCCAGCGTCGCCGTCCCCCGTTTACATGGGGCGACACCTCCGGTGGCGCCCTGGCGAGCTGACAGGCGGCATCGCCGCCGGGGTGTCTCAAAACCCCAACGGAGATGCAGGACAAAGGGAGCCTATGGCTCCCGTCGCCTGTCAGGTCGCCGGCGGCCGGTTACATGGGGCGATGTGTACACATCGGCCCATATCGGCCGCCTCGTTTCACATCACTAATGTGATACCAGGCGACCTCTCGGAGGCGCCGACATTGCCCCTTTATATTAGGCGACATAGGGGCGATGTCAGCGCCGATAGGCCACACCCCTACGTCGCCTATGTAATCGGCCGCGATGTCGCAAGGTGTAACGGGGCCTTAACGCTAAGTGAGGATACAAAGGGTGACTATATCAATTGGGTTACTGATAATGCACATGGCATTCTCATATCCATGCACACATGATTATATGCTGCCCCTTTGTCCATGGGACCGCTGATTAACCCGAGGTACCGGCACCGATCCGATAGGAAGGCGATCTGTCACCATCTACCGGCTGGAGTGGTGGCTGATCGCTATAATGTCTTGGATTCGGTGTGGTTGCCGGGGTTGCAGTGACGCTTGTGCCCGTGTGCCGTTTGTAACATGGATGAGGTGCATGTAGGGGACGCAGCCAATCACCTCGCTGCGTTCCTCCATGTGATTGGCAGCAGGTGAAGAGGTAGCGTACTATCGTAGGTTGATATACCCCACGTGACTTGCGGCGTCATAGAACAGCAGGCCACTGTTGAAGCTAAGTCTTCCATTTTACATTATATCTAGACCAGTGATTGCTATAACCCATTTTCATTGTACCTGTATTAGCTGTGCAGTCCGGCCACTCATTGCACTCATCTATAACCACACATAGTGTTTAGTGTTGCAGCAGATCACCCTTCTTTCAATAGAACAGCTGACTATGACGTAGCGAGAGACTATTGGTGGACACTCCCATGTGACGAGGCAAACCCTGGAAAGTTAGATACAGAGCCACACCCCTGAGGAAGCGAGACCCGCGAAACGGTCGTAGGGGCTGGCGTCCACGAGCACGGCTCTCCCCCAGATGGGTAGCTATAGGGGATTTACTTGTATTGATCGGTACATAAGTAACATGAGACTGGGTCATGGTGCAAACGTTCTATGGTGATAAATTGTGCATTTTAGGTTGCTGTACCAGATAAAGAAATCTAATTGGTACCAGAATTGCTGGCTGATATCAAATCCTGTATAACCAATTCTGGCATAGACCAGCATGGACAAGTGCTAAGTTAGTTGGTCTCTGTATAGAAAGATTTTCCCTGTGACCTAGATCTGTTCATTTTGATACATTTTGTACTGACCTTGCATAATGTATGACACTGAGCTTGTTGATCCCTGATCCATCCAGGATCCATGTAATTTACCCGCTGAGAAAAATGTCAGTAGTGCACTATTTCACTATTTCACTTTATGTAACTCTTTATGAATAAAAATTGTTTTACATTTTTGCAACTATACATCTGCAGTGTATAGACTCCTCTTTCTCCTGACAAAAAAAAAGTGTTGGGCAAAAAAGGCGCAAAATAACTGCCCATGAATTGAGGAAAATCAAGCGTGAAGCTGCCAAGATGCCATTTGCCACCAGTTTTCCATATTTCAGAGCTGCAACGTTACTGGAGTATCAGAAAGCACAAGGTGTGCCATACTCAGGGACATGGCCAAGGTAAGGAAGGCTGAAAAACCACCACCTCTGAACAAGAAACATGAGATAAAACCACCACCTCTGAACAAGAAACATAAGATACAACGTCAAGACTGGGCCAAGAAATATCTTAAGACTGATTTATCAAAGATTTTATGGCCTGATGAAATGAGAGTGACTCTTGATGGCCAGATGGATGGGCCAGAGGTTGGATCAGTAAAGGGCAGAGAGCTCCACTCCGACTCAGACACCAGAAAGGTGGAGGTGGGGGACTGGTATGGGCTGGGATCATCAAAGATCAACTTGTGGGACCTTTTCGGGTTGAGGATGGAGTGAAGCTCAACTCCCAGACCTACTGCCAGTTTCTGGAAGACAACTTCTTCAAGCAGTGGTACAGGAAGAAGTCGGGATCGTTCAAGAAAAACATGATTTTCATGCAGGACAATGCTCCATCACATGCATCCAACTACTCCACAGCGTGGCTGGCCAGTAAAGGTCTAAAAGAAGAACAAATAATGGCATGGCCCCCTTGTTCACCTGATCTGAACCCCATAGAGAACCTGTGGTCCCTCCTAATATGTGAGATCTACAGGGAGGGAAAACAGCACACCTCTGGGGACAGTGTCTGGGAGGGAAAACAGTACACCTCTGGGGACAGCGTCTAGGAGGGAAAACAGTACACCTCTGGGGACAGTGTCTGAGAGGGAAAATAGCACACCTCTGGGGACAGTGTCTGGGAGGCTGTGGTGGCTGCTGCACGCAATGTGGATCATAAACAGATCAAGCAACTGACAGAATCTATGGATGGAGGCTGCTGAGTGTCATCATAAAGAAAGGGGGCGATATTGGGCACTCATTATTTGGTGTTTTGTTTTTGCATGTCAGAAATGTTTATTTCTACATTTTGTGCAGTTATATTGGTTTACCTGGTGAAAATAAACAAGTGAGATGGGAATATGTTTGGTTTTTATTAAGTTGCCTAATAATTCTGCACAGTAATAGTTACCTGCACACACAGATATCCTCCTAAGAGCCAAATCTAAAAACCCTCCAACTTCCAAAATATTAATCTTTGATATTTATGAATCTTTTGGGTGATTGAGAACAAAGTTGTTGATCAATAATAAAAATAATCCTCTACAATACAACTTGTCTAATAATTCTGCACACAGTGTAGTGTCCTACAGTGCCCACATATAAAGTGGCCACATAATGACTATACTCTACCCACAGAAATAACAATGTCATATAATGTCCTCATATAGTGCCATACTTTGCCCTCACATATAGTGCCCACATAATATGACTATCCTCTGCCCATACATATAACAGCGGCATATGTGCCCACATAATTGTGCGATAGAGTGCCCACATAATAGCTACATACAGTGCCCACATAATAGTGCCATAGAGTGTCCAAATAACAGTGCCATAGAATGCCCACATAATAGTGCCATAGAGTGTCCACATAACAATGCCATAGAGTGTCCAAATAATAGTACCATAGAGTGCCCACATAATAGTGCCATAGAGTGCCCACATTATAGTGCCATAGAGTGCCCACATTATAGTGCCATAGAGTGCCCACATTATAGTGCCATAGAGTGCCCACATTATAGTGCCATAGAGTGCCCACGTAATAGTGCCATAGAGTGCCCACGTAATAGCTGCATAGTGCCCACATAATAGTGCCATAGAGTGCCCACATAATAGCTGCATAGTGCCCACATAATAGTGCCATAGAGTGCCCTCATAATAATGCCATAGAGTGCCCACATAATAGTGCCATAGAGTGCCCACATAATAGCTGCATAGTGCCCACATAATAGTGCCATAGAGTGCCCTCATAATAATGCCATAGAGTGCCCACATAATAGTGCCATAGAGTGCCCACATAATAGTGCCATAGAGTGCCCACGTAAGTGCCATAGAGAGCCCACGTAATAGTGCCATAGAGTGCCCACGTAATAGTGCCATAGAGTGCCCACATAATAGTGCCATAGAGTGCCCACATAATAGTGCCATAGAGTGCCCACATAATAGTGCCATAGAGTGTCCACATAATAGTGCCACTCATTGAATAGATGACTGCACCAAGAAATAATCACATAACCGTGTCAAGTACCACCACATGGTAATATCCACGCGCTGAGCCCCACAATGACATCACGCTTATTACACATTGATGACATCACACCGGATGCCCCTTGCTCATTGATGATGTCATCGTGTGACCTCATCTCTCCTATAGGCTTTATAAGCTGCAGCTTCACCTTTATTTCCATCATTTTTATTCCCTGAATAGATGGAGGAGGATGATGATGATGTTGATGTTGAGGAGGAGGATGAGGAGGGGGCCAGGGCTTATACGATGTGACAGCGACGCCGTGCTCAAGTGCTCATGTGGAAAAGCGCATATTATGTGACAGGCGATGAAGATGAGGAGGGGGCGCAGGTCCCAGCTGTGGGGTGTACAGATCAGTGGAGCTCAGCCATGTATGAGGCAGCACCGCTATATCATGTCAAAGCAATTATGTGCAATGCTGAAATACTCTGCACTGCTGGGAGACGCATCACAACATTATATCTCTCATCCACAATGTCTATTACCATTACATACATGTATGAAAAGAATTTGGCATCTAACAGCAGCACAGAGTATTTCAGCTCATCCATTATTCCTCTTCAGTGTGCTATAAAGTAGACTGTGGGAGGGGCTTAAGCAAGATATAGCCAATCAAATTGTCTTTTAACAGGTCCATTTTCCTGACACAAAGCTGCAAATACCCTGCACAGACTTCGACTTAAAAGACAAAACTCCTGTAGCCGGCAGCCACCACTAGAGGGCGCTAAAGAGCTCACTGAAGACAGAATTAGTATTGTCACGGAGTGGGCTCCCCCTAGTGGTGACTGCAGCTCCTGCAGAACATGACAAATGGAGATGACTGCAGCCACCACTAGAGGGAGCTTAAGAGCTCACTGAAGACAGAATTATTATTAGTATTCAGTGAGCTCCCCATAGTGGTGACTGAAGTCAGCTCCTGCATTGCTAGTCATGTGACCACTTCATATACTCATTCAACCTGCCCAGTGGAGCATCCCTTTAAAGTGGATCTATCACTAAATCAAAGTGGCCATTATCTGCTCAGATTTTATTCCCACCGTTCCCCTGATCATTCAGATTTTTACTTTTTTTAAATCCGCCATACGGTTCCAGAGATATGGGACTTTGTAATCTTCTTTATGAAAGAGGGTGTGGCTCTAAGGTTAATTATGCAGAACACACCCCTGAGGATCCTGTGAGCCACGCCCCCTTAGTAAAGACCCCAAAAATGACCCCTGAATTAAAATGCCCATATCTCTGGAACCGTATGGCGGATTTTAAAAAATCAAAAAACAGGAAACTCAGGAGAACAGAGGTAATAAAATTAGATTAAATATGGACACTTCTGACCTGGTGACAGGTCCCCTTTAAGTGAATAGATGTAGATATTTTATCAGTTTGGCTCAGCCACGGTGTTAGCCAGGTCAATGGATAAGGCTCCAAGTGCTGCCGGACGTCATTGTGTAATGACCTCTAGATTATATAGTCAGACAATTGGCGGCTGTGCCGGTCATGGCGTCCACCTGCTGACGTGATTAGACCCTTCACTTCCAGGATACTGCGAGCACCAGATTCCTGGAGAGGCTCTTGTGCTATGGAAATAAATGAATTAAGAAAAAAGTACAAGAACATTCAGATCGGAGACACAGAACATTCCGGGGTTAGGGAGGGGGGCATTGCACCCCCACCCATACATGAAGTGAGCGCTGGTTCTTAGCCATTGTGAATGGGAGAGACAGTAGTGTAACTTGAACCTCAGGGGCCCCGATGCGAAAGTTCCAACGGGGCCCCCAATTATTACAAATCTTTAATAGCATTGGTCTTTTTCTAAAGGCCCCTAGGCTCCAGTGCCCCAGGTGCAATTGCCACCCCTGCACCTGTTATAGTTACGCCCCTGGGGGGAGGGCTCCTGCATGCAGGAATGACGATCTGCAGCACTTGTGTACGGTATCAGGGGGATAGGTGGGGGGTTGACTCTCACTTTCGAGTTCTTTGCCCATTTAGGTTTCAGATGACGCCTCATTAAGGAAAGACTTTTTTATTCCAATATTATTATTTCTGTGACATCGTGAACTTGGATTTTTATCTTTGGAGACAACAAATCCAGGCAGATAATTGAGGCTGTAATCCTCATCTGCACGTGCCGGACACCCGATAATAAATCCCCCCCGATCCTCGCGCAAATCTCATTATTGTTCTTCATTATCACCAATAAAGTCACTCACTTCACCATGGAGACGGCAAACTACAGACCACGAGGGACGGCGTAAGGGGGGCAGAGAATATCTATAATATCAAGAAAATAATAAGACGTATACAAGATAAGAGCGACCCCGGATATGTATCTACTTCATATACTGTGTGATGTGAAAATAGATCAATAATAATAATAATTTTTATTGTATAGCGCTAACATATTATGCATCACTTTACAATTCAAAGGGGACATGTACAGACAATATGAGACAATACAGAGTAACAAAAACTCAAAAACCATGAGGAGAGATGGCCCTTGCTCGCAAGCTACAATCTAATGCTGCCCCCTATATACATGAATATAACTACTATAATACTGCCCCTATGTACAAGAATATAACTACTATAATACTGCCCCTATATACAAGAATATAACTGCTATAATACTGTTCCTATATACAAGAATATAACTACTATAATACTACCCCTATGTACAAGAATATAACTACTATAATACTGCTCCTATGTACAAGAATATAACTACTATAATACTGCTCCTATGTACAAGAATATAACTACTATAATACTGCCGCTATGTACAAGAATATAACTACTATAATACTGCTCCTATATACAAGAATATAACTACTATAATACTGCTCCTATATACATGAATATAACTACTATAATACTGCCCCTATGTACAAGAATATAACTACTATAATACTGCCCCTATGTACAAGAATATAACTACTATAATACTGCTCCTATGTACAAGAATATAACTACTATAATACTGCTCCTATGTACAGGAATATAACTACTATAATACTGCCCCTATGTACAGGAATATAACTACTATAATACTGCCCCTACGTACAAGAACATAACTACTATAATACTGCTCCTATATACAAGAATATAACTACTATAATACTGCTCTTATATACAAGAATATAACTACTATAATACTGCTCCTATGTACAGGAATATAACTACTATAATACTGCTCCTATGTACAGGAATATAACTACTATAATACTGCCCCTACGTACAAGAATATAACTACTATAATACTGCTCCTATATACAAGAATATAACTACTATAATACTGCCCCCTATATACAAGAATATAACTACTATAATACTGCCCCTATATACAAGAATATAACTACTATAATACTGCCCCTATGTACAGGAATATAACTACTATAATACTGCCCCCTATATACAAGAATATAACTACTATAATACTGCCCCTATATACAAGAATATAACTACTATAATACTGCCCCTATGTACAAGAATATAACTACTATAATACTGCCCCTATATACAAGAATATAACTACAATAATACTGCCCCTTATGTACAAGAATATAACTACTATAATACTGCCACCTATATACAAGAATATAACTACTATAATACTGCTCCTATGTACAAGAATATAGCTACTATAATACTGCCCCTATGTACAAGAATAGTGCCATACTGCACCAACAATATAATAGTGCCATGCTGTGCCCACGATATAATAGTGCCATACCGTGTCCGCAATATAATAGTGCCATACTGTGCCCACAATATAATAGTGCCATACTGTGCGCACAATAGAATAGTGCCATACTGTGCCCACAATAGAATAGTGCCATACTGTGCCCACAATATAATAGTGCCATACTGTGCCCACAATATAATAGTGCCATACTGTGCCCACAATACAATAGTAAACGTGAGATAAATGCGCATAGGGTCTTATCCTTTTAACAAAGGTTTGTAGCGGTGTATATTAGGAGCTGCTCACCTGGCTCAGTTGTGTCACCCACAACCGGTATAATCGCCTGTAAGATGGCTTGTAGAGAATGGCTGCTGCAGGGCCGCACCTTCACGATGACCGTGGAAACAGGAATGCTGTAATGGGACAAAATGCCGAGTTGCCCGCGCTGCCACCAGGAATCACCAGGAAACAAGGAGTTAACTGGGCAGATGTTTCTTTATTTTATCCTACGCGTTTCAGAGCCTCTATCCGAGCTCCTTCCTCAGGGAACATCCTGTTCCCTGAGGAAGGAGCTCGGATAGAGGCTCTGAAACGCGTAGGATAAAATAAAGAAACATCTGCCCAGTTAACTCCTTGTTTCCTGGTGATTCCTGGTGGCAGCGCGGGCAACTCGGCATTTTGTCCCATTACAACACAATACAATAGTGCCATACTGTGCCCACAATATAATAGTGCCATACTGTGCCCACAATATGCACCCATTCACCCCAGTCTCAGCACCCACTCACTCCTCTCAGGCCGCAGTCACTATTGTTCAGCACACGCTCACCATCCCCACTCAGCACACACACTCTTAAGCCCGTGCTCACACCGCTCAGCACCCACTCCCCTTCACTTAGCACACACTCACCCCCGTCTCAGCACCCACTCGCCCGTCTCAGCACCCACTCGCCCGTCTCAGCACCCACTCGCCCGTCTCAGCACCCACTCGCCCGTCTCAGCACCCACTCGCCCCTGTCTCAGCACCCACTCACCCGTCTCAGCACCCACTCGCCCGTCTCAGCACCCACTCGCCCGTCTCAGCACCCACTCGCCCGTCTCAGCACCCACTCGCCCGTCTCAGCACCCACTCGCCCGTCTCAGCACCCACTCGCCCCTGTCTCAGCACCCACTCACCCGTCTCAGCACCCACTCACCCGTCTCAGCACCCACTCACCCGTCTCAGCACCCACTCACCCGTCTCAGCACCCACTCGCCCCTGTCTCAGCACCCACTCGCCCCTGTCTCAGCACCCACTCACCCGTCTCAGCACCCACTCACCCGTCTCAGCACCCACTCACCCGTCTCAGCACCCACTCACCCCTGTCTCAGCACCCACTTGCCCGTCAAAGAACCCAATCACCCATCTCAGCACCCACTCACCCGTCTCAGCACCCACTTGCCCGTCAAAACACCCACTCGCCCGTCTCAGCACCCACTCGCCCGTCCCAGCACCCACTCGCCCGTCCCAGCACCCACTCGCCTGTCCCAGCACCCACTCGCCCGTCCCAGCACCCACTCGCCCGTCTCAGCACCCACTCGCCCACAGCCGCTTCTTTCAGCACCATAAAGCCCACCCCAATCGTAACATCACTGCCCTCCTGATGCAATAGCATGGGGCCTCCATCTAGTTCTTTATATTACGGATTGTTTAATATACAGATTATACAGTCCTGACACTTCACACAGCTGAGGCTTTGTTACAGTTGATTGCAGTCTGTATGATCCTTTCGGCTGGTTCCCCTTTACCCCCTGACTATAGTGACAGGATCGGTCACGACATGAGCGTCACTGTAGGGAATGGGAGTGTGAAACGCGTTGCGCGGTGCCCGATGCTCTCACGTCTCATCCATGTAAACATCCTAATATGTAACATATTGTGGGTGATGCAGGAGACGTCCGGTCCCATCACATCAGACCGGCCCAGGCAGCCCCACGCGTTTCACACTCAGCCTGACATCTCCCTCTAGGTCCTGACACCTCCAATCATCATCGGGGGATTAATAGAGCGGCCGGTGCCACGGATGATGAGGATCATAGTTAGGGAAGTGGAACTACTACTGCAACACCAGCTGGGAGGGTTATTGATATACCAACGCTCTTAAAGGGACAGTGACGCTCTTAAAGGAAAAGTAACACTCTTAAAGGAATAGTAATATTTCTAAAGGAACAGTTGCGCTCCTTAATTTAGGACAGTAATGCTCTTAAAGAGACAGTAATGCTCTTAAAGGGACAGTAACACTCTTAAATGGACAGTAATGCTCTTAAAGAGACACTAATGCTCTTAAAGGGATAGTAACGCTTTTAAAGGGACAGTAACGCTCTTAAAGAGACATTAATGCTCTTAAAGGGACATTAATGCTCTTAAAGTTACAGTAATGTTCTTAAGGGGATAGTAACATTGTTAAAGGAACAGTAACACTCTTAAATGGACAGTAATGCTCTTAAAGGAACAGTAATGCTCTTACAGGGGCAGTAATGCTCTTAAAGGAACAGTACCTCTTAAAGGGAAAGTAACCACAAACATTTGAGGATGTAGATTATTGTTTGGAAGTATGTGTGCTGCAGAAGCTTTTATTTAAAGGGATAGTAAACAGTAAATTTTCTCTATTAAGAATCCTGTTATAGATCCTTTGGGGAAAGCTGGGTGACAACCCTATGAGACATTACATGGTAATAGTATTAAGAATAATCCAACTTTCCAAGGCCCCAGAATGGTACTTTTGCCTAGTATCAGGAGCTGCATCATAAAGCAGTTTTGCCGTTCAGGGGTCTGGGAGAGCTGAGTAATGAGTAATTATTTGCCATATTAAGAATAACCCAACTTTCCATACCCCAGAAAGGTAAGGCCTCCCAGCAGTAACTGGAATTACATTGCTGTATAATGAGGCAGTTTTGACATTCAGGAGTGTTGGAAATCTGAGTGTCGAAGCCTGTGAGACATTAGATCACCCAGCTTTCTCAGCCCCTGAATGGTAAAGCTGCCGAGGAACAGATACATCCATACATCCCTCGTCCTCGTCTCCGTACATCCCTCGTCCTCGTATCCTGTCCGTACATCCTCGTCTCGTCTCGTACATCCTCGTCTTCCCGTACATCCCTCGTCCTCGTCTCCGTACATCCCTCGTCCTCGTCTCCGTACATCCCTCGTCCTCGTACATCCCTCGTCCCGTACATCCCTCGTCCTCGTCTCCGTACATCCCTCGTCCTCGTCTCCGTACATCCCTCGTCCTCGTCTCCGTACATCCCTCGTCCTCGTCTCCGTACATCCCTCGTCCTCGTCTCCGTACATCCCTCGTCCTCGTCTCGTACATCCTCGTCCTCGTCTCCGTACATCCCTCGTCCTCGTCTCCGTACATCCCTCGTCCTCGTCTCCATACATCCCTCGTCCTCGTCTCCATACATCCCTCGTCCTCGTCTCCATACATCCCTCGTCCTCGTCTCCATACATCCCTCGTCCTCGTCTCCATACATCCCTCGTCCTCGTCTCCATACATCCCTCGTCCTCGTCTCCATACATCCCTCGTCCTCGTCTCCATACATCCCTCGTCCTCGTCTCCATACATCCCTCGTCCTCGTCTCCATACATCCCTCGTCCTCGTCTCCATACATCCCTCGTCCTCGTCTCCATACATCCCACGTCCTCGTCTCCATACATCCCTCGTCCTCGTCTCCATACATCACTCTTCCCCTCGGGGCTTCATATTCTTTTCTTGTCTCTTTGATTTTTCGTGTTTCTTCTGGATAATCTTTTCCTGGAAACTTCTGTACAGATAATTCTTCTTACAACCAGAGACTCAGGATAGAAGTGACTCGCCGGACGGAGACGCTTATCCGCTCTGATTATATCATATTCATGAATAGAATGCGAGAACTACTGACACCAAGCAGAGCTGCAGTGTAAAGCATGGGGGAGTGAGAAAATAAGGGGGGCTAGGTCAGATTATCATTAAGGGGTCAGGGTAAGTTTTTATATAAGAGAAGTTTGTGGACGGATGTTTAAAAAATAGCACATAGGAACAAGCAGAGCTGCAGTGTAAAGCATGGAGGAGCGATGGAACAGCAAATGATAACGAGGGTATGGAAGTAACGATTATCATTAAATAAATGTGTAAGAGACTTTACACCAGAGGAGTTTATGGACTTTGATTAAACAAAGCTGTCAATGGGAAAAAGCAGAGCTGCAGTGTAAAGCATGATGGAGCGATGAAGAAGAAGATGAAACAAGCAAAGCTGCAGTGTAAAGCATGGTGGAGCGATGGAGAAGAAGATGAAACAAGCAAAGCTGCAGTTGTAAAGCATGGTGGAGCGATGGAGAAGAAGATGAAATAAGCAGAGCTGCAGTGTAAAGCATGGTGGAGCGATGGAGAAGAAGATGAAATAAGCAGAGCTGCAGTGTAAAGCATGGTGGAGTGATGGAGAAGAAGATGAAACAAGCAAAGCTGCAGTGTAAAGCATGGTGGAGCGATGAAAAGAAGAATGAAACAAGCAAAGCTGCAGTGTAAAGCATGGTGGAGTGATGGAGAAGAAGATGAAATAAGCAGAGCTGCAGTGTAAAGCATGGTGGAGTGATGGAGAAGAAGATGAAATAAGCAGAGCTGCAGTGTAAAGCATGGTGGAGCGATGGAGAAGGAGATGAAACAAGCAAAGCTGCAGTGTAAAGCATGGTGGAGCGATGGAGAAGGAGATGAAACAAGCAAAGCTGCAGTGTAAAGCATGGTGGAGCGATGGAGAAGGAGATGAAACAAGCAAAGCTGCAGTGTAAAGCATGGTGGAGCGATGAAGAAGAAGATGAAACAAGCAAAGCTGCAGTGTAAAGCATGGTGGAGCGATGAAGAAGAAGATGAAACAAGCAAAGCTGCAGTGTAAAGCATGGTGGAGCGATGGAGAAGAAGATGAAACAAGCAGAGCTGCAGTGTAAAGCATGGTGGAGCGATGAAGAAGAAGATGAAACAAGCAGAGCTGCAGTGTAAAGCATGGTGGAGCGATGAAGAAGAAGATGAAACAAGCAAAGCTGCAGTGTAAAGCATGGTGGAGCGATGAAGAAGAAGATGAAACAAGCAAAGCTGCAGTGTAAAGCATGGTGGAGCGATGGAGAAGAAGATGAAACAAGCAGAGCTGCAGTGTAAAGCATGGTGGAGCGATGAAGAAGAAGATGAAACAAGCAAAGCTGCAGTGTAAAGCATGGTGGAGCGATGAAGAAGATGAAACAAGCAAAGCTGCAGTGTAAAGCATGGTGGAGCGATGGAGAAGAAGATGAAACAAGCAAAGCTGCAGTGTAAAGCATGGTGGAGTGATGGAGAAGAAGATGAAACAAGCAGAGCTGCAGTGTAAAGCATGGTGGAGCGATGAAGAAGAAGATGAAACAAGCAGAGCTGCAGTGTAAAGCATGGTGGAGCGATGAAGAAGAAGATGAAACAAGCAAAGCTGCAGTGTAAAGCATGGTGGAGCGATGAAGAAGAAGATGAAACAAGCAAAGCTGCAGTGTAAAGCATGGTGGAGCGATGGAGAAGAAGATGAAACAAGCAAAGCTGCAGTGTAAAGCATGGTGGAGCGATGGAGAAGAAGATGAAATAAGCAGAGCTGCAGTGTAAAGCATGGTGGAGTGATGGAGAAGAAGATGAAACAAGCAAAGCTGCAGTGTAAAGCATGGGGGAGTGATGGAGAAGAAGATGAAATAAGCAGAGCTGCAGTGTAAAGCATGGTGGAGCGATGAAAAAGAAGATGAAACAAGCAAAGCTGCAGTGTAAAGCATGGTGGAGCGATGGAGAAGAAGATGAAACAAGCAGAGCTGCAGTGTAAAGCATGGTGGAGTGATGAGAGAAGAGATGAAACAAGCAAAGCTGCAGTGTAAAGCATGGTGGAGCGATGAAAAAGAAGATGAAACAAGCAAAGCTGCAGTGTAAAGCATGGTGGAGCGATGAAAAAGAAGATGAAACAAGCAAAGCTGCAGTGTAAAGCATGGGGGAGTGATGGAGAAGAAGATGAAACAAGCAGAGCTGCAGTGTAAAGCATGGTGGAGCGATGAAAAAGAAGATGAAACAAGCAGAGCTGCAGTGTAAAGCATGGGGGCGCCATGAAGAAGAAGATAAGGGAGGCATTAAAGATTATTATGAAAATAGATCTGTAAAGTATATACAAGAGAAGTTTGAGGACTTAATAGTATAAAAAGCAGCAAAGCAGAGCTGCAGTGTAAAGCATGGGGGAGCAATGAAGCATCAGCAGAAGACAAGAGGGGGTATGGAAGAGAAGGTCATTATTACAGCAATCTGTAACAGACTTTATACAAAAAGAGTGTGTTTGTACAGACCTGCTAATAATAGGAAGAAGTGGAGCTGCAGTGTAAAGCATGGTGGTGACACAGCAGCTCCCAGGGAAGACTCCACTAGAGGATGAGGCTGGGATGGAGTCACCAGTTGTCACTCTCAATCAAGAAGCTGAACGTTAGACCTTAAAGAAATGGATTAATTTACATCAAACTTTCCTTTGAGCGTTTTAACCCAACGCATTTCAAGACCGGGGAATAAAAGGTGTAAAGGGTTAATAAATCCCGAGCGCTGTGTTTGCATAAAGTATAATCCGTGATACGCATCTGTGGGGGTGAAATAAAAATGGGGGGTGAGGAGGAGGAGGAGGAGGAGGGAGGGAGCGAAGAAAACGGCATCTGTACGTCCTAATGGGAGTAATGAAGACGTTGTTAAGTGAGAAGAGAAATGAAGACACGAAGACAAAGCGGAAGACAAGAGAAATCCATAAAAAGCCGATTGTGGAGAAGACTGATACGAGATGAAGACGGCTCAGCGGAGAACAGGGCTGATAATGAGGATTAAATGAAGAGGGGGGGGCTGCTCGGGGGATGAGTGTCAGCGAAACACGCGAAACGCGACGGCACATAACACTAGCCTCCAAAGTAGGTTACATTTACATTCAGATAAATAATGAACCCAAGATCCATCCTGGACACTAATAATGATGTGTTATAAAAAAAAAAGGAAAAGTATTGTTGGACCAAAACGCGTCAATTCTGGAGAAGATGTGTAAGGGATACAGCCAGACACCAGGTCTAAGAGGAGCCATGAAACATCCCAGACATGGACTGAACTGTCCCAGAGGACTGATGAGACATAGTCAGTCACTGACGCGTTTCACTTTTTTTTTTTAATGAGATTCAAAAGAGATCATGGATTGAAGACCGCAGGAGGAAACATATCCTCCAGTCACCGTGATACATGACAAACCATTGCTTATATATACAGTACAGACCAAAAGTTTGGACACACCTTCTCATTCAAAGAGTTTTCTTTATTTTCATGACTATGATTCACACTGAAGGCATCAAAACTATGAATTATCTAATGTGGAATTATATACTGAACAAAAAAGTGTGAAACAACTGAAAATATGTCTTATATTCTAGGTTCTTCCTTTTGCTGTGATTACTGCTTTGCACACTCTTGGCATTTTCTTGATGAGCTTCAAGAGGTAGTGACCGGAAATGGTCTTCACTTCACAGGTGCCCTGTCAGGGTTAATATGTGGGATTTCTTGCCTTATAAATGGGGTTGGGACCATCAGTTGTGTTGTGCAGAAGTCTGGTGGATACACAGCTGATCGTCCTACTGAATAGACTGTTACAATTTGTATTATGGCAAGAAAAAAGCAGCTAAGTAAAGAAAAATGAGTGTCCATCATTACTATAAGAAATGAAGGTCAGTCAGTCCGAAAAATTGGGCAAACTCTGAAAGTGTCCCCAAGTGCAGTTGGAAAAACCATCAAGTGCTACAAAGAAACTGGCTCACATGAGGATCGTCCCAGGAAAGGAAGACCAAGAGTCACCTCTGCTGCAGAGGATAAGTTCATCCGAGTCACCAGCCTCAGAAATCACAGGTTAACAGCATCTCAGATTAGAGACCAGGTCAATGCCACACAGAGGTCTAGCAGCAGACACATCTCTACAACAACTGTTAAGAGGAGGCTTTGTGCAGAAGGCCTTCATGGTAAAATAGCTGCTAGGAAATCACTGCTAAGGACAGGCAACAAGCACAAGAGACTTGTTTGGGCTAAAGAACACAAGGAATGGACATTAGACCAGTGGGAATCTGTGCTTTGGTCTGATGAGTCCAAATTTGAGATCTTTGGTTCCAACCACCGTGTCTTTGTGCGACGCAGAAAAGGTGAACGGATGAACTCTACATGCCTGGTTCCCACCGTGAAGCATGGAGGAGGAGGTGTGATGGTGATGGGGTGCTACGCCAGATGACCTGGCCTCCAGTCACCAGACCTGAACCCAATCGAGATGGTTTGGGGTGAGCTGGACCGCAGAGTGAAGGCAAAAGGGCCAACAAGTGCCAAGTATCTCTGGGAACTCCTTCAAGACTGTTGGAAGACCATTTCCGGTGACTACCTCTTGAAGCTCATCAAGAGAATGCCAAGAGTGTGCAAAGCAGTCATCAAAGCAAAAGGTGGCTACTGTGAAGAACCTAGAATATAAGACATATTTTCAGTTGTTTCACACTTTTTTGTTAAGTATATAATTCCACGTGTTAATTCATAGCTTTGATGCCTTCAGTGTGAATCTACAATTTTCGTAGTCATGAAAATACAGAAAACCTTTGAATGAGAAGGTGTGTCCAAACGTTTGGTCTGTACTGTAGATCCATGTTAGACTGAAGTGTGTCATTTCGAGAGAAGATGTGCGTCTGGCACTGCAAGGGTTAACAGCCAGACGCAGTCTTTTCTAAAAAGAGACATCCATGTTGGCCTGAACCATCCCAGTGGATTGAGGAGTAATAATACAGTCAGTCACTGACGCGTTTCGCATTTGTGACATAAGATTCATGTTGGATCAAAATAGATCATAGATTGATGACTGTGGGAGGAAAACTACCCTTCAGTCATTGTGATACCGTCAGAGCATTGCTTTCTTTAAATAAAATAATCCATGTTGGGCTGAAATGCATCAAGATGTTTAATTCCTTTATAAGTTTCCTCACGAGTTCTTCATTCAGTCACTGTAGAGAACTCTATATCATAAAGATAGTGAACAAATATCCTCCAGTCATTGTGACATCAATCTAGAGGAATGAAGAAAGAGAGCTGGAGCGAAACTCGTCACTGAGCACAAGTGTATTGATGACTATGTGGAAGAATAATTCTATTCTTATGTTTTCAATCTTTTCAGTGACTCAAAAGGACTTGAAATGCGTCTGATTGAAGGATCGTATCATATACAGCCTTGATTATGAAGTGGTTGTTGAATCAACACACAGACTGGACTGAAACGTGTCTGAACACAGATGGCTATTCCCAGCACTGTGACGCATTTTATGTCATTTTCTAAACAGATAAAACAGAATGTGCTTGCCCAAAATGTGTCAGAGACTGAAATGCGTCAGGGTAAATTGAGGGTATAGTTTCGAACAAACTCTTTAATGCACTCAAATCACTGGGAATAAAGGCATCTTACAGCTTTCAATCTGAAGTGGGCTCAAAACGCGTCATTGAGATGGAGAGTGTTGCTGAGAGTGAGAGGAACAGTATAATCCAGCACATAGAGCGATGCTGGACCAAAAATGCGTCGGTCACAGTCAATAGAATGAGTTTCATCCTTTACAGCCAACTTAATACTTCTTTTAGTCCGTATGACAAAAGCTGAAACTCATCATACCGGCCGACGCATTTTTGGTCTGACATGGCTACGGACACTTGTTATATATCACTAATGACTTCAGGGAAAAATGTGACAACGCATTTCGGTCCTTCTAATACAAAAAAGATCTGTGGCTTGAAACGCGTTTCATGACCTCATGAGTGTAAAACACTCCAGAATTTGATACATTGATCTTATCCATCCAACATTGATTTTTATAAGAGGGGAGGGGATCTATAGCCAAGGCACTGGCGCATTTCTAGCCAAGATTCATCTTTTTTAGTATTATCGAAAAGGATCAAAACGCGCCACAGTCACCAAAGGATCAAAACGTGCAGAGTGA
This sequence comes from Allobates femoralis, assembly GCA_033576535.1. Taxonomy (NCBI): domain Eukaryota; kingdom Metazoa; phylum Chordata; class Amphibia; order Anura; family Aromobatidae; genus Allobates; species Allobates femoralis. The sequence goes on along the minus strand of JARQOC010000011.1, from coordinate 229,386,099 downwards.
CTGATGTATATGTCTCTTGAAAAAGAACACAGATACTTTACAATACTGACTAAAGTCATCGATACCGTCCAGTCTGTGTGACGTGTTTCGGTCCGCAGGTCCGTTACTCTGTGTTTGATGTGTATTTATGGACTGTGAGAGGTTAATTCTCCCTGACACCCCAGGCCCTCTATCCATACGCATTGTACTCTCTGTGGATCAGAGGGAGGCGACGTTGAAGAATCTGTCGCTACCGCGCGTTTTATGATCTCAGGGTCGACATGATGAAGCGTCTTTGAGGAAATGCAGTAATTTGTTTTAATTAAATCTGGGAAAGAGCTGAGCTTTAATTACCGCCAATAACAACTACATGAATAATACAAGTCCCCGCTGCCAGATTGTTCTTATCAGAGCCAGCAGCGGTCACATGATCAATACTACGACTCCCATCAGGTCAATGCTCAATGGTTTCCAGCTGTTTATAAACTAAAACTTAGAGCAGTTGGGGAGTCGGAGCAGGGTCAAACAGCAGCCTCATATAAGCTTTGCTCTGGGTCCTCAGACTCGCCCCATCCAGTTGTGTATATAGCAACGTTAAAAATAGACCCCCCTTTACAGCAGCCGCCTGACACCAGCACTCATCAATTCAAACCAACTGGAAAAAGACACTCTGGAGCCATTCATTGCACTTGTTCTAGGTTTGCTAATATTGCAGCATCTGTAGAGACCACATCCATGTCCAGTTCCCCACTCATCAATTTTTGGGGACTGGCCTACAATGGGCCCCCAGTTTCTAGGAGCCCCATAGCAGCAGCATTCTTTTTGCATATATAGTATATACTGGTGAAAAAGGTGCAGAATCACCAAAGAGACCGTCCCCCAAAATGAGGACTCTGGTGTAAAAAATATCTTGGGGCCCCTTCCCTTTATACTTCAGTCTAACTCTATCCTCTTATCCTAGAAGCAGCAGCTCTGTATGAGGATGATTCTAAGTGACACTGCGCCCTCTGCTGTACAAACCCCAGTACTGCAGCTTGCAGGGTTGTATAGAAGTGGCCAGTCTAGGGTCACATTAGGAATTACCGCGATCCAGGGGGGTCGTGCTATAAATTTAGTGTTTTGCACCATAAACGCGGTGTTACCGCCATGGCAGCTTTCCTCTGCGTCTTTGCTCACGTCTGGAAATACAGCGAGATTTACCTCAGCTGACAGCGCCAGAGCCGCGGTAGGGCCGCCGGGCCTCCATAGGTGACTATTAACAGCAATAACTATATAAATATACCCAGATATACCCCATATACAGCCCTCCATATATACACCCCCACAACTATACCCAGATATACCCCATACCCCCATATACAGCCCTCCATATATACACACCTATACACCCCCACCCCCATATACAACCCTCCATATATACACCCCCACACCTATACCCAGACATACCCCATACACCCATATACAGCCCTCCATATATACACCCCCACAACTATACCCAGATATACCCCATACCCCCATATACAGCCCTCCATATATACACACCTATACACCCCCACCCCCATATACAACCCTCCATATATACACCCCCACACCTATACCCAGACATACCCCATACACCCATATACAGCCCTCCATATATACACCCCCACACCTATACCCAGACATACCCCATACCCCCATATACAGCCCTCCATATTACACCCCCACACCTATACCCAGACATACCCCATACACCCATATACAGCCCTCCATATATACACCCCCACAACTATACCCAGACATACCCCATACCCCCATATACAGCCCTCCATATATACACACCTATACACCCCCACCCCCATATACAGCCCTCCATAAATACACCCCCACAACTATACCCAGACATACCCCATACCCCCATATACAGCCCTCCATATATACACCCCCACACCTATACCCAGACATACCCCATACACCCATATACAGCCCTCCATATATACACACCTATACACCCCCACACCCATATACAACCCTCCATATATATACCCCCACACCTATACCCAGACATACCCCATACACCCATATACAGCCCTCCATATATACACCCCCACAACTATACCCAGACATACCCCATACACCCATATACAGCCCTCCATATATACACACCTATACACCCCCACCCCCATATACAACCCTCCATATATACACCCCCACACCTATACCCAGACATACCCATACCCCCATATACAGCCCTCCATATATACACCCCCACACCTATACCCAGACATACCCCATACCCCCATATACAGCCCTCCATATATACACACCTATACACCCCCACCCCCATATACAACCCTCCATATATACACCCCCACACCTATACCCAGACATACCCCATACACCCATATACAGCCCTCCATATATACACACCTATACACCCCCACACCCATATACAGCCCTCCATAAATACACCCCCACACCTATACCCAGATATACCCCATACACCCCTCCATATATACACACCTATACACCCCCACCCCCATATACAGCCCTCCATATATACACCCCCACAACTATACCCAGACATACCCCATACCCCCATATATACACACCTATACACCCCCACCCCCATATACAGCACCTCCATATATACACACATCAGTAAGCAGCAGAGAGACGGTTACTTGGTGTTTGTCCTCTGGTGACAGGGAGGAGCGGACACAGGACCCTGCTGAGCCGGGGAAGATAAGGATATAGGGAAGATAAGAAAAGATGTAGTGTGCACTTGTGCTGAGTTCCTCATGCTCAAAGGTGCCCGAGCTCGTCATACTGGAACACTGTACTCTGCAGCGCACAGCTCAGACAGGAGAGCGGGGAGGTCTGGACTCAAGTCAGTGCTCTGCAGCGCACCGCTGTCTCCTCTATCAGACCCCATAGACCGGTCACAAAGCGAAGTCTGCACCCAACACATATTAATCTCCACTAAGGGAGAATTGTAGTGACAGAGTTCACATTGGACAATGCCGGAGCTTGAACTCCGGACCTCAGCAGAGTGCAGGCTGAACATCAGCGCCTTAACCCGCTGAGCCACAGACAGCACCGAGATGGGCGTGGCTATGGTTATTATAACCTGCAGCACTGACAGATGGGCGTGGCTATGGTTATTATAGAAGAAGATGTCAGCAGTCACATACGCAGGTCTCATAGAGGCACAGAGGATTTCAGGGACTGTGCACTAACAGTTTATAGGCCAGACAGGATGGTGTGATGATATGAGAAGGGGATGTCAGCAGTCACATGCACAGGTCTCACAGCAGCACAGAGGATTTCAGGGACTGTGTACTGACAATGTATAGGCCGGACTGTTCACATGTGGCGCTGAGGACAGGATGGTGTGATGATATGAGAAGGGGAAGTCAGCAGTCACATACACAGGTCTCACAGCAGCACAGAGGATTTCAGGGACTGTGTATTGACAGTTTATAGGCTGGACAGGATGGTGTGATGATATGAGAAGGGGATGTCAGCAGTCACATGCACAGGTCTCACAGCAGCACAGAGGATTTCAGGGACTGTGTACTGACAATGTATAGGCCGGACTGATCACATATGGCGCTGAGGACAGGATGGTGTGATGATATGAGAAGGGGATGTCAGCAGTCACATACACAGGTCTCACAGCAGCACAGAGGATTTCAGGGACTGTGTATTGACAGTTTATAGGCTGGACAGGATGGTGTGATGATATGAGAAGGGGATGTCAGCAGTCACATACACAGGTCTCACAGCAGCACAGAGGATTTCAGGGACTGTGTACTGACAATGTATAGGCCGGACAGGATGGTGTGATGATATGAGAAGGGGATGTCAGCAGTTATGTACACAGGTCTCACAGCAGCACAAAGGGTTTCAGGGACTGTGTACTGACAATGTATAGGCCGGACTGTTCACATGTGGCGCTGAGGACAGGATGGTGTGATGATATGAGAAGGGGATGTCAGCAGTCACATACATAGGTCTCACAGCAGCACAGAGGATTTCAGGGACTGTGTATTGACAGTTTATAGGCTGGACAGGATGGTGTGATGATATGAGAAGGGGATGTCAGCAGTCACATACATAGGTCTCACAGCAGCACAGAGGATTTCAGGGACTGTGTATTGACAGTTTATAGGCTGGACAGGATGGTGTGATGATGTGGAAGGGGTAGGAGCCCCGAAACGGAGATCCGTCATCTCTGCTGTCTCTGCACCCCCTCTCTCCTGAGTGGGACCCTGGAATGAGGGTACCCAAATAAAGCACCTTTGAAACACGCCCGGTGAGTGCCGCTATCTTTTTTCTTTTTATGCTATTATTGATGTGATATATAGCGGGCACCCAGAGGCGGTCAGCAATGCCCCACCTCACATATACCCATATGAAAAAATAAGCACTTCTCCTAGCTTAGCAGTGCCCAGTGAACGGACTTTTTTTGATTATTGAACATTGTGGCTATGGTTATTATAACCTGCAGCACTGACAGATAGGCGTGGCTATGGTAATTATAACCTGCAGCACTGACAGAGAGGCGTGGCTATGGTAATTATAGCCTGCAGCACTGACAGAGGGGCGTGGCTATGGTAATTATAACCTGCAGCACTGACAGAGGGGCGTGGCTATGCTTATGAAAACCTGTAGATGAGGCCAGAGAGCTATACAGATGCATTGTGGGTCACAATCCATTCCTATGGTGTTTGAATGCTTCTACTGCTAGAATACTAGAAGGAAAAGGTTTTTGTTCTATGGCTGAGATAGACATTGTATGAGATCTGCTCAGCTGTGACTACACAGGCAGATGACACACATCCACCTGCTCAGCTGTGATTACACAGGCAGATGACACACATCCACCTGCTCAGCTGTGATTACACAGGCAGATGACACACATCCACCTGCTCAGCTGTGACTACACAAGTAGATGACACACATCCACCTGCTCAGCTGTGACTACACAGGCAGATGACACACATCCACCTGCTCAGCTGTGACTACACAGGCAGATGACACACATCCACCTGGACACAGCTCTGTGTTCTTATGTATTTGGAATATAGGAGGACAAGAAAATACTTTTTTATCCCACGAAATTTCTAAAGAAAAAAATTAATGTAATTTCATTTTAACCCCTTCAACCCCAGGCGATTTTCCATTCTTCTTTTTTCCCTCCCCTTCTTCCAACAGCCATAAGAAAAAATAAGTGCGGTGACATTGCAAAACCAGTTCTCCTATACTAACTAGAAGGCAGCGCCGACCCAGTATAAAGCAGAACGCTGCCTTATATATAATAGCATCAGTAGCCTCCCTGGCGGTCTGTTTAGTTCTGGAAATTGTTGCTAAAAGCGGGCTACCCGCGTTCGCGGTAGATGCGGTTAAAAAACCGCATCTGCCGCACTTGCCGCATAGCTGCCGCACTTGTGCCGCACTTGCGGCGCTGTTGCGGCGCGGTTGCGGTAATCTGCATAGGAACCAACCACCTCTGATGCCCCTCATACATTGTTAATATGTGCCCCTGCACCCTAGTAAACCATTAGCAGCACTGTTGTTGTGTGCTAAGTGGCTGCAGTACAAGTGCGATAATGAATTGAGAAACTTACATGCCAGCGTACATGAGGCCGTCTCCCTGTGTGTTGCTGGGACTTGTTGTGCTGTGGTCATCATGTCTGCTCGCCCCTCCCTTATGCACGCCCCCTCCCTTATGCACGGCCCCTCTCAGCCTGCTATAGTGCTGTGAGGCTGATTGCGTCATAAAGGGGCGGGGCTACCGTTATGCCGCGATTTAGCCCCGCCCCTTTATGACGAGATCAGCCTCACATCACTATAGCAGGCTGAGAGGGGCCGTGCATAAGGGAGGGGGAGAGCAGACATGATGAGCACCGCCCACACGTCCCATCACACACAGGGAGACGGCCTCATGTACGCTGGCATGTAAGTTTCTCAATTCATTATCGCACTTGTACTGCAGCCACTTAGCACACAACAACAGTGCTGCTAATGGTTTACTAGGGTGCAGGGGCACATATTAACAATGTATGAGGGTCATCAGAGGTGGTTGGTTCCTATGCAGATTACCGCAACCGCGCCGCAAGTGCGGCACAAGTGCGGCACAAGTGCGGCAGATGCGGCAGATGCGGTTTTCTCACCGCATCTGCCGCGAACGCGGGTAAGCCCGAGCCTGACTCGGGGTTAACGCTTCTGGTAGTGAATGTTAACCCCGAGTCAGGCTCGGGAATAACGCTAGGAAGGTTAAAGGTTTTTTTCCACAATTAATATATCACCTATCACTAGGACAGGGCAGAGTCCCTCATTGCTTCAAAAAGGAGATGGTCAAATCAAAACAACAGCAGGAAGAATTGGGTCTACATGATTTTTCAGTCTACATAAGTCAATAAGAATCAATTCACTGACAGCTGTATAGAGGGATATATAAGATCCTGTCTGCAGTCACCACTAGGGGGAGCTCCCTGTATCCAGGGATACATAAGATCCTGTCTGCAACCACCAATAGGGGGAGCTCCCTGTATACAGAGATACATGATAAGATCCTGTCAGCAGCCACCATTAGGGGGAGCGCCCTGTATACATAGATATATGATAAGATTCTGTCTGCAGTCACCACTAGGGGGAGCTCCCTGTATACAGAGATACATGATAAGATCCTATTTGCAGTCACCACTAGGGGGAGCTCCCTGTACACAGAGATACATGATAAGATCCTGTCTGCAGTCATCACTTATGGGAGCTCCCTGTATACAGAAATACATGATAAGATTCTGTCTGCGGCCATCACTAGGGGGAGCTCCCTGTATACAGAGATACATGATAAGATTCTGTCTACAGCCATCACTAGGGGGAGCTCCCTGCATAGAGATACATACAGTTGAATAGTATTATAATAGGCAGTTAGCACCCCCTAGTGGTGGAGCAGATGCACAACAAAAAACAAGTTTGAGACCTGATTAACTCTTTGCCTTCTGATCCGCTTTCCTTCTCCCATAATCTTGATTTGGTGGGCACCGTGCGGTGGGGTGTCAGGTTTCTCGCTCGTGTTCTAGGTTCACTTATGTGTCACGACTTTATTGATAAAACATTATTCTCAATGATTGAGCTGAAGGTGATCGATATCTCTCCATGGATCGTCTATATCAATACGCGTCATCAGAGCTGAGGTTCCAGAAATCCATGCGTTTGCTGCTAACATAACCTCTTACTGGGTCAGGTGTTGACTCCTAGGGTGGCTACCTCCAATAGGTGGCACTAGAGAGCTGGCGTTCTGCTCATTTACCTATCATATAGGATCATGCAATTTGGAGACCTGGATGGGTGAGGAAGAGCACCGGAGCGTCCGTGTCGTGACGGTAATAGTAATCATTTTACGTTGCACCAAAATTTGCAAAAATTCTTAAATCATAAATGATGCAGAAAAATCTCAAATTAGACAGAAAATAATGTATTTAGTATTTTAATTCATTCCGTGTCTTTTCAAGACCTCTGCTTGCTGTCAGTAAACAATGGACATTTTCACGGCTCGTCAGGCCTCGTCTGAGGTTTTGTTACAATTGTATCCTGATACATTGTAGCAAACTAGCAGAGATTTGTGAAGCTCACAGTGGATTGTCTACAGTGGATACAACTGTAACAAACCCTCAGCTGTGAGCAGGCCGAGCCGCATACAGCACTATGGTAAGTCTGGATTCGTTGTCTTGTGGGTGATACGTGCAGCTTTCCGCTCTTCCTTACTTCTTCTTGCCTCCTCCTCCTCCTCCTCCGCAGGTTGTCTCACCTGGGCGGCCAGCGATGCACCTACCCACAATGCAGGAAGCAGGAAGACCACAGACGCCACCGCAGGCTGCCCGGACTCCTCTGCAGGTATGTACACCCCATATAGGATATATCCTATAGAAATCCAGAAGCTGAAAACCCTGAAATATCACAGCTGAGGGTTTGTTACAACTGTAGACATTTCTTTTTACCTGCACTGACACACTGTAACAAACTATTAGGACGGCAGAGATTTGTGTTGCTATATTTGTACTTCAGCTCTGCACCTTTCTAGTTATAAGTGAATGGGAATGTTAATGGTTGAACGCTCCAGAAGACAAAAATCCGTCCTCACCCACAGCTGAGATTTTGGTGCAGTTTCATCAAGTCTGAACAATCCTCTGTGGTCTGAGCTGGATGACGAAACAATGTAAATAAACAATGTCGCCATGTAAGGCTCACAGAGGATTGTCTAGACTGGATACAATTGCAACAAATCCTCAGCTGTGAGAAGTATGTTATGTTTTGATTTATTCTTTGGACTGTTTGCTGTCAGTGAATGGGAACATTCTTGGAAAAAGCACAAATCTGCGCACTGTCCTAATAGTTTGTTACAGTGTATCAGTGCAGGTAGACTGGAAACAGTCAGGTCTGTACAGGGGTTTTCAGCCTCTGGAAATACAAGGGTCAATTGACAGCAAGCAGAGACCTAGAAATATTGGTGTGAGTGTAGGGGAGGTAGAGATTAGGGGCACTATAGGGGCACGGATGGTGCCAGTGGCCATTTTCAGCCCATCCCCCTCCTTACAGGTTTCGATCTCTTGCAGTTATGTTGGGTGTGAGGAGATGATTGTGTAGAATTATTAACAGGCGAGGAAACGACTCTGACATCTTGATCATTATACCTGGGAGATATCATCTGCAGATATGAAGGAGGAAGAAGGGAATATATACTCAGAAATACCCAACTGTGCCAAGGATGGAGGAGCGTTGGGATGATGGTCGCCCAATCTGGAGGATCAGGCCATGCCAGTATTACTATACAGTCACCATGATCAGTATTACTATATGGTCACCACTATTATTTGGTCACCATGGTCGATATTACTATATGGTCAGCATGGTCGGTATTACTACGCGGTCAAAGTGGCCGGGATTACAATACGGTCCCCATGGTCGGGATTACGATACGGTCCCCATGGTCGATATTACTACATAGTCACCATGGTCGGGATTACGATACGGTCCCCATGGTCGATATTACTATATGGTCAGCATGGTCGGTATTACTACGCGGTCAAAGTGGCCGGGATTACGATACGGTCCCCATGGTCGGGATTACGATACGGTCCCCATGGTCGGGATTACGATACGGTCCCCATGGTCGGGATTACGATACGGTCCCCATGGTCGGGATTACGATACGGTCCCCATGGTCGGGATTACGATACGGTCCCATGGTCGGGATTACGATACGGTCCCCATGGTCGGGATTACGATACGGTCCCCATGGTCGGGATTACGATACGGTCCCCATGGTCGGGATTACGATACGGTCCCCATGGTCGGGATTACGATACGGTCCCCATGGTCGGGATTACGATACGGTCCCCATGGTCGGGATTACGATACGGTCCCCATGGTCGGGATTACTATATAGTCACTGTGGTTGGCACCGCTGTTTAGCCATTGTGGCATTTCCATATTGTCACTATTGTTGGCATTACTGTACTTCCATTGAGGTATTATTCTGGGGTGACCTCCCTACAGATCATTCTTTCGTCATTGTGCTGCCACTACTACAATGTGGTGACTACAGCCGATGTCGTTATGTGGTCACCTTGATCAGTGCTATAGTAGGGTTACCACATGGCGTCATTAGATGGTTTCAATGCTGGCACTAATGTCTGCACTCGTATTGGCACTAGAACAAGATACAAAGAAGTAGAATATTTATCCTGCAGCAAAAGGTGCGGCCAAGGCACTGCTGGAAGCGATCACCATACAGTGAAGCCTGGAGCGTTCACCATAAACCAGAGCGACGTCCGGAGCATTCACCATACACCACGGCGACGTCCAGAGCGTTCACCATACACCACGGCGACATCCAGAGCGTTCACCATAAACCACGGCGACGTCCAGAGCGTTCACCATACACCACGGCGACGTCCAGAGCGTTCACCATACACCACGGCGACGTCCAGAGCGTTCACCATACACCACGGCGACGTCCGGAGCGTTCACCATACACCACGGCGACGTCCGGAGCGTTCACCATACACCACGGCGACGTCCGGAGCGTTCACCATACACCACGGCGACGTCCGGAGCGTTCACCATACACCACGGCGACGTCCGGAGCGTTCACCATACACCACGGCGACGTCCGGAGCGTTCACCATACACCACGGCGACGTCCGGAGCGTTCACCATACACCACGGCGACGTCCGTCTAAGTCGTTCACCATACACCACGGCGACGTCCGGAGCGTTCACCATACACCACGGCGACGTCCGGAGCGTTCACCATACACCACGGCGACGTCCGGAGCGTTCACCATACACCACGGCGACGTCCGGAGCGTTCACCATACACCACGGCGACGTCCGGAGCGTTCACCATACACCACGGCGACGTCCGGAGCGTTCACCATACACCACGGCGACGTCCGGAGCGTTCACCATACACCACGGCGACGTCCGGAGCGTTCACCATACACCACGGCGACGTCCGGAGCGTTCACCATACACCACGGCGACGTCCGGAGCGTTCACCATACACCACGGCGACGTCCGACGTCACCATACACACGCAGCCGAGCGTTCACCATACACCACGGCGACGTCCGGAGCGTTCACCATACACCACGGCGACGTCCGGAGCGTTCACCATACACCACGGCGACGTCCGGAGCGTTCACCATACACCACGGCGACGTCCGGAGCGTTCACCATACACCACGGCGACGTCCGGAGCGTTCACCATACACCACGGCGACGTCCGGAGCGTTCACCATACACCACGCGACGTCCGGAGCGTTCACCTACACCACGGCGACGTCCGGAGCGTTCACCATACACCACGGCGACGTCCGGAGCGTTCACCATACACCACGGCGACGTCCGGAGCGTTCACCATACACCACGGCGACGTCCGGAGCGTTCACCATACACCACGGCGACGTCCGGAGCGTTCACCATACACCACGGCGACGTCCGAGCGTCACAAGCGCAGTTCACCATACACCACGGCGACGTCCGGAGCGTTCACCATACACCACGGCGACGTCCGGAGCGTTCACCATACACCACGGCGACGTCCGGAGCGTTCACCATACACCACGGCGACGTCCGGAGCGTTCACCATACACACGACACCACGCGACGTCCGGAGCGTTCACCATACACCACGGCGACGTCCGGAGCGTTCACCATACACCACGGCGACGTCCGGAGCGTTCACCATACACCACGGCGACGTCCGGAGCGTTCACCATACACCACGGCGACGTCCGGAGCGTTCACCATACACCCCACGGCGACGTCCCGGGACGTCACCACTACACACGCGACGTCCGGAGCGTTCACCATACACCACGGCGACGTCCGGAGCGTTCACCATACACCACGACTCGGCGTCACCACCGGTCGGAGCGTTCACCATACACCACGGCGACGTCCGGAGCGTTCACCATACACCACGGCGACGTCCGGAGCGTTCACCATACACCACGGCGACGTCCGGAGCGTTCACCATACACCACGGCGACGTCCGAGCGTTACCATACACACGGCGACGTCGGAGCGTTCACCATACACCACGGCGACGTCCGGAGCGTTCACCATACACCACGGCGACGTCCGGCAAGCGTTCACCATACACCACGGCGACGTCCCGGAGCGTTCACCAATACACCACGGCGACGTCCGGAGCGTTCACCATACACCACGGCGACGTCCGGAGCGTTCACCATACACCACGGCGACGTCCGGTAGCGTTCACCATACACCACGGCGACGTCCGGAGCGTTCACCATACACCACGGCGACGTCCGGAGCGTTCACCATACACCACGGCGACGTCCGGAGCGTTCACCATACTCACACAGGCGACGCCCGAGCGTTCACCATACACCCGGACGTCCGAGCGTTCACCATACACCACGGCGACGTCCGGAGCGATTCACCATAAACCACGGCGACGTCCGGAGCGTTCACCATAAACCACGGCGACGTCCGGAGCGTTCACCATAAACCACAGCGACGTCCGGAGCGTTCACCATAAACCACAGCGACGTCCGGAGCGTTCACCATAAACCACAGCGACGTCCGGAGCGTTCACCATAAACCACAGCGACGTCCGGAGCGTTCACCATAAACCACAGCGACGTCCGGAGCGTTCACCATAAACCACAGCGACGTCCGGAGCGTTCACCATAAACCACAGCGACGTCCGGAGCGTTCACCATAAACCACAGCGACGTCCGGAGCGTTCACCATAAACCACAGCGACGTCCGGAGCGTTCACCATAAACCACAGCAACGTCCAGAGCGTTCACCATAAACCACAGCAACGTCCAGAGCGTTCACCATAAACCACAGCAACGTCCGGAGCGTTCACCATAAACCACAGCAACGTCCGGAGCGTTCTCCATAAACCACAGCGACGTCCGGAGCGTTCACCATAAACCACAGCGACGTCCGGAGCGTTCACCATAAACCACAGCGACGTCCGGAGCGTTCACCATAAACCACAGCGACGTCCGGAGTGTTCACCATAAACCACAGCTGTACCAAGGATGAAGGAGGGTTGGGATGATGGTCACCCAGTCTGGAGGATTAGGCCATGCCTGTATTACTATATGGTCACAATGGTCGGTATTACCGAGACGCCAGTCGTTTGTGTGTGAGCGATATGGTGCTGCTATGAATGACACAGACTTTTACGAATAGCGGTAAATGAACTCTTTTCAAAAAGATAAATTCAAACTTTGCAAAAGCGATATGGGCCCCAACAGCCCGATCACAGTGTGCAATGTACGCAGCCCGATCGCAGCGTGCAATGTACGCAGCCCGATCGCAGCGTGCAATGTACGCAGCCCGATCGCAGCGTGCAATGTACGCAGCCCGATCGCAGCGTGCAATGTACGCAGCCCGATCGCAGCGTGCAATGTACGCAGCCCGATCGCAGCGTGCAATGTACGCAGCCCGATCGCAGCGTGCAATGTACGCAGCCCGATCGCAGCGTGCAATGTACGCAGCCCGATCGCAGCGTGCAATGTACGCAGCCCGATCGCAGCGTGCAATGTACGCAGCCCGATCGCAGCGTGCAATGTACGCAGCCCGATCGCAGCGTGCAATGTACGCAGCCCGATCGCAGCGTGCAATGTACGCAGCCCGATCGCAGCGTGCAATGTACGCAGCCCGATCGCAGCGTGCAATGTACGCAGCCCGATCGCAGCGTGCAATGTACGCAGCCCGATCGCAGCGTGCAATGTACGCAGCCCGATCGCAGCGTGCAATGTACGCAGCCCGATCGCAGCGTGCAATGTACGCAGCCGATCACAGCGTGCAATGTACGCAGCCCGATCACAGCGTGCAATGTACGCAGCCCGATCACAGTGTGCAATGTACGCCGCCCGATCACAGTGTGCAATGTATGCCGCCCGATCACAGTGTGCAATGTATGCCGCCCGATCACAGTGTGCAATGTATGCCGCCCGATCACAGTGTGCAATGTATGCCGCCCGATCACAGTGTGCAATGTATGCAGCCCGATCACAGTGTGCAATGTATGCAGCCCGATCACAGTGTGCAATGTACGCAGCCCGATCACAGTGTGCAATGTACGCAGCCCGATCACAGTGTGCAATGTACGCAGCCCGATCACAGTGTGCAATGTATGCCGCCCGATCACAGTGTGCAATGTATGCCGCCCGATCACAGTGTGCAATGTATGCCGCCCGATCACAGTGTGCAATGTATGCAGCCCGATCACAGCGTGCAATGTATGCCGCCCGATCACAGTGTGCAATGTATGCCGCCCGATCACAGTGTGCAATGTATGCAGCCCGATCACAGCGTGCAATGTATGCAGCCCGATCACAGTGTGCAATGTATGCAGCCCGATCACAGTGTGCAATGTACGCAGCCCGATCACAGTGTGCAATGTATGCCGCCCGATCACAGTGTGCAATGTATGCAGCCCCAGGGAACCCACGTACCTGTTTTGCAGAGCGGGAGCACAACTATCCCAGACTAAACCAACCCCACCCTTACCCCGTACAGGGCCTACCCAGGCTCTTACTGCACGTGTTCCCCTCAGGATATAACCTTACACCCCCCTCACACGCTATATACAAAATATGTCGGGATCCCTGATTCCCTTATATAAATCTATCCCACAACCTAATTACAGCAAATGCAGTTTTGCCTCCTGCATGAGGTGAAATCTCTTTAATTGGTAATGTAGTGTACAGGGTGTCGGTCACTTCACCCTAACAATCAGCCCCTGAGGTATATAGGATCTTCCTCACACGGGGCACAGCCCGGTATAACAGGGATGGTGATCGCTCTCTCAGTTCTATGGTGTCATCCACGTTCGGCCTCTCTGTGTCTCACACTCGTGAACATCTCAATATTCAATATCTTGTCTAGACCAGGCCTGGTCGCTCTCTCCTCAGGACACACACAATAGTCCTATGTAGTTTCTGACTATCCCTATATAGTGACCGGTCAATCCTATGTACTCACATAACACGGCTTATCTTCAGTCCACGGTGTAGATCGAGCCCTTGAATAATTCTAGCACGGTTCTAGCCAGGCGCCGTCCTTCCATAGATCCACGACCCTCAGAACGGCCGACACGTCTTCTTCTGTGTAGGATTTACCTCAGGAATCTGTCTCGGTCACTTTACCTCAGGAGACACTGACTAAAAATCACTTCCTGGTTCCAGATCTTTCTACTCGTGTCCACTGATGACCTCCAGTGGCCGAACTGAGTTACTACAGATCGGTTATATTAACAGTGTTGAACTTAATATTAGAAATACATTTCAGCATCTTACAAAGCGTTGGGATGATGGTCAGCCAGTCTGGAGGATCAGGCCATGCCTGTATTACTATATGGTCACAATGGGTTGGTATTACCCTAAGGTCATGATAGTTGTTACTATACAGTCACCACCATCGGTTGTTATACTACACAGTCACCATGGTCTGTCACATTATACTATATAGTCACTGTGGTTGGCACCGCTGTTTAGCCATTGTGGCATTTCCATATTGTCACTATTGTTGGCATTACTATACTTCCATTGAGGTATTATTCTGGGGTGACCTCCCTACAGATTATTCTTTGGTCATTGTGCTGCCACTACTACAATGTGATGACTACAGCCGATGTCGTTATGTGGTCACCTTGGTCAGTGTTATTGTAGGGTTACCACATGGCGTCATTAGATGGTTTCAATGCTGGCACTAATGTCTGCACTCGTATTGGCATTAGAACAAGATACAAGGAAGTAGAATATTTGTCCTGCACAAAAGGTGCGGCCGAGGCAATGCTGGAAGCGATCACCATACAGTGAAGCCTGGAGCGTTCACCATAAACCACAGCGACATCCAGAGCGTTCACCATAAACCACAGCAACATCCAGAGCGTTCACCATAAACCACAGCGACATCCAGAGCGTTCACCATAAACCACAGCGACATCCAGAGCGTTCACCATAAACCACAGCAACATCCAGAGCGTTCACCATAAACCACAGCGACATCCAGAGCGTTCACTATAAACCACAGCGACGTCCGGAGCGTTCACCATAAACCACAGCGACATCCAGAGCGTTCACTATAAACCACAGCAATGTCTGGAGCGTTCACCATAAACCACAGCGACATCCAGAGCGTTCACCATAAACCACAGCGATGTCTGGAGCGTTCACCATAAACACAAGCGATGTCTGGAGCGTTCACCATAAACACACAGCGACATCCAGAGCGTTCACCATAAACACAGTGAATGTCTGGAGCGTTCACCATAAACCACAGCGACATCCAGAGCGTTCACCATAAACCACAGCGACATCCAGAGCGTTCACCATAAACCACAGCGACATCCAGAGCGTTCACCATAAACCACAGCGACATCCAGAGCATTCACCATAAACCACAGCGACATCCAGAGCGTTCACCATAAACCACAGCGACATCCAGAGCATTCACCATAAACCACGGCGACATCCAGAGCGTTCACCATAAACCACAGACGACATCCGAGCGTTCACCATAAACCACAGCGACATCCAGAGCGTTCACCATAAACCACAGCGACATCCAGAGCGTTCACCGTAAACCACAGCGACATCCAGAGCGTTCACCATAAACCACAGCGACATCCAGAGCTTTCACCATAAACCACAGCGACATCCAGAGCGTTCACCATAAACCACAGCGACATCCAGAGCGTTCACCATAAACCACAGCAACATCCAGAGCGTTCACCATAAACCACAGCGACATCCAGAGCGTTCACCATAAACCACAGCGACATCCAGAGCGTTCACCATAAACCACAGCGACATCCAGAGCGTTCACCATAAACTACAGCGACATCCAGAGCGTTCACCATAAACCACAGCGACATCCAGAGCGTTCACCATAAACCACAGCGACATCCAGAGCATTCACCATAAACCACGGCGACGTCCAGAGCGTTCACCATAAACCACAGCGAGTCTGGAGCGTTCACCATAAACCACAGCGACAGCCAAGCGTTCACCATAAACCACAGCGACATCCAGAGCGTTCATCATAAACCACAGCGACATCGGAGCGTTCACCATAAACCACAGCGACATCCAGAGCGTTCACCATAAACCACAGCGACATCCAGAGCGTTCACTATAAACCACAGCGATGTCTGGAGCGTTCACCATAAACCACAGCGACATCCAGAGCGTTCACCATAAACCACAGCGACATCCAGAGCGTTCATCATAAACCACAGCGACATCCAGAGCGTTCACCATAAACCACAGCAACATCCAGAGCATTCACCATAAACCACAGCGACATCCAGAGCGTTCACCATAAACCACAGCGATGTCTGGAGCGTTCACCGTAAACCACGGAGATGTCAGGTGCATTCACCATACACCATCGCAACAGAGTTCATCATGAACCACGGTGACGTACGATGCGTTCACCATAAACCACAGCAATGTCCACAGCGTTCACCATACACCACGGCGACGTCCGGAGCGTTCATCATGAACCACGGTGACGTACGATGCGTTCACCTAAACCACAGCAAGTCCACAGCGTTCACCATACACCACAGCAATGTCTGGAGTGTTCACCATACACCACGGCAATGTCCGGAGTGTTCACCATAAACCCTGGTGACGTTCGTAAAGTTCACTGTAAAGTTTCCTGGGGGTCGGGGCGTCTCCTTTTCTCGGGGGGCTCTGACTTATATGAAGCCTCTAGAAAGGGGATACGATACAACAGAATCCTTCCCAGCAGCTTGTTGATGGTTTCCAGGGAGCCAAAAAACTCAAGTTATTATCAATGAGGTAAACAGAAAAGCGAGACCCATACTGTAGATTTGGTTTTACTGCGGTCGTCGTGGTAACAGGAGACCATGTAAACACCAGGCTTCGGGCCTAATGCAAATGTCAATCCCATCTATTTCCGCTGACACATAAGGAACTGTCACCACGAGAGCAGAGTTTACAGTCATCAGGATTTCCTTCATTTTAGGGAGAAATTAATTTTATTTCTTTTTACAGTTTTGGGAAAACCTAAGTTTCAGGATTGTGAGGTTTTGGCGAGGCGGCGGCCATCTTGTAATACTGTTGTATTTCTCTCTTGATTGATGTGAAGGTGACGCGATAACGGAGACGGCCTCACCCTCCGCACGATGAGCGGCAATAATATCGAACAACAGCTGCAAGACCAGTGGAACGATGTGCTGGGCCGCCTCGCCACCAAGCAGATGTTCCAGTCAGACTGGGATATCGCCGCTTTTGTCATTTTCTTTACTTTCATAGGTGAGAATTATTTCTTTATTATGTATAATCAAACTGTGAGCGGATTAGAGACCAAGATAGAGGAAACACTGAGCGCCTCAGGGGATAACATAGGGAGCGAGGCTGAGAAAGATGGAGGAAACACTGAGCGCCTCAGGGGATAACCTAGGGACCAAGAGCAAGATAGAGGAAACACTGAGCGCCTCAGGGGATAACATAGGGACCAAGAGCAAGATGGAGGAAACACTGAGCGTCTCAGGGGATAACATAGGGACCAAGAGCAAGATGGAGGAAACACTGAGCGCCTCAAGGGATAACATAGGGGGCAAGTGTGAGCAAGATGGAGGAAACACTGAGCACCTCAGAGGATAACATAGGGACCAAGAGCAAGATGGAGGAAACACTGAGCACCTCAGGGGATAACATAGGGACCAAGAGCAAGATGGAGGAAACACTGAGCACCTCAGGGGATAACATAGGGACTAAGAGCAAGATGGAGGAAACACTGAGCACCTTAAGGGATAAGATAGGGAGCGAGGCTGAGAAAGATGGAGGAAACATTGAGCGCATCAGGGGATAACATAGGGCCAGAGTGTGAGCAAAATGGAGGAAACACTGAGCGCAACAGGGGATAACATAGGGACAGAGTGTGAGCAAGATGGAGGAAACACTGAGCGCCTCAGGGGATAACATAGGGACAGAGTGTGAGCAAAATGGAGGAAACACTGAGTGCCTCAGAGGATAACATAGGGACCAAGAGCAAGATGGAGGAAACACTGAGCCCATCAAGGGATAACATAGGGACCAAGTGTGAGCAATATGGAGAAAACACTGAGCGCCACAGGGGATAACATAGGGACCTAGTAATGAGCAAGATGGAGGAAACACTGAGCGCCTCAGGGGATAACATAGGGACCGAGTGTAAGCAAGATGGAGGAAACACTGAGCGCCTCAGGGGATAACATAGGGACAGAGTGTGAGCAAGATGGAGGAAACACTGAGCGCCTCAGGGGATAACATAGGGACCAAGTGTGAGCAAGATGGAGGAAACACTGAGCGCCTCAGGGTATAACATAGGGACCAAGTGTGAGCAAGATGGAGGAAACACTGAGCACCTCAAGGGATAACATAGGGAGCAAGGCTGAGAAAGATGGAGGAAACACTGAGTGCCTCATAGGATAACAGGACCAAGAGCAAGATGGAGGAAACACTGAGCACCTCAGAGGATAACATAGGGACAGAGTGTGAGCAAAATGGAGGAAACACTGAGTGCCCCAGAGGATAACATAGGGACCAAGAGCAAGATGGAGGAAACACTGAGCCCATCAAGGGATAACATAGGGACCAAGTGTGAGCAATATGGAGAAAACACTGAGCGCCACAGGGGATAACATAGGGACCTAGTAATGAGCAAGATGGAAACACTGAGCGCCTCAGAGGATAACATAGGGACCTAGTAATGAGCAAGATGGAGGAAACACTGAGCGCCTCAGGGGATAACATAGGACAGAGTGTGAGCAAGATGGAGGAAACACTGAGCGCCTCAGGGGATAACATAGGGACAGAGTGTGAGCAAGATGGAGGAAACACTGAGCCCCACAGGGGATAAAACAGGGACAGAGTGTGAGTAAGATGGAGGAAACGCAGAGCGCCTCAAGGGATAACATAGGGACAGAGTGTGAGCAAGATGGAGGAAACACTGAGTGCCTCAGAGGATAACATGGGGACAAGGGCAAGCAAGATGGAGGAAACACTGAGCACCTCAGGGGATAACATAGGGACCAAGCATGAGCAAGATGGAGGATCGCCTCAGCGGATAACATATGGACCAAGAGCAAGATGGAGGAAACACTGAGCGACATTGGGGATAATATAGGGACAAGGGCTAGCAAAATGGAGGAAACACTGAGCGCATCAGAGGATAACATAGAGAGCAAGGCTGAGAAAGATGGAGGAAACACTGATCGCCTCAGGGGATTACATATGGACCGAGTGCGAACATGATGGAGAAAACACTGAGCGCCACAGGGGATAACATAGGGACCTAGTAATGAGCAAGATGGAAACACTGAGCGCCTCAGAGGATAACATAGGGACCTAGTAATGAGCAAGATGGAGGAAACACTGAGCGCCTCAGGGGATAACATAGGGACAGAGTGTGAGCAAGATGGAGGAAACACTGAGCGCCTCAGGGGATAACATAGGGACAGAGTGTGAGCAAGATGGAGGAAACACTGAGCCCACAGGGGATAAAACAGGGACAGAGTGTGAGTAAGATGGAGGAAACGCAGAGCGCCTCAAGGGATAACATAGGGACAGAGTGTGAGCAAGATGGAGGAAACACTGAGTGCCTCAGAGGATAACATGGGGACAAGGGCAAGCAAGATGGAGGAAACACTGAGCACCTCAGGGGATAACATAGGGACCAAGCATGAGCAAGATGGAGGATCGCCTCAGCGGATAACATATGGACCAAGAGCAAGATGGAGGAAACACTGAGCGACATTGGGGATAATATAGGGACAAGGGCTAGCAAAATGGAGGAAACACTGAGCGCATCAGAGGATAACATAGAGAGCAAGGCTGAGAAAGATGGAGGAAACACTGATCGCCTCAGGGGATTACATATGGACCGAGTGCGAACATGATGGAGGAAACACTGAGCACCTCAGGGGATAACATAGGGACCGAGTGTGAGCAAGATGAAGGAAACACTGAGCGCCTAAGGGGGTAACATAGAGAGCAAGGCTGAGAAAGATGGAGGAAATACTGATTGCCTCAGGCAATATGGACCGAGAGCGAACAAGATGGAGGAAACACTGAGCACCTCAGGGGATAACATAGGGACAGAGTGTGAACAAGATGGAGGAAACACTGAGCACCTCAAGGGATAACATAGGGACCGAGTGTGAGCAAGATGGAGGAAACACTGAGCACCTCAGGGAATAACATAGGGACCGAGTGTGAGCAAGATGGAGGAAACACTGAGCACCTCAGGGGATAACATAGGGACAGAGTGTGAGCAAGATGGAGGAAACACTGAGCGCCTCAGGGTATAACATAGGGACCAAGTGTGAGCAAGATGGAGGAAACACTGAGCACCTCAGGGGATAACATAGGGACCAAGAGCAAGATGGAGGAAACACTGAGCACCACAGGGTATAACATAGATTGCAAGGCTGAGAAAGATGGAGGAAACACTGAGCACCTCAGGGGATAACATATGGACCGAGTGTGAGCAAGATGGAGGAAACACTGAGCGCCTCAGGGGATAACATATGGACAGAGTGTGAGCAAGATGGAGGAAACACTAAGCACCTCAGGGGATAACATAGGGACAGAGTGTGAGCAAAATGGAGGAAACACTGAGCGCCTTAGGGGATAACATAGGGACCGAGTGTGAGCAAGATGGAGGAAACACTGAGCGCCTCAGGGGATAACATAGGGACCGAGTGTGAGCAAGATGGAGGAAACACTAAGCACCTCAGGGGATAACATATGGACCGAGTGTGAGCAATATGGAGGAAACACTGAGCGCCTCAGGGGATAACATAGGGACCGAGTGTGAGCAAGATGGAGGAAACACTGAGCGCCTCAGGGGATAACATAAGGACCAAGAGCAAGATGGAGGAAACACTGAGCACCTCAGGGGATAACATAGGACAGAGGTGAGCAAGATGGAGGAGGAAACACTGAGCACCTCAGGGGATAACATAAGGACCAAGAGCAAGATGAAGGAAACACTGAGCGTCATAGAGGATAATATAGGGACAAGGGCGAGCAAGATGGAGGAAACACTGAGCGCCTCAGGGGATAATATTTTTGCACAAAATCTTTTGATCGTTTCGCACTGGATACAATCAGCCGTCACGTTATTGTGTCTCGTGTGGACCCATCTGTCATCCATCCTTCTCTCCCCAGGGCTCATCCTCCTCCTCATCCTCCTCGTCCTCATCAGATGCTGTTGCTGCTGTTGTTGTGACTGCGATTCCCAAGTTGACAAGGTATCACAAGTCTGTGCCTGCCGCCGGCTCCCCGCTGACCGAGCTGTCATCCCCGCTAAGATGCTCATTGCATCCAATCAATTCCTGGCGTACACAGAGAAACAACATGAAAACCTTGGCGGGTGGAGGAGACACTTTCCCCGTTGGCTGCCATAGTGGATTAGGTCCTGACACTTCAGGAAAATCAAACTTTATGTTTTACGAGACGACATCTTCAGAAAACATCAACAGTACAATACAGAGCCAAAATAATACCCCCATATAGTGCTCAAATAACATGTACGGTAATACCCATGTGAGTAACTGCCATACTGTACCCAACTACTATGGTAGTAGAATAAGGAAGCCAAACAATATAACCATAAAATGCCTGAAAACTGCACAGTAGAGCACACAATTAGTATCGTCATACAGCCCAAAATAACTTCAGGATACAGTCCGCAATAACACCGCCATACATCACCCAATAGCAGTGGAAAAGATCGAAAAGTAAGATCAATATACTGTGCAAAATATTAGAAGCCCCTCCAAATATTACCGCCATACAGTACCAAATAAAGTACCAAAATAAAGAGCATTCACATAATACCGCCACACAGTGCCATATACCTGTAGAATAAAACACCAGGTACCACTAGATAGTTTTACCCTAACAGCAAAATAAACCGCTCGTGTAATACTACCAAACATTCCCAAATAAAATGTATCATGTAATACCGCCATACAGTGCCCAAAACAGGTACAATACCAACAATACTGTGTAAAGCATATGCAGAATAGTGCACCCGTGTAATAACCTCATACAGTGCAAAATCTTCCCCCAATATATGGCCCATCACAGTGGAGCAGTAATACAGCCAGATGAAGAATAGAGCACCAACATACAACTGCCATATAGTGTCATGCAACATAATAGAATGCCCATATAATATGATCTTACAATGTGAGAAATGGAAGAAAAGAACGTCCATGTAATGCAAATGTCATACAAACCCCAAGAATACCGCAAAACAATAACCCGAATAATGCCATCATCTGGTGCCAAAATAACAATACAGCGTACAGTAGTGCCCAAGTGTTACCTACATAGAGTCCACAGATCGCTCCACATCAGAATGCTCAAATCAACTCATCTTACTCCACTCTCCCCATACAGAACACGTGCATGCTCAGCCCAACTGAGAGCGCATGTATATAGGGGGAGCAGGAGGAAAAGCTGAAGGGTACTAAAAATGCAGAAGTGCCGCCACATCTCTGATACATACAGCACAATGGTATCACAGGCTGACTTATCTCCGATAAACAGGACAGGAAAATGACTGCGATATCTGTACTGTAATAATGTGTAATCAAATAAGAGATAATGGCATATAGTATCTCACTGACGATAACGAAGAGACAAAAGGGTGTGAAAGGCAGAACAGTACAGGGACACAATGAAGAGACGGTATTATAGTAGTTATATTCTTGTAGATAGGAGTAGTATCATAGTAGTTATATTCTTGTATATAGGGGCAGTATTATAGTAGTTATATTCTTGTATATAGGAGCAGTATTATAGTAGTTATATTCTTGTACATAGGAACAGTATTATAGTAGTTATATTCTTGTACATAGGGGAAGTATTATAGTAGTTATATTCTTGTACATAGGAACAGTATTATAGTAGTTATATTCTTGTACATAGGGGCAGTATTATAGTAGTTATATTCTTGTACATAGGAGCAGTATTATAGTAGTTATATTCTTGTATATAGGGCCTGTATTATAGTAGTTATATTCTTGTACATAGGAGCAGTATTATAGTAGTTATATTCTTGTATATAGGAGCAGTATTATAGTAGTTATATTCTTGTATATAGGAGCAGTATTATAGTAGTTATATTCTTGTATATAGGAGCAGTATTATAGTAGATATATTCTTGTATATAGGGGCAGTATTATAGTAGTTATATTCTTGTACATAGGAACAGTATTATAGTAGTTATATTCTTGTACATAGGAGTAGTATTATAGTAGTTATATTCTTGTACATAGGGCCTGTATTATAGTAGTTATATTCTTGTACATAGGAGCAGTATTATAGTAGTTATATTCTTGTATATAGGAGCAGTATTATAGTAGTTATATTCTTGTATATAGGAGCAGTATTATAGTAGTTATATTCTTGTACATAGGAGCAGTATTATAGTAGTTATATTCTTGTACATAGGAGTAGTATTATAGTAGTTATATTCTTGTACATAGGAGCAGTATTATAGTAGTTATATTCTTGTATATAGGGCAGTATTATAGTAGTTATATTCCTGTACATAGGAGCAGTATTATAGTAGTTATATTCTTGTACATAGGAGCAGTATTATAGTAGTTATATTCTTGTATATAGGGGCAGTATTATATAGTATTATATTCCTGTACATAGGAGCAGTATTATAGTAGTTATATTCTTGTACATAGGAGCAGTATTATAGTAGTTATATTCTTGTATATAGGGGCAGTATTATAGTAGTTATATTCTTGTATATAGGAGCAGTATTATAGTAGTTATATTCTTGTACATAGGGGCAGTATTATAGTAGTTATATTCTCATATATAGGAGCAGTATTATAGTAGTTATATTCTTGTATATAGGAGCAGTATTATAGTATGTTATATTCTTGTACATAGGGGCAGTATTATAGTAGTTATATTCTTGTACATAGGGCAGTATTATAGTAGTTATATTCTTGTATATAGGGGGCAGTATTATAGTAGTTATATTCTTGTACATAGGGGCAGTATTATAGTAGTTATAGTCTTGTATATAGGGGCGGTATTATAGTAGTTATATTATTGTATATAGGAGCAGTATTTATATAGTTATATTCTTGTACATAGGGGCAGTATTATAGTAGTTATATTCTTGTATATAGGGGCAGTATTATAGTAGTTATATTCTTGTATATAGGGGCAGTATTATAGTAGTTATATTCTTGTATATAGGGGCAGTATTATAGTAGTTATATTCTTGTATATAGGAGCAGTATTATAGTAGTTATATTTTGTATATAGGGAGCAGTATTATAGTAGTTATATTCTTGTATATAGGAGCAGTATATAGTAGTTATATTCTTGTATATAGGAGCAGTATTATAGTAGTTATATTCTTGTACATAGGGGCAGTATTATAGTAGTTATATTCTTGTATATAGGGGCAGTAATTATTAGTATTTATATTCTTGTTATATAGGGGCAGTATTATAGTAGTTATATTCTTGTACATAGGGGCAGTATTATAGTAGTTATATTCTTGTACATAGGGGCAGTATTATAGTAGTTATATTCCTGTACATAGTAGTATTATAGTAGTTATATTCTTGTACCTAGGGGCAGCATTATAGTAGTTATATTCTTGTATATAGGGCAGTATTATAGTAGTTATATTCTTGTATATTGGAGCAGTATTATAGTATATTCTTGTATGTAGGGGCAGTATTATAGTAGTTATATTCTTGTACATAGGGGCAGTATTATAGTAGTTATATTCTTGTACATAGGAGCAGTATTATAGTAGTTATATTCTTGTACATAGGGGCAGTATTATAGTAGTTATATTCTTGTATATAGGGGCAGTATTATAGTAGTTATATTCTTGTACATAGGAGCAGTATTATAGTAGTTATATTCTTGTACATAGGGGCAGTATTATAGTAGTTATATTCTTGTATATAGGGGCAGTATTATAGTAGTTATATTCTTGTACATAGGGGCAGTATTATAGTAGTTATATTCTTGTATATAGGAGCAGTATTATAGTAGTTATATTCTTGTACATAAGGGCAGTATTATAGTAGTTATATTCTTGTACATAGGGGCAGTATTATAGTAGTTATATTCTTGTATATAGGAGCAGTATTATAGTAGTTATATTCTTGTACATAAGGGCAGTATTATAGTAGTTATATTCTTGTATATAGGAGCAGTATTATAGTAGTTATATTCCTGTACATAGTAGTATTATAGTAGTTATATTCTTGTACCTAGGGGGCAGCATTATAGTAATATTTCATTCTTTTTACAGAGGAAATATAAACAGAAGGTTGGAGTTGACAATCTCGCTATGGAGCCGTAATCTCACCCATTCCTGGATTATCAGATGATGGAGACAATGACCCTGAACCCCTGAGGTTTTCTCCTGTGATGTGATTTCAGTGACTGATCTGATTTCTAGGGATTATTGATCATATATTGGATGTTATCACTTTTTATGAATAGTTGATTATAGTTTAGCTGGAAGAGGATATTGATCATGATTGCTGCTGCCATCCCCTCATTCACCACCAGAGGGCCCCGTCCTCTGCCCCTCCATTGCTGTACACTGTGATTTCCACATGATTCCTTCTTTGTTTCCTTCCTTTGAGTCTTGTAAGAATATCACTATTTCAGTTTGGTTTTTTTCTCCGCTCACATCCAGAGCTGCAATGGTCCATCACTGGGGCTCAGATGTTCTGTGCGGTCACACGAGGGGTGAAGATAAATTACTGGTAGTGTTAGATTATAAATACAGCATTACATTTTAAGAGATTTAAAAAAAAAAAAACAGCAAATATACCGTATATAACTTATTGTAACTGATGAAAAATAAAGTTTTTAAAACGTTATTTTTTTTACAATTTCTATGAAAAGACAAGGAGTGACGCTGTGATGGGAGGACCCCACCTTTCTTCCATTACTCTTTATAGGCCCCATAGATCAGTGCAGGGGTCACTTTATGGGACAACATGTCTCACGCAGGAGTTTTCACTTGTTTTCTGCGTCCTTTAATCTGTGGATATCACTCTATATATATATATATATATATATATTATAATATATATATATATATATATATAATATATATATATATATATATATAATATATATATATATATATATATAATTATTATATATATATATATAGGCAGTTCCATTGTCTCAGAGGTTCAGGATGCTGCTGTTCCTATCCACCATGCTTTACACTGCATCTCCACCTAAGCAGAACACAATGATGATCAATGACTCCAGCCTAGTTGTTTTGCATATTAGGCATTTAAGATCTACCTTCTGTTTCCTCAGAGATTCAGGATGCTGTTCTTTCCGTCCACCATGCTTTACACTGCATCTCTACTGCACTAGGACAAGTTAGGATCAGTAACTAATATTTATTTAGCTGCATTGCCTATAAGTGCAGAATATACTTTCCATCTAATCATATCAGGATGCAACTTTAAGCCTCCCCCCTCCATGTATGTGCTGATCAGAGGAGACTCAATAATGAAGAGAGGTCTCAATAAGAAGAAAGACTCAAAAAGAAGAAAAGGGCCTCAAGGTGGGGGAGCCTCAATAGAGGAGGGAGAGGAGCCTCAATAAAGGGGGAGACTCAATAAAGGAGGGAGAGGAGCCTCAATAAAGGGGGAGACTCAAAGGAGAGGGGGGAGCCTCAATAAAGGAGAGAGAGGAGCCTCAATAAAGGAGAGAGAGGAGCCTCAATAAAGGGGGAACCTCAATAAAGGAGAGAGTGGAGCCTCAATAAAGAAGAGGAGCCTCAATAAGGGGAGGGGAGCCTCAATAAAGAAGAGGAGCCTCAATAAAAGGAGAGAGAGGAGCCTCAATAAAAGGAGAGAGAGGAGCCTCAATAAAAGGAGAGAGAGGAGCCTCAATAAAGGAGAGAGGAGGAGCCTCAATAAAGGAGAGAGAGGAGCCTCAATAAAAGGAGAGGAGGAGCCTCAATAAAGGGGGAACCTCAATAAAGGAGAGAGTGGAGCCTCAATAAAGAAGAGGAGCCTCAATAAGAAGAGGGGAGCCTCAATAAAGGAGAGAGAGGAGCCTCAATAAAGGAGAGGGGTAGCCTCAATAAAGGAGAGAGAGGAGCCTCAATAAAGGGGGAACCTCAATAAATGAGAGAGTGGAGCCTCAATAAAGAAGAGGAGCCTCAATAAGGGAGGGGAGCCTCAATAAAGGAGGGCGAGGAGCCTCAATAAAGGAGGGAGAGGGAGCCTCAATAAAAGAGAGGGGAAAGCATCAATAAAAGAGAGGGGGAGCCTCAATAAAAGGAGGAGAGGAGCCTCAATAAAAGAGAGTGGGGAGCCTCAATAAAGGAGGAAGAGGAGCCTCAATAAGGGGAGGGGAGCCTCAATAAAGGAGGGAGAGGAGCCTCAATAAAGGAGGGAGAGGAGCCTCAATAAAGAGAGGGGGAGCCTCAATAAAAGGAGGAGAGGAGCCTCAATAAAAGAGAGGGGAGCCTCAATAAAGAGGAAGAGGAGCCTCAATAAGGGAGGGAGCCTCAATAAAGGAGGAGAGGAGCTCAATAAAAGAGAGGGGGAGCCTCAATAAAAGGAGGAGAGGAGCCTCAATAAAAGAGAGTGGGGAGCCTCAATAAAGGAGAAGAGGAGCCTCAATAAGGGGAGGGGAGCCTCAATAAAGGAGGGAGAGGAGCCTCAATAAAAGAGAGCGGGGAGCCTTATTAAAGGAGGAAGAGGAGCCTCAATAAAGGGGTATCCTCAATAAAGAAGAGGAGCCTCAATAAGGAGAGAGAGGAGCCTCAGTAAAGATGGGAAGCTTCAGTAAGGAAGAGGAGCCTCAATAGGGTGGAGCCTTAATAAGGAGAGGAGCCTCAATAAGGAGAGGAGCCTCAATAAGGAGAGGAGCCTCAATAAGGAAGGGGAGCCTTAATAAAGTGGAGGAGTATCAATAAGAAGGAGCCTCAATAAAGGGAAGGAGTATCAATAAGGAGGAGTAGCCTCAATAAGAAGGAGTTTATGCACAAAGCAGAAAAGTAGGACACGAGCAGTTGTGAAATGAGAGGTTATTATTGCTGTGGATGAAAAGCAGAAAATGTCATTATGGTGAATCCGTCACTCAGTGAATCCTCCGCCGTCATGTGATGATCACACAGATCTGATCTCTAAAAGATGGAAATTAGTTTTGTATTAACCGCTTCTTGGCTGGAAGTGAACAATTAGCGCTCGCGCCTGTATCGGTCATGTGACGCTCACATTGAACCCCACAACCTTCTACACGATGCAGATCACAAAAGCACAAGGTGCCTTAAAGGGGTCCTCCACCCATTTGAAGGGGTTGTATTACTTGGACAGTAAAAGTGCCCTGATGACACCTGTGATCACAGGGATCACTGGTTACTGGGATCCCGACCTGTGATCAGCTGTCATCTATGAACGAATAAAGCAGTAAGAGTTCCCTGCAGCACCCTACAGGAGAAATCAAGCATTACACAATTCTCATAGTAATGCATAGACCAAAACGTTCCACACCTAACACAAAAAAGGGATTATCTCAACTAGATCACCCCTTTAAGAGATCGGACCGAGCACACGAATGGGTGAGGGGTGGAAGGATGGCGCAGTTACGTTTTAGGACCCAGATAATAACATTTCTTCTTCGTTTCATGCCTATATAAAGGGACAGCCCTTCCCTCACCTCGGCTCAACCCTTAATTACTGGCGGATCCTTGTTAATTATGTTATTTTGGGATGACTGGATTTCACAGATGATGATGATGTTGATGAATACAAGTCCAGGCACCAGAGAACCAGGGCTGCACTTTCTGCATTCACCAGCAGGTGGTGCAAGAGAGACCAAGAGTCAACCAGTGCAGGACTGGGAATCGAGGGCTCAGATCAGGGTAGGGGAGGAGGTAAAAGTGAGAGATCGAGCTGCAAATCAAAGGTCAGCGGTGACAGAGGAGCAGGAATGTGGAGGAGGTGGGAGAAATATCATATGCCAGTGTCAATTATCCACGAGGGTGCTGTAATAAAACCCGTTATACCTGATTGCCAAGGAAAAGCCAAAAATTCCTCTTAAGATGTGATTGGAGACAGATTTGTCAGCGGTCCCTCTGTTCCTGCTCATAATTTAGTATGGCAATTTTATTAAGGGGGTTATTAAACCATGAAATGGCGCCACCCCTGTCTACAGGTTGTGTGTGGTACTGCAGCTCAGCCACATACACTTTTATAGAGCTGAGGTGCAATACCAGACCCAACCTGGACACAGGGGCGGTGCCGTTTTGTCTTTTCTAATGCTGGATAACCCCTTTAAGTTATCTGATCAATACCATCTACATCTGATCCTGTATAGAAAAGTGTAATTCTAACTTTAAAAAGGTCAAAAAAAGACCTAATATATATAATATAAAATATATGATATATTGTATATATTTATTACTGGTTTTTTTTGTACATAGCAAACTCTCCAGCCAAGCCAGATGATATAATTGTCCATACCTGCAGCCACCACTAGATGGAGCCCACACACTCTGTGCTAGTCTCCAGTAGTGAGCTCCCTCTAGTGGTGGCTGTAGGAACAGCACATACATAACAATGGCAGCGCGCAGCTGTCACACTTGTCTGGATTTTTGAATGTTTTTTTGTATATCAGCCCATAGTCTGCACCCGCCTTCTTCCCCCCTGCTCCTTTGTAATCCACCTTTGTTTTGCTCTCGTGGGATCAGGTGCAACTTCAGGACCGGAGACAATAAAAGATTCATAAGCGGAAACTCTTCTCTTTTATTTCAAGCACTTTTCCATTACACAATTTACAAAAGGAAGAACTGGGGTGGAGGGGGGGGGGGGTACAGTGAAGGTGACCATGAATAATGTGGAGCAGTCGGGGGAGGGGGGCACAGGCGTCAACTTGTTCCATATGGCTAAATAGAGACAGCTGTAGTGGATATAAAAGGACAGACAGAATAAGAATGACAATCAATAGGAAAAAAACAACAACTAACTGGCGCCACCTGGTGTCAGAATATGGTAACTGCAATAGTCTACAAAGACGGCGCCATCCTGTGACAAAGCGAGTGAACAGCAATAGATGTAAAAGGTTTCTGAGCCTTTTTAGAAAAAAAAAAAAAAAAATATAATAATAATGCGCATGCTCTGGAGTTTCCATAACATCCTGCTGCCATGGCAACCCCAGAGCATGCTCGATATTTGCACTTTCCAGCATTTATAGCTATGAATGACAGCGTCTCCCTGGTGCATAGCGTGCACAGGAGTCTTGGACAGCTGGGTGACCCCCACGGTGGGTGCGGTGGCCATATCGGGGGTCTCACAGCTGTCCCTGTAACAGATCAGACCCGGTTTGGTCCCATATTGCACTGAGAATGTGGACAATTTCCCTTGTTTCCCGCCGCAGGTAATAAATAATACGGAATGTACATCACGTGACGACGTGCATGCTCGGGCCGGATGTGGGGTCACCGAAGTGAGGACGTTACACACTGAGGGTCCTTCAGGTCAGGGTCGGCCCCATTAGCCAATCATAGTCCATGCTCGGAGCAGACGTCCCCCGAGGAGGCACCACTCTTCTTCCATCATGGCCGCCGTCAGCTGGACTTAATACGGCCGGAAGTTCCAATAGCTGGAGAAGATGGAGATCTGTGAAGGAAGAACAGTGTCGGTGAGCAGCGCCCCCAGAGGACAGGAGGTGTATGGCAGTGAATGATGAAACGCACCTTGTCCTTGAGCTGCTGGCAGAGCTGCAGGGAGACAGTGAAGAAGACCAGGGCATCGTTCAGCCACGGCACCACGCACTCCACCTTGTGCACATGGCTGACCTCGAAACGCTGGGTGTTCAGCTCGCTGTGAGGAGGCAGAAATCAGACCCAAAGTAAAAGCCAAAATCCTGCCGGTTGCCATTTGCTAGAATGCCATTAATTCATGATCCCTGGGGGTCTGACCTCTGGGGCCCCTCCTGTTACTGTGAATGAAGGAGCCACGCTGTGATCCTCCTTGTTCCCTGTAGAGCAGCGTTCCGTCTCAGCCGCCCATTCACATAAATAACACTGGACCAACACTGGGGCCCTTCATTTTTATGGTTATTGGGGTCCCAGGAGCAGGACCCCCCAGTGATCATATGCCAGTAACACACATGCTGAGCCCCCCCCTTATCTGTAGCACTCCCCCCTCCAATACTCACAACATGGCTCCGGGATTGTGCAGGACAGAGCTGCCGGCCGGCCGGAAATTCTAGAGAGGAAGGAAACAACAGTGAGATGACGGCCGGGGTCAGAGAGGCCATGATCATGCTGCTGTCCTCTCTTCTGGTGTCCGGGGTCTCGGCAGTCAGACCCAGAAGATCTAGAAATTATTCCCTATCCCGATGATATTGGAAAACTCCTTCTTACTGAAATATCACCTTTATAATGATCAGGAGCCCTGCAGAGCTGCAGTGTCGTGTCAGTGTCTCGCCTTGGTGGAGTTGGGCTGCAGAGCTGCAGTGTTGTGTCAGTGTCTCGCCTTGGTGGAGTGAGGGTACCTTTACACACGGCTACATTTGTAGCTTGTCACCAGGTAACTTACTGGTTGCAGTGAAATCATGGATACATGGTTCTATCTTGTTGCTGTGTACAAATGGAATAATGTCTCCATGATTTCACTGCAACCAGTAAGTTACCTGGTGACAAGCTACAAATGTAGCCGCGTGTAAAGTGGCCCTAAGGGTACCTTTACACGCGGCTACATTTCTAGGGTGGCTACAGGTAACTTACTGGTTGCAGTGAAATCATGGAGACAAGGTTCTATCTTGTTGCTGTGTACAAATGGAATAATCTCTCCATGATTTCACTGCAGCCAGTAAGTTACCTGTAGCCACCCAAGAAATGTAGCCGCGTGTAAAGGGGCCCTTAGGGTACCTTTACACGCCGCTACTGGCGGGTGGATACAACCAGCTACATGCTACAAATGTATCTTGCATCGGCAATGTACCCCGTAGTAGTGAAGACGATAGTAGTCACCCGGCAGTAGATACATCTGTTTCCGAGCACTGCTCTGAAACAGGTGGCTACACAGGCGATTGTAGCGAGCTGTATCGGCGTGTAAAGAAGGAACAGAAGGGATGTGTCGACACCAGGCAATGTACCTGGTATGTAGCTAGGGCGTGACACAGACTCCGGGATACCGCCCCCCTTCAGCGATCATTGGAGGAAGCTCCTGCGTTACGATTGGTTGTCGCCGCACAGGGCGGCATATTTAAGGAGCTGACGAGTCACACTACACAATTGCTCGAGCGTCATGTATTAATCAGCCTCCTGCGATGCCTGCCCAATCATGGGTTTATTGCTTTGTCCTATCAGCGTACGGACGTCTCGTACTCCACAATTGTGGCACGCCTATGTGCTGTCCCTGCTGCACCAGGTACGCCCATAGTAGCTGGTTGTAGCGGTGTGTAAATGAGGTAAGCTGAGCTACAGAAGGTGACTTGTGGCACCCGGCGGTGTATCCGGGGATAGATGTAACGTAGCGTAGCGTAGCTTGTGGCGGCATGTAAAGATGGTGCGTTGACCGTTTGTAACCGTTTGTGCGTGCTCGTGCACACGTGAAGTAGCGGGTTGTATCCATCCTCCAGTAGCGGCGTGTAAAGGTACCCTTAGGCTGCAGAGCTGCAGTGTCGTGTTAGTGTCTCACCTTGGTGGAGTTGGGCTGTAGAGCTGCAGTGTCGTATCAGTGTCTCACCTTGGTGGAGGCTGGGCTGCAGAGCTGCAGTGTCGTGTCAGTTTCTCACCTTGGTGGAGCTGGGCTGTAGAGCTGCAGTGTCGTGTCAGTGTCTTACCTTGGTGGAGTTGGGCTGTAGAGCTGCAGTGTCGTGTCAGTGTCTCACCTTGGTGGAGTTGAGCTGTAGACCTGCAGTGTCGTGTCAGTGTCTCACCTCGGTGGTTAGGCTGTAGAGCTGCAGTGTCGTGTCAGTGTCTCACCTTGGTGGAGCTGGGCTAAAAAGCTGCAGTGCCGTGTCAGTGTCTCACCTTGGTGGAGCTGGGCTAAAGAGCTGCAGTGTCTTGTCAGTGTCTCACCTTGGTGGTTAGGCTGTAGAGCTGCAGTGTCGTGTCAGTGTCTCACCATGGTGGAGTTGAGCTGTAGACCTGCAGTGTCGTATCAGTGTCTCACCTTGGTGGAGTTGGGCTATAGAGCTGCAGTGTCGTATCAGTGTCTCACCTTGGTGGTTAGGCTGTAGAGCTGCAGTGTCGTGTCAGTGTCTCACCTTGGTAGAGCTGGGCTGTAGACCTGCAGTGTTGTGTCAGTGTCTCACCTTGGTGGTTAGGCTGTAGACCGGCAGTGTCGTGTCAGTGTCTCACCTCGGTGGTTAGGCTGTAGAGCTGCAGTGTTGTGTCAGTGTCTCACCTTGGTGGAGGCTGGGCTGCAGAGATGCAGTGTCGTGTCAGTATCTCACCTTGGTGGAGTTGGGCTGCAGAGCTGCAGTGTCGCGTCAGTGTCTCACCTTGGTGGAGTTGGGCTGTAGAGCTGCAGTGTCGCGTCAGTGTCTCACCTTGGTGGAGTTGGGCTGCAGAGCTGCAGTGTCGTGTCAGTGTCTCACCTTGGTGGTTAGGCTGTAGAGCTGCAGTGTCGTGTCAGTGTCTCACCTTGGTGGAGTTGGGCTGTAGAGCTGCAGTGTCGTGTCAGTGTCTCACCTTGGTGGAGTTGGGCTGTAGAGCTGCAGTGTCGTGTCAGTGTCTCACCTTGGTGGAGTTGGGCTGCAGAGTCGTGTCAGTGTCTCACCTTGGTGGAGTTGGGCTGCAGAGCTGCAGTGGCGTGTCAGTGTCTCACCTTGGTAGAGTTGGGCTGCAGTGTCATGTCAGTGTCTCACCTTGGTGGAGTTGGGCTGCAGAGCTGCAGTGTCGTGTCAGTGTCTCACCTTGGTGGAGTTGGGCTGCAGAGCTGCAGTGTCGTGTCAGTGTTCTCACCTTGGTGGAGTTGGGCTGTCAGAGCTGCAGTGGTCGTGTCAGTGTCTCACCTTGGTGGAGTTGGGCTGCTAGAGCTGCAGTGTCGTGTCAGTGTCTCACCTTGGTGGAGTTGGGCTGCTAGAGCTGCAGTGTCGTGTCAGTGTCTCACCTTGGTGGAGTTGGGCTGTAGAGCTGCAGTGTCGTGTCAGTGTCTCACCTTGGTGGAGTTGGGCTGAGAGCTGCAGTGTCGTGTCAGTGTCTCACCTTGGTGGTTGGGCTGTAGACTGCAGTGTCGTGTCAGTGTCTCACCTTGGTGGAGTTGGGCTGCAGAGTGCGTGTCAGTGTCTCACCTTGGTGGAGTTGGGCTGCGAGACTGCAGTGTCGTGTCAGTGTCTCACCTTGGTGGAGTTGGGCTGCAGAGCTGCAGTGTCGTGTCAGTGTCTCACCTTGGTGGGAGTTGGGCTGTAGAGCTGCAGTGTCGTGTCAGTGTCTCACCTTGGTGGAGTTGGGCTGCAGAGCTGCAGTGTCGTGTCAGTGTCTCACCTTGGTGGAGTTGGGCTGCTAGAGCTGCAGTGTCGTGTCAGTGTCTCACCTTGGTGGAGTTGGGCTGCGAGCTGCAGTGTCGTGTCAGTTCTCACCTTGGTGGGAGTTGGGCTGTCAGAGCTGCAGTGTCAGTTGTCAGTGTCTCACCTTGGTGGAGTGGCTGAGGCTGCAGTGTCGTGTCAGTGTCTCACCTTGGTGGAGTTGGGCTGCAAGCTGCAGTGTCGTGTCAGTGTCTCACCTTGGTGGGTTGGGCTGCAGAGCTGCAGTGTCGTGTCAGTGTCTCACCGTGATGGTAGTGAGTTGGGCTGTAGAGCTGCAGTGTCGTGTCAGTGTCTCACCTTGGTGGAGTTGGGCTGCAGAGCTGCAGTGTCGTGTCAGTGTCTCACCTTGGTGGAGTTGGGCTGCAGAGCTGCAGTGTCGTGTCATGTGTCTCACCTTGGTGGAGTTGGGCTGAGAGCTGCAGTGTCGTGTCAGTGTCTCACCTTGGTGGAGTTGGGCGCAGGCGCAGTGTCGTGTCAGTGTCTCACCTTGGTGGAGTTGGGCTCGCAGTGTCGTGTCAGTGTCTCACCTTGGTGGAGTGGCTGAGAGCTGCAGTGTCGTGTCAGTGTCTCACCTTGGTGGAGTTGGGCTGTAGAGCTGCAGTGTCGTGTCAGTGTCTCACCTTGGTGGAGTTGGGCTGCAGAGCTCGCAGTGTCTGTCTGTCAGTGTCTCACCTTGGTGGAGTTGGGCTGCAGAGCTGCAGTGTCGTGTCAGTGTCTCACCTTGGTGGAGTTGGGCTGCAGAGCTGCATGTCGTGTCAGTGTCTCACCTTGGTGGAGTTGGGCTGTAGAGCTGCAGTGTCGTGTCAGTGTCTCACCTTGGTGGAGTTGGGCTGCAGAGCTGCAGTGTCGTGTCAGTGTCTCACCTTGGTGGAGTTGGGCTGTAGAGCTGCAGTGTCGTGTCAGTGTCTCACCTTGGTGGAGTTGGGCTGCAGAGCGTGCAGCTGGTAGACCAGGAGGCAGAGCTTGTTCACATTCACATAGAAATTGAGCAGAACATCGGACGGCAGCGACGGGGTGAACATTTTCTACAATAAGAGAAGGGTTGGTCAGTCTGTGCCAGGGTGACAGTCAGGGCATGCTGGGACTTGTAGTTCCACAGCAGATTGTTACCGTCAGGCCGCTGGTGGCCACCTCTGGTAAGGTCATGGTGGCCGGTGTGGTGAGGCGGTTGCGGGCTCTGGTCAGCTGCAGCATAACGGCGTCCATCAGCTGCAGAGGAGAAACAGGGTGAGATTAGACAGGGGACGCCCTGATCCTGCCCCCACACCCGATATGGGGGGAGACCCGGTCCTGCCCCCAGATACAGGGGAGAGGATCCTGGCCCCAAATATAGGGGGACCCCAATCCTGCCCCCTGATATGGGGGAGACCCTGATTCTGGGCACCCCAATGTGGACAGAGACTCTGATCCTGCCCCGGGGGACACCCTGAACATGTCCCCCTCCTCCCCCGATATACTATCCCGTGCCAGCAGCCCCGGGGGAATATCCTGATCCCACATCCCTATACACTCCCTCATGCCCACAGCCCCGAGGGGCACACGTCGCCCTCACCTTCAGCACCTCGGACCCCGTCTGGAAGGTGTAGTTCTCACCCCGGTTGGTGAGCAGGTAGATCGCCTGGTTCACGTGGTTCCTGGCGTCCTGGATCTGAGGAACCAATAATCTTAATATTTACACACAAGCCCCTGTGAGATCACCTCCGGCTCCGGCCCCCACCTGCTGCATCTTCCACTGCTTGTCATCCCGAAATGCGAAGTGGAGCGTCTGATTGGTCCTCGCCACCTTCAGGTTCACTTCCTACAAAGCAAAAAGAAGTTCAAATCAACCTGGCCCCTGACTAATGCCCCCTGCTGGCTGTCAGTGACAGCGCACACTCACCGCCTGGCACAGGGTGTCTCCTTGTAGGGTCAGGACGCCCTTCACCTGGTCCGTGCTGTAAACCGAAGACGGGCAGAGTCAGAGCCGCCTGTGGCCCCCCCCCCCCCTGGCAGCAGTGCCGCCCCTGGTCCCGGTTCTTACCTGGAGCTGCCCAATACAAAGTTCTCCTGCCGGGAGGCGCCGTCTCCTCCGCTGGGGAGGGTGAACCTCCGGGACGCCTCCTACAGGAGACACAAAAACATACTGACCACAGCGGAATTGGTCACCAAATGAGGCCAAATACACAATACCTAGATCCCCCAGTAGACAGTTCTCCAAAGATGGGCCCACAAGAGTGAAAAGATAGGGTGGGCTGACAGAGGGGCCCAGAGAGAGGAAGGGGGGGCCCTGAGCCAGGCATAGGGAGGGAGGGGCCACAAGAGGTAACCCAAAGAGAGACTCTCAGGTGAATATTGGGAAAACGTCTCTGGTGTGTTCAGCAGCTATAGAAGATAACCCGTCCCCTCCCCCATTATGGTCCCCCTTTGAGCACTTTCACATTTCCCGGGTCCAGGCGGCCATCTTGTCTGATGTCATGTGACGTGCGGTGTACCCGAGCGCTCACCTTCAGGATGTCCTGCAGCTGCTTGAGGACGGAGTGCACCTCCTCCTTCAGGAGCCACTTGAACTCTTCTTCCTGCAAAACAGTGAACAGCGAGGAAATCAGCGAGGAAATCAGCGGGGGATCAGCGAGGAAATCAGCGAGGGGATCAGCGAGGAAATCAGCGGGGGCATCAGCGAGGAAATCAGCGGGGGCATCAGCGAGGAAATCAGCGGGGGCATCAGCGAGGAAATCAGCGGGGGCATCAGCGAGGAAATCAGCGAGGAAATCAGCGGGGCATCAGCGAGGAAATCAGCGAGGGGCATCAGCGAGGAAATCAGCGAGGGCATCAGCGAGGAAATCAGCGAGGAAATCAGCGAGGAAATCAGCGAGGAAATCAGCGAGGAAATCAGCGAGGGCATCAGCGAGGAATCAGCGGGGCATCAGCGAGGAAATCAGCGGGGGCATCAGCGAGGAAATCAGCGGGGGCATCAGCGAGGAAATCAGCGGGGGCATCAGCGAGGAAATCAGCGGGGGCATCAGCGAGGAAATCAGCGGGGGCATCAGCGAGGAAATCAGCGGGGGCATCAGCGAGGAAATCAGCGGGGGCATCAGCGAGGAAATCAGCGGGGGCATCAGCGAGGAAATCAGCGGGGGCATCAGCGAGGAAATCAGCGGGGGCATCAGCGAGGAAATCAGCGGGGGCATCAGCGAGGAAATCAGCGGGGGCATCAGCGAGGAAATCAGCGGGGGCATCAGCGAGGAAATCAGCGGGGGCATCAGCGAGGAAATCAGCGGGGGCATCAGCGAGGAAATCAGCGGGGGCATCAGCGAGGAAATCAGCGGGGGCATCAGCGAGGAAATCAGCGGGGGCATCAGCGAGGAAATCAGCGGGGGCATCAGCGAGGAAATCAGCGGGGGCATCAGCGAGGAAATCAGCGAGGGAAATCAGCGGGGGCATCAGCGAGGAAATCAGCGGGTGGGCATCAGCGAGGAAATCAGCGGGGGCATCAGCGAGGAAATCAGCGGGGGCATCAGCGAGGAAATCAGCGGGGGCATCAGCGAGGAAATCAGCGGGGGCATCAGCGAGGAAATCAGCGGGGGCATCAGCGAGGAAATCAGCGGGGGCATCAGCGAGGAAATCAGCGGGGGCATCAGCGAGGAAATCAGCGGGGGCATCAGCGAGGAAATCAGCGGGGGCATCAGCGAGGAAATCAGCGGGGGCATCAGCGAGGAAATCAGCGGGGGCATCAGCGAGGAAATCAGCGGGGGCATCAGCGAGGAAATCAGCGGGGGCATCAGCGAGGAAATCAGCGGGGGCATCAGCGAGGAAATCAGCGGGAAGGGAAATCAGCGGGGGCATCAGCGAGGAAATCAGCGGGGGCATCAGCGAGGAAATCAGCGGGGGCATCAGCGAGGAAATCAGCGGGGGCATCAGCGAGGAAATCAGCGCGGGCATCAGCGAGGAAATCAGCGGGGGCATCAGCGAGGAAATCAGCGGGGCATCAGCGAGGAAAATCAGCGGGGCATCAGCGAGGAAATCAGCGGGGGCATCAGCGAGGAAATCAGCGGGGGCATCAGCGGGGGCATCAGCGAGGAAATCAGCGAGGAAATCAGCGAGGGGCATCAGAGAGGAAATCAGCGAGGGGCATCAGAGAGGAAATCAGCGAGGGGCATCAGAGAGGAAATCAGCGAGGGGCATCAGAGAGGAAATCAGCGAGGGGCATCAGAGAGGAAATCAGCGGGGGCATCAGCGAGGAAATCAGCGGGGGCATCAGCGAGGAAATCAGCGGGGGCATCAGCGAGGAAATCAGCGGGGGCATCAGCGAGGAAATCAGCGGGGGCATCAGCAAGGAAATCAGCGGGGGCATCAGCGAGGAAATCAGCGGGGGCATCAGCGAGGAAATCAGCGGGGGCATCAGCGAGGAAATCAGCGGGGGCATCAGCGAGGAAATCAGCGGGGGCATCAGCGAGGAAATCAGCGGGGGCATCAGCGAGGAAATCAGCGGGGGCATCAGCGAGGAAATCAGCGAGGAAATCAGCGGGGGCCGTGATCTGGCCATGTAATGTGCCGGCGGCGCCTCCCAGTGTACGGGTTCTGAATGAATTTGCCACCATTGTGAACCGAAGCCCGAGACCCTGTGACCACATCGCCATAAATCTGTGCCCCCCATGAGCAGGGGCCGGGTATAAGAGGAGTCTGGTCAGTGCTCATTATAAAGCTCCTGTGGTTTTGTGTATACAGCTCCCTGTGTAACCAGATTCTCTGCCACCCACCTTCTGCTGTGCAAAGCTACGACCCCCAGCATTTCCACACTGCTGCTGGTTGTCGGGCATGCTGGGAGTTGTAGTTCTGCAGAGCTGCAGGTCGGTTTCTTCTCATTTCTGCAGTCTCTGCTCTGATCCGGCTGTAACTCATCACTGATGTGATCTTGGCTCCTCCGCTGCCATTGTGTCCGGGGTAATGATTACACCGATTACATCACCTGATTGTTCAAAGTTTAAGAACTGCCCCCCCTGCTGAACCATGTGGCATCTCATGTCTGAGAGGCTTCTCCCGTGTCCCCTTGCCCCCCCTCTCCCGTGCGCTTCCGTCTCCCCCTTCTCCCGTGCTGCACCTTCCGCTCTCCCCCTTCTCCCGTGCTGCACCTTCCCGCTCTCCCCTTCTCCCGTGCTGCACCTTCCCGCTCTCCCCTTCTCCCGTGCTGCACCTTCCCGCTCTCCCCCTTCTCCCGTGCTGCACCTTCCGCTCTCCCCCTTCTCCCGTGCTGCACCTTCCCGCTCTCCCCTTCTCCCGTGCTGCACCTTCCCGCTCTCCCCCTTCTTCCCGTGCTGCACCTTCCCGCTCTCCCCCTTCTCCCGTGCTGCACCTTCCCGCTCTCCCCCTTCTCCCGTGCTGCACCTTCCCGCTCTCCCCCTTCTCCCGTGCTGCACCTTCCCGCTCTCCCCCTTCTCCCGTGCTGCACCTTCCCGCTCTCCCCCTTCTCCCGTGCTGCACCTTCCCGCTCTCCCCCTTCTCCCGTGCTGCACCTTCCCGCTCTCCCCCTTCTCCCGTGCTGCACCTTCCCGCTCTCCCCCTTCTCCCGTGCTGCACCTTCCCGCTCTCCCCCTTCTCCCGTGCTGCACCTTCCCGCTCTCTCCCCCTTCTCCCGTGCTGCACCTTCCCGCTCTACCCCCCTTCTCCTCGTGCTGCACCTTCCCGCTCTCCCCCTTCTCCCGTGCTGCACCTTCCCGCTCTCCCCCTTCTCCCGTGCTGCACCTTCCCGCTCTCCCCCTTCTCCCGTGCTGCACCTTCCCGCTCTCCCCCTTCTCCCGTGCTGCACCTTCCCGCTCTCCCCCTTCTCCCGTGCTGCACCTTCCCGCTCTCCCCCTTCTCCCGTGCTGCACCTTCCCGCTCTCCCCCTTCTCCCGTGCTGCACCTTCCCGCTCTCCCCCTTCTCCCGTGCTGCACCTTCCCGCTCTCCCCCTTCTCCCGTGCTGCACCTTCCCGCTCTCCCCCTTCTCCCGTGCTGCACCTTCCCGCTCTCCCCCTTCTCCCGTGCTGCACCTTCCCGCTCTCCCCCTTCTCCCGTGCTGCACCTTCCCGCTCTCCCCCTTCTCCCGTGCTGCACTTCCGCTCCCCTTCTCCTGCGCACCTCCCTCTCCCCTTCTCCCGTGCTGCACCTTCCCGCTCTCCCCCTTCTCCCGTGCTGCACCTTCCCGCTCTCCCCCTTCTCCCGTGCTGCACCTTCCCTCTCTCCTTCAGCTGCCCTGAACACTGCAGCTTTGTGGTCTTGACATCTTGTGTATTTTGGGTGTCACTCGTCCCCCGGGGCTCGGATGTGTCCGGTCTGCACAGGACAGTGTGTTGTATACACAGACGCAGTGTTGTGGGTTATAGTATACACACACACTATGTTGTTGCTTTCAGTTATCAGCCACTCAGGGTGCAGCCCTTGTCTCCCTGATCCTGCAGATGATAACTACAACCACTACCATCATCATGTGACGGGAGATAACACAACACCATGAGGAGAGAGGATTTTCTTAAAGGGCCAGTCACTTCTATTGCAACCGGATTAAACCAAGTGAGATGGGAAACAGGGGGAGCTGCTTTACCCCAAAATGTGACCACATGAGCGCAGAGGCTTCAGCACCACAAGGTGAAGATTCACTGACGACTTTGCTGAAAAACGGCGACTGTGTGATCTCTGCAGGGTTGTCCAGGATCACTGTGCGACCTCCCCGGAGCGTATGGATCACTAACTGTAAAGAAGATGGTGACTACGTGACCTCCCCGGGGCCTCTGGATCGCCGCGCCACCTCCTCGGGGCTTATGGCTCACTAAGCGTGAAGGAAATGGTGACTCCGCAACCTCTTCAGAGCGTCCGAACCACCGCCTGACCTCCCCAGGGCAACTGGATCACTGCACAACTTTCCCGGGGCGTCCAGATCACCGCGCAACCGCTCCGGGCATATGGCTCACTAAGTGTAAAGAAAATGGCGATTGCGCGACCTCCCTGGGGCGTCCGGATCACCGCGCCACCTCCCCAGGGCATATGGCCTACTAAGTGTGAAGAAAATGGCGACTCCCCGGGGCTCCGCATCGCCGCCCAACCTCCCCGGGGTCTCCGCATCGCCGCCCAACCTCCCCGGGGCCTCCGCATCGCCGCCCAACCTCCCGGGGCCTCCGCATCGCCATCTCCCCGGGGCCTCCGCATCGCCGCCCAACCTCCCCGGGGCCTCCGCATCGCCGCCCAACCTCCCCGGGGCCTCCGCATCGCCGCCCAACCTCCCCGGGGCCTCCGCATCGCCGCCCAACCTCCCCGGGGCCTCCGCATCGCCGCCCAACCTCCCCGGGGCCTCCGCATCGCCGCCCAACCTCCCCGGGGCCTGCGCATCGCCGCCCAACCTCCCCGGGACCTCCGCATCGCCGCCCAACCTCCTTGGGGCCTCCGCATCGCCGCCCAACCTATCCGGGGTCCTCCGCATCGCCGCGCCATCTCCCCGGGCCTCCGCATCGCCGTGCCATCTCCCCGGGCCTCCGCATCGCCGCGCCATCTCCCCGGGGCCTCCGCATCGCCGCCCAACCTCCCCGGGGCACTCCGCATTGCCGCCCGACCTCCCCGGGGCCTCCGCATCGCCGCCCAACCTCCCCGGGGCCTCCGCATCGCCGCCTAACCTCCCCGGGGCCTCCGCATCGCTGCGCCATCTCCCCGGGGCCTCCGCATCGCTTCACGTAAAGAAAACACCAGAAGATATGGCGGCAGGTTTACAGCATTGCCACAAAAATGGCGGCAGGGAGATATCGCCGTGGTTACACCGTCTGAGGGACGCGGTCGCCATAATTCATCCGATTCCTGACCGCGAACGACAGAAGAAAAAACGGAAATAGCGATAAACAGTCGCCATATGGTGACACGAGAATCCCCGGAGCCTGGTCTGTGTGCAGGAAGGGTTAATACGTGATAATATCCGCCGGCGACAGCATCGGTGGACGTCATGGCGCCGTCGTCACGGATACGAGGCGAAATTACATATGGAATCAAGAGAAATCGCCATAATGGAGTCGCCATGACGACAATATGGTAAAGGATGGGGAGACAACGTATGGGTTATGGGTAATATAGACTGTCAGCTCCTGGGACAA
This sequence comes from Allobates femoralis, assembly GCA_033576535.1. Lineage (NCBI taxonomy): Eukaryota > Metazoa > Chordata > Amphibia > Anura > Aromobatidae > Allobates > Allobates femoralis. The sequence goes on along the minus strand of JARQOC010000011.1, from coordinate 229,342,939 downwards.
GAAACAGCCGGAGAGGAGCGGCTGATAATAAGGAGGCGTATAATATAATGATAGGTGACGTACCGGCCTCCCCCCAGTCACTCACGTCACCCCCGGTCACACCCCAGCACTCCCCCGGTCACTCACCAGCACTCCCCGCTCCGCTCCACTCGCTGCAGCAGCTGCCGCCGTCGCCATCCTGCGCTTCTCTGCGGCCAGACGACAGCAACGAATGATTCTATCGGTACAAAGCCAGCCCCTCTCCTCTGATTGGACAAGTGACATACAGAGCTTCCTGATTGGCTCAGCGCAGGCACAGGCTTTGCCTCATTGGTTAGAATCCTCACCGCTCCGCTCGCTGATTGGAACATGGTCTGTGTTGATGTAAGGTACCCAAACCACGCCCCTTGTTGTTTAATCCTGGATGTGATTGGCTGGAGGCAGATGTGGGGGATATAGGTGACCTGTGGGGGCAGGAGGTCACAGGTGGCGCCGGGGATGTGCTGCCCCCTCCTGGTTATTATCCTCTGGGCACATCCTGGCTGGTCCCCGCTCTCCTCTCATCACAGATGGCAAGATTCGTTTGTTCTTTTGTTGATTATTGAAGTCTGATCATAGGGTTCAATGGGATCAAATCTGCGGAGTGTCCTGACCCCCAAACTCCAGTGTCCTCCAGTGTCCTGTTCTCCAAACTGCTCCCTTCTCACTTTTGCCTTGTGATCTGGTCTCCATCTCCATCTTTCCTGGTTACAATTGTCCTCCATCCTGGTATTATTTATCCTCCATCCTGAACCTTCTTGGAATAATGTCCTTCATCCTGGTACAAGGTCCCCCATCCTGCACCCCTTCCTGGTATAATGGCCTCCATTTGATATATTGTCCCCATTCCTGCACACTTTTCTGGTACAATGTCCTCTATCCAGGTATATTATCTCCATCCTGGCCCATTCCTGGGATAAAGTCTCCCATCCTGCACCCCGTCTTGAAATGATGTCCTCCATTTGGATACATTGTCCTCCATCATGCACCTCTTCCTGGTACAATTTCTTCCATCCTGGTATATTATCCTCCATCCTGCACCCCTTCCTGGTATAATGTCCTTGTCCCTCCATTCTAGTATATTGTCCCCCATCCTGCACCCCTTCTTGGAATAATGTCCTCCATTCTGGTATATTGTCCCCCATCCTGCACCCCTTCCCAGTATAATGTCTTCCATCCTGCTATTCTCTTTCCTGGTATATTGTCCCCCTATCCTGCACACTTCCAGGTATAATGTCCCAATGCCTAGTATTGTCCTTTATCCTGCATCCTTCTTCCTGGTATAATATCCTCATCATGGCCCCTTCCTGAGATGATGTCCTCCTCCTGGGACCCTTCAAGGTTTTATGTCCTCGATCCTGTACCTCTTCCAGGTATAATGTCCCCATCCTAGTATGTACCCCTTCCTGTGTAATGTCCCGTCCTTCTTCCTGTGCCTGGTATAATGCTCTCAGTCCTGGCCCCTTCTTGAGACAATGTCCCTCATCCTGGCCCCCTTTAAGGTTTAATGTACTCCATCCAGCACCCTTTCCTGGTATAATGTCCTCCGTCCCTTCATGGTATAATTAGTCCATCATGGTATATGGTCCTCGATCCTGCACCACTCTGGAGATAATGTCCCTCATCCTGCACTTCTTCCAGGTATAATGTCCCTATTCCTGCTATGTTTTCCATCCTGGACCCGTTCCTGCTATAACACAGTTTTTCTTTTCTTCAATGAAAGGACATTCCTTTTACCCTCGTCCTTTCCCATGCACTCTAACACAGGCTGTCAGCACGGCCGCTGTGGGTGACTTGTGAAGTCACAGTTATGCGACATCCACGACTGGCACACAGTCATCTGCTGCTGGCCACTGATTGGCAAGTGGCATGTATTGTGGCCAAGGGAGCAGGTGGGGGGGAAGTCTCTCCCCAGTATGTGCCCGCGATTGGTACACCCCTGATTGAGGACAATGTGGTGATGACATTTCTCCAGCACAATGGAGGCCAGATCACAAGGTAAAAGTGAGATCCAAGTAGATCACAGAAAAAAAACATTGAACGCCCAGATCTCAGTCTGATTGAGAACTTGTAATCAATCCTGCAAAAGAGACAAATCCACAACTTGTTATAAGAGTGGAGATCAGTCAGGATCTACTCTGGACGACATCCAGGGAGGCGGGCAGAAGTCTGAAGAATCAGGGGCATCACTGGGAACATTGAAGCTTTACTGAAACATCACATATTTATCAATACAAATGTAACAAGTGATGGAATGTTGAGAATTGTAAGTCAGTAACCATGGAAACAGCTCTCCTCCATGTGGACAGAAAAGCCAAAAAGGTGAGAACACTGGGAAGAAGAGGAGGAAAAAATAAAACCATAAAAATGGATATTAGACACATCCTGAAGGCGTTAAAGGGTCTGGGATGTTGTAGGTACCAGGATCTACTAAATTGGTAACGATTGGGGGTTCTATTAGTAAAGGGGGCTATGTGGCTCTATTAGAAAAGAAGGGGTGTAGATGGGCGGAAATGATAGTAATTGTAGTTTTGCTATACGTATGTCTGGGGAAGCACAGGTTGGAGACCCTTACTCCAGAGCAGAGCTCCCCCACCCTGAGAGTCTACGGCTGCTGCAAAGCTACATCACCCATCATGCTCAAAATGCCAGTGCCTGATGGGAAATGTAATTTTGCAACAGCTGGGGAGCCACAGGGTGGGAGAGGGTACTGCTCTTTAAGACGGCACAGTTTATGTGAAATAGTCTCTGAGCTGTGCCCAAAGGATCTGTGCCTCTATGGAAAGATGGCACCAATGTCATCTACAACGTTTAAGAAATTCCCCTTATCAAGTTTTAGGCTCATCTACCAGAAAGAAAATGTTCAGCCATTCAGATTATGTCTGTGTAGCGATCATACCTTTTTCTGATACAAAGCTCCAAATCTCCTGCATGGACATATATGTTCTGCAGCCACCACTAGAGGGAGCTCACTGCACAGTGTTCATGCAGAGCTCAGTACATAGCGGTGACCTCCCTCTAGGGGCAGCTGCAGGAAAATCATTTATATAACTATGCAGGTTAAAGATGAACTCCAGGCAGAGAAAACTTTTTAGTTCAATTCCTGTCCTCCTACATAATGAAGCAGAGCTGTACACTGCAGTTTTAGGATCTATAGATCACTTATAATTCAATAAAATCATACCTGCTCCTTTGATATCCCCCTCTCTCATGGAACCCTAGATTTCTGCATATCAGCTTCATCTAGGAGCAGAGAAGAGGTGTGTCAGGGGCGTGGATGCTGGGAGCTGCAGGATCACCCTACATTCACACCCCCTCAAATTTCTATATAGGAAGGGGCGTAGCAGTGGGTGTGGCCACCCCTTCATGCTCACACATACAATCCAGCCACTGATATAGCATCCTATGTGACAGGGGGTCAAGGCTTCAAATAGTAATCATGTCACCAAGCAGATACAAATACATGCTGTGATCCTCTGCTGTATGATGATGCATAATGTGTACTGTTTTTGTGAGGATACAAGCAGAGGCAAGTCATTACATTGATCGATTCAGCTCTGCATGGTCTTCCCTTCCCCAGAGGAACATGGTATCTTCTTATCTCTCCAACTTTCAATGGATCATAATCATCATCATCACTCCTCACTGGAATGTAGGCTGATCCTGCAGCTCCCAGCATCCCTGCCCCAACACACCTCCTGATTTTTGCTTTTATATGAAGCTGCCAGGCTGAAAATTCTAGGTTCCGTGAGGTGGGGGCCAGAGCCGAGGAGCAAGTATGATTTTATTGATTTATAAGAGATGTGTACATCCTAGAACTGCAGTGTACTGCTCTGCTTCATCATGTAGGAGGGCAGGGATTGTACTAAAAAAAAGTTTTCTTTCACTGGAGTACCCCTTAAAGGGGTCTGGGAGACCATTACATTGGAGAAAGTTGTACACTAGACTCAGCACTCTGAGAATCTTTATTTTTTGGGGGGGAGAATCCATCCATCTCGCCCCACATTGTAACACGTCCTGGGCAGTTGATCCATCCATCTAGTTTCAGATGAACAAATCTGTACGAAATTCGCTTTTTGAGGCTCTAATTTGGGCGCTTTAACACCACAGGGCGCAGTAAAGTTCTATTTTGTTTTTTTTCCTACCTGCAAAACAATAAAATGGTAAACTGACAATATACCGGAGAGTGAATATCCACCCATTCATATTACATCTGTATAGCGATCATAGATTTTATGATACAAAACTCCAAATCCCCTGCATGGGCAGATGTGATGTTCCTGCAGCCACCACTAGAGGGAGCTCACTGCACAGTGTGTATGCAGAGCTCAGCACATAGCAGTGAGCTCCCTCTAGTGGCGGCTGCAGGAACATCACATGTGTCCCTACAGGGGATTTGGAGCTTTGCATCAGAAAATCTATGATCATTATACAGTGCAGACAGTTTTGCAGAATTGAAACCAATATGACTGTTCCCAGAGCCAGCCGCTGACTGAGTGACTCCCCTCCTGGGGGGTGGCCATATTGGTTTCCCAGATGCGGATACGACCTCTAATCCATGAATAAGGCGGCATGTAAATAATTAACAAGGAAGGCTTTATTATTTGCCAGTAGCATTGCTAATTGCACAAAACTCCCTCCCCTCCCCCCTCCCCCATATACCACACTATATTCCAATGACAAAACTTTGAATTATAAAACATAAAAGCCCCTCCCCCTTCACAAGGCCCCTCCCCAATACCCCCCACCCCTCCCAAAAAAATAAAATCTAAAAATGTAGGGTAAAGTCTGATCAGAGGGGGAAAAAAAATAAAGGGCGATGTGTGGAGACGAGAATACAGACAGGACGGCGCTCCAGGGGGTCGGTACCGCGTTCGGTCATCAGCTCGTGTGAATACTTATACATTACGGGGGAAAGCCAATCAAGGGTCAGGATCACTGGTCACCCACCTGGCGCTCTCAGCATGCTGGGAGTTGTAGTCTCACAAGAGCTCAAGACCGGCAATATGAAAGCATGACGATGGTGAAGTCCTCACCAGCTGGTGCAAAACTACAACTCCCATCAGGTCATAGGCTGTGCGGACATGATGGCAATTGTAGTTTTGCAATGCGTGGGGGAAAGCACAGACTGGAGACCCTTACTCCAAAGCAAAGCCCCCCCAACCTGAGGCTGTATAGCTGCTGCAAAACTACAATCGCCCATCGAGCTCAGAATGCAAGGTCTGATGGGAAATGTAGTTTTGCAACAGCTGGAGAGCCCTAGGGTGTGAGGGTGTACTGCTCCTTTAAGACGGCACAATAGATGAGTAGTCTCACTGATGTTATCTACAACCTTTACCAAATTCCCCTTTTAAAGCTTCAGGCTCATCTACCAGAAAGTGAATGTCCATCCGTTCATATTATATCTGTATAGCGATCATAATTTTTCTGATACGAAGCTCTAAATCCCCTGCACGGACATATGCGATCTGAACGGTGTTCCTGCAGCCGCCACTAGAGGGAGCTCACTGCACAGTGTGTATACAGAGCTCAGCACATTGCAGTGAGCTCCCTCTAGTGGCGAGCTCACTGCACAGCGTGTATACAGAGCTCAGCACATTGCAGTGAGCTCCCTCTAGTGGCGGCCGCTATAACATCACATATGACCCTGCAGGGGATTTGGAGCTTTGTATCAGAAATTCTATAATTGCTATACATATATAATATGAAGAAAAAAAAAACAGCAAACAATACCGAACATTAGAAAAGAAAAACATTGGATATTCACTGTACATCAAGTGACGTTTGATGAATTCCATACATACCCCATCATCTTACTTATAAAATCCTGCAGGAACCCCCCCTCCCCCTCACGTCCGAGCCATGAATTTATTTATTATTCCTTTAGCTTAAATCACAATCAAACTGAACCTTGATCCTGTCGTAAAAGGAAGCAAAAAAAAAAATAAAAACCCACAATAAAATCCAATAAAAACAAATAAATAAAACCAGGATTTCTTTTTTAAAAAATAAAGCATTCAGAAAGAAGTGGGGGGGAAAGAAAAAATATAGCAAATTTCAGCATCTACATAAGAGACGGGTTTAGCTGCCACTAGTATTGAAACGGCTGAAGACCCCCCGGGACTGAAGATTGGGGGGGCAAAAAGCAAGAAAAACTACAACTCTCAGCATGCCCTGAACAAGCCATTGGCTTTCTGAGCATGCTGGGAGTCGTAGTTTCTGCAGCAGATTGAGTTATCGGCTGTCAGGGCGTGCTGGGAGTTGTAGTCTTGAGACAGCCTAGGAGCCGCTGCTTTGCAGGGGGTATGGACAGGTGATTTGTGGAGGGAGGGGGTTGTAGTCGGCACGCACTTACCACACCTTTCCCTTATAGGACAGTCCAGGGGGGGGGCAGAAATAAAAAGCAGATGATGATCAGAAAGTCCAGCTGATGGGTGATGTGGGAAGAAAATTCAGGGGACGCTAGCAAGAAAAATAATAAAAAAAACAATAATCTTGTGCACTGTACAACTAGGCAAATCATCTTCCAAGAAAGTAGTCATCTGGAGGACAGGCGTCTGGTGTCCACAAGGTAACGTTCGTCTGTCCTTCAGCAGTGAAGTGGATGGTCCTCGAGATGAGCATGCACCGGGGGGGGGGGTGGGAGGGGATCACTCCGACTACAAGTCCTGCGCACCACGAGGGTCCACTGTGTGAGAACGGGTCACTACAGAGGAGGAGGAAACTGCCGCCATTAGTGCAAGGCCGGAGCGGATCCGGCACCGCTGCCTGGACAGGAGCCGACGTGCCGACAGTTCACCGACATCTAGACACTGGTGCCAAATGAAAGAAAAATATATATATATCTGGAGAAGAAAAAGAGGACAGAGGCGGAAAACCAGAAGAAGAAGGATCCTGGACAGTAAAACGGAGGAACTAGTGGATGTAGGCCCGGTACACGGCGGACATGTCGTTGTCAGATTGGTCCAATGCTTTCGCTCTTTTGTAGACCTAGGGGAAAGGAACAAACGGGGGTCAGGAAGAGGAGTATTAAGTTAATTATTCAGCTTGTCAGCCATCTTTACATGCGGATTAGTGGAGGCTCGGCGGATCTGTCTGGTCTGAGGTTTCGCCGTCCATACATCACATGGAGCAGTGATTCTGCCCTGGGCGCTGAGATGCAAAACTAAGTCGCCATGAAAATCGCCCTCAATATATCTTCCCGGCTCTGCAGAGACGGCCTCACCTCGTTGGCGGCGGCGGCCATGGGGGTGGGGTGGTTGACGGAGTCTCCCATGGCGATGGCGAGCCGCAGGTCCTTCTGGATGTACTTTAGGTAGAAGTCTGGTTTGAAGTTCCCCTGCAGGATGTCTGTGAGGAGAGAGCGGCGGTCAGAGGATTCGCTACGGATTTGGAAGTGGAGCAGAACTGAGGCCGCAACATTGGTGATTACACGGCTGTCAGAGGGGAGGAGGAGGGGGAGCGAAGAGGATGGGGATGACGGCATTATAGCTTTCTTACTTTGGCACTTTTGGTCCAGGAATATACTGGAGAGCTGGCTCTGGTTCAGGATGTCCAGCAGGGTCTGCTGAGACTGGCCGGTCACCTGCGCCAAGGTCATTCCCTCCGCTATCGTGGCCATGAAGCTGCCCTGAACCATGTTAATGATGAGCATCATCCGGGCAGCATTACCAACCTCACCTGAAAGAGAAACACATTTATACAGTGACAGATCTATGCTGAGCATCTGCCTCTGTGCCACCTCCATGCCATGCAGCCAGCATCCGTCCTCTGTGCCAGCCTCCATGCCATACAGTCAGCATCTGCCCTCTGTGCCAGCCTCCATGCCATACAGTCAGCATCGTCCTCTGTGCCAGCCTCCATGCCATACAGTCAGTATCTGCCCTCTGTGGCCAGCCTCCATTGCCATGCATGCCAGCATCCATGCCATACAGTCAGAATCCGTCCTCTGTGCCAGCCTCCATGCCATGAGCACATCCCGTGCAGCCAGAGCATCCGTCCTCTGTGCCAGCCTCCATGCCATACATTCAGCTTCCACCCTGTGCCAGCTTCAATGCCCCGTACACCCCATGTTCCAGCCTCCATGCCATATATTCAGCATTCATCCTCTGGGCTAGCCTCCATTCCTCATTCGCCCTCTGTGTGGCAGTAAGGTTTCTCTGTGATTGCAGAACCACAACTCCCAGCATGCTCTGACAGCCCAGGCTTTGGAGAAAATGTCACTAAAAATCTGGAGACTGTGAACCTGCATAGGCCGTACAGCAAGGGCCGCCTGGCAGCTCTCCAGCCCTTTTGAAACTACAACTCCCAGCATGCCCTGCAATCACTAGGTGGGCAGCGGTGGTATGGCTGGGGCATAAGTGACCACCTGCTGAACTTGCAGCCCTCCCCATTGTTTAATGTGCCTCAGAACTCTCCTCCTGAAAACTCTGTTCTTCTGGAAGACCAAATCTCAGTTCTGTTGTCTCTTGCATCACCAATATAATGATGGGTGGACAGGTGACCACCCCCCTAACATTGGACACTCAGCCATGAGAATTAAACCCTACAAGGCCGCAGTATTAGCCGCTGAAATCAACTCACCGAGAAAGAAGGACGTCCGGCCCATGGCCTGGAAGCAGCTGGTGCAATCGTCAAAGACACTTTGGTCTCCGGCTGCCAGGATCGTCAACATACCGTCGTTGGAGAGCTGCTGGTTACCGGCCACGGGGGCTTCTAGGAATCGGCCGCCCCGGGACACTATGACCTGGAGTGAGGGAGAGGTGAGGGGGCGCACACTGCTGGGAGACATCACATCACAGCCCAAAACAGCATAGTACCTGTGACAACTCCGTCACCGTCTCTGGGTCCACCGTAGACATGTCCACATAACACTTTCCTGGACGGATCCCCTGCAGCACCCCACTGGGTCCCAACACCAGCTGAAAGCAGAGGAGAGGACGATATTAAAGAAGAAGCCAACAGAGCCATCATCGCACCCACCATCTGATCGCTGGGGATCCGACACGTATCACCCTGCTCCCAGAGACCGACGGAAGCCCAACGATCAGCCATGGGGCATACTTATATATAATAGCATAACACATAGATCACGTACATCCTTAGCCGCTGTGGGGTCCGCCACGCAGGCAAACGTGATGTCGCAGGTGGAGACCACCTCGGCTGGAGTTCTCCCTAAATGTGCTCCTTCCTGAATGAACAGATCGCACTGCAAGAGACGAGACAAGAAGCGTCAGAGGATTAAAAGAGAAAAAGACTTAATGGTACAATCTATTGCTCACTTATCAGCCACATCAGGCTGAGGAAAAGGGGGAGAAGCCGACTCTAGATCCTCCCCCCCATTATCACTACTTGTGTCACCAGATGTAAATTGTGCCGGAGCCTTCTCACATTGGAGTTATTGATATTTTCTCCCCTCCCCATTCTTTTCTTTTTAAAATGGTTTCCATGAAAAATATATACCGTATTTTTTGGACCACAAGACCCACTTTACCCGCCCCCCAAATTGTGAGGGAAAGTGGGGGGTGCATCTCATGATCCGGATACATGGACCTTGCTGGCTGTGGGCTGTGCTGGGGAGGCAGGGGAGGTCTCATTAGACTCATGTAATATTCACCTCAGTGATGAAGCTGGTGCTGAGAGATGGCTGGGGGACAGCACATAGTACATGTGCCTAATGTATAATGACCACCCCCATCCTGGATATGGCCCCTTTCTGGCGCATACATGTATAACATGCAACTCCCCCTCTGTTGCACCCCGCCTGCAGCATTGCCGCCATCTTCCTGCATATGCCGGCGTCTGATCACGTGACCGAAACAGCACAGTGAAGTCATCGCTATGCACCCCGGTCACATGATCGGATGCGAGGCACATGCATGGAGCAACACAGGGCGAGTTACATTGTTCATTATTTTGCTTGCATACGCCAGCAGGGGGGCAGTGGCAGACCTTGACCCCAGGGGGGGGGGGGGGGGGGGGGGGGGGGGGGGGCGGCATTTATTAGTGTTGCGGTTCTCCTGCCTCCCTTGCCTGACCCTCCTCTCCTCTGACATCGGGTTACAGGGGTCGGCTGGGGTCCCCCCTGCAGGCTTGAGGGGCCCCCTAGCCGGTTGGGGCCCTGCTGCAGCTGAACCAGCTGCACCACGGTAGTTCCGCCCCTGCAGGGGGGCCATATAGTGTGATTGGGGGGGGGGGTATATATTAAGTGAAAGGAGCCCAGGATGGGGACATTACCCCCATAAGTGTCAGCAGCAGGTTCCCCCATAACACTGCATTGTAACAACATTTTTTGCATAATCCCCCCCATCTAAAATTTGTGTGTGTCCTATAGTCTGAAAAATACAGTATATATAATCATAAAATCAAAAGTTTATAAACTGAAAACTACAACTCGCGTCCACAGGCTCTGTTTCTCTGCACATTTAACATTGATGTTGTCTGTAATCACTAATCAGCTGAGAGTTCACTGATGAATTCTCAGTTCACTCACTTTGCAGAAAAAAATAAATCACGCTCCCATTGGACAGATATGCTGGGGACTGAATCAGGAGATATATAATGACAGGCTGGGAAAGCCGGGGGCCAAACCACTGTGGAAGGAATCACAATATACGTCCGGCGCCCTGCACAGAAGAGGACGGCCGGGTGACTTCTCTGGGACGGCGGTGAGATGAAACAAAGTCTTTACCTTGCTGTCCTCATCTTGATCCCACACTTCACTGTGAATTCCTCTAGGCGTGTTCTAGTTTAGAGATATAATGGAGATGGATATTCTCAGGGCTGTCAGTTACAGACTCGGGAGCCGCCGCTCGGCCCTGCACTGAACACACGAGGCGCGGCAGTGATTCCAATGAAGTAGGAGATCACACGCCATCATCGCTGGAGCCGCACAAAGCGGCCGACGATCTGCGCCCCACCCCAGCGTCATACTACAACCCTAAGCAAGTGCAGATGCCGCATTGGTGTGATGGGATCCGCGTAAAACCTGATCACTGATCCCAGTGCGGCCGATCGCCCCGTTACCTTCTCCGCTGTCCGGTTCCATACGGTGACCGTGTGCCCCATCTTCAACAGGTTGGATACGATGCCGCTGCCCATTAATCCCAACCCGAGAAATCCGATCCTACACAGAGGAGATAAAAAGCAGATTAATCCGACCGCGTGATTCATTTTTGACCGAGAAACTTAAAGGGCTAAATAAATATGCAAATGAATAAAAAAATATATTAAAGAGGACCTGTCATCCCCCTGGTGCTTTCCAAACTGAAAGCACCCCTGAATGCAGCGTGTCTGCTGCATTCAGGGAAGGGGTCCCCTATGTCTCTAGCTCCCCCTGTAAGTTGTACAAAACACTTATAAAAGTGTACAGATAACGAGTCTGGAGGGACTTACTTATTATTGCATCCTCGCTGCTCCCTGGTGTCTTCTCCACCTCCAGCCCCATCAGTAATGCCTCCTTTATGTGTCTCCCCTCCTCGGCCGCTCAGCTTCTGAACTCACGCAGGCGCAGAGCAAGCAATGGGCGCGAGCGGGTTCCAGCAGTTGAAAAGCTTCCTCTGGTGATGTCAGCGCCGGAGCCCGCCCTGCTGTACATACATAATGTGGAGCAGGGAGCGCTCCCGCGCCGACGTCACCAACAGGAGGCGTTTCAGCTGCTGGGACCCGCTCCCGCCCATCTGTGCCTGCAAGACTTCAGAAGCAGAGGAGCATTGAGCGGCCGAGGAGGGGAGACACATAAAGGAGGTGTTACTGAGGGGGTTGGAGGTGGCACAGAGAGGGCTGGAGGTGGGGAAGACACCAGGGAGCAGCAAGGACCCATTAATAAGCAAGTCCCTCCAGACTTGTTATCTGTACACTTTATAAAGTGGTTTGTACAAATCACAGGGGGGCTAGTGACATGGGGGACCCCCTTCCCTGAATGCAGCAGACACTACATTCAGGGGTGCTTTCAGTTTGGAACACACCAGGGGGTGACAGGTCCTCTTTAAATATTGGGCACTGTATGATAATGACCCTGAAAGTGTTTATGATGCTACTTTGAAGGTTTTTTTTTGCGTACAATGCCTTTATCTGCTCCACAATCTGAGGCTGCACAGCTAAGCAGGTGTAACGCTGCTCAGAGCTGAAGGGTTGTTGCAAGTGCCTCCAGTCGAGGCTGCAATGTGTCAGGTCATGAAGGAAATGTGAATGGCAGCTTGGTTTAACCAAGACTTGGGTCCGCAAACATATTCCCCTCCACTGACAGCAGAGATTGTCGGGAATATAAAAAAACTGAGAAACTAAATCTATTGTGTTTATGCGGCGGTGGTGGACTCTTGGCGGCGGTGGACCTACTTCTTGTCTGTAGGGGTGATGTTGCCGTTGATGGCCGTGCTGTCCGCTGCCTGGATGGATGTCGATCCTGTGTCCTGTGAGCAGAAAGAATGAAGTCAGTGACGGGAGAAGCAGGGACCAGATCCCCAAACACATGATGGGAGGGGGGTAAGATGGATGTCCTCACCTCATCCGATACTTTGAGCCGTTTGCTGATCGCCTGGTATGTGACGCTGGGCTGAGGAGAGAAGGTGAGAATGAAAACATGCACTGAACCAAACCATCAGCAAATGTGACCCCCAGGGGGAGCAGATTGGGTCCGAGACCCGCACAATGTGAGCCTGCAGGGGTTTTCCCTTTTTCCCTCTGCGGGCTGCGACTCCATTCCAGTGAACTGACATGACACCCATTCTACATTTAGTGCTAAAGTTTTTGGATGGAGGCTCTGTCTTAGATGTGAACAGACCCTTCGATCTCCACTCGTACCTTTTTTAATACCATCTCGGTGCCGAGTGTCCGCTGTCGGTGTAGTAGCCAGCTGTCGCCCGCTGCATCCTCCTGCGGGGAGAAAACAGACAAATTGAGGTCGTTTGTGTCAATGGAAAAAAAAAAACTAAAAGCAGTGATTTATAACCTGCCGACCGTTCTATGTTTGCAGCTCCTACCTACATCTATGCGTCTCCATTACAATCAGTGAGTCTCACTCCCCCTCCTAATGTAAGTCAAGCCCCTCGTACATCCAATGTCGGGGGATAGCGGGACTATTCTATGACCCAAGGCGTTGAGTATTGCCTGGTCTTAAAGGGACTGTTCACTTTATACTGGGGTATTGGCCCCCAGTATTAGCCCTCACTGTGACAAGTGGCCGTCATATTACATGGGCGACCATACATTGTGACGGACGCCGTGAAAAAGTTGCAAAAAGGGAGCAATAGAAGGACTAAGGAAACTTTGGGACTGTCCCTTTAACATAAATGGTGCATGTAAATTTGTCCAGTGTCTCAGATTGCTGTTGGTTATCTCCCATGCTTTACACTGCACATCTGCTCGCTCAGACTTGCTGAGGACCAGGTCTGGCCTCCGTGCTGCTCTCGCACGCTGGGTGCGGCCTACCTTCTCGGTCTGGCTGAGTAGGAAGTGGCTGAAGTGCGGGTCGTCCGAGGAACGCTGCAACCGAACAGAGAGAGAAACTGAGCCGCTGCCCTCCGCAGGAGGCGGATGACACTGCAGGTCTGCAAACCGCGGACACTGGGGAAGGGGGGTAGTAGTCCCACAAGACCTGGGCAGCGTCAGGCCGGCAATTACCCCAAGATGTATAGAAGAGACCGGTGCAAATCCCAGCCCTAAATTCAGAGGGAGACGTCGTTACAAGAATAACGGCGCCCCCTGCTGGTGCCAGAACACACAGACTGTTTACAGAGCAGCCCCCAATCGTCAGTGTAGGAGACCCCCGCATTAACTTAAACTAGGACCAGGGCTGTGGAGTCGGACTAAGGGAAATTGAGGAGTCATATTGGAGGTTTGGCTTACCGACCCCACAGCCTTGGTTAGGACACCTTGTAATGGCGCCATTTAAATGACCATATAATGTGCAGAAAAAGCTATATTACTGGGGTGCAATGGAAGAGAAAGAAAATATCTCCATCACCATTTTTACGGTGCTTCATAAATGACCCGATAACGATTCTGCAGGACAATTAAGGGAATACAACTTTTTTTTTTAACCCATTAATGTCAAATAACTGATATATCGATCATGTCTTAGAACTGTCACTGCGTGTAAACACTCTCTTCGGTCAAAGAAATGCAGAAAATATCATCCTAAATTTACCACTAACAAAGTCCAGTAGGTCATGAAAAACCAGCCTTGAAATCACTGGGACATGTTGAAGCGTTCCAGAGTTATTATCTCATAAAGTGACACTGGTCAGAATTGCAAAAATGAGGCTTGGTCCTTAAGGGGTTAAATAAAATAAAAAAAAATTTGATTTGCATAACCATTATTTTTTGCCCCTGACGCTGCACAGGACGAGGGGACTTATTTTGTCGGAACGAATCATTACTAATGTCCTAAATATATTGTACACGATAATGGAAAACAGGAGTCAACATTATGATAAAAAAAATACCAAAATCTCACATAGAAGTGAACTAGAAGTATATGAAGATTAGTGTTGACAATTAATAATAAAAAATTAACACAATGTGTTGCCTCGATACTTCTTGGTATTAGTGCCTAATCTATTATGCTTTCTTTTGTGGTGTTTCTTTTCTCTCAAACGTTATCTTTTTTGTGGTCGAGTAGCGGTATTAGTCGTACTAACGCCCTCAATGGTAATTTTCCATTAGATTGTTAAGAGAAATGGTATTATGGTCGATGTTATTATAATAGGATGGATTAACTTTATTATTATTATTATTTATTATAATAATGATGTTAATTGTTGTTGTTCTAGAACTGAACATGAACAATTGATCATCACCACTGGTACAATAGAAAAACGTTAGTATCATCATGGCAGGGCTCACCCCGCAGTTTGGAGAACCTTTATTAGACCCCCCAAGGCCGCCATAAATACAAAGGGGCCCCACTGTGTTTTCGGGGTTCAACTTTGGGTTCTGCCTGTTACGGCTTACATGAGCGGTCAGAGATCTGCTTGGACTGTTTATAGCACATAGGATTGTCTAAACAGGATACAACTGTGACGAGCCCTCAGCTGCGAGACCTAAATCAGGTCAGGACAGGTTTATCATATGCACCGATGGTTGTAGAGTTCTGGGAATGGGGGGGAAAGGAAAGTTGCAGAATGTTTTGAGTATTGGGAAACGGGTGTAAATGATATATCGCTTCTTTTATATAATATCTTATATCCTGGAACAGTTACCCCACAGCAGCGGGATGTACTGTTACCACTGCGACTTAGGACTCCCACCCCTGTCTGGTATCACAAGGGTGAGAGCAGCCAAACGAGTGCACCCCCCTGCGGTGATTGCTAACAGGAGTGGCGCCGCTGATCTATTCTTACCTCGCTCGTGGGTGGAGGCCAGCTGAACCGAGACACCGTCTTCATCGCCAGCTTCTTGAGTGAGCTCGGCTGGGGGGCCCTGGAGTTCTGAACCAAAGCAGGAAAATATTAGACAACAAAATCAACAAGCGACCCCAGCAGAGCCCCCACAAATGATTCCCTCTTCATCACTGCTACTCCTATCAGGAGGGCAGTGAACAGGAGGATCTCAGTATCTTCAGCCCGTGTGTGTGTGTTGCCCACCTTGTCCTCCTTGGGTGGTCTTCCACGTTTCCTTGGACTTTGATCGTGGGATTTCTTTGACGTTGAACTGGAGCCGGCATCTGTCTTCTTTTTCTTCTTCTCTCCGGACGGCTTCTTGGTTTTGCCTTCTCCTTTCTTGCCTCCGCTCTGTTTACCATCGAGCAAATTCTGAGAACACAAAATGAAAAAGTGACAGATCGGATCCATGTGCAGGATTAGGTCACATTGAAAGGCACGTTACACACAACAATATTGTGAACGATATGTTGCAAAGTCACCGGTTTGGTGACGTTGCAGTATGTCGAAACGACATCGTTGTGTGCGACACGTATCAACGAATAAGTCATTGATCGTAGATTTATGGCCAGGTCCAAAAATCTTTGTTGGTCTCCCGCTGGGCGGCATCGGCGCGTGACAGCGGGAGACCAACGATGAACGAGCTCCATGCTGCACAGCAAGTGCTGGGAGCTGGTAACCATGGTAAACAGTGGGTATCTAGGCAGAGCGCAGCCCTAGTTACCCGATGTATACCCTGGTTACCAGCCTTCTCCGCTTACAGGCTGGTATCCAAGGTACACAGCAGGTAAACTAGGGACAGCGCTGTCCCTAGTTTACCCACTGTTGTAACCATGGATACCAGCCTGTAAAGCCTGCTCCCGCTTACCGCAGCCTGGTAGCGGGAGCTAGACATCGTGGAAAGAATATTTTATTCTTTTCCACGAGGACGCTGGCGAGTCTGCCTGTGTGACATCTCACCAGCGATCAGTTCACATGTGCAGCGATCCACATCGTTGGTCGGGTCAGCTGCCACATCGCAGGTGTAACGGGGCCTTAACTCCTTCAGGACAGGATTGTTTTTATTTTTTTTCCCCCTCACCTTTTTTTTTACTAAACACAAAACATATTTATTACCTTGACTTTTGTGTACAATGTACTGAAAATTTGGTGGAAAAAAGTTGCACATTTGGAAAAAAAAAAAAAATGCATTTCTGACTTTGTTTCTTTTAGTGTTAATACAATTTGTTCCGCTTATCTTAGGTGCTTCACATCAGGTTTTCGTAATTCGCGCAGATCGGTGAAACCGCATCTGCCGCGTTTGCCGCATAACCGTTCCACTTGCGGCGGTTGCGGTTTTCCCATACAACCGCATCTGCCAGCGAATTACGAAAAACGCTGATGTGAAAGGGCCTTAGAATCTTAGCGTCAATTCTCCAGCCCCTCTCTCCCTCCTAACCGGACTCTGCTTTAAGTCACCTGTCACATTTACTACAGCATCTAACACTGTTAGAACAGTAAACACTGTTTGTTTCATTTGCTTATGTATGTGTCTTCAGAATCTGTGTCATTATCAGCCTGACAAAGGGACCGAAAGCTTGCTATGTTTACCATCTTTTCAGTTCGCCATTAAAAGGTATCAACCACTGAGGACTCTCAGATTCTAATATTTTTCTATCTACTGGCTAACATGGTACAAACATTTATAGTTTTGTTGTAATCTTGGTTGGAATCGTCATTTTCTGAGACCCGTAATGTTTCTGCTCCAGTGTCTTGAGCTGTGTGAGGTCTGTCTTTTTAATCTGCAGGAGTAAATATGACATCTTATTGTATTTTGGGGTGACAAACAAAAAGAACACAATTCAGTCTGGTTTCCCCTCTTTTTATGGCGTTTACCATCAATGAGTCAATTGATTTTATATTCTGATTGGACTTAAGAACATAGTGATACCACATATTAGCTTTATTTATTTTTTTTTACTGGGGAGAGGGATTTTGTTTTTTAGAAAGCCCCCCCACACTTTATTTCTAGTGATATTCAGTCATCTCATCGTTTATACTATATACTGATACCACAGTATTGCAGTATACAGGAGACATTACGGCCTCCCTATGAGGTTTCGGGCTTCACAGGAGTACAAAGATGGCAGCCATGATGCCTGTACTAGACTACTGAGGCCATCGATTAATGGGGGTCCTATCCATTAGAACCCCCACAGATCCCAAGCACAGGGCTCTGCAGGAGAGAATCACGCCCCTCTAGTCATCTTCTATAGGACGGCTGAGGACTCTACCCAGCATTCGGAGCCCCAGCGATTCTGTGGATAGAGGATAACTTACTTTGAGCCCTTTAATTAAATCTTTGGAGTATTTAGTTTTAACCCCAATATCCCTCCAGCTCTCTCAAACCAGAAACTGAGAACCATCCGGTCTGAGATGGTACAAAACGCTGCACACCAGGGCCAAAACAGCGATACCCTGACTAGTGGGACAGTCCCGTCTCAAGACTGAATGTCTGCTGTAAAGGGAACACTGCAGGTGACTGAAAACCCCATAGAAATGAGGCTGCATCAGCACCACCTCCATCCAGTCCCATTGTCTCCAGGAGGACTAAACAAAACCAATGGAGTAAAAGCCTCCGGACCGCTGGGTACCAGAACACCCATTATACAGGTGAAGGATGGAAGAAAATCCTCAATCATTCACCTGTTCTTGTCTCGCCTTCACTTTCTTCAGGAACTCCTCCACCGCGTCCACCGCCTGCTGGAAGCGTTTGCCTTTGTTGCCTTTGATCATTTCTTCCTTGTGGGGATGATAAGGCTTCAGCTGCTCCACCTTTATCCAGGCGCTGAGAAAACACAACAAAAGTCAAAAGATATCAATAATGGAGCAAAACATACACCACAGCCTGGAGGTCTATAGATCCCGAGTTACCTCCTGTATTATACTCCAGAGCTGCACTCACTATTCTGCTGGTGCAGTCACTGTGTACATACATTACATTACTGATCCTGAGTTACTCTTGTATTATACTCTAGAGCTACACTCACTATTCTGCTGGTGCAGTCACTGTGTACATACATTACATTACTGATCCTGAGTTACCTCCTGTATTATACTCCAGAGCTGCACTCACTATTCTGCTGGTGCAGTCACTGTGTACATTTCATTACTGATCCTGAGTTACCTCTTGTATTATACTCTAGAGCTGCACTCACTATTCTGCTGCTGCAGTCACTGTGTAATACATTACATTACTGATCCTGAGTTACCTCCTGTATTATACCCCAGAGCTGCACTCACTATTCTGCTGGTGCAGTCACTGTGTAAGATACATTACATTACTGATCCTGAGTCACCTCCTGTATTATACTCCAGAGCCGCACTCACTATTCTGCTGGTGCAGTCACTGTGTACATACATTACATTACTGATCCTGAGTTACCTCCTGTATTATACTCCAGAGCTGCACTCACTATTCTGCTGGTGCAGTCACTGTGTACATACATTACATTACTGATCCTGAGTTACCTCCTGTATTATCCTCCAGAGCTGCACTCACTATTCTGCTGGTGCAGTCACTGTGTACATACATTACTGATCCTGAGTTACCTTCTGTATTATACACCAGAGCTGCACTCACTATTCTGCTGGTGCAGTCACTGTGTACATACATTACTGATCCTGAGTTACCTCCTGTATTATACACCAGAGCTGCACTCACTATTCTTCTGGTGCAGTCACTGTGTACATACATTACATTACTGATCCTGAGTTCCCTCCTGTATTATACTCCAGAGCTGCACTCACTATTCTGCTGGTGCAGTCACTGTGTACATACATTACATTACTGATCCTGAGTTACCTCCTGTATTATACTCCAGAGCTGCACTCACTATTCTGCTGGTGCAGTCACTGTGTACATACATTACATTACTGATCCTGAGTTACCTCCTGTATTATACTCCAGAGCTGCACTCACTATTCTGCTGGTGCAGTCACTGTGTACATACATTACATTACTGATCCTGAGTTACCTCCTGTATTATACTCCAGAGCTGCACTCACTATTCTGCTGGTGCAGTCACTGTGTACATACATTACATTACTGACCCTGAGTTACCTCCTGTATTATACTCCAGAGCTGCACTCACTTTTCTGCTGGTGCAGTCACTGTGTACATACATTACATTACTGACCCTGAGTTACCTCCTGTATTATACTCCAGAGCTGCACTCACTATTCTGCTGGTGCAGTCACTGTATACATACATTACTGATCCTGAGTTACCTCCTGTATTATACTCCAGAGCTGCACTCACTATTCTGCTGGTGCAGTCAGTGTGTACATATATTACATTACAGACCCTGAGTCTTCTAGGTGCATCATGTGATCACTGATACCCAATCAGGATGAGCCCCTGTGACATTTTCGCACATTACGGTGATACTTACTGATCTTCAGTTCCAAAGAACTTCACAAACAGACATTTTTTGCCTCGCGGCTTCTTTAAATCTTTTGGTGAATTGACGATCTGCAGATTAAAAAAAGAGAAGCTGAGGACAGCGGATCCAGAGATCACAACCAGGGGGAAGGTGCAGGATTGGACTTAATATATAGGGGTCTCTGATGTTATACACAGGTAGGGTGAGCGGACAGCAGAGTTGACCTTTGCTCTGCCCGCTCCAGTTGGATGCCCGGCACAGGCTGCACCCACCATGTGATCACACAGCGCCCGCACATGTACCACGGTCACCACCGCACTCACCTTTCCGGGCCACGGAGGGTAACGACCCAGCTTTCCCCTAAAAGAATAAAAATAAAGATGGAGATCAGAACCCGGGACACATCCACCACAGCAGATAATGAGCACAAGGAACATCATGGCCCAATGTACTTCAGATCCAGTAATGTGACCCGCAAAAGATCCCCTAATAGAATGATCTATTGACCCCAAACACAAAGATCCAACACAATTGCCCTGGATCCATGCTTAGATTCTCCCACACAATGATTTACAAGATATTAGATCCAATACACCCACAATATTAGATCCCCTAGGAAATCGTGTAAGGATCTTGACAACACATTTAATATAACCTTTCCTGATACTAGATCCCAAGACAGCATCTCCTGATACAACACCCATAAATGATTCATCAATTCAAGATCCCCTGACTAGATCCCTCCTCCCCACTCCTTTACACCAGATCCCCTGACTAGATCCCTCCTCCCCACTCCCTTACACCAGATCCCCTAGCTGGATCCCTCCTCCCCACTCCCTTACACCAGATCCCCTGGTTGGATCCCTCCTCCTCACTCCCTTACACCAAGATCCCCTGGCTGGATCCCTCCTCCCCACTCCCTTACACCTGATCCCCTGACTGGATCCCTCCTCCCCACTCCCTTACACCAGATCCCCTAGCTGGATCCCTCCTCCTTACACCAGATCCCCTGGCTGGATCCCTCATCCCCAATCCCTTACAGCAGATCCCCTGGCTGGATCCCTCCTTCCCACTCCCTTACAGCAGATCCCCTAGCTGGATCCCTTCTCCTTACACCAGATCCCCTGGATGGATCTCTCCACCCCACTCCCTTACACCAGATCCCCTGGCTAGATCTCTCCTCCTTACACCAGATCCCCTGGCTGGATCCCTCCTCCCCACTCCCTTACAGCAGATCCCCTGGCTGTATCCCTCCTCCCTCCCAGCAGGTCTCCGCTCCTCACACCCTGTGTCTCGGCCTCCTCAGGCCCCTCTCCTCGCTCTCCCGCCCCTCTCTCTGCCCAGTGACCCCGGCTCCCGCACTCACCACACCAGGTCTCCTTGTCGCAGACTCACAGTCGCCGCCATCTTACCGACAATGGCAGAGCGGGGAGAGGCGGAGGATGTGGGGAGAGGAAGGAGCGCAGAGGATGCCGGGAGCGCAGGAAGCTCCCCCGCCCGCCGTGCTCGCACCGCACGCAGCGCCCCGCCCCCCGACACGTCACACGGCGACACTCACGTACAGGACGGCGACCAATCCGCGGCCTCCTCCGCGCTGCGGCCTCCACCAATGGGAAAGGGCGGGAAGGGCGCTCACTGGCTGCAAGGTCCCGTCACAGGACAAAGCGCGCGCACGTGACCCGCCGGAGCGCTGATTGGCCGGGCCGGGGCACGTGGGGCGGCGTGTGGTTGTCAGCGGTTGTTGTTGTTTTTGTCATCGCCCTGGGTGTCGAAGTCACGTGACGTTGAGGGGAGGGGCGGGGCGAAGAGAGGGTGGGGGGGGGGACTCAGAGGAACACGTGACCGGCACCGAGGAGCTGACAGGAGCAACCGGGTGAGAGATCCGGGGACAGGTGACCGGAGGGCGGCGGAGCGGGCTGACCGAGCGGGCGGGCCCCTGTGTGCACACATCAGTGTAAGGAATGGTGTGACCCGAGAGTGGGAGGAGGCAGCGGAGACCGGAGGAGGCTGTGCGGGGCCGAGAGCTGGAGACAGGGTGTAGATAGGATGTGAGGAGCCCCATCCTCTGCCGTCATCTTCCCACAGAGCTACCACCCCCCCACCCCCACCGGTGCTGTAGTTCTCCCCTCCCCATTGCTCCCCTCTTCTGCCATCGTCCCTTCCCCGCGCTCCCCCCCCTCCGCCATCATGCATCCCCCTTCCACCGTCGCGCTCCCCCCCCCCCTCCCGCCGTCATCCCTTCCCCACGCTCACCCCCCTTCACCATCACGCTCCCCCCCCCCACCGCCATCGTCCCTTCGCCGTCACGCTCCTCCCCCCCACCGCCATCGTCCCTTCCCCACGCTCCCCCCCCCCTCCGCCATCATGCACCCCCTCTGTCGCGCTCCCCTCCTCCGCTGTCGCGCCCCCCCCCTCCGCCGTCGTCCCTTCCCCGCGCTCCCCCCCTCCGCCATCATGCACCCCCTTCCACCGTCGCGCTCCCCCCCCCTCCGCCGTCATCCCTTCCCCACGCTCCCCCCCTTCACCATCACGCTCCCCCCCCACCGCCATCGTCCCTTCGCCGTCACGCTCCTCCCCCCACCACCATCGTCCCTTCCCCGCGCTCCCCCCCCCCCTCCGCCATCATGCACCCCCCTCTGTCGCGCTCCCCTCCTCCGCTGTCGCGCCCCCCCTCCCGCCGTCGTCCCTTCCCCGCGCTCCCCCCCCCTCCCCCCGCCATCATGCACCCCCTTCTACCGTCGCCCCCCCCCCTCCGCCGTCATCCCTTCCCCACGCTCCCCCCCCCCCTTCACCATCACGCTCTCCCCCACCGCATCGTCCCTTCCAGCCGTCGCGCTCCCCCCCCCCTTCCCTCAGTCCAGATCCCTTCCCCAACGCCTCCCCCCTCCTCTTCACCATCACGCTCCCCCCCCACCCCCATCGTCCCTTCGTCGTCACGCTCCCTCCCCCCCACACAATCGTCCCTTCCCCGCGCTCCCCCCCCCTCCGCCATCATGCACCCCCCTCTGTCGCGCCCCCCCCCCCCGCCGTTGTCTCCTTCCCCCGCTCCCCCCCCTCCACCATCCTGCTCCCCCCCTCCGCCATCATGCACCCCCTTCCGCCGTCGCGCTCCGCCCCCCCCCTCCCCCCCGTCGTCCCTTCCCCACTCGCTCCCCCCCTTCACCATCACGCTCCCCCCCCACCGCCATCGTCCCTTCGCCGTCACGCTCCTCCCCCCCACCCACAATCGTCCCTTCCCCCGCTCCCCCCCCCTCCGCCATCATGCACCCCCCTCTGTCCGCGCCCCCCCCCCCTCCCCCGCCGTTGTCCCTTCCCCGCGCTCCCCCCCCCCCTCCACCATCCTGCTCCCCCCCTCCGCCATCATGCACCCCCTTCCGCCGTCGCGCTCCCCCCCCCCCCTCCGCCGTCGTCCCTTCCCCACGCTCCCCCCCCCCCCTCCACCATCCTGCTCCCCCCCTCCGCCATCATGCACCCCCTTCCGCCGTCGCGCTCCCCACCCTCCGCCGTCGTCCCTTCCCTGCTCCCCCCTCTGCCGTCGCGCTCCCCCCTTCCTTCGCCTTCCTCCCCCTCTGCCGTCGTTCCCTCCCCCGCGCTCCCCAGGGGGTGGTCCCCGCTGTGGAGCACACAGGCTTGGGAGTGACTGTAGGGTCCAGTCACTGTCCGAGCACCGGGGGTCCCCCAGAGGCCTCCCGGACCCTGTACACTACCTGTAGTGACTGTGACTGAGCGTTACTTATACAACAGCGTTAATAAACAGGCGGTCGGAGGGAGCAGTGCTGCACTGTACATCATAGTGGACGGACAGCAGCCGGCTGACACTGACGCCCCCTATAATCTGTGATTGTTTCCTTTCAGACTCCGCTCGCAGTGATGAGACGAGAGCAGACGCTGTTAGCTGGGTGCAGCCGCCTCATTAACGCCGTCAGGTAGAGGAGCCGCCGTCTGTGGAGTCGTTCCCCCGGTGTTGGGCTCTCTGGAGAATCCACTGATCACACTGACGATGGCGCTTAACTCTGCGGGCACCATGGCCGATCCCCGGAGGGTGCAGCTCTCCAGCGCCTCATCCAGTGCAGCCACACAACCGCCCGCCCCCAAGAAGCCGCGCAGCGACACCCAGGACCCCGAGACCTCAGTGGCCGCCACCGTCCGCGTCGCACTGACGCTCTTCGAGCCAAATCAAAAGAAATGTCCTGAGTTCTTCTATCCAGAACTGTTACGTAATCTGCAGAAAAACGACAAGAAACAGGCGGAGAAGGTGAGAGGTCACAGAAAATGTCCTGTATACAGGATAGTGAGCGCAGCTCTGGAGTATAATACAGGAGGTAACTCAGGATCAGTAATGTAATGTATGTACACAGTGACTGCACCAGCAGAATAGTGAGTGCAGCTCTGGAGTATAATACAGGAGGTAACTCAGGATCAGTAATGTAATGTATGTACACAGTGACTGCACCAGCAGAATAGTGAGTGCAGCTCTGAGTATAATACAGGAGGTAACTCCGGATCAGTAATGTAATGTATGTACACAGTGACTGCACCAGCAGAATAGTGAGTGCAGCTCTGGAGTATAATACAGGAGGTAACTCAGGATCAGTAATGTAATGTATGTACACAGTGACTGCACCAGCAGAATAGTGAGTGCAGCTCTGGAGTATAATACAGGAGGTAACTCAGGATCAGTAATGTAATGTATGTACACAGTGACTGCACCAGCAGAATAGTGAGTGGCAGCTACTAGGAAGTAATTAATATACATGGAGAGGTAACTCTGGATACAAGGGTTTAATAGTAATGTAATGTAACACAGTGACTGCACCAGCAGAATAGTGAGTGCAGCTCTGGAGTATAATACAGGAGGTAACTCAGGATCAGTAATGTAATGTATGTACACAGTGACTGCACCAGCAGAATAGTGAGTGCAGCTCTGGAGTATAATACAGGAGGTAACTCAGGATCAGTAATGTAATGTATGTACACCAGTGACTGCACCAGCAGAATAGTGAGTGCAGCTTCTGGAGTATAATACAGGAGGTAACTCAGGATCAGTAATGTAATGTATGTACACAGTGACTGCACCAGCAGAATAGTGAGTGCAGCTCTGGAGATAATACAGTAATCAGGACAGTAGTAACCAGGATCAGATAGTGGTAGTTGATAATGGTACAACTATGTAATGTTGTACTGTGCACCAGCAGAATAGTGAGTGCAGCTCTGGAAAAGAGTAATCACTTGTTGATGTAACTGCACAGGAATAGTGGTGAGCTTTATCAACAGATGTTTAGAGATAGTAAGTGTAATCGGACTTTGTGCTTAGTCCTGGAGTAACTATGTGTTCTTTTTGCTTGTCAGGTCAGAAGAGCAGTTGATCCTTGATGATGATGAAGTGCAGAGGAAGGAGGTTGAAGCTTTATCCAAGAAGTTTGAGGAGAAATATGTAAGTGTCGTCTCGATCTCGATCTTTGTGCTTCTGGGATGTTCCTTGGCTCTGGTTAAGCTTTGTCTTTGGAGGGGACCGGTCGTCTGTTCGGAGGGGGCTTTCTCGGCCGTGTGGACCATCACATTGTCTCTCATGTTCTGCAGGGAAGCAGAAGCGTCGCAGAGACCGGGCGCAGGATCTCATTGATATGGGCTACGGGTACGACGAGTCCGACTCCTTCATCGACAACCTGAGGCGGTAGGTTGTCTCCGCACAGATTAAGCAGTAGTGTGTGGCCCTTTAAATCGAGCGCCTGATGTATAGCCAGTGTGCCCTATTGTGAATTGTGGACTGTATGATGTGGCTGCTCGTACCCGGGGGACACAGAAATCTGAGATGCTGCACGGAGTCCCACAAGGTTCCTGAACACCTGTGCAGCTCTGAGATTTCCCTCCCACGGCCCCCGAACAATCGTCTCTGGTGGATCCCGGGGGATCTCGTAACCTGTGATTACACTGGAATCTTAATCCGTCTCCAGAGATTTAATTCAACAAAGTCGTATTAGAATGGCAAAATGTGATGTTATTTAAAGGAGTTTTTCAGAATCTACATATTGATTGCCAATCCATAGCACAGGGCAGGGGTCCGACTCCTGATGCCCCCACAATTAGATGTTTGCTGGCTCCCCTGGGGGTGGGTGTACAGCGCCATGTAGTGGCCGCTCTCAGGATTGCAGCTCAGCTCCTGCAGAAGAGAATGCAATATGCGCCATGTACCAAGAGCGGCCACTTCATGGTGCTGTGACTATGGAGGGATCCTCCGAACTGCAGTACTGAGAGCGGCCACTACACGGTGCTGTGACCGGGGAGGATCCTCCGAGCTGCAGTTGTGAGAGCGGCCACTATATGGTGCTGTGACTGGAGGGATCCTCTGAGCTGCAGTACTGAGAGCGGCCACTACACAGCGCTGTGACTGGAAGGGATCCTCCTAGCTGCAGTACTAAAAGCGGCCACTAAACGGTGCTGTCCCCGGGGAGGATCCTCCGAGCTGCAGTGTCTCCTGTTTTGCACTAATCCTCAGATTTTGGACAATCCTCTCTCTGATTTTCGCCCTCAGTACGATGAACTGGTTCCGGCCTCTTTGACCACAAAACACGGAGGATTCTACATCAACACCGGAACATTACAGTTCAGGCAAGCGTCCGAATCTGAAGACGAAGCTGCCCGAGAGAAGAAGAATAAGACTCCCAAGGTGAAGCGTCATCTGCAAACTGCAGGAATACAGGGGGGGGGGGTGACTATCTACAGATAATGGTGCAAATCTCTGCAGCATGTAAAGGGTGTACAAAGATGGGGGAAGCCCCGGTAATGCTGTGAGTGCATGGAACAGGTACATGGCTTTTGTTTATTATTGTGACTATCACATATAGGGAACACATTTCTTTCTCTCTTTCTTTCTTCATCTTTTTCTTTTTATGCTTTTCTTCTTTTGTTACCTTTAAAGCAGCGTCACACTTGTCCAGGGGCTACATCCAATATTAAGGTGTTGCCCTATTCTCCCGTTACTCCCACTTTCCCGCTGGTCCCCGTACTCCATTCTCCAGCCGATCACTGGCCGCACAGGTGAAGCCGGGACCTTTTTTACCAATCATTGACCTGATGTTCTTTTCTTCTGGCAGAAAATGAAGGAACGAGGAGACAAAGCAAAGAGAAGGAAGCGAGAGGAAGAGAAAAAGAGGAAAAAAAGCAAATACGCCAAATCCGGGTGAGATATGTGACACACAGGGCCGGTGCTTTCCCCATAGGGTGCAGAGATGCCAGATGTCACCAGTCTCGTCACATAGGAAATCGTGGAGGTCCCACCATCGCTCCGCACCTCTGACTCTTTCCTGCTTTTAGGCTCTCGGCTCTGAACGGCTCCAAGGAGAAAAAGAAGAAAATGCTGAAGGGCAAAGTGCAGGAGATGCTGGCCAAGTTCGAGAGCGACAAAGAATATGAGAAGCGGGCGAGCTCCGCGCTAGGTAGCACCGCCACTGCCCCGAAAACGGTGTCGCCCCCTCCTCCACCTCCTCGAGAGGCAGAGCCAGCCCCAGACCCCGCACCGTCCACCCCGGGGTCCGAGGAGCAAACCAGGTGCCAAGAACATCTTGATCAAGAAGGATCCGGAGAACCTGTCCGTCCCCGCAGAGAAGGCGAGCACTGTCAAGGAGGAGTTTAAGAAGCCGCCATCTGTCCTGGACGGGCTGCCGCCTGCAGTCGAGAAGAAGATTAAGGACTTGGCCAAGGTTAGACGCCTCACTGTAACAATGTGGGGAGTTTTACTATAGTTCCTGCATTACTTGTATCTTCATATCCACCTCCTCCCATTTCAGTGGTTCCAAACACCCGGCGACAAAGCAAAGATGTTCGCCCCCGAAATGAACACGGCGCTCCTGGAGTGAGTATGACAAGAGGCGCATGTTACAATAAGCCTCCGGTATAGGTGCACGCCGGCCGCGTGTAGCCCAAAGGGTTTCATCATCGTCATTATTGGGTGGATATAAAAAAACAAACAACTCAGCACTTTACCCCTTATTATAAATCCGAGGTCCCCCAACTCCAGTCCTCAAGGGCCACCAACAGGTCATGTTTTCTGGATTTCCTTAGTATTGCACAGGTGGTAATGTGATCATCTGCACTGGTGATGATTCCAACCCCTGCGCAATGCTAAGGAAATCCTGAAAATTTGACCTGTTGGTGGCCCTTGAGGACTGGAGTTGGGGACCTGTGCTCTACGTCCTCTAGCATACTAATTGTTGTCCAGGTTAGCAGCCACCTCTGCAGTTTATCAGTGGTAATCTGTTCCTTACACAAGCTATAGAGGGGAGCGCTGCTCTGAAGTTGTGGCACTGTGGTGGCGGCCATCTTTGTCTTTCTGTTATGCAGCCCTCCGCAGTCTTACTAATGTTGCCTATCTCTTTCTCTGCAGCATTTACCTGCTGTGTCGGGATTTGAGCTCAACCCAGCGCTCCTCCGCCTTCAGTCACCTGTCCTCCATCCTCCCCTGCAGTAAGGACATCCTGGTGAAATGGTCGAGCCGCCTCTACACCCACAAACAGGTGAGCGGCGGCCGTAATCCCACTGAGCATTGCCACCATTCCCTGCAGTGGTGACGTCCATCACTGGCATGACCGCTGCAGCCGATCACTGGACTTGGTGCTCTCGCGCCAAACATGCCAAGTCCTAGCACGACCGATGATAGGCTGCAGCGCTTCATGAATGATGGATGACACCCTTTGAGGGTTTTTCCTTCACTGTAGCCATATTTTTGATTTCTCAGTCTCTGTGCCTGAGAGAGAAACTTAGAAATAAGAAAGAAAATTTAGTCAAAAAAGGCAGAGAGGAGCATAGTTCATAGACCACCGGCTCTAGATCCCAGCAGTCGGACCCCCAATGATCAGGGGGTTGTCGTTAGGGAGTTAATTGTAATCTCGGTACATAACCTTTTAAGATACAACAATTGAAGCAAAGGTGACAAAAGCCTCAAATGATTAAATGTTTGCCATTTTGTTTTAATTATTCTTCATTTTTGATATCTTTGCTGGCTGTCAAGAAATTGGGCTACAATCGCCCCGTCCATCTCATAGCTGTGGCTTTGTTACAGTGTGTTGGTGTAGGAAATTGTTGGAGAGACTCCTACACCACAACATATTGTTACCAAGTGCAGATGTGTGAGCTCTAAATAGCACGAATGAACGGTCTCCATTCACTGACAGCAAGCAGGGAAGCTTTTACATCGAGCACAAAATGTATGAGGATGGCAGAAGCGAGCGGATTGTCCGCAGTGATCACATCTGACCTGAGCAGAGGTGGACTGGGATCTGAGATCGACTCCTTATCTCTTCCGCAGAGCGAGCGATTACGGGAGCCATTACGGAAGCTGAAGGACGCGGTGGGGAAGGCGATGCCGGAACAGGTCTGCAAGTATCACGCGGAGTTGAAGGACTACAACCAGGCCAAGTACGCCAAGTAAGAGCCCACGCCTGCCCCCGACAGTATGTACGGGGAGGGCTGACACCCAGCTAGTGTGAACACTGATGGAGGAATGTTGGGTGTTGTAGTACCTAAAACAGAAAAAAAAAGTCGTTAAACTTTCAGGTTTTAATTTTTCTCCGTTTTTCAAGAGCTCTGCATTCTGTCCTGGAATGGAAATATTGCTGTATAAATGGGATCAGCGATCAGATCGCATGGCGCCCCCCAACTCCTCGTCAGCCAGTTGCAGCGCTCCTTCTCTCCCATCAGCCACTTGCAGTCAGATGTAAATTGTTGGACCTTTTTGGACACGCCATTTCCATTCACTCGCAGCATGCAGAAATCTTAACAAATGACCTCTAGTCGCTGGCGGTCCTGGAGCCACTGTATACGCTGATTGTGTCCGTGCTGTGTCCGTCAGGCTGTGTGTGACGACAAAGAGCAGAAGACGACCCCCGAGGAGGAAGGAGACAAGGGGAGCAAGAAGACCACCGCCGGCCCCCGCAAGAAGTTCCAGTGGACGGAGGAGATCAGGTGAGTGCCTGGTGGCCTGACAATCTCTGCTCCCTTTAGTGATGCCTCATATGGACCTGATAGTTGTCACAGCTGAAAGTTTGTGACACTTGGGTCTAGTATTGTTTAGACTGAGACACCTCATCAGCTGCACATATCTCCGTCCTGTGCTGACAGTTCGTTACAGTGTATCTGTGCAGGCGAAATTTATCCTTGGCTACTTAGATAGCAAAGTACTGAGAAATCAGAATTTTTATAGTAAGGCCTGGGGGGTGAACTTAAGGGGTTTCCCGATAGTTGTGAAAAAACAACAATCCATCCTTTTTCTTACATCCAGAATATCCCTTTAACCTCTTACTGACTGATGACATCATATGCCGGCTCCCTTATTTTGATGCTGGCTCGCACGTTATCCCCGCACTTGATGTCTCATTTAATCCACCTCTAAGGGTACCGTTACACGTCCCATCATTGCATGCAATTTGCTGCTTGCAGTGAAATCATGGACACATTGTTCATTTTGTTGCTGTGTACAAATGTAACAATGTGTCCATGATTTCACTGCAAGCAGCCAATTGCATGCAATGTTTCGACGTGTAACAGTACCCTAACAGCTGCGGGAGGGTTGGAGATTTACCCGCTGCTGTTGAATGCCTCTGTCCATTTCTGACAGCAGCATTTAGCACACACCAGCAGGGGGCGCCTCATTCCCTGTCCCATCAGCAGCCTGTGGCCCATGTTCACTGGAGACTGTGATTTTGCGCTGTACATAGCAGTGCTGATGCATTGCTATGCACAGCAATAAACGACTAATTGATCACAGCTTTAAGTCCTCACATACAGTGAAAAGTTAAAAAAAAAGTTGAAATCATCCCCCTCTCGTCTCAAAAATAAAAAAGCACATCTTTGGTATCGCCGCGCTTAGACATGCCTGATCTATCAATATATAAAATCAAATAATCAGATCTGTAAACTGCGCAACGGACAAAAATGAGACGCCCAAGTTACGTTTTTTTGGTTGCCGCAACATTGCAATAACGGGCGATCAAAACAGCGCATCCACCCAAAGATGGTGTCATTAGAAACGTCAGCTCAAGACGCAAGAAATAATCCATCACGCGGCCCCAGATCCTGAAACATGAGATTATGGGGCGTGGAAAATGCTGCAAAAGTACAATAATTTCTTTCCCCAATACTTAATAAAAAAAACAAGAAACCTATAAATGTTTGATATCTAGGACCTCATACCAACCTGCTGCATCATACTGACACGTCAGTGTTACCATACAGTCAGTGGCGTAACTATCGCATTCGCCGCTGAGACCGGGCCCGGACCTGTAGGGGGCCTGTGCCTCCAGCCGCCCCCTTCGACCGCAGCTCCTACTTCACATGAATGTGCATCCCCTATGACACGCATCCATGTGACAGCGCGGCAGCACAGGCTCGGAGTGTCGGGGAGTGAAGGGGAGCCTCCTACAGTACTTCCTGCTCCCGCCCCTCCTCTCTGATTTGCCGGCTCCCTGGCCTGCGTTCCACTGGAGAGCGCATACAGCCGGCCGGCACCTTCTCCTCTTCTGGAATCTTCAGGAACCTGACTGATCAGCGAGGGAACCAGGGGAGGTAAGTAAAGATTTTTTATTTTTTTTGCTGTAAGTGAGTGAGCGCAGTATGATCAAAGGACTATGGAGGGAGCGGGGGTTCGGGATTTTGGGTGTTTCATATATAAGGCTGCACTATACGGAGAGGCTATGAG
Source organism: Allobates femoralis (assembly GCA_033576535.1). NCBI lineage: Eukaryota > Metazoa > Chordata > Amphibia > Anura > Aromobatidae > Allobates > Allobates femoralis. The sequence goes on along the minus strand of JARQOC010000011.1, from coordinate 229,311,425 downwards.
GCTGTATTATACTATATGGAGAGGCTATGAGGCTGTATAATACTATATGGAGAGGCTATGAGGCTGCATTATACCATATGGAGAGGCTATGAGGCTGTATTATACCATATGGAGAGGCTATGAGGCTGTATTATACTATATGGAGAGGTTATGAGGCTGTATTATACCATATGGAGAGGCTATGAGGCTGTATTATACTATATGGAGAGGTTATGAGGCTGCATTATACCATATGGAGAGGCTATGAGGCTGCATTATACCATATGGAGAGGCTATGAGGCTGTAATATACTATATGGAGAGGCTATGAGGCTGTATTATGCTATATGGAGAGGCTATGGGGCTGTATTATACTATATGGAGAGGATATGAGGCTGCATTATACTATATGGAGAGGCTATGAGGCTGTAATATACTATATGGAGAGGCTATGACCTGTATTATGCCATATGGAGAGGATATGAGGCTGCATTATACTATATGGAGAGGCTATGAAGCTGCATTATGATATATGGAGGGATGTGAGGCTTTGAGAGGTGGGGGGGCCTGGTCTAAATTTCGCATCGGGGCCCGCCAGACTCTGGTTACGCCACTACATATAGTACTGACCCGAGGCATCATACCGATACCTCAGTGTTACCATATAGTACTGACCCGAGGCATCATACCGACACCTCAGTGTTACCATATAGTACTGACCCGAGGCATCATACCGACACCTCAGTGTTACCATATAGTACTGACCCGAGACATTATACCGACACCTCAGTGTTACCATATAGTACTGACCCCAGACATCATACCGACATGTCAGTGTTACCATATAGTACTGACCTGAGGCATCATACCGACACCTCAGTGTTACCATATAGTACTGACCCCAGACATCATACTGACACATCAGTGTTACCATATAGTACTGACCCCAGACATCATACCGACACGTCAGTGTTGCCATATAGTACTGACCCGAGGCATCATATCGACACCTCAGTGTTACCATATAGTACTGACCCGAGACATCATACTGACACCTCAGTGTTACCATATAGTACTGACCCAAGACATCATGCCTACACCTCAGTGTTACCATATAGTACTGACCCCAGACATCATACCGACACCTCAGTGTTACCATATAGTACTGACCCCAGACATCATACCGACACCTCAGTGTAACCATATAGTACTGACCCCAGACATCATACCGACACCTCAGTGTTACCATATAGTACTGACCCCAGACATCATACTGACATGTCAGTGTTACCATATAGTACTGCCCCCAGACATCATACCGACACCTCATTGTTACTATATAGTACTGACCCGAGACATCATACCGAAACATCAGTGTTACCATATAGTACTGACCCCAGACATCATACCGACACCTCAGTGTTGCCATATAGTACTGACCCCAGACATCATACCGACACCTCAGTGTTACCATATAGTACTGACCCCAGACATCATACTGACACATCAGTGTTACCATATAGTACTGACCCCAGACATCATACCGACACATCGGTGTTACCATATAGTACTGACCCCAGACATCATACCGACACCTCAGTGTTACCATATAGTACTGACCCCAGACATCATACCGACACCTCAGTGTTACCATATAGTACTGACCCCAGACATCATACCGACACCTCAGTGTTACCATATAGTACTGACCCCAGACATCATACCGACACCTCAGTGTTACCATATAGTACTGACCCCAGACATCATACCGACACGTCAGTGTTACCATATAGTACTGACCCCAGACATCATACCGACACGTCAGTGTTACCATATAGTACTGACCCCAGACATCATACTGACACATCGGTGTTACCATATAGTGAACATGATGAATAAAAACCCCAAAAAACAAACATGTAATTGCACTTTTTTGCAATTACACTGCACTTGGAATGTTTTTCCCATTTTCCTGTACAGTATATGGTAAAATCAATGATTTCATATGAAAGTACAACTCGTCCCGCAAAAAAACAACAACAATCCTCATATGTCTGTATTGATGGAAAAATAAAAAAGTTATGGCTCTTGAAAGAAGGGGAGGGAAAAAGAGATGAAAAAAAAAAATTAACTGTAAAAAAAAAAAAAAATTTTCCAAGCCCCGCAGCTATAGGGGCGTCATCCACGGCATCCCGTGTCCCCCGCCATCCACGGCATCCCGTGTCCCCCGCCATCCACGGCGTCCCGTGTTCCCCGCCATCCACGGCGTCCCGTGTCCCCCGCCATCCACGGCGTCCCGTGTCCCCCGCCATCCACGGCGTCACCTGTCCGCCATCATCCACGGCGTCACCTGTCTGCCACCATCCACGGCGTCACCTGTCTGCCACCATCCACGGCGTCACCTGTCTGCCACCATCCACGGCGTCACCTGTCCGCCACCATCCACGGCGTCCCATGCCCCCTGCCATCCACGGCGTCCCGCGCCCTACGCCATCCACGGCGTCCCGCGCCCTACGCCATCCACGGCGTCACCTGTCCGCCATCATCCATGGCGTCCCATGCCCCCTGCTATCCACGGCGTCCCGCATTCCCAGCCATCCACCACGTCCCCCTCATCCACGGCATCCTGTGTCCCTGCAGGCAACTTCTGCTCCAGCTGGTGAGGAGGAAGGTGGAACTCTACGAGCCGGAGATCAGCGGCACGGCCGGGCTGGAGGAATATCTGAAATGTTTCCTGGATGAGGAGGTGAAGCCCTTGTGGCCCCGAGGATGGATGCAGGCCAGGTATGTGGTGGAATGGGTACCGGTATGGGGAAGGTACAGGGGCCCAGGGGGTGGTTCCATATTTTTATTGCCCTTTCTTACATTGTGTCTGTCATTTGCAGGACGTTGTTCAAGGAGAGCCGCCGCCTGTACCCACAGCTAAGCTCGCTGATGTGAGTATATGTGGGCTCCTCGGCTGTAGGGTGGGCGGTTCGGGTGATGATCCAGTCCATCCACTCGGGGGAGGGGGTTTATATTTGGTCTTGGACACTTAAACAGAATTAAAAAAAACCTCAGACGCCGAGGTTCCTCCAGTGCCGGTGAGCAGAGAGCCAGAACAGCGGGAGCCATTTATTCCAGATTTGCGCTCGACGTTCTGCTGGTTTGTAGAAACCTCAGCGTTTCCCTGAGTTCCCATCTCGCCACCTCTGCTTGCTGTCAGTGAATGGAGACAAGTGACCGGAGCAGGAGGGCAATTTTTAGGTGGTGGAAAGTATTTTCGGTTTTCTTTCACTTCGGGCATTTAAAGGGACATTAAAATATAAATAAGTTTTTTTTTTTCTTTTTCTTTTTAGGGCGAATAAAACCTCCGTTCCCTCCAGAATAAAAGTGAAGGTAAAACTTATTTATTGTAGATCCGGTCAGGTAATGTGGTCGCTATCGGCCAATCAGAAGCTTTATAATGGCTGCAGAGACACTTCATATTGATAAGGTGACAGCTCTCTGGGCGGACAGTCTGGTCATGCTCCGGTCACATTGTGGGTTCTGCGCTCTTCTAGGACGAGGCCGTCCCCAGCTCCTCTCTCGTCTCTCTTTCTCTGGAGCGGGGCTCCTATGTCTTGGGGCTGGTGGTGAACGTTTCGCTCCATCTTCTTTATACAGGCTGTTGGACGGTCTGGTCATGCTCCGGTCACATTGTGGGTTCTGCGCTTTTCTAGGACGAGGCCGTCCCCAGCTCCTCTCTCGTCTCTCTTTCTCTGGAGCGGGGCTCCTATGTCTTGGGGCTGGTGGTGAACGTTTCGCTCCATCTTCTTCATACAGGCTGTTGGACGGTCTGGTCATGCTCCGGTCACATTGTTGGGTTCTGCTCTCTTCTAGGACGAGGCCATCTCCAGCTCTTCCTCGGACCCTGTGGTCAGCGCTCCAGCGACAGGCAGCCCTCCGTCCGCAGTGTCTACGTCTGCTGGCTCTCCGCTGTCCTCCGCTCACACTCAGGACAACTCTCTAGATGGAGATCTGATCCACAACCCTCCCTCGCTGGACGGAGTGGCCGAGCACCTGACAGTCCTCTCTGGCAGGACCTCCGGGCCGGGTTTTGAGTTTTCCGCCTCCATTAAATCTTCTTTGCCTGAGAAATCCAGCATTGTGGTGACAGTGGCACAGGATAAGAGAAAGCTGTGCCTGCCACCCGTCACCGCCACCTCACAACCTACGGCGCGGACGGTTTTCCATAAGAAGTTTATGACTTCGGGCTCTGAAAAGAAGATGGCACCACCTGTGCCCAGTCCGAAGTCATCACCTGAAGCCCAGCACCCACCAGCAAAGACTCCGGGCACAAACCCGTCTGTGCCATCCAATGTTTACAAGGGAAGCTTCAATCACCCCATCCAAAGTGGAGGTGCCAAAGTGTCGGCAACAGTGCCCTCACAGCAGCCACTCGCCCCCCAGACCAAACCGCTTAAACCCCAGGGCGTCCCCCCTCCATCATCTCCCACCGGCACCGGACACAAGCTCATCGTCTCTCCAGCCTTCATCTCCAAACCCCCCAACAATCCCGGCCCCACAGGAGCGCAGGTCTACCGGGGGACAGTGACCCGAACGCCCGCTCCCCTGCAAGTGCCGCCATCTGCCGTACGTACCCCGTCACCATGGCCATGAAGATGCCGCCTCGCCTTCCCCAGAAGCTGACCCTAATGGCTCCTCAAGACTGCGGGGGAGGGACGCAAGGAGTGGCCAAGTTACTGACGTCGTCCATGGTGGGAGGAAACGCAGCGAACGTCAGCGTAAGTCAGACCAGCGGCCGGGGTGTCCTGGGAGAAGGCGGGGAGGGGATTACAGACTGAGTACAGGCCCCGGAGCCCTCTATACACGGCAGGTGCCAGCAGCGCTAAACAGCCAGTTCCTGCCTATAATAGCCGTAGAGAATGGTTAGCACCGCGGCTGACAGCAGGGACTAGGTGGCTTTATCATGGGTATTGGGGGAATGGTGACTGTGTTTCGGAGGCTTGGCAGCGGTGACCATGTGTCGGGGGTGGGGCGGAGGCAGTGTGTCAGGGCGGTGGATGCAGCTGTGTGTCAGGGCGACTGATCATTGTGCACTTGTATCACCTGCAGGTACAGAACGGCCCCGGCCTCTTTGCCCCCCCGTTGACCATCCTGACCCCACCTTACAAGCAGAACGGAGGGAAGCTGTCAGCCCCGGCCTCGCTGGGCGTCCTCTCTGCCCTCAATACCTTTCCTCTGCGCGTCGTGTCCTTCACCACCGACCCTATACCGAAAACCGGAGCCTCGAAAGACGCCATAGTCACCGGGCCAGCCCCGGGCACCTTCCAGCATGGACTGCCGAGAAGTAAGTGCGCCCCCCCCCCCCCCTTCCTGTCCCCTGTCATTATCACAGATTCTGCCAGGTCTCTGACCCTGTGCCCACCCTCCCCTCTCTCTCCAGACATCCTGGGGGTCTCCATCCCAGCGCAGGCCATCACTCCGCTCCCATTCCCCGCCCGGCCTTACCTGGACACCTGCAGCCGGCACAGACAGGTATGTGTACTGATAGGAACGGAAACCGCAGCCACTTTACACGTCATACCCACATATCAGTAATGAAGTGAGTAGGGAATGGGATATGCTCTCCGCGACTTCTGAAGGATAAATGGTTTCCATATTGGAGTAAATGTAAAAGGAAAATCCGGCACCAGACTATAGTTGGTCAAAGCGTCTAGGTCTTTATTAAAACATCATGACCATAAGAGCATCAACTGGGGTACGCAGCCCCCCCTCCACGCCTGACGCGTTTCAGATAGAACAATCCTTAGTCTTAGCCATAAGCAGATGTGAAGCCTTCACACATGTATAGAGAAATGTAAAACAAAAAATCACCACTGACCGCAGCACTGATAATGAATTGAAGAGCTCTAATCCACATTGCTACCCAGTCACGTCCAGCAACAATACTGAGCGTGAGGTTAGGGATTGGTTAGTAAAAGAAATCAACAAAAACTCAACATCTAACGGGTTTAGAGAAGATTCTAAAGAGTTAATGGGTATACTGTGTGATTCCGCCACCTTCCGCCCCTTGACCGACGATCCGACAGAGAACGCACAATTCGAGCTGAGGATTCTGTTAGCTGAGGGTGTAGCACTTTGGGGGTATTAACCAAAAAATTGTCTGAATAGTTATATGTGGAAAAACCTACACGGCCACTGTTTCACGCTCTTCCTAAAGTGCATAAGCAAACTCTTCTGCCCCCTTTTCACCCTATAGTGGCTGGGATAGGGGGGGGGGTGAATGAGAAACTCTATGAATGGGTAGACGGCAAGCTGCCACCCCTGGTAAGATCTAATTTGAGATGGGTGAGGGATACTGACCATTGCAAAAAAATTCAGTGGAAGAGTAATTATGTTTGGATTACATGCGACATTGTGGCTTTGTACTCGAGTATTCCTCACACTGAGGTTTTATAACCAATATACAACTGATGTCAGCAGATTTATTCTTATGTGCATTCAGCACCTTTTGACTACCAATTCCAAGTTCAACTCTTCCTTTTTTTTCTCCAAGATGGGGGTGTCCTTTTCACCCTCATTGGGTACCTGTACTTGTGTGTGGGAGGGCAGATATTTATACATACTCTGCCGAACCCATTTTTGGATGAGTTAGTATGGTGTGGAAGGTATATCGACGACATGCTAATTATTTAGAAATGGTCGTCCCATGTTCCCCTCCGCCATACTGACAGGATTGAGGAGTTCACCAGTTATTTAAATAACAATTCTATGAATCTGTCCTTTACACACCATGTGCAGGGAAAATCAGCTGCATACCTGGATGTGAAATGGAAGGAGAGGAGATGTCAGGAGTAATACACACTTCACTTTACCTCAAGACAATCAGCGATCATTCTCTCCTGTATGCGGGAAGTTGCCACCCTCATCATGTGGTTAGGGATTTCCCTGTGGGGGAATTAGTGAGGGCGAAGAGGTCCTGTCCAACACCAGAATCATAGAATAACAGGGTATGACACCGATTGATCAAGCGAGGTTATAAACCTTGGATGCTCGATCGTGCGATGGCAATGGTGGAGAGAAGGAGTAGGAAATCTCTGCTTGAGGACTCAGGAGATGTATCCCGGAGGACAGCAGTGACTAACAAAAAATTGTGTATCCCTACCTTTTCAATGGATTACAGTGACGATTACAAGGACATTGTCTCGCTTATGCATAAATATCTACCCATTCTCCATCAAGATGAGAAATTCTCTACTATTCTTAATGGTGGTTATACAACCCCTGGCCAAATTATGGAATCCCCGGGCTCAGAGGATGTCCATTCAGGTTTTTAATTTTGTAGAAAAAAAGCCGATCACAGACCTGGCACAAAACTAAAGTCATTTCACATGGCAACTCTCTGCCTGGAAGAAACAAAAAATGTGCTAGCCAGTAACGGTTACCTTTTTAGACCAAGCAGGTAGAAAATTATGGAATCATCCTGTAAATTTTCATTCCCAAAACTAACACCTGCATCAAATTAGATCTGCTCATTAGTCTGCATCTAAAAAGGAGTGATCACCCCTTGGAGATCTAGTGCACCAAGTGGACTGACATGAATCATGGCTCCAACACCAGACATGTCAATTGAAACAAAGGAGAGGATTATCAAACTCTTAAAAGAGGGTAAATCATCACGCAATGCTGCAAAAGATGTTGGTTGTTCACAGTCAGCTGTGTCTAAAATCTGGACCAAATACAAACAACATGGGAAGGTTGTTAAAGAGAAACACACTGGTAGACCAAGGAAGACATCAAAGCATCAAGACTGGAAAGTTAAAGTAATATGTCTCCAAAACAGGAAATGCACAGCAAAACAAATGAGGAACAAATGGGAGGAAAGTGGAGTCAATGTCTGACCGAACTGCAAGAAACCGCCTAAAGGAAATGGGATTTACATACAGAAAAGCTAAACATAAGCCATCATTTAACACCTAAACAGAAAAAAACAAGGTTACAATGGGCTAAGGAAAAGCAATCATGGACTGTGGATGACTGGATGAAAGTCATATTCAGTGATGAATCGCGAATCTGCATTGGGCGAGGTGATGAGGCTGGAACTTTTGTTTGGTGCCGTTCCATTGAGATTTATAAAGATGACTGCCTGAAGAGAACATGTAAATTTCCACAGTCATTGATGATATGGGGCTGCATGTCAGGTAAAGGCACTGGGGAGATGGCTGTCAGTACATCTTCAATAAATGCCAAAGTTTACATTGATATTTTGGACTGTTTTCTTGTCCCATCAATTGAAAGGACGTTTGGGGATGATGAAATAATTTATCAAGATGATAATGTATCCTGCCATAGAGCAAAAACTGTGAAAACATTCCTTGAAAGAAGACACATAAGGGCAATGTCATGGCCTGCAAATAGTCCGGATCTCAATCCAATTGAAAATCTTTGGTGGAAGTTGAAGAAAATGGTCCATGACAAGGCTCCAACCTGCAAAGCTGATCTGACAACAGCAATCAGAAGGTTGGAGCCAGATTGATGATGAGTACTGTCTGTCACTCATTAAGTCTATGCCTCATAGACTGCAAGCTGTTATAAAAGCCAGAGGTGGTGAAACACAATACTAGTGATGTATTGGAGTGTTGTTTTGTTTGTCAGGATTCCATATTTTTCACTCTGCTTGGTCTGAAAAAAGTTCCCCTTCCTGACTACCACATCTTTTTTTTTCTTCAAGATTTCTTTTACTGTTTCTTCAAGGCAGAAAGTCGCCATGTGAAATGACTTTAGTTTTGTGCCAGGTCTGTGATCTGCTTTATTTCTACAACATTAAACAACTGAATGAACGTCCTCCGAGCCCGGGGATTCCAGAATGTTTGCCAGGGGCTATAGGTGTGTACCTAGGAGAGGAAGAACCATTGGTAATACACTGGGAACAAGTATGTTTGTAAAGGAAAAGGATACCCCAACCTGGTTAAAACATGTGGGTTCATACAGGTGTGGGGGCAACACATGCAATGTATGTCAGTCTATTGAGAGAATGGACAGTTTTGCAAACAATGTTACCAACAAATCCTATTAGATCAAAGCGTACATAACTTGTAATACTACCCATGTGGTTTATATGGCCACATGTACTACATGTTAGACATGGGATGTACAACCCGGTCTCTCAAGAAGCGGCTCAGCGCACACCTCACTGCTGCCAATCCACATTCAGCTTCTAGCCGCTGCCGCAATGTGTCGGGTCTATCCAGGCATTTCCTTGAAGTGCATGGTCGGATTATGGGCACATTGCGGGTAAAAGGCATTGAAAGGGTACCCAGACCGCCGAGGGGCAGGGACTGGGAGCCTGGTGGATGCTGGTACTCAATGCACAACTCCCTGAAGGATTAAATTACTGCACGGATCTATTATAATTTTTATTGATCTCTTGAGGTTAATTATTGGCAAAATGGGTTGATCTAATCTCCGATGTATGGAGGATGCTGGATGATTGTCATCCTAATCTACCCCAGTGTTTCCCAACTCCAGTCCTCAAGGCACACCAACAGGTCATGTTTTCAGGATTTCCTTAGGATTGCACAGGGGATAATTCCATCATCTGTCTAATGATAAGAAAATCCTGAAAACATGACCTGTTGGTGTGCCTTGAGGACTGGAGTTGGGAAACACTGATCTGCCCTACGCTCAGTACCATAATGGCAGTATAAGGTCGTATGGTAATTGGAGTCACCGCTACTTTTAATATTTGCTCTGTAAAAACGAGGGTTCTGCTGTGACGCTTTTCCATATGATATTTTCAACATTTAATGTAATGATTCTAAACTGGAATGTTGATCTTTTTGCTACATTTCTATTCACAGGTTTAGCAGCCTTTGTCTAGTCATTATATGGTTAAAGTGAATACATATGAGTGGCTTGTCTTGGTTCTTAATAGGTTTAATTGTGGGCACATGGATGAATGGGGTTTTTGTTTTACCTTTCTCTATAGATGTGTGAAGGCTTCATATTTGCTTATGCCTAAAACTAAGGATTGTCCTATCCGAAACGCTTCAGTCGTGGAGGGGGGGCTGCATACCCCAGTAGATGTTCTTATGGTCGTAACGTTTTAATAAAGACCTAGAAACTTTGACCAACTATAGTCTGGTGCCGTATTTTCCCTTTAATACATACCACTTATCACCACTGGGGGGCAGTGCTGCCCATAGATAACAATGCAGTATAAGATCAGGGATGGTGCAGAACTATAACTCCCAGCAGCAGCGGACAGCTGCACATAGAGTATTGTAATGGTGCCAGATGGTGATAGACATTACTCTGCCAAAACAGAGAATGAAAAGTGTTAGTCCAGGACCCCCAAACAGCGCCACCATCTTCCCACTGGTTGGGCGTGGTATTGCAGCTGCGCTTCATTGAGGTGAATAAGCTGTAATAACAAACATAATCTTGTGGTCTGGAGTGGCGCTGTTTTGGGCAGACGGCAACCATGTTTTTATATGAGTGGGTAGGGGAATGCATGATGCTTATTTTTTATTTATTTATTAACAATGGTCTCTCTGTCCAGCAGATGGTGCCCACGCTCACAGTAAAGGTGCTGTACCTCCCCAGGTGAGACCCGGCCGGCCCAATAACCCCTGAGGACCCGGTTGATGCCCCTTCGCGCTGCCCCTAATGTTGGTACAGACGATAATATACAGGATATATAATATATATACATATACACCGGTCTGTCCTCTCCGGTTTATTCAGCGCTGCTGTACAGGTGAATGGACGCCCTCCCATCCCCACCACATGGGGGCAGTGCAGTGACAACATTCCGTAAGGATCCTGGGAGCAGACCGTTCCGGACCGCAGTCTTCCACGTGGTGACAATCCATGAACCGGCGATTGGTGGATTATTTTGCACTTACACCATCGCCCCCTAGAGGCACTTACAAAAACTGACTTTTTTTTTTTCCCCTAAATTTTGAGATTTGTGCATTTTACTAAATAACCATGGGAGGCGGAGCTTGTGTCCACCTGTCAATCATGGCTTTCTTGTGGGATGTTTCTGGGCTCAGCCCTTTGCACTAGTTTTGTACGGTTCTGCTGCGGTCACGGTGGCACTTTGGCATGTGTGGTGGCGCGATTTATTTTTTGATATTTGCTTTAGATAAAATACGCCGGAGCTTCTCGCTGCAGTTCAGTTTTATTGGGCCTGAGCCTCAAATTCGGAAATTTATTAAAGGGGCAGTCTATACATTTATCTCAATGCTTGCTGTCTGTGGATGAAGAAGATTGCAATCTTGATGTGGTCCTGCTTACACAGCTGCAGTGCGTTTCAGTGTATCCTGTGAGACATAAGCCTGACATCTGGGGTATGAGACCAGTTGTGCTACTACTCAAAGTGTTTCCTACACTGATACATTGTAACAAATCCATGCTGTACCTCCGTCTGTAGGCAAGAATGTTCCTATTACCTTGACAGCAAGCAGAGATCTTGAAATTGATGGGGTTCATATATAATATTGTTGGATAGAGCTTGTAAATATGAGCAATTTTGCAATTTATGGCTTGTAAAAATTTCCATCCGTTCTTAAGATATTAACATTTTTCTATTGTTTACAGCTCGTTGCTTTAGAGACCGACCACCGCTGCCATAAAGCGCAAACAAGCTCAATTCTAAACTCTGTGCTTACAAGCTAGACCACAGTAATGGTCTGTCTCTAAGGCAACAATGTGCAAAGGAAAAGTGTTTACATCTCAAGAACGGTAGCCGATTCTAACAAGCAGTAAATTACAAAAGTGCTTGTTTTTCTATGTACTATCCAGCAACATCCATCAATGAAGGTGGGGAATAACCCCTTTAAGACGACCAGGTGTCTCTGCCTGTCTCTGAGATAGTCTCAAGCTCCTAGATTTCCACAAATGGTGTTTAAACGTTTGAGTGCCAGAAAAAATCTGATTAGTAGTGATGAAGAATGACATCACGGGACATCGAGACAGACGACTCTTCACCGTCCTGCCATTAGTAATCAGTTAGGGGGGGTTTCATTACGTTTAGGTGGAGACCCCCCTCTAAATACATTCCCACTTTTTATTTGTCGCTTTCATGTCTTCTTCCGCCATTATGTTGGCGACTCTCTCGCCATCCGTCTGGGGCCTTGAAAAGAATAATGTCTTGCCGCAAAGAGAGTAAAATGGATTCACCTAGGATGGCAGGTGTCCTTATTTAATGCATCAGGCACAGGCCCATTTAAAGGAACAGCTGCTTACAGAGGATGAAGACTTTTGCAATTTCTCTTAATTGTTTCAGGATCAGACTACTCAAGGTTGGTTTGTTTGTAGTCTGTCACCATGGAAACGGAACACTTGTTTTGTTAGATGCAATACATAAAGATGTGGCATAAGTTTACACACCTGGAACGCAGATTTTCTTTCTCCTTCCTTCCTATCTTACTCCCTCCCTTCATTCTTGCCTTATTCCCTGCCTTTCTCCTACCCTTTCCCTCCCTTCTTTCTTGGCCTCCCTTCCTTCTTTCCTACCCTGCCTTCTTGCCTCCTTCTCTCCACCCCTTCTTTTCCTTCCGCTCTCCCTTCGTCCCTCCCTCCCTTCTTTCCTGCCTCCCTCCCTTCCTTCCTCTCCTTTTACTTCCTGCCACCCTCCATCTCCTTCTTGCCTTCCACCCTCCCTCCCTATCTTCCTCTCTCCCTCCCTTCCTTCTTGCCTCCCTCCCTCCCCTCCTTCTTTCTCTCCCTCCCTTTCCTTCCCTCTCTCCCTCCCTTTCCTTCCTTCTTCCCTGCCTCCCCCCCCCATCCCTCTCTCCCTTTTCCTTCCTCTCTCCCTCCCTTCTTCTTGCTCTCCCTCCCTCCCTTCCCATCCTCCCTTTCCTTCCTGCCTCCTTCCTCTCTCCCTCCCTTTCCTTCCTTATTCCCTGCCTCCCCCCCCATCCCTCTCTCCCTTTCCTTCCCATCTTCCCTGCCTCCCTCCCATCCCTCTCTCCCTTTCCTTCCTGCCTCCCTCCTTCTCTTCCTCCCATTCGTTCCTCTCTCCCTCCATTCCTTCGATGTTACATAATGCATTCCCCTCATTTAATGTTTTTTGTTTTTTGCTCCTGAACTAGAAACGTCTTCATACCCATGTGAATAGTAAACCAAAATGCTAAATTATCCTATGCACTTTTTTTGGGTTGGGGGAGGCTGGTAACCTTTTATTGTAAGCATATAAAAATTCCCTTAATCCACCATCAGTATGTCTTGATTGGAAGAGAGTCTGGATTATCAGATTGATATAGAAAGTTTAGTTTAATTAAAAAAAGTTGCAAATTGCATGTTTCTCCATTTAAAGGGGCCTTCCACCTTTTGTCATTTAACTTGTTCTTCAGATCCTGGAGGATGAGGTTACATTTTTTTTTTTCTCCATTGTGCTTTACTGCTGCTGCAAAATGCTTAAGATTAGGAACCATTAACCCTAAACTCTCAGGGTTTTTCCATAATCCGGACTGGATTTTTTTAATTTCCCCATAAGTATGAGATTTTTGGTGTATGGAATGTGATTGGGGGGAGGGGAAGTTTTATATGTAATTACTTTAGGTGCTGGAAAAAAATAATAAAATCAGTAATTTTCTCTTTTCGGAAAGCCTCGTTTTTTTATTGTTTAAATTTTGAATGATCAGAAAACACAACATTCAAAACCACCGCATCTTTATTTAGCGTTTATCATAAATAAAATACATTTTCCGTATTTTCCCTTTTTCCCCCACTCAGAGATATATGGATAGATACAGAAACCAGGATTTGGATGGTGGCCGAGGACCACGTTTTTTTCTTATTTGTCGTGTCGGGGGGGAAGGGTTAGTAAGGCACCACGGTAAGATGTGTAACAAGACAGAGCATGAAAATCGCTATCTAAAACCATATACCAAAAAAAATGACATATAACGTAAATATAGAAGATGGCTATTCCATCTTTCACGGCATAAAAGGAGAACGCTTCTGTGGTTTGGCTTTTACTACAATCAAGACTTTTCAGTGCATGTTCCTTTAAAGAGGGCAGAGGATACGTTTCCATTGGACGGGGCGGCATCTACGGCCTCCGCCCGGATGAGGGACGAGACTCCCACCCACATCCGTGTCTTTGGAGAGCTTTACGGCACTATTTCGGCAACATATCTCCTGCCATGAGTCAACCAAGAATAACAGAAGCGTAGAAGTTCTGCTATCGATGAAGGCAACAGACCAAAGGGCAGCGATATCTGGTTTAGAGTCTTATGTCACACCTCGCCAATCAAAAGATTACTTCTTTCCGGAAACTAAGGCTGCGAATTCTTGGATGGGCATCTCCTTGTTGAGGTAACTGTCGTACTGACGTCTGGTGATCCTTCCGCTCCGCAAGGCGTCTTCGATGTTGAACTTCTTGCCCGACTTCCGGTCGTGGATCACAGACGAGTCGCCGTTTGGCCCCTTTATGGTAGTTTCTTCCCAGTCGCATTCTTGACTCTGTAAGTTGACGAACATCTTCCAGTCGATGAGACCCAAGTTACGAGCTTCTTCCGGCGACATCTCCCTGCCGGTGTCGGGGTCGATGACGACGATGGAACGCCGGAGATGGTTCTCCCTCTGTTCCCTTTTGATCTGCATGGTTTCCATTCGCTTGTTAAGCTGTTCGATTTCCGCGTCTTTGTCTCGTGAGATCTTCCTCAGGTCCTGAAGTTCTTGTTCCAGGGCGGATAGGCGAGAGTCGAGGTTGGTGCCGCTGTCCACCTGAGTTAGGCTTCTCAGACCTTGTGCCTCCTTTATTGTGATCTCAATCTCGGATTGCAGATGGCGGGCCTCCAGCTGGAGACTTTGCTTATCCATCTGAAGCTTGTGGACTTCTTCCCGCAGATATTCCAGCTCCTTGTTAGATTTGGAGTTACTGAACTCTACCTCCGACAGCTGAGCTTGGAGACGGTCAACCTCCGACTCCAGTTCCAATCGGCGCTTTCCTTCTTCGTCCAACACGGCCTTGAGCCTTTTAATTTCAAGTTCCGTCTCTGGATCCTTCTCTACCTCTATCTTCTCGGTGAAGACGACCTTCTCTTTCACGTCCATCTTCTCCAGGGTCTACGAGCTTCTTCCTAAGTGCGTCCAGCTCGGTCTCAAGAATTTGCCTCCTGTGTCTTTCTTCTTCCACTTGAAGCTTCAGCAAGTTATGCTCCTTCTCTTGTTGAGGGTCTTGCTGTAAGACGACTTTCTGCTTCAAGGTGACTTTCTCTTTGGTCTCGATCTCCCTTTGTTCCAGCTCGTTCAGGCGGATTTTAAGACGCTGGATTTCTAGCTCTGCCTCTCGTCTGGCCTGTCTCTCTCTTTCCAGTTCTTCCAGCTGACGTTCCAGCTCAGACTTCCTCCGCTGTAGCTGTCGCAGCTCATCTTGAAGTTGATCCTTCTGCTTCAATTCACTTTCAATGTTCTTTGATAGACTGTTGACCTCAGACTTCAGTAGAGGGTCTTCTTCATATTTCACAACCTCCTGTTGTACCACCTTCTCTTTCACCTGCGAGAGCTCTCGTTCTTTCTGTCTGATCTTCTCCTCTTGGGCCATTCTTTCCCGTTCGAGGTCCAAGCGCTTCTTCTGCTCTTCGGCCAACGTTGCCCTCAATGTTTCCACCTCGTTCTTGGTGGCGGGGTCTTCCCGGTATTGCATTACTTCCTGAACTACCTCCTTAATCTGCACTTGAGGTTTGGTATCGATCCAGCTCTGAATCTCTTGTTTGAGCTGAGTGATCTCCAGCTCCGATCGTTCCACCACCCTCGTCTTCTCCAAGATCTCCTGGCGATGTCTTTCCAGCTCCGCTATGATCTCTGGATCCGTCTTGTGCTTAATGACTTCTTTGGTTATTTCTTTCACTTCTACCTGCGGGCCGCGGGATCTCATGGTCGTTAGCTCGTTCTGGAGAACGCTCACTTGCTCCTCGGCAGCTCGGTACTTTCTTTCCTGTTCGATAAGTTCCTGACGTAAATTGGCTAACTCGCTCTCTGCCTTAGGATCTGGCCGGATGATCTCACGTACTTTCTCCTGGACAACAACCTTCGCGTTGTCTTCTTCTAAGATGCTTATCTTCCGGATCAGCTCGTTCTTCTCACGTTGGGTTATACGTATCTTGGACATCTCGTCTTCGTACTGCCGGCGGAGATCGGCTACCTCTCTCTCGCTGGCGTGATCCTTTTCTACCTTCAGCACTTCCTTTACTGTGATCTTGCCTTCGGCCATGGCTCGCTCCTTCTCTAAGCGCTTCAGTTTCTCCTGGAGCAGCTGCAGCTCCTCTTCGTCCTTCTGCCGCAGAGCGTTCTCCCTCTGCATGTTCTCTTGAAGTGTCCTGTATTCGGAGGCCAGCTGAGGATCGTTTTGAAGCTTCACCACTTCTTTCTCGGTCACTTTCTCCTGCGGCTTGTTCTTCTCTTCGGTCAAGATGTAGATTCGCTCCCTTAAGCTAGTTATCTCATTCTGCTTCGTCCCCTTTTGCCTCTTCAGCTCTTCTAACTCTTCTTTGAGTCTTAGGAACTCTTCCTGCTGCTCCTTGTCCTTCTCAATCCTCAGGACTTCTTTCACTATATATTGCTGTCCGCCGTCCTTCTGCTCGTATTCAGCGATCGCACCTTGTATCGCAGGGAGCTCAGTTCATCCTGCAGAGCTTTGTTTCTACGCTGTTCTTCCGAAACCTTTTCCAGCACCTTGTGGTACTCCTCCTCCAATTGTGGATCCGGTACTTTTTTCAGAACCTCCTTCTTGACTATGGTCTCCTGAGGCTTTTGATTTTGAAGGAAGATGATCTCCTCCTGCGTGCTCATGATCTCTGATTCCAGTTGCTGACGACGTTGGACTTCATCATCCATCATCTTCTTGATCTTCCAGGTCTCTTCCGCGGGCTTCTCTGATCGGGTCATCTGGACCGACTGCTGATGAACTTCCACCTCCGGTTGCTATCGATTTTAAAATAAACAAGACAGTCACCGATAAGACATCTTCCACCATTGTAGTAGTTGGAAACTTGATTATTTCACCTCTTACCTGGCGTAAAAGACTTTGGGCAAACTCCAGGGATTGCAGCCTCTGTTTGTTGACCGCGCTGGCCTCGGTGAATCTGGCGGACAAATCTGCCTCCTACGACCATGAGAAATGGTGATAACCAATCAATACATGTTAAGGGAGCAGCAACGTTTATTCTTGTCCATAACATTTACTTGTCAAAGGTGTGAACTTATTAGGACACCAAATGTAGCTCCCCACGCACATACATCATCTGCCCAGTGGTCTATAAACGCCCACATATACCATCACCCTCTTGTTGTAGTTCCCACGCACCTCTTCCTTCACTTTATTTGCTGGTGACAGCACCCTGGACCTCCGGCTGTAGGTGTTCCTGCGGTTCTCCATATCCAGAACGGACCTCAGTTTCTCTGAGTCAAGTTCGTAGTCCTAAAATAGGCAAAGAGGAGCTCAGTCACCTGTACAGCTATTGTCTATTTAGACATCCCATTAACCTAACGTTGTTGCGAGATGAAGCCACCATCCAGAAGTTATTACCTTCACGGCTTGTTGGTATTGCTGTGCACTGCTGGTTACGTGCTCCATGTCTTGCTCCCGACCGGTTATCTCAGCCAAGAGAAGCTGCAAGTGAAGCATGGAGGAATGATGATCCTGCTCCTTCAAACCACTGATGTTATTTCTTTCCAGGTTGGACTTACCCTTTGGTTCTTCAGCTTGGTTTCCACTTGGTTGACGCTGTCCGTGTCCTTGGGCTCGTAGTTGGGCAGGTTACGCAACCATCCATCGAGCTGGTCGTAGCTGTTGCGGTAGTTGTTGTAGGCTGTTTTGGCTTTCTGCAAGCCCTGAGACCTTAAGAAGAGAAGGTGTATAATCATTGCCTGTACTTCTCTACCAATTCGCTTGATCTCTGATGGATTCCTGGCCGCTCACCTGCTCTGGATCTGCTGGTCGAGTTGTGAGTAACGTTGGTTGAGTTTGGACGCCTCGCCTTCCTGACGCTCAATGTCAGGGCAATGCTCCTGGAAACGATTGGTGAGGTTTTGGCAGCTCAGTTTACTTTTGTGCAGGTTCTTCTCCGATTCGGCGAGGATGCCCCTTCCCTGCTGGAGCTCGGAGCTGATCGCCTGCAATGATGACGAAGATGAGAGAAGTCCACCACGATACGTACATAGATGAAATGCAAGGATGTGACCATGGAAAGTCTACTCTTCTACCATCTTTTGGTCGCTTACCGACAGTTCTTGCAGCTTCCTATCCACCGCTCGGGGTCTTCGGGCACGGTGTCGTCCTGGCACAGCTTGGTCTCGTAGGTGGAGAGAAAGTCTCTGCTCTTCTGCAAACTTCCCTCCAGCTGATTGGAGGCCTGAACCCTAAAAATCAGAGACAAGTCAACAAGAGAAGATCCCACGTGGGACCCTTCCAACGATGTGCGGCTTCGTCATGCCCTGATGCCACTTACTTGTCTTGAGCGGAGTTCAAGAGATCGTTAACCCTTTCATACTTCTTGTTGGTCTCGTTGATTTTACTCCGGAGGATAGGAGCACTGGAGGCTGTTGGAGCCTTGGACAGATAGACCTCGCACTCCTGCACCCGCTGAGACTTCTCGGGAGCAATACGCTGCACATTGTTGGCAATGTTCTGGAGGAAATATGACAAAAAACACAAGTTACCAGGTGGGAGTTCATCGGTGCAGGGTGTGGAGGTGTTTTTCAATGTGTCACTTTTTGGAGGACTTTCCTCTAAATCCACCCCCTCACCTTGAGTTCTTGCAATCGTTCTGATGAGTCTTGCACGGCCCGGTTCTGCTCCAGAGGAGGACGCAGGTAGGTACTGATCCCTTTCTCCTGCCGATCCAGATCTGAGATGACTCTGTCCATTCCAGCAAGCAGCTGCCGGCCCTGGGTATCCTGGGCATTGGTGGTAGCTGTGGATATTGGAGCAGAAATGCTGTTAATGGGAGTCACTAGGTATCAAGTGCATCAATGCTTATGGTCACTGAAGTCACGATCCACATCCGTGACACCATTAATTGCAGGACTGGATAAAGAGGACGAGCACAGACCACTGGAGTAATGAAAGGTTTGAAATCTTAGTGCAGGGCTGTCATTTACGGAGGCCCACGTGACGCCCTCAGATTATTTATGACAAGTCGTCCCAGCCACTTCAGAGATTATATATCACAGACACCGAAACTGGCAACGAAACACGAGCAGCCATGCAAGTGTCTGATAATTTATAGACGACCGGCGGTCAGTCACAGCTGGAAAAATAGGCAGACGTGAGGATATGAGCGATCGGGGCAAATCATGATAGCTAGACGACTGGGTCTTCTCCAAAGCGGGGGTCTAGTGGGGTGTTCCCAGTATAGGACTGTCTGGATGAGCAGAGCACTGCAGCTGTGATGGAAAGGTGCTGTGACGAGCAGAGGATTGCAGGTGTCAGGATGCCCAGAGGATCGCAGCTATGATGGAAAAGAGTCTGGATGCACAGAGGATTGCAGGTGTGATGGAAAGATGCCGAGAAGAGCAGAGGATCGCAGCTGTGATGGAAAGGAGTCTGGATGCACAGAGGATTGCAGGTGTGATGTAAAGGTGCTGGGACGAGCAAAGGATCTCAGGTGTGATGGAAAGATCCCGGGATGAGCAGAGGATCACAGGTGTGATGGAAAGGTGCCGGGACGAGCAGAGGATCGCAGGTGTGATGAGAAGGTGCCAGGATGCGCAGAGGATCACAGCTCTGATGGGAAGGTGCTGAGACGTGTAGAGGACCCACAGGTCTGATGGAAAAGTGTCTGGATGCGCAGAGAATCGCAGGTGTGATAGAAAGGTGTCAGGACGTACAGAGGATCGCAGGTGTGATGGAAAGGTGCCAGGATGCACAGAGGATCGCAGGTGTGATGGAAAGGTGTCAGGATGCATAGAGGATCGCAGGTGTGATGGAAAGGTGTCGGGACGCACAGAGGATCGAAGGTGTGATGGAAAGGTGTCAGGATGCATAGAGGATCGCAGGTGTGATGGAAAGGTGCCAGGACAAACAGAGGAGCGCAGGTGTGATGGAAAGGTGCTGGGACGAGCGGAGGAGCGCAGGTGTGATGGAAAGATGCCAGGATGCATAGAGGATCACAGGGGTGATGGAAAGGTGCCAGGATGCATAGAGGATCACAGGGGTGATGGGAAGGTGTCAGGGTGCACAGAGGATCGCAGGTGTGATGGAAAAGTGGACGCACAGAGCATCGCAGGTGTGATGGGAAGGTGTCAGGGTGCACAGAGGATCGCAGGTGTGATGGGAAGGTGTCAGGGTGCACAGAGGATCGCAGGTGTGATGGGAAGGTGTCAGGGTGCACAGAGGATCGCAGGTGTGATGGGAAGGTGTCAGGGTGCACAGAGGATCGCAGGTGTGATGGAAAAGTGGACGCACAGAGGATCGCAGGTGTGATGGACCTGCCGGGACGAGCAGAGGACCACAGGTGTGATGGGAAGGTGCCAGGACGCACAGAGGATCACAGGTTTGATAGACCTGCCGGGATGCACGGAGGATCACAGTGAGGGAAACGGGTCGGAACATGCAGAGCACTGCAAATTAGATCTACTAGATCAGGGGTGGGGAACTCCAGTCCTCGAGGGCCGCAAACAGTTCAGGTTTTCACGATTTCTTTAGTATAGAAAACAGGGATTGGAATCATCACCAGTGCAAGTGATTATGTTATCACCTGTGCAATACTAAGGAAATCCTGAAAACATGCACTGTTTGCGGCCCTCGAGGACTGGAGTTCCCCACCCCTGTACTAGATGGTAGATTCCCTACTCCTTTTGCCTCGGATAATGGTCTGTCAAGAATGAGGAACAGAACAGATCTCATCTGATGGATCATCTGTGGGAAATGCTGGAAATCTCTGATCCATGGAGAACTACAACTCTCAGCGTGTGCCCGGCAGTGATGTCCTGATGCTGCAGTGTTCTGACATGTTGTGCATTTCCCGGGGCTGTGCTGAGTGTTGGCAGTGCAGATTATATTACATAATATCTGCCGGCCCCGGGCACAGCCTCCACCATCTGTGCTCAGGACATTATCAGATTATTCTGTCCGCCTCCTAATACTGAGGATAAGTCCCAGCGGGCGCCATGTGCACACCGGTACTGGAGGACACGTATCGGTGCGGGGCTCAGCGCTCATCACTCACCTGTGGACTCTCTCTTCAGATCCTCGCAGCGCTGGATTAAGGCGTTCTTACAGCCCGCCCGCCTTCTGCTTCGTGCTCCGGTACTGGTTGGCCGTGCTGAGAAACATCAGAAGGACAAGTCAGATAGAAGGAGATGGACGGGGCGGCAGAGGACTGCAAGCCAAAAGTTACCGGAAACTTCTGCAAGTTCAGCAAAATCCCCCCATATCTTCTACATGCTCTGTGTATAACTCCGCCCCCGATTATTATAACCAACCAAGCTCCTCCCCCAACAAATATACTGTTATACCCAACTCATCTCTCTGCCCCTAACTATTATAACCAAATCCTGTATCTCCGCCCCTACTTATTGTAACCATGCACCGCATCTCCACCCCTGTTATAACCACGCCCTATATCTCCACCCCTGTTATAACCACACCCTATATCTCCACCTCTATTATAACCACATCCTATATCTCAGCCCCTAATTATGTAATCATGTACCATATCTCCACCCCATTATAACCACACCTATATCTCCCCCTAATTATTGTAACCATGCACCATATCTCCACCCATTATAACCACACCCTATATCTCCACCTCTATTATAACCACATCCTATATCTCACCCCTAATTATTGTAATCAGTACCATATCTCCACCCCATTATAACCAACCCTATATCTCCCCCTAATTATTGTAACCATGCACCATATCTCCACCATTATAACCACGCCCTATATCTCCACCTCTATTATAACCACGCCCTATATCTCCGCCCCTAATTATTGTAACCATGCACATATCTCCACCTCATAACCACGCCCTATATCTCCCCCCTAATTATTTTAACCATTACCATATCTCCACCCCATTTAACCACGCCTATATCTCTGCTCATTATATCCATGCCCTATATCTCCACCCCTATTATAACCACGCCCTAGATCTTCCACCCCTATTATAACCACGCCCTAGATCTTCACCCCTATTATAACTACATCCTATATCCCGGCCGTATTATAACCACTCCTATTCTCCATCCCATAACCATCCCTATATCTCCACCCCTATTATAACTACATCCTATATCTCCGGCCGTATTATAACCACACCCTATATCTCCATCCCATAACCATCCCTATATCTCCACCCCTATTATAACCACACCCTATATCTCTACCCCGACCTTTTATAACCACATCCTGCATCTCCGGCCCTAACTTTTATAAGCCCCCGTATCTGTCATTTCATTACCGTCACTAATCTAAGTAATCCAGCTGTTATATCCAGGCAGAGTACCCCTCTTCCCTGTAACTCCACCCTAACAACCACCTAGATCCCTATTATAACCAATCCCACCATTCCCCTCTCCAGTTATAGCTCCTCGCAGTTGTCACATAACAGTCACATATGATGTGGTCTTCCCTTCCCACCAGCTCCTTATAACTCCCCCGCTCACCTCTCTGCCAGCATCAGGGCCTCGGGGTCGGTGGGGGGGATGGTGAAGCAAACTCCGGGTGACACCAGCTTCTTCCCATTGCTGTCGGTCACCTCCCACTTCTCACCCCTGTTGGCCTTTAGGGTGTACTGAGCCCCTCGGGTGATCTCGCCCTACAACACACAACACATGGGTAATGGCAGGATGCTCCAGCCGGGAGGCGATAGGATGGGACCTGCCATAGATGATTGGCGGGATCTTCCTCCATAGACGCGGCTCACCTCGTCAGAGTAGAAGTCACACACGGCCTCCACCGGGATGGGCTTCAGTGGGGTCTCCCGCCGAAACTTCAGGGGCACCACCTGGTGACTGCGCTTCTGTAGGGAGCGGACCACCTCATCATACTTATCCAGAGCCTTCTCCTGGTCCTAAGACGGAGCACAGACCGATATAATATCGACTGCAGATACCTTGCAGATAGCGAGTCCAAAATCATTCATTCATTCATTCATACACTTAATTTAATCCTTTACTGTTCATTTATTCTTTCCTATGGGTCACCTCTCCACCATTCATTCAGGTGTAGCCATACTTCATTCCACTACTATCCATTCATTCCCCGCCATCTCACCTCCAGGTCATGTAGCTGAGCTTCTATCTGGTAGCTGTCCTTGAAGTCGGGGTTGTACTTGTGCTCCAGGTCGCTGTCCACCTTCTTCAGCAGGTCCTGGGTGTCCTTGGCGTCTCGGTAATACTGGAGAGAAGACAGATTGATTGTCCCTGTCCATAACATAAGCCAGGACTATGCCTGTCCTCTCAAAGGGCCACCAGTGTACATTGGGGGGGACCCTGGTCCTTTGGTCTCTGTTCTTACCTGGTGGTAATCCTCCATTTGCTTCAGGTGGCTTTCCTCACAGATCAGGAGGTTGAGATATTCCTTCCAGTCGGCGTGCACGGCCTCCATGTGAGCCTGGGGTAAGACAGAGCAGAACATGTGGACTCCTTGTATATGATGGTAGAGGGTGAAGAGCTTTCCTTCCTCATCCCCTTGATCTTCTAGATCTCTAGACATTGAGATGGTCGGAGAAGACGCCACTGTCATGGCGGCATCTCTTACCAGTCACCACCCAGCCATGTTCCACCGCACATATTGTCTTCCCATACTATGATGGTTGCGGGAACCATCTTCTACAGATCACCATAAGGGTAGAAGGAAGGAGCTTGTATGTCCCCGACCCTCAGCGGATTCCCTCCATGGCTCTATGGACTCACCTCGATGGGGACTTTGGCCGGATGTCCGGACGCCAACAACTTGTCTCCTTCTTCCTGAAGTTTGTTGATTTCTTGTTCTTTAGCCTCCAGACTTCTTTGAATGAAATTCTGTTTAAGAAAATGAGATATGATTGTAGATGGCGGTGTGTGGGCAGTACCCGGGTAGGTGGTGGTGTGTAAGGCAGTATCTTGGGTAGGGCGTAGTGAGCGTATGGTGCGGTGTCTCCTGTAGGTGCGTGTGGGTGTCAGTATCGGGATGCGGTGTCTGTATGGCGTGTGTAGTGCAGCATCAGGATCTGCGGTGTCTGTTGGCGGTGTGTAGGGCAGCATCAGGATTTCTGCGGGTGTCTGTTGGCGGTGTGTAGGGCAGTATCAGGATCTGCGGTGTCCATCTGTTGGCGGTGTGTATCCCCAATGCCGGTACTTGCCTCATACTGCCTCCTGCGGCTGATGTAGTCGGTGTTTGCGATCGCTCCAGTCGTACTCCATACGTTCCTTCTCCTGCTGGTCCAGCCAGTACAGCTCGTTGGTGCAGCGCTGCATGTAGTCCTGCAGGGTGCCGAGGTCCCGGTGCCGTTTCTGGGAGGCGCTCTGCCGGGGAAGTAGAGGACATTGTAGAGGACGGTATCGGAGGCCTCGCCTCACTCCTGACACTGCAGATGGCTCCTTACCAGAAGCTTTTGGTATTTCACTTGTAGCCCGCTGATGTATTCCTGCAGATAAAGGGGGACAGCTGGTGAGATGATGGGGGTGGTAGTGGTGAGTATATAGGGGCGGTATATAGAACTGACCTTATCCGTGTCCTTGTTCACGTGGTCTCCGATGGCCTTCACCTCGTTGTGTAACATGTTGTGCTCCATGATCTGGTTCTCCAGGTTCGGGAGGTCGGTGGCGAACGTGGCGCTGTTCAGCTGATCCTGGAGGCAGGCGACATATGAGGTCACATGTACATGTAACACGTGGCCCCTGGGGTCCCCGCCATCTCCACCACTCACCATCTTATCGTCGATCACTTTGCCCCAGTTGAGCTTTGGAGCGTCCAGGACCGCGATCTTCTGGTTGTAGATCTGGTCGTGCTTCTTCCTCTGGCTGTTCAGTCGTTCTTTAAGCTGCCGGATGCTGGAAAAATGGAGAGAAGCGGCGGTCAGAATCAGCGGCATCAACCGTCACCCGACATTATACAGGACCCAGGCCCGGGGGGGACATCACATTATACGGGACCCAGGCCCGGGGGGACATCACATTATACAGGACCCAGGCCCGGGGGGACATCACATTATACAGGACCCAGGCCCGGGGGGGGGACATCACATTATACAGGACCCAGGCCCGGGGGGACATCACATTATACAGGACCCAGGCCCGGGGGGAAATCACATTATACAGGACCCAGGCCCGGGGGGGACATCACATTATACAGGACCCAGGCCCGGGGGGGGACATCACATTATACAGGACCCAGGCCCGGGGGGACATCACATTATACAGGACCCAGGCCCGGGGGGGAAGGACACATTATACAGGACCCAGGCCCGGGGGGAACATCACATTATCAGGACCCAGGCCCGGGGGGGGGACATCACATTATACAGGACCCAGGCCCGGGGGGACATCACATTATACAGGACCAGGCCCGGGGGGACATCACATTAGACCGGACCAGGCCGGGGGGACATCACATTAGACAGGACCCAGGCCCGGGGGGGACATCACATTATACAGGACCGGGGGGGGACATCACATTATACAGGACCCGGGGCGAGGGGGGACATCACATTTATCAGGACCCGGGGCCAAGGGGGGACATCACATTATACAGGACCCGGGCCGAGGGGGGACATCACATTATACAGGACCCGGGGCCGAGGGGGGACATCACATTATACAGGACCCAGGCCCGGGGGACATCACTTAGACAGGACCCAGGCCCGGGGGGGACATCACATTATACAGGACCCGGGGGGGACATCACATTATACAGGACCCGGGGCCAGGGGGGGGGGGGGGACATCACATTATACAGGACCCGGTGCCAGGGGGGACATCACATTATACAGGACCCAGGGCCGAGGGGGGACATCACATTATACAGGACCAGGTGCCAGGGGGGACATCACATTATAAGGATCCGGGGCCAGGGGGGACATCACATTATACAGGACCCGGTGCCAGGGGGGACATCACATATACAGGACTCGGTGCCAGGGGGGACATCACATTATACAGGACCCAGGCCGGGGGGACATCACATTAGACCGGACCCAGGCCCGGGGGGACATCACATTAGACAGGACCCAGGCCCGGGGGGGACATCACATTAGACAGGACCCAGGCCCGGGGGGGACATCACATTATACAGGACCCGGTGGGGGACATCACATTATACAGGACCCGGGGCCGAGGGGGACATCACATTATACAGGACCCGGGGCCAAGGGGGGACATCACATTATACAGGACCCGGGGCCAAGGGGGGACATCACATTATACAGGACCGGGGCCGAGGGGGGACATCACATTATACAGGACCCGGGGCCGAGGGGGGGACATCACATTATACAGGACCCAGGCCCGGGGGACATCACATTAGACAGGACCAGGCCCGGGGGGACATCACATTAGACAGGACCCAGGCCCGGGGGGGACATCACATTATACAGGACCCGGGGGGGACATCACATTATACAGGACCCGGGGCCAGGGGGGGGGACATCACATTATACAGGACCCGGTGCCAGGGGGGACATCACATTATACAGGACCCAGGGCCGAGGGGGGACATCACATTATACAGGACCAGGTGCCAGGGGGGACATCACATTATACAGGATCCGGGGCCAGGGGGGACATCACATTATACAGGACCCGGTGCCAGGGGGGACATCACATTATACAGGACTCGGTGCCAGGGGGGACATCACATTATACAGGACCCGGGGCCAGGGGGGACATCACATTATACAGGACCTGAGGCCAGGGGGGACATCACATTATACAGGACCTTGGATATAACAGTCAAAATAATATATTTAACCCCTCGCTGACCACAGGGGTCTGCCTGCGGCTCCCAATGTGCGGCCCCCTCATAGGAATGTGTCTGGCGGGGGGTCTGGCCACCTGTCAGGGATCCGGTTCCCTCCGCGGCTATTTCGGTCGGTCGGTTTGTAGTCAGCTCCATTAGGAGCCTCATAAATGACAACACATCGAGCGGCCATACCCTTCTGATTAATAACCTGTCACCCTGAAGGGCTGACACTTATTTCACATGACCCGCTGGCACTTACTCCTCCTGGATCATGTCGCCCTGCGGGTGATTGAGCTGGCGGGCCAGGATGGCGTCCGTCTCCAGGACCACTATGAGCTTCTCGGTCTCGGACATGTTGTTGGCAGTGATGTCTTTGTACATCACAGGCTGCTGGGCCAGAAGCTTCTCCACATCCTGGATGGAAAATAATGGGTTAAAACGGAGGTAGGCATTTGGTGGATTCAATGTATGCAGCTCCCATGCCAAGTAATGTGAATTATGCACATGCAGTACCCTCTGTCACCACCTGGTGGCGACATTACTATACAGCCTAATAGAGATATATGGAGCTGCTGCCCCCTGTAGGTGGAATGTGAGAATGCACATGGAGAAAAGTGCTACCAAACATCTGACATCCGGAGAACCTGCAGATTGTGAGCGACCTCCACACCCCGAATAATCCGGGAGGAGATCCAAGTCCCTGCCCGGTCTTCTGATGTGTTTCCACTTCACTTCCCGGACGTTTCCTGCCATGTTTCCTTACAAAAAGCTATAAAAAGTGATTTATGATCAGTGGACGGCGCTTATCGTGGGATTGCAAAACTTAAAATCCACTTTTCACACCCGTCCACTGCCAAAATCAAAACTTCACATTTACTTTGTATGAGTTTTTCCTTATTGCTCCAGTCACACCTAAAACTGTTTCCAAAGGGTTCAATTTTTTTGATACATTGCTCCAAATCCCCTGTTAGGCATAAATGGGGAGTTTATCAAGAGCTGACACCTGCCACTAACTCTCCTCCCGAAAATAATGGCCCAGCGAGCTTCTATGTAAGGGCCCTAAGGCTGACAAATGATTTAACAAATTCCCTTGTATTATTTATCTTCCAGCAGTCACCACTAGGGGGAGCTCCGGAGTCTACTGCATACTGTATTGCTTAATCTGTGTGCAGGGAGCTCCCCCTAGTGGTGACAGCAGGGAGGACAGCCATGTTAATACAGGGATTATGGCACCAAAGAGATCAGATGGGTCAAGTCTTGGGGTGGAAAATCCCTTTAAGAATCTCCCTTATAACAATATGATACTTGTATAATGATGCAGAGCTATAACTAGAATTAATTGACTGGGAGAAAATGTGCCCAGAAAGATCTGACATTGATGCACCCTTTAAGGGATAGTCTGAGTATACCAGACTCCCCCTCCAGAGACATGTTTTCCTGCTGGTGATCTTAGTGGGTAGGCGAGCACGATGTAACATGCAGGATGATAGGTCGGCATTGTGTATATAGAGGTAGGTTGGTGGGCACCTGTTGCGGCAGCCGCAGCCGGCATTGGCGGGCAGTGGCACTCTGTGCATGCAGGGCACTCTGTAGCAGGTGGGCACTCTGTGCATGCAGTAGGTAGGTGGGCACTCTGTGCATGCAGGTAGTAAAAGGTGGGCACTCTACATGCAGTAGGTAGGTGGACACGCACATGCAGTAGGAGTGGCGCTACATGCAGTAGGTAGGGCACTGTACTGCAGTAGGTAAGGGACACGGTAAGCAGGTAGGAGGGGGCACTGTACATGCAGCTAGGAGGTGGGTACTGTATTGCAGGTAGGTGGGCATGTACTGCGGGTAGTAATGTACCGTACATGCAAGTAGGTGGGCATGTCGTGCAGGTGAAGTTGGCTGTCGGCAGTAGAAGTGGCACTGTACGTGCAAGTAAAGGTGGGCACTGTACGTCAGTAGAAGGGCACTGTCGTGCAGGTAGAGGTGGGCACTGCTGCAGTAGAGGTGCACTGTACGTGCAGTAGAAGGTGGGCACTGTACTGAGGTAGAAGGGCACTGTACGTGCAGGTGAAGGTGGCACTTGTGCGTGCAGGTCGAAGGTGGGCACTGTACGTGCAGGTGAAGGTGGGCACTGTACGTGGAGGTAACGGTGGCATGACTGCGTAGAAGGTGGGCACGTCGGCAGGTAAAGGTGGCACTGTACGTGCGGAGGGGCACTGTCGTGCAGGTAGAGGGGCACTGTACGTGCAGGTAAAGGGCACTGTACATGGAGGTAGAAGGTGGGCACTGTACTGCAGGTAGTAGGTGGGCACTGTACATGCAGGTAGAAGGTGGGCACTGTACGTGCAGGTAGAGGTGGGCACTTACTGAGGTAGAAGGTGGGCACTGTACGTGCAGGTAGAAGGTGGGCACTCTACGTGCAGGTAGGAGGTGGGCACTGTACTGCAGGTAGGTGGGCACTGTACTGCAGGTAGAGGTGGGCACTGTACATGCAGGTAGGTGGTGGCACTGTACGAGGTAGAATGGGCACTGTACATGCGTAGAGTGGGCACTGTACTGCAGGTAGAGGTGGGCACTGTACGTGCAGGTAGGTAGGTGGACACTACATGCAAGTAGGAGGTGGGCATGACATGCAGGTAGATAGTTGGGCGCTCTACATGCAGGTAGGTAAGTGGCTGCTGTTATGTTGTCTGATAGGTGGCATTGTGCACATGCAGGTTGATCGTCGGGCACTGTGCACATGCAAGTAGTAGGTGGGCACTGTATACATGTAGGGTGGTCGGAGGGCAGCTGTCACTCTGTGACTGTCACTCTGCAGGGCACTGTCACTAGGGACTGTCACTCTCAGCAGGGCGCTGTCACTCTCTGCATGGCGGCTGTCACTCTCTGTATGATGGAGCATATATATTCCCCCCCTCCTCGTACCTTCTGCAGCTTGGAGTCGGTGTCCACCACGTTGCGCTCCACCTGGTCAGCATTCTTCTGCAGTCGGTCGATGAGCTCTGACAGCTCCTTGTTGGAGACCCTGTATGGAGAGACAGTTCTGATGTCAGCCAGGCACAGCATAGTCCTCAGCCCACAGTCCAGGCGTGCAGTCCTCTCCCTCTGGTTCCCACCCCTGGGCTGGCCGAGCCCCTGCCTTGACAGCCCTGTGCCAGGGGGGCCCACAGCACTGATGGGCACAATGCCAGCCTATGAGCTGGTGACTCATTCAGCCTTTTGTATTACTTTCCAAACTATGTGTGTGTAAGCGAAAGGCTAAGGCGTGTGTCCAGCCCGGCTCAGAGCTGCCAGACCCACTGACTGTTGTTTACATGGGACTGCCAGTGATTGTTTGCATGTGTGTAGCTATAGGGGGGTCCCAGTACCCAAGATACTTATTTCATGGTTCACCTGCTCTTATCATGGCGACATAGGGGTCTATAGGGCCTCTTTCTTTACAAGGCCACATACTTGCTGCATGAACTGTTCAATGCTATATATATAAAAGTGTATAGGAGGCCCTGGGGTCCATTAACTTTGACCCCTGACTCATTACAGTTTTATGATGTGAGGCTCGGCTCACCCGCCTGGCACAGCAGAGGTTAACTTTATAATGAGACAAGATGAGATCCAGAATAAATACGTTAATTAGGGAATTTCTGCCATCCTCCTCCCTTATACAAACACCATGTCAGCTGCAATCAGGAGGTGTGAGGCACATTGCGCCTCCTGAATATCGGCTGGTGTTATGGGGGGTATTCACAAAATCACTATGTGGCCTTATAAAACATACACATTTATCCATTTGTGTCAGTATAATCTCATTTTTAAATCTTCCCCATTTTGCACATATCACCCTCGTAAGAGCGCCCCTACAGTGGCTCTTATAAACCGCAGTGAATCAATAGAAGAAATGTGTTTCAGGATGGGCTGTAGAAAAGGGCTGAGAGGAGAGATACTGCAGGATGGAGCTATATATACAGGGGATAAAAAAGGAGAAATATACTACAGGAGGAGTTGTATATAGAGGGGCCAGAAAGGAGAGATGTACTGCAAGATAGGCTGTATATACAGGGGACAAAAAGAAATATACTCCAGGAGGGGTTGCATATAGAGGGGACAAAAAGGAGTGATGTACTGCAGGATGGAGCTATATATACAGGGGACAAAAATGAGAAATATACTCCAAGAGGGGTTGTATATAGAGGGGACAAAAAGGAGATATGTACTGCAGGATAGGCTGTATATACAGGGGACAAAAAGAAATATACTCCAAGAGGAGTTGTATATAGAGGGCACAAAAAGAAGAGATGTACTGCAGGATAGGCTGTATATACAGGGGACAAAAGGAGAAATGTACTCCAGGAGGGTTGTATATAGAGGGAACAAAAAAGGGAGATGTATACTGCAAGATGGGAGGCATATCCAGTTGACAAAAAGGAGAACTATACTCTAGGAGGGGTTGTATATAGAGGGGCCAAGAATACAGATATACTGCATGATAAGAGGCATATTCAGGGGACAAAAATAGAGCTATACTGCAGA
The DNA here is from genome assembly GCA_033576535.1 of Allobates femoralis. Taxonomy (NCBI): domain Eukaryota; kingdom Metazoa; phylum Chordata; class Amphibia; order Anura; family Aromobatidae; genus Allobates; species Allobates femoralis. Next base: position 229,280,036 of record JARQOC010000011.1, on the reverse strand, counting down.
ATGTGGCTATGTATGCAGGGCACAGAAATGAGAAATATTGCAGGATGGGGCTTTATATACTTGGGACAGAAAGGAGAGATACTTTAGGATGGAATTCATATATGGATGGGATTATTATACAGGGGACACAGGGCTGTATATAGAGGGAATAGAAAGATATATCCAAAAGATGGGATGCCTATACAGTGGACAAAAAGGATAGGGATAGTGCAGAATAGGATGTACGGTATATAGAGGGGACCTGCAGATTTTGTTGCAGGAAAAAAGACGCATCATGCTCCTTCTTTCTGCATTTTCTCATATTATATGGTAGAAACACATGGGGAAAAAAATGCATCAAAAAGCAAAAAAAGCAATGTTTTTTCTGCAGTGTTGTGCCTGCCAGGAGAGGCGTTTTTTGGTGCAGAAATAAACTGCTATGTAGGCACATAGCTTAAAGGGACTGAGATTAGTAGATGTATTGGTCACCTGCTGCTGAGAGTTCAGTAATATGAACCTGCAGCTCTAGTAATACATATGGCGGAGGATTATCTTCTGCCATGTGCATTAGCAGAGCAGCATTTACAGTTTTTACAAAGTGGATCTGGCAGCAGCAGGCAACAGACCTTTGCCTGGTAATTACACGTTGCATTGTGGAGAAGTGCAGGGCAATTGAGCTCTGCTATAATCAGCTCATGAACTAAATCCACACTGCATTTATACACTGATGTAGATGGCAAAAGAGAACATCGGTCTGGCAGGGAGCAGACAGCCCACAGAGACATAAGGGGAATTCTACACTTTGATAAGATGAATGGTAACTCAGAGGGTTGGATTTTACCAGCAGCACACAGGAGGAGGGTGGGGGGAAGGTGTGCAGCACAGAGGAGAAGCAAGGCGCTGCTGGGAAATGTAGTTTTTTTTCTGGAGGGGATGGGGGTGCAGCACTAAGACGCAAAGTGCTGCTGGGAAATGTAGTTTTGTTCTGGAGGGAATGGGGGTGCAGCACTGAGAAGCAAGGTGCTGCTGGGAAATGTAGTCTTGTTCTGGAGGGGATGGGGGTGCAGCACTGAGAAGCAAGGTGCTGCTGGGAAATGTTGTTTTTTCTGAAGGGGATGGGGGTGCAGCACTGAGAAGCAAGGTGGTACTGGTAAATAATGGGGGGGGGGGGGTTTGGAGAGGGGGTGCAGCATTGAGGAGAAGCAAGTGTGCTGGGAAATGTAGGTTTTTTTTTGGGGGGGTGCAGCACTGAGGAAAAGCAAGGTGCAGCTGGGAAATTTAGTTGTTTTTTTTGGGGGGGGGGGGGTGCAGTACTGAGGAGAAGCAAGGTGCTGCTGGGAAATGTAGCGTACTGTAACAGTGTTTAGTGCTTTGTAATATACTTTATTCATGATCTCTGCTTGCCGTCACAGATTAGAAACAGGCCTTGTTATAATTGTATCCAGTCTACACAATCCTCTGCCACCAGGGCTCATGTCTCTCTGGTTCTGATGGTTTGTTGCAATGTATCAGAACTATCCAAAAATCACAACCATCCTGGGGAACGAGCAGGTGACCCAGATACCTTCCTGCCCTGACCTCTCACCTATAGGAGTCCTGGAAGATATATGTGTGCATTATGAGGGCCATCATAAACCCAAAACACTGGGCCTATCCAGAGTAAAGCCCTGCTGGGATCATCCTGTCTCCAGCTCCACTGAACCCTATTAATCTGGCCCTGCCCGACACGGATATGTCCGGAATGTTCTGAACACGGGGCCGCACTTGTTTTCAATGTGATTGTCCAGAATTAGAAAAACATAGCAACCTTCACCCAGAAACCGCGCCACACCTGTCCGTGCCCCCCGAACTGGACAACATCTCCCACAATGCACCACTCAGGTCCACGTCTTAGAAACCAATAGTGGAATTTCTTTAATCCTTCATCAATGGGGTTTGACAAGTGTCAGATTATCGGAAGTTGTGGATTATCAGCAAATTGACATTTATCATTTATTGCTGCAAATTAAATGTTAACTTGAAATCAGCGACTGTCATTGTGGTCTCATAATCCACCCCCACTGTGCCCCTAAATATAGAGGAGAGAAGGTAAGATAAGAGAGGAGGAGGGGGTGAGATGAGGAGAGGACATGAGTGAAAAAGAAGAGAGTAGAGGACATTAAGGGGAAGGAGAGATGAGGAGAGGACATGAGTGAAAAAGAAGAGAGTAGAGGACATTAAGGGGAAGGAGAGAGGAGGAGAGGACATGAGTGAAAAAGAAGAGAGTAGAGGACATTAAGGGGAAGGAGAGATGAGGAGAGGACATGAGTGAAAAAGAAGAGAGTAGAGGACATTAAGGGGAAGGAGAGAGGAGGAGAGGACATGAGTGAAAAAGAAGAGAGTAGAGGACATTAAGGGGAAGGAGAGATGAGGAGAGGACATGAGTGAAAAAGAAGAGCGTAGAGGACATTAAGGGGAAGGAGAGAGGAGGAGGGGACATGAGTGAAAAAGAAGAGAGTAGAGGACATTAAGGGGAAGGAGAGAGGAGGAGGGGACATGAGTGAAAAAGAAGAGAGTAGAGGACATTAATCCTATCAATGGGGTTTGAACAAAGAGTAGATATCGGACAGTTAAGGTGGATTATCAGAGAATGGACTTTACATGATTGTGAAAAATGAAGAGAGTAGAGGACTCATTAAGGGGCAAGATGAGCCAGGCCCAAATGAGAGGACATGAGTGAAAAAGAAGAGAGTGAGGCATAAGGGGAAGGAGATGAGGAGAGGACATGAGTGAAAAAGAAGAGAGTAGAGGAGATTAAGGGGAAGGAGAGATGAGGAGAGGACATGAGTGAAAAAGAAAGAGTAGGACATAAGGGAGGAAGTGAGGAGGACATGATGAAAAAGAGAGGAGAGTTAAGGGAGGAGAGATGAGGAGAGGACATGAGTGAAAAAGAAGAGAGTAGAGGAGATTAAGGGGAAGGAGAGAGAGGAGAGGACTGAGTGAAAAAGAAGAGGAGAGGACATTAAGGGAAGGAGAGATGAGAGAGGACATGAGTGAAAAAGAAGAGGAGAGGACATTAAGGGGAAGGAGAGATGAGGAGAGGACATGAGTGAAAAAGAAGAGGTAGAGGAGATTAAGGGGAAGGAGAGATGAGGAGAGGACATGAGTGAAAAAGAAGAGAGTAGAGGAGATTAAGGGGAAGGAGAGATGAGGAGAGGACATGAGTGAAAAAGAAGAGGAGAGGACATTAAGGGGAAGGAGAGATGAGGAGAGGACATGAGTGAAAAAGAAAGAGGAGAGGACATTAAGGGGAAGGAGAGATGAGGAGAGGACATGAGTGAAAAAGAAGAGAGGAGAGGACATTAAGGGGAAGGAGAGATGAGGAGAGGACATGAGTGAAAAAGAAGAGAGTAGAGGACATTAAGGGGAAGGAGAGAGGAGGAGAGGACATGAGTGAAAAAGAAGAGAGTAGAGGACATTAAGGGGAAGGAGAGATGAGGAGAGGACATGAGTGAAAAGAAGAGGAGAGGACATTAAGGGGAAGGAGAGATGAGGAGAGGACATGAGGAAAAAGAAGGAGGAGAGGACATAAGGGAAGGAGAGAGAGGAGGGACATGAGGAAAAAGAGAGAGAGTAGAGGACATTGAGGGAAGGAGAGGAGAGAGGAGAGGACATGAGTGAAAAGAGAGAGAGGAGAGGACATGGGGAAGGGAGAGGAGGAGAGGACATGAGTGAAAGAAGAGAGAGAGGACATGTAGGGAAGGAGAGAGGAGGAGAGGACATGAGGAAGAAGAGAGAGGAGAGGACATGAGGGAAGGAAGGAGATGAGGAGAGGACATGAGGAGGAAAGAGAGAGGTAGAGGACATGAGGGAAGGAGGAGATGAGGAGAGGACATGAGTGGAAAAGAATGAGGTAGAGGACATTGAAGGGGAAGGAGAGATGAGGAGAGGACATGAGGAAAAAGAAGAGAGAGAGAGGAATTAAGGGAAGGAAGAGATGAGGAGAGGACATGAGTGAAAAAGAAGAGAGGAGAGGAGATTGGGAAGGAGAGATGAGGAGAGGACACGAGTGAAAAAGGAAGGAGAGTGAGGAGATGGGAATGGAGAGATGAGGAGAGGACACGAGTGAAAAGAGGAGAGAGGAGATGAGGGAAGGAGGAGATGAGGAGAGGACATGAGGAAAAGAAGAGAGTAGAGGACATTAAGGGGAAGGAGAGGGATGAGGAGAGGACATGAGTGAAAGAAGAGAGAGAGGACATTGGGGAAGGAGAGATGAGGAGGGACATGAGGGAAGATGAGAATGAGGAGAAGGGGAAGGAGGAGATGAGGAGAGGACATGAGGGAAGGAGAGATGAGGTGAGGACATGAGGGAAAGTGAGATGAGGAGAGGACATGAGGGAAGGAGAGATGAATGAGGAATGAGGAAGACAGATGAGGGAGGACATGAGGGAAGGAGAGGAGATGAGGAGAGGACATGAGGGAAGGAGAAGAAATGAGTGGGAAGGAGAGGAGAAAGAGAGACAGTGAGAGGGGAGAAGAAGAGATAAAATGGGAATGGAGGGTAGAAAAGGAGGTAGAAGGGGAGGAGAGAGCAGAGGCAATATGATAGACAGTGAGGGGGATTGACAGCTGCGTGCTGCATTTACAGGATTTCCCATGTTCTATCCTTGTTTGTGCAGCTTTCGTCTTTCACCTTTCACTGATTTTCGGAGTCCGGCCGGGGGTCCACAGCTCGAGCTGCAATGTTACTCAGCGGACAGGAATGTGTATGGGGAAATAGCTGCAGATAATAAGGGCCGTCATAGTCCTACTGTACCACATTCCACTAATCTGGCATCCAGTACTCCAGAAATTCCTGCAGCCTCTCTAGGGCACAGGGAACCAATCACTGGTGACAATATAGCAGTGGTGCATTGTGGGAACTTTTGATCGTCCAAAATCGGGCACCAGACAAGTCCATCATAGAAGCCGATACAGGACAATGACGTCAGGTTTCCTGAAGGCGACAACGTTTCTCGCTCCATCACTCCCCTTCATCTACAGAAAAAAGGCTCATTTGGAATTTGAATTAATTTTAATGAGGTTTACGAGATTCCTATTAAACGCCTCCTATGTCCTCGGGCATCAGAGGCGTGAAGACAAAGTCTAGAACGTATTTTCATGGAATCTTCTCATTTTAAAATCATATTCTGATCCCACCCACTTCTTATAAACAAGATATTTTCAAGGTATCATTGGCTACAAGATGCTGCTGCCCCGCCTATTTCAGGACTCCTCCCCCGCTTATGTTTTCATTTCCAGCATCCAATTGGCTACATAATATTCTATTGTCCGCCCTACCTTCTTTTCAGGATATGAAGTTGTGAGCTGTAATAATCACCTCGGCAGGATAACGATGCAAGAAGTCTATTTATAACTGTACACTGTATTACAGTAACTCCAGATAGATGACCACAATGCAATGCGCCCAGTCCACAGGACCAGAAGCCAGCCGGCTAGAGTAGTGCTTTAGGTTCCTCCAGATGACTGATATCATGACCGAAGCACATGCATCCAACTCCCAACTTTTATACACCTTTCATAAGCCCAGGACCTGGCCTCAGCACGATCCTTTCACTCCAATTCCCAGCACCAACTGACCTTCCCCAAACACGTGTCTTCTATTCTCCTTCTCTTGAATCAGCTCAGTTAAGCAAAGACAAGTACACCCAAACCCGTTAACCATATGTACATTCAATTCAAAACAATGAAGTACTCTCCACTAGTCTGCAAAGGTGTGTAACCAGGAGGCACCCTGATGAGGGAAACAAAGACACAGGCTCCCCCACCAGATGCAGGACAATGAATGCTAATGTAGGCATGATTGCATTCTGGCCATGGAGGCTGACTAGGATGACACACTGTTACAACTCCTTCCTCCCTTCCAATTGTGTACAGACAAGTGACCCTAAAACTGACAAACAAGCAAATCTGTAATAAAACACAAATAATATGGATGTAACCAGCGCTCCGTGCTGCAAGAGTATGATAGTCATTAGTTCATGGCCAGGTCCTCAGTCTTCATTATCAGCATCTGATTGGCTACATAATGTTCTATCTCCACCCACTTTCTCTTAGAGCTCCACCTCTGCTTAAGCCTCTATTTTCAGCATGTAGCCAATCAGATAATTATCTATTCAGCCTGCTTTCTATTGGAGCTCCTTATCTGTTTACATCATCTCTGGGATCTGGTCTGTTCTCCTTTATTTCACAATTCTTGATACCTTTGATATTAATCCGGAGGTCTCCATCTGTCTTCATCTCCTCTATCCCTCAGCCATTCCCCCATCTCTCTCCCTTCTATATTCTGATTGGCTATCAAATGTTTTATTCCCACCCCTTCCACATCTTTTTCCCTCATGCTCTAATCTGATTGGTTCCAGAGTGTTCTAATCCTGTCCATTCCTTAACCAGTTTTCAGCTGTTGTGACCTGAAAGACTCTGGGGGGTTCTATTTCTGCCTATTCCATGGCTGGATTTCTGCAGTTGTGATCTGATTGGTCCCTGGGTTCCTAACCCCACCCATTACACTATACTTTCCCTGTTGCTGTAATCTGATTGGTTCCTGGGTTTTCTGACTCCACCCATTCCACATTTCTGTCCCTGCTGATGTGATCTGATTGACTACAATGTATTTTTTATCTATTTATAACTGCGCAGTGTATAGCTGTATATAGCACTGTATATAACTGTATACAGCACAGTATATAGCTGTATATAGCACTGTATATAGCTGTATATAGCAGTGTATAGCTGTATATAGCACTGTATATAGCTGTATACAGCACAGTGTATAGCTGTATACAGCACGGTGTATAGCTGTATACAGCACGGTGTATAGCTGTATACAGCACGGTGTATAGCTGTATACAGCACGGTGTATAGCTGTATACAGCACGGTGTATAGCTGTATACAGCACGGTGTATAGCTGTATACAGCACGGTGTATAGCTGTATACAGCACGGTGTATAGCACGGTGTATAGCACAGTGTATAGCACGGTGTATAGCACAGTGTATAGCTGTATACAGCACGGTGTATAGCTGTATACAGCACGGTGTATAGCTGTATATAGCACGGTGTATAGCTGTATACAGCACGGTGTATAGCTGTATACAGCACGGTGTATAGCTGTATACAGCACGGTGTATAGCTGTATACAGCACGGTGTATAGCTGTATACAGCACGGTGTATAGCTGTATACAGCACGGTGTATAGCTGTATACAGCACGGTGTATAGCTGCATACAGCACGGTGTATAGCTGCATACAGCACGGTGTATAGCTGCATACAGCACGGTGTATAGCTGTATACAGCACGGTGTATAGCTGCATACAGCACGGTGTATAGCTGTATACAGCACGGTGTATAGCTGTATACAGCACGGTGTATAGCTGTATACAGCACGGTGTATAGCTGTATACAGCACGGTGTATAGCTGTATACAGCACGGTGTATAGCACGGTGTATAGCACAGTGTATAGCTGTATACAGCACGGTGTATAGCTGCATACAGCACGGTGTATAGCTGTATATAGCACGGTGTATAGCTGTATACAGCATGGTGTATAGCACGGTGTATAGCACAGTGTATAGCACAGTGTATAGCTGTATACAGCACGGTGTATAGCTGTATATAGCACGGTGTATAGCTGTATACAGCACGGTGTATAGCTGTATACAGCACGGTGTATAGCTGCATACAGCACACTGTATAGCTGTATACAGCACTACAGCACGGTGTATAGCTGTATACAGCACGGTGTATAGCTGTATACAGCACGGTGTATAGCTGTATACAGCACGGTGTATAGCTGTATACAGCACAGTGTATAGCTGTATACAGCACGGTGTATAGCTGCATACAGCACGGTGTATAGCTGCATACAGCACGGTGTATAGCTGCATACAGCACGGTGTATAGCTGCATACAGCACGGTGTATAGCTGCATACAGCACGGTGTATAGCTGCATACAGCACGGTGTATAGCTGCATACAGCACGGTGTATAGCTGCATACAGCACGGTGTATAGCTGCATACAGCACGGTGTATAGCTGCATACAGCACGGTGTATAGCTGCATACAGCACGGTGTATAGCTGTATACAGCACGGTGTATAGCTGTATACAGCACGGTGTATAGCTGTATACAGCACGGTGTATAGCTGTATACAGCACGGTGTATAGCACGGTGTATAGCACAGTGTATAGCTGTATACAGCACGGTGTATAGCTGCATACAGCACGGTATATAGCTGTATATAGCACGGTGTATAGCTGTATACAGCATGGTGTATAGCACGGTGTATAGCACAGTGTATAGCTGTATACAGCACGGTTTATAGCTGTATATAGCACGGTGTATAGCTGTATACAGCACGGTGTATAGCTGTATACAGCACGGTGTATAGCTGTATACAGCACGGTGTATAGCTGTATACAGCACGGTGTATAGCTGTATACAGCACGGTGTATAGCTGTATACAGCACGGTGTATAGCTGCATACAGCACGGTGTATAGCTGCATACAGCACGGTGTATAGCTGCATACAGCACGGTGTATAGCTGTATATAGCACGGTGTATAGCTGTATACAGCATGGTGTATAGCTGCATACAGCACGGTGTATAGCTGCATACAGCACGGTGTATAGCTGTATATAGCACGGTGTATAGCTGTATACAGCACGGTGTATAGCTGTATATAGCACGGTGTATAGCTGTATACAGCACGGTGTATAGCTGTATATAGCACGGTGTATAGCTGTATATAGCACGGTGTATAGCTGTATATAGCACGGTGTATAGCTGTATATAGCACGGTGTATAGCTGTATACAGCACGGTGTATAGCTGTATATAGCACGGTGTATAGCTGTATACAGCACGGTGTATAGCTGTATACAGCACGGTGTATAGCACGGTGTATAGCACTAGGTGGCGTCACCTATTCCAGCGTATACTGTATGACTCTCAGGTGACTCCGTACCTGCAGGGACCTGCACTCAGCACAGATTGTGAGATCAGATTTGCTGCAAGGAAAACATTTCAACAAAAGTGAGAAAAGTGAAAAGTTACTTGAAGAATTTCCTATGACCCCTCAAGGCTCAAACCACAGGAGGGGAGCAGACACCAGACCTCACCCCCTCTGCTGTGGATGATTCCCTTACTGTATGACAGCACTCGTCATCCATTGTGCAATCATATATACAGTATATGGGGAGACAGGGACACCAGGCCTTCCTGTAGACTGGTGACAGTCCAGCAGAGGTGATACTACAACGCCATAAACTGCAGAGTACAACAATCTTCTGTATTCTCACAATCAGCAAAACATAAATATACAACATTGCATTATGTGCTTATGGTTAGGACATGATTCTATGGAGGGACTGGATATGCTGCTGTACAAGGAGTAGGTATATAGAAGACAAGAAATGAGGCCTGCTGCAGTGGAGCGATATGTCCTGCTGCGGCAAAGGGTGGGATGCGGCACGTCGCGGCAAAGGGTGGGATGCGGCACGTCGCGGCAAAGGGTGGGATGCGGCACGTCGCAGCAAAGGGTGGGATGCGGCAAGTCGCAGCAAAGGGTGGGATGCGGCACGTCGCGGCAAAGGGTGGCATGCCACAGCAAAGGATGGCATGCGGCACGCCACGGCGAACGATGGGATATGGCACACCACGGCGCAGGGTGGCATACCGCACTCCGCAACGAAGGGTGGGATATGGCATGCTGTGATGAAGGGTCAGGTGTGGCACGCCACGGCGCAGGGTGGGATATGGCATGCTGTGATGAAGGGTCAGGTGTGGCACGCCACGGCGCAGGGTGGGATATGGCATGCTGTGATGAAGGGTCAGGTGTGGCACGCCACGGCGCAGGGTGGGATATGGCATGCTGTGACGGAGGGTTAGGTGTGGCACGCCATGGCGCAGGGTGGGATATGGCATGCTGTGGTGGAGGGCATGCTGTGGCTCCATTCTTGCAGAGGAGGTTAGGATGGTAGTAAAAAAGAATTCTTTCACAAATGGTGCAAAAACTGTATTTGTGAATATTCTTCAAGAGGTTAAAACTAAAACTCTTCTAACATTGTGTGGCCAGTACAGAGGTGACACCTGGGGCCAGATCTGTGGGGGGGCATGGAAGCCCTTCTGCCCAGTTAGGAGGCACCAGTGTTATATCTGATATGTGTGTCCTGTCTCATCTTTAGCATTGGGCCCAGAACCTCCTTGTTGATCCTGTAGATCCTCTCTGCAAACATGGAGATCACCCATCCCACTGAAAAAGAGGTTCTGCAGCAGGAGAGGCGTTTCATGTTGAGGCCCTGTGATCTGCTCAGCGGTTCCTCTAGTTGTGGAGATGCCGCCTATTGGACGTTTCTGTCAGTCGTCTGCCCCTGAGGTGGGATCAGCCCGAACCTCAGATCTGTGATGGATCAACCACTATACAATGTACAGACATGGAAATGAGGAGATCAACCCTGACAGGAGAAGCGTTCCCCAAACTGCAGCCTGCAGACGTCGCCATCAATCCGACAGGTTGTGGCCTGTACAAAGAATTCATCGCTACATATTTAGGATTAACTTTACTGATTATATTTAATGGAAAATAAGGAGAGGAAAGAATTATTTCCCCAGGTCCTGTGAGCGTCATGTCTCTACAAAGAACAGTCATAAAACCTATTATTAACCAGAGGAGGCAGAGAAAGTGTGAACCTACAGGAACATACTGAAATACTGTATCCTAAAGAAAACAAAGTGTAATACTGCCCCTATGTGCAAGAATATAACTACTATAATACTGCCTCCTATGTACAAGAATATAACTACTATAATACTGCCCCTATGTACAAGAATATAACTACTATAATACCGCCCCTATGTACAAGAATATAACTACTATAATACTGCTCCTATGTACAAGAATATAACTACTATAATACTGCTCCTATGTACAAGAATATAACTACTATAATACTGTCCCTATGTACAAGAATATAACTACTATAATACTGCCCCTATATACAAGAATATAACTACTATAATACTGCCCCTATATACAAGAATATAACTACTATAATACTGCCCCTATGTACAAGAATATAACTACTATAATACTTCCCCTCTGTACAAGAATATAACTACTATAATACTGCTCCTTTGTACAAGAATATAACTACTATAATACTGCCCCTATATACAAGAATATAACTACTATAATACTGCCCTTATGTACAAGAATATAACTACTATAATACTGCCCCTATGTACAAGAATATAACTACTATAATACTTCCCCTCTGTACAAGAATATAACTACTATAATACTGCTCCTTTGTACAAGAATATAACTACTATAATACTGCCCCTATGTACAAGAATATAACTACTATAATACTGCTCCTATGTACAAGAATATAACTACTATAATACTGCTCCTATATACAAGAATATAACTACTATAATACTGTCCCTATATATAAGAATATAACTACTATAATACTGCCCCTATGTACAAGAATATAACTACTATAATACTGCTCCTATGTACAAGAATATAACTACTATAATACTGCCTCCTATGTACAAGAATATAACTACTATAATACTGTCCCTATGTACAAGAATATAACTACTATAATACTGCCTCCTATGTACAAGAATATAACTACTATAATACTGCTCCTATATACAAGAATATAACTACTATAATACTGCTCCTATGTACAGGAATATAACTACTATAATACTGCCTCCTATGTACAAGAATATAACTACTATAATACTGCTCCTATATACAAGAATATAACTACTATAATACTGCTCCTATATACAAGAATATAACTACTATAATACTGCCCCTATATACAAGAATATAACTACTATAATACTGCTCCTATATACAAGAATATAACTACTATAATACTGCTCCTATATACAAGAATATAACTACTATAATACTGCCCCTATATACAAGAATATAACTACTATAATACTGCTCCTATATACAAGAATATAACTACTATAATACTGCTCCTATGTACAGGAATATAACTACTATAATACTGCTCCTATGTACAGGAATATAACTACTATAATACTGCCTCCTATGTACAAGAATATAACTACTATAATACTGCCCCTATGTACAAGAATATAACTACTATAATACTGCTCCTATGTACAAGAATATAACTACTATAATACTGCCCCTATATACAAGAATATAACTACTATAATACTGCCCCCTATGTACAAGAATATAACTACTATAATACTGCTCCTATGTACAAGAATATAACTACTATAATACTGCTCCTATGTACAAGAATATAGCTACTATAATACTGCCCCTATATACAAGAATATAACTACTATAATACTGCTCCTACCGTGTTTCCCCGAAAGTAAGACCCTGTCTTACATTCTTTTGGGGGCCAAAAGTGGCCCCCTGTCTTACTTTCGGGGGGGGGCCTTACATTGGCGGCCCCAGCCATCACCCATCCATCCACACTGCGCACACACACACACACACACACACACACACACACACACACACATCCATAGATCCATACATACACAGATCCATCCATCCATTCACACTGCACACACACACACACACACATCACACATACCCCCCCCCCCCCATACAGCTGCGCTGCCGGTACTTACCGGCACAGCTGTTCGGTGTCCCTGTCCCTGGTGTCCCCGGTGCTCCCGGCGTTCCTCTGTGTGGTGCAGCCTCATAACTATGTCATCCGGGCTGCCGGGCATATCCCGTTCATAGCCCGTCCATTCACAGCCCCCCGGCCCTCTCTCTGTAATCACGGAGCTTCCGGAAGCTCCGGTATCCAGGCAACAGCAGAGCGTGATGACGTCGGGCCAAAACGTCTCGGAGCGCCTATGCTGATTGGCTCAGGCGTCTGAGCCAATCAGCATAGCCGCTGCGATGACGCTCTGGCCTCTGATTGGCCAGACGTTGTCATGCTGCTGTTGCCTGGATACCGGAGCTTCCGGAAGCTCCGTGATTAGAGAGAGAGGGCCGGGGGGCTGTGAATGGACGGGCTATGAACGGGATATGCTCGGCAGCCCGGATGACATCGTTATGAGGCTGCGCCACACTGAGGAACGCCGGGAGCACCGGGGACACCAGGGACGGGGACACCGAACAGCTGTGCCGGTAAGTACCGGCAGTGCAGCGGTATGGGTGTGTGTGTATGGGGTGTGTGTGTGTGTGTGTGTGTGTGTGTGTGAGTGTGTGTATGCATGTGTGTACCCCTCCCCCCCCGTGTTTCCCTGATAGTAAGACCCCCCTCCCCCCTACCCTGCCTTACATTCGGGGGGGGTCTTACATTAGCAGACCCCCCCGTCCCCCCCACCCTGTCTTACTTTCGGGGGGGTCTTACTATCGGGGAAACACGGTATGTACAAGAATATAACTACTATAATACTGCCCCTATGTACAAGAATATAACTACTATAATACTGCTCCTATATACAAGAATATACAGTGCCTACAAGTAGTATTCAACCCCCTGCAGATTTAGGTGGTTTGATAAGATGCCAGTAAGTTAGAGCCTTCAAACTGCAAATGAGAGTAGGATTTATTAACAGAAGCATAAATCTTACAAACCAAAAAGTTATGTTGCTCAGTTGAATTTTAATACATTTTAAACATAAAAGTGTGGGTCAATTATTATTCAACCCCTAGGTTTAATATTTTGTGGAATAACCCTTGTTTGCAATTACAGCTAATAATCGTCATTTATAAGACCTGATCAGGCCGGCACAGGTCTCTGGAGTTATCTTGGCCCACTCCTCCAGGCAGATCTTCTCCAAGTTATCTAGGTTCTTTGGGTGTCTCATGTGGACTTTAATCTTGAGCTCCTTCCACAAGTTTTCAATTGGGTTAAGGTCAGGAGACTGACTAGGCCACTCCATCACCTTGATTTTTTCCCTCTTGAACCAGGCCTTGGTTTTCTTGGCTGTGTGCTTTGGGTTGTTGTCTTGTTGGAAGATGAAATTACGACCCATCTTAAGATCCTTGATGGTACAAAAAGATGGAAGCGTGGTGTATGTTTGGGCGCTGAGGTAAGGAAGATCTCTGATGCTGGCTTCTTTTCCGGACTTTATTAAAATAATTGCAGTTATAATTATTCAAGCTTAAGGCTCTCAAAACCCACGATGCATTTCGACGTGCATACACGTCTTTCTCAAGGGCTGTGGTTTACAACCAGACCAGGTGAGTTTAAACGCAAAAGAACCGCCCGTTAACAGCCCCATGTGTACAGGCGCACTACAAGCTGTTGTTGTTTTTTCTTTACATAAGATCCTTGATGGAGGAGCGGAGGTTCTTGGCCAAAATCTCCAGGTGGTAGGCCGTGCTATCCATCTTCCCATGGATGGGGACCAGATGGCCAGGCCCCTTGGCTGAGAAACAGCCCCACAGCATGATGCTGCCACCACCATGCTTGACTGTAGGGATGGTATTCTTGGGGTCGTATGCAGTGCCATCCAGTCTCCAAACGTCACGTGTGTGGTTGGCACCAAAGATCTCGATCTTGGTCTCATCAGACCATAGAACCTTGAACCAGTCTGTCTCAGAGTCCTCCAAGTGATCATGAGCAAACTGTAGACAAGCCTTGACATGACGCTTTGAAAGTAAAGGTACCTTACGGGCTCGTCTGGAACGGAGACCATTGCGGTGGAGTACGTTACTTATGGTATTGACTGAAACCAATGTCCCCACTGCCATGAGATCTTCCCGGAGCTCCTTCCTTGTCCTTGGGTTAGCCTTGACTCTTCGGACAAGCCTGGGCTTGTCACGGGAGGAAACTTTCAAAGGCTGTCCAGGCCGTGGAAGGCTAACAGTAGTTCCATAAGCCTTCCACTTCCGGATGATGCTCCCAACAGTGGAGACGGGTAGGCCCAACTCCTTGGAAATGGTTTTGTACCCCTTGCCAGCCTTGTGACCCTCCACGATCTTGTCTCTGATGGCCTTGGAATGCTCCTTTGTCTTTCCCATGTTGACCATGTATGAGTGCTGTTCACAAGTTTGGGGAGGGTCTTAAATAGTTAGAAAAGGCTGGCAAAAGAGATAATTAATCCACACATGTGAAGCTCATTGTTCTATAATACTGCTCCTATATACAAAAATATAACTACTATAATACTGCCCCTATGTACAAGAAAATAACTACTATAATACTGCTCCTATGTACAAGAATATAACTACTATAATACTGCCCCTATGTACAAGAATATAACTACTATAATACTGCCCCTATGTACAAGAATATAACTACTATAATACTGCTCCTATGTACAAGAATATAACTACTATAATACTGCCCCTATGTACAAGAATATAACTACTATAATACTGCTCCTATATACAAGAATATAACTACTATAATACTGCCCCTATGTACAAGAATATAACTACTATAATACTGCCCCTATGTACAAGAATATAACTACTATAATACTGCCCCTATGTACAAGAATATAACTACTATAATACTGCTCTTTTATACAAGAATATAACTACTATAATACTGCCCCTATGTACAAGAATATAACTACTATAATACTGCCCCTATGTACAAGAATATAACTACTATAATACTGCCCCTATATACAAGAATATAACTACTATAATACTGCCCCTATATACAAGAATATAACTACTATAATACTGCCCCTATGTACAAGAATATAACTACTATAATACTGCTCCTATGTACAAGAATATATCTACTATAATACTGCTCCTATGTACAAGAATATAACTACTATAATACTGCTCCTATATACAAGAATATAACTACTATAATACTGCTCCTATATACAAGAATATAACTACTATAATACTGCTCCAATGTACAAGAATATAACTACTATAATACTGCTCCTATATACAGGAATATAACTACTATAATACTGCCCCTATATACAAGAATATACCTACTATAATACTGCTCCTATGTACAAGAATATACCTACTATAATACTGCTCCTATGTACAAGAATATAACTACTATAATACTGCTCCTATATACAAGAATATAACTACTATAATACTGCTCCTATATACAAGAATATAACTACTATAATACTGCTCCAATGTACAAGAATATAACTACTATAATACTGCTCCTATATACAGGAATATAACTACTATAATACTGCCCCTATATACAAGAATATACCTACTATAATACTGCTCCTATGTACAAGAATATAACTACTATAATACTGCTCCTATGTACAAGAATATAACTACTACGGTATAATACTGCTCCTATGCACTTGTATATGATGTGTACATTGTGTGTAAACATTGTATAAATCATCTGGCACATGTCAGTGCGGTGTCTCCTGTACGTGGTGTTGGGCTCGGCGGTGCAGGGCGTTGCCATTTGTACATTAATGAAGTTTATTTTTGATCTCTCATTAATCCTTTCTTTGTGTCTTTCTCTCACAGTAATGTATCACTTTTCCTCTGTGTGTGATCTCCTCCGGGTCATCTATGTACTGAGTCGTACAGGGGTTCCCAGACCCCAGAGCAGGGGCATAACTACAAAAGGTGCAGGGGTTGCAAAGGCACTTGGGCCCTGGAGCCTGGGGGGCCCCAAAAGTCCTATTAGACTATAGAAAAAGACTATTTGCAATAATTGGGGGTCCCGTTGGAGCTTTTGCATCACGACCCATGAGCTTCCAGTTACGCCTCAGGCTCGGGCCTTTGTCATTCTGCCTGAAGGACACAATATACACAAAGCTTCCTTCACCGCCCGGCAGTGTTATCATAGTCCCACAATGGCCGCCGCCAGCTCTTTATATCTGATTATTGTGGTTGCACATAACAAGTTGGCTCCATGTAAACTTACAATTACACTGCCCCGACTGACAGCAGGAAATCTAAAAAGTCTCTATCTGCCAGGGAGGAAGGAGCTTCTGAGCTGTCTATCCCCATGCTTTACACTGCAGCACTGCTCTATTAGGACACTGAACTGGTGTAATTAATGACTTCCTCTCAGTTGCACTGTCTGTTGGAGCCTGTGATAGCCTTGGATCTACCACCTCTTGTCTAATCAGAGACCCAGGCTAGTGTTTGATCGCCATACTTTACACTGCAGCTCTGCTCCATGACTTCCTCTTCATGGCATTGTCTGCTGGAGCCTGTTGTAGTCTTGTATCTATCGGGACCCCCCCCGCCCCAAGATATGTTATGGTGCCCCCACACCTCGCTGACTGCCCCTAGCCCTGTTGCCCCTCAATAAGACATACGGTAACCACTACAAAGTGCAACACATACATAGTGCTGTAAAAAGCTATACAGTGGTGTAACCAGAAGCTCATGGGCCCCGATGCAAAAGCGCCAACGGGGCCCCCAATTATTGCAAATCTTTAATAGCATTAGTCTTTTTCTATAGGCCAAAGGGACTTCTGGGGCCCCCTTGGTTCCAGGGGCCGGGTGCGACTGCAGCCCCTGCACCTGTATACCAATAAAGGGTATCAGATAGTGGTACTTGAGGGTCAGCAGGGTCAGCTAGGGGCAGTCGACGAGGCATGGGGGCACCATAGAGTATCTTGGGGGGCCGATCTCCACCATCAGGTAGGAAATAGGAGGGAGGATATGTCACAGGGTGAGTCATCCCTCCGATGCACTTGTGTTGTATACATGTGTATTGTTTGTAATATTTATCATAATAAAGAATGAGTTTTGAATGGGTATTTATGTCGCCCCGGTCATCACCATCCCTCAGTATTGCAGCCTCAGGCTCCGGCCTGGAACTTTAAGGTTTTATTTACTATCTCAACATCTCCTAAAGGGCGATGAACTCGAAATTCCTGATCTCTTTACATTCTGAGCCGGAAACTAATTAAATTGCAGCTCAGGAAACAAACAATCTACTAATTAATATACAGATAAGTGGAGGAGTCATGGAGATGAGATGTGATCATCCCTCCCAGAAACCGCAATGCCAGGCCGGGTCACCCCCTGCCCCCGGCCTAGACTGAGTGCTACTGTAACAAACCCTCAGCTGTGAGAAGCATGAGGCCTGCAATAACATTTCCCATTCACTGACAGCAAGCAGAGATCTTACAAAGGTGACTCGAGTGCAAGTATGGGAGAATTCTACGTTTACTAGGAAGCATATGAAGTAACCCCACAATAAGATCAGTCATTAATTGATTACAAAATATTAAACATAACATCATTTGTCGCTAATAGCTGAGAGCTAGTTGGATTATGAAAATCTATTCTAAATACATATGTATCCTTGTACATATCCATCATCTGATGATATTGACCGATCACACTCCGGCATTATCTGGTGTTTTGGAACATTTTCCCTTCTTACCAAAACATGCTAGACATTGGCTTCATTCCCGCACTATTTGGCCTTCACCGTTTCTCTAAACTCAGTCTATGACTTGATATGAAAACACTACTTATTCCTCTTAAAGGCAAGTACCTAAAGGGATATATATATGCTATATATGCAGTACAATACAGAATACAAGCACCTTGGTAAATCTTTGTATATTTTCATATATTGATATCCATAACAATATCAATTTCTTCTTGCTGCCTTGTGTCAGGTCTACATGTGGACATTGATGTGGATGAAGTTATCGCTCAGTAGTGCAGCCTCAGGCTTTGGGCCCTTGATAGGAGCTCAGACAGGACATATATGCGACTGTCACCCAGCACCTGTCACTGCCAGCTGATAAGACACAATACAGAGGGTTATTGTCAACCCTCTCTATTGTGTCTTATCATCCAGATCACTGAGGACTGTCTGCTATTGCAAAACTACAACTCCCAGCATGTCCTGCTGGTGAGACTACAATGGATTACCGTACTCCATTCTGCAGTCACAGGGATACTGGAAAATCCAGCAGAGAGAACCAGAATAACTGGTGTAGGGGCCATGGACGGCCGGGGTCAAAGGGCGGATGGCTGACAGCAGCTGTGACCTTTCCTCCTCCTGTCAGAGGCTCACAGACCCCTGAATATGTCACCTATCGACCCTCACAATTAAAGCCCATCATACATAGAAGCCATGCACAACTGGGGTCCTGTGCCATGCAGACCCCCCTCATAGCATGAACAGGGCACATACAGCCAGAGCATTAAGGCTGACATGGGCAAATACAGCACAGGCCAACCATGTGCAAAGCTTCTGTATAGTGGTACTATACATGATGATTACATGACAGTACCCCTATATACAGTCCTGCTCATAGTTATTGGAAAATCTCATGAAAAATATTACATCTAATTTTTTTTTTTTGTAGAGATTCGTGTTAAATACAAAAGAGCAAATGATAAACAACAATTTACAGCAAAAACCAATGGGAACGAAAAATAGAAAAACCTAAAGCTGCTATGACCTGGTGTTGGCCCCTTTACATTAATATGGAAACCATTGTGACTCGCTGTAGTAAATCACAAATGAGAACCACTGGTGATCAATTATTGGTGCCCGTGTGACATGAATTAGCCAATGAATGATAACTTCAATGTTTTAAAAAGCCACATGTTAGGCCCTGTTCCTCTGTCACAATGATGAAGGCAAAGGAGCTGTCTGAGGACATCAGGTCTGCTATTATTAGCAAACACAAGACTTCCAAAGGGTATAAGGCCATCTACAAAGAACTTGGTATTCCAGTTTCAACAGTGCACAATGTTATTAAGAAGATTGTAAGCATGAAACCATCAAGAGCCTTCCAGGATGTGGGGGAAAGAGGAACATTGACAAGGAAAGTCTTTGAAGGCTGGTGTGAATGGTGGAAAAATAAAATACATCACACATCCAAAGACCTGAAGGCCAACCTGGAACAGTCTAAGGTCATGGCTTCAACAAGTATCACACTAAACCGAGCAGAGATTTATGGCGAAGGCCAAGTAAGAAACCATGGCTGATGAAAAGACAAAGAGGAATGACTGATCTTTGCCAAAGACAAACTACAATCCTTCCGGGAAAAGGTTCTGTAACAGATGAAACAAAAATAAGAGATTTTTGGTAATGTAAAGAAAAAGATTGTTCACAGACAGCACAATGAAGCTTATAAGAAAATGAAACCCTACCAACAGTTAAGCATGGTGGAGGATCCATAATGCTGTGGGGTGGCTTTGCTGCATCTGGTGCTGGAGGGCTTGACTGTATAATAGGAGTCATTAAATCAGAGAATTATCAAGAGATTATAGAGCAAAATATCCGACCCAGTGTAAGAAAGCTTGGTTTGAGTTGAAGATCATGGGTCCTTCAGCAAAACAACGACACGAAGCACAGATCCAAGAGTACACAGGAATGGTGGAAAAAGAACAAATGGCAGCAATGAGTCCTCACCTCGATCACATTGAACATCTTTGGGGTGAGCTGAAATGTGCCATTGGGAAAAAGAACCTGCAAACATTCAAGAGCTCAAGAAGCTGCAAAAGAAAGAGAAAATCCCAGCGGAGAAGAACAAGAAGCTACAAGAAATGTCTGCAGGCTTCATCAATGCCAAAGGGGGCGACCATGTATTAATCAGGGGGCTTTATTGTTGCACATGATGTTTATTCTGTTTCTTGCAACATGTAAGATGAACAATGTTTTATTGTTGTAATGAGCCCACTGCTATGTCTATGCCCACAGGGGTAACTGTCATAGGGGCAGAAAGCTGAACTGTGGGGAATATCCATAGTGATTGCAAACCTATACACACAAACATCACATTCATGCCCAGGTTACCCCAGCACACTCCATATTGTATATACAAGACGTACAACTTATACCAGCTGTAGGTATAAAATCATATACAAGAGATACCCAGCTGTACATCTATACAGTGGTATGCAGTTACCCCTGGCCAAAATTACTGTTATTGTAACAACAACAGTTAAGCTGAAGATGAAATAATCTCTAAAATGCAAAACCTTACAGATGACACATTTCTGTTGTATTTTAGGCACAAACATTTTTTAAATCTTTTACATTTTAAAAATTACAAAAAGAAAAATGGGCCGGTGAAAAAGTTTGTGCACCCTTGGAGATTTGTGTGCTCAGATAAGGTCTGAATCCTTGGTCAAAGTTTAATTAGCCTGTTAGGACTGACAGACATGGGACGCGAGGGGGAAGCTCACAGACATGGGACGCGAGGCGGGAAGCTCACAGACATGGGACGTGAGTCGGGAAGCTCACAGACATGGGACGCGAGGCGGGAAGCTCACAGACATGGGACGCGAGGCGGGAAGCTCACAGACATGGACGCGAGCGGAAGCTCACAGACATGGGACGCGAGCGGGAAGCTCACAGATATGGGACGCGAGGCGGGAAGCTCACAGACATGGGACGCGAGGCGGGAAGCTCACAGACACGGGACGCGAGCCGGGAAAGCTCACAGACAGGAACGCGAGCCGGGAAAGCTCACAGACATGGAACGCGAGCCGGGAAGCTCACAGACATGGAACGCGAGCCGGGAAAGCTCACAGACATGGAACGCGAGCCGGAAAGCTCACAGACATGGAACGCGAGCTGGGAAGCTCACAGACATGGGACGCGAGCCGGAAGCTCACAGACATGGGACGCGAGCCGGAAGCTCACAGACATGGGACGCGAGCCGGGAAGCTCACAGATATGGGACGCGAGGCGGGAAGCTCACAGACATGGGACGCGAGGCGGGAAGCTCACAGACACGGGACGCGAGCCGGGAAAGCTCACAGACACGGAACGCGAGCCGGGAAAGCTCACAGACATGGAACGCGAGCCGGGAAAGCTCACAGACATGAACGCGAGCCGGGAAAGCTCACAGACATGGAACGCGAGCCGGGAAAGCTCACAGACATGGAACGCGAGCTGGGAAGCTCACAGACATGGGACGCAGCCGGGAAGCTCACAGACATGGGACGCGAGCGGGAAGCTCACAGACATGGGACGCGAGCCGGGAAGCTCACAGAGCCGGACGCGAGCCGGGAAGCTCACAGAGCCAGGAAGCTCACAGAGCTGGACCGCACAGGCTGGGACGCGCACAGAGCTGGGACGCGCACAGAGCTGGGACGCGAGCCGGGAAAGCTCACAGAGCTGGCACGTGAGCTGGGGCTCTCAGAGCTGGGACGCGAGCCAGGAAAGCTCACAGAGATGGGACGCGAGTCAGAAAGCTCACAGAGATGGACGCGAGTCAGAAAGCTCACAGAGATGGGACGCGAGTCGGGAAGCTCACAGACATGGAACGCAGCCGGGAAAGCTCACAGACATGGGACGCGAGCCGGAAGCTCACAGACATGGGACGCGAGGCGGGAAGCTCACAGACATGGGACGCGAGTCGGGAAGCTCACAGACACGGGACGCGAGCCGGGAAAGCTCACAGACATGGAACGCGAGCCGGGAAAGCTCACAGACATGGAACGCGAGCCGGGAAAGCTCACAGACATGGAACGCGAGCCGGGAAAGCTCACAGACATGGAACGCGAGCCGGGAAAGCTCACAGACATGGAACGCGAGCCGGGAAAGCTCACAGACATGGAACGCGAGCCGGGAAAGCTCACAGACATGGAACGCGAGCCGGGAAAGCTCACAGACATGGAACGCGAGCCGGGAAAGCTCACAGACATGGGACGCGAGCCGGGAAGCTCACAGACATGGGACGCGAGCCGGGAAGCTCACAGACATGGGACGCGAGTCGGGAAGCTCACAGACATGGGACGCGAGCCGGGAAGCTCACAGACATGGGACGCGAGCCGGGAAGCTCACAGAGCCGGGACGCGAGCCGGGAAGCTCACAGAGCCGGGACGTGAGCCGGGAAGCTCACAGAGCTGGGACGCGCACAGAGCTGGGACGCGAGCCGGGAAGCTCACAGAGCTGGGACGCGAGCTGGGGGGCTCTCAGAGCTGGGACGCGAGCCAGAAAGCTCACAGAGATGGGACGCGAGTCAGAAAGCTCACAGAGATGGGACGCGAGTCAGAAAGCTCACAGAGATGGGACGCGAGTCAGAAAGCTCACAGAGATGGGACGCGAGTCAGAAAGCTCACAGAATTGGAAGACTTTTCCAAGGCAGAATGA
Organism: Allobates femoralis; assembly: GCA_033576535.1. Lineage (NCBI taxonomy): Eukaryota > Metazoa > Chordata > Amphibia > Anura > Aromobatidae > Allobates > Allobates femoralis. The sequence continues at coordinate 229,256,988 of JARQOC010000011.1, read as the reverse complement.
ATGAAAATCCTTGGACTCTTGGTTGCTGCAAAAAAATGTTTACAAGCTGTGACACTTGCCAAAGGGGAGGCTACTAGGTTCTAACCCTGCAGGGAGCATAAACTTTTGCATCAGCCCATTTTGATTTTTGTAATTTTTAAAATGTTAAAGAAGAAAAAAAAATATTTCTTTTTGCCTAAAATACAAAGGAAACGTGTCACCTCTACCATTATGCCTTTCAGAGACCATTTCATCTTCAACTTGCTGAACTGTACACAATGACCAGGGGTGCACAAACTTTTACATGCCACTGTAATTATATGCACAAGGTGCCCAGGTTATACCAGCTGTATATACTTATAAGCAGCGTAATGTATAGCTCCCATATATCATTTCTTGCTGTCAGGTAGTATATACAGGCATCCCATGTTGAGACACTTGAGTTGTCGCTGAGGTGTATCGGAGTATATCTCCCATCATCTCATGCAGGTTGAGTAATATTCTACAATCTGTATTTACTGAGTTTTTTTCTGAGATAAGGATGAATACAGTGATAAGATCTCTGGGTAAATAGTGGTCACGATCCTATTGTACACTGTATAGTCACTATTCAGAGGGCCGCTAACCAGAAATGCACAGGCTGATAATAGAACTGGTGCATTATATCAGGAGTGGCCGATATCAGTCACATGTGACCAGGGAGATGTTACATGGCACCATTCCTTGTAGATTTGCCCCCTAACTTTAGGAGTCGGGAAGGAGGAGCCTACATCTTCATACGGAGTCTACAAAAATATAGGCTCCTCCCTCATGACTCCTTATGGCACTGACATGGTTGATAGTTCTGTGGCGCCCCACCGGGTAAGCCGCAACCATAGGCACAGCATTCCCGCGGTTAGGAAGTGTAGTGCCCCTGTTCTCCAGGTGTCGGGATGGTGCAGTTGAGCCCAAAACATACACACACGCAGTAACAGGCCCCTGGGACGGTGGGTGGACCCTGAGGGAGAACCCAGACCAGAAAAGGGGGACAGGGCAGTGTCAGTAGGAGAGACAGTAGAAGGAGACCAGAGGAGTAACATCAACAAGAAAAAAGAGGGGGGGGGACAAGAGGCGCAATAGTGCCCTTATCACTAGACATGGGTGTAATGGTGAGTAATTAAATCTGCTCACCTGGTCCAGTTGTGAGACCCACAACTGGTTTGAAGGCTTATTGGTAATGTCCTGATGGCTGCTGCTGGACTCCCACCGGCCACACTCACGTGTAGGTTGTAACAATGCTTAGGGAAAAAAAGGTGTGCTGTAGTCCGCGCTGCCAGGATCACTCACTCCAATAAATACGAGTAGAAATTCTTCATCAAAACCTCCTTTATTCTCCTACGCGTTTCAGTGCCCTCCTGGCACCTTCAGGTTATCCCTGATGAAGGTGCCAGGAGGGCACTGAAACGCGTAGGAGAATAAAGGAGGTTTTGATGAAGAATTTCTACTCGTATTTATTGGAGTGAGTGATCCTGGCAGCGCGGACTACAGCACACCTTTTTTTCCCTAAGAGGAGTAACATCGACTCTTGAGGAGTGGTAGACGGGAGCGTAGAGATGGTGTGGTGCCGACTCCCGTGGGTTGCAGCAATGCCACCCCGCTCGCCTACGGGAGGGAAAGACTGACAGAGAGAGAAGGGCCCTAGGGGTGCGTAAGAGACATCGATTCCCCGTACGCCCGAATCTGATGAGACAGAGGGGTTGGTGGAGGACACAGGGACCTGGCCCTGAACACAGTGTGGATACTTCAAGCCCGAGCCGTAAATCCGGAGGCCCCTGACTTCTAACAGGAGCTGTGGCCGAACAGCCGACACATCTTGGGGAAGGTGGCTGTACTAGGGAGCAGTGCCCAGGAGAGGAACCTAATGGTGTCCGGGACACAAGAGCACCCGTGGCCACCGGTACCTGACCTCTGTGCTGCGGAGAGCGTTGAGAGCAGAGCGATGCTATGCTCGCTTCAGAAGAGAACTACTCCTTATAGCGCTGAGAGAGAGGAAACCCACCAGAGACTGAGACACCTATAGAGGACAGAAAGGGCACCAACCATGGCTTGACTGCACTGACCCGCCTCTGGAGAAGGAGTGAATCGGAGACTGGCAGGAGTCGTACCCAGCGGCCATGTTTAACACCTGAGTAAAAGCAACGGAACTGAAGCTGTGGTGTGAGAGACTTTTATTTGCGGCGATCATCGGCCGCAGAGGCCGCCCGAAGCACCAAGGGTACTGTTGACTAAATGAACCTCTGCCGAGGTATGAACCGGGGGAACCACTCCGCTGCGGGGAGCGACACCATTTCATCCATCGGTCACCGTCCCCAGAAGGTCTGAAGCAGCAGCGGCCGCCCTGGCTGCATGCCGTAGGTGGCGTCACGAATACCCCTTTATCCCCTCAGACTTTCCCTGTCATCATCCCCCATATAATATTAATGACACCGTCAGGGTCACTGAACCGGGCCTCAGCCCCCGTCTGTCCCCACGAAAAGAACCGAAGAAGAGGTGAAGTAGAACAACAAGTAACCGCCCGATTCCTGAGTCTTTCCCGGCCCTGGAGTGGGCGTGTCAGACCCCTTTACAAAAGAAAAAGAAAACAAATACATATAATCGTCTTTCTGTAAGGATTCAACATGGCCGCCTTGTCAGTGTCTGTTAATTATTTAGGATTTTTCACCAAAAACATCAAATTGTGGACTTACAAGTCTAGAAAATTTATCACAATGGAGATGAAAAAACAAAAGAATCTCCAAAATGCGTTTCCACGCCCGCCCTCCTCTGATTGAGGCCTTCAGGCGTTCCGACCATCGGAAATTATTACAATTTCATAACACACAGAAGCTTCATAGAAGATTTTAGGAGGAATGTCACCACTCCACATTCATTACTCACATTTCTGGCATGAAGGGCATTTTGGTGTAAGTTCATGATGATATTCTAGCAGCTATAAATACTTAGGTTTTTGACACGGTGGCCATTTTGTCATAGATCAATGAAGACCCACTATGAGGTGTGAGGAAACCTCAAACGGCGGCCATTTTGTCATGAATGAATGATGACCCTCTGTGAAGAAGCCACAAATAGTGGCCATTTTGTCATGAATGAATGATGACCCCCCCTCATGAGGTGTGAAGTAACCTCAAATGGTGGCCATTTTGTCATGAATGAATGATGACCCTCTGTGAAGAAGCCTCAAATAGTGGCCATTTTGTCATGAATTAATGATGACCCCCCCCCTCGTGAGGTGTGAAGAAACCTCAAACGGTGATCATTTTGTCATGAATTAATAACAACCCTCTATGAGGTGTGAACATTCCTGAAATGGTGGCCATTTTGTCATAGCTTACGTCTACTAATGGTGTAAACACTGTGCATTCTCCAAGTGGGAAACTTCCTGTTTCCCATAGCAACCAATCACAGCTCTGCTTTCATTTAATTCACTGCTGTGGTAGAATGAAAGCTGCACTGTGATTGGTTGTTATGGGCAACAAAGACAGTTTTACTTTCAGTTTCATTAACCTACCAGTATGTTTACCATGGCAACCATTTTGTTAAAGAATTTAATGTGGTATTTTGAGAACTTAACAAATTAAAACTTTAGGCATGGCACCCAGACGGCATAGCCTGATCAATGAACTAGAGTTTGGTTTTTCATGGCGGTCAGCCCCTTGAAAAATCAAGGTTTAAACCCGCATGGGCCCCAATGGAAAACATAATGGGGGCCCCTTCCCCATTTAATTATAAATGAGGCACAGGGACCCCTCAGGTACCAGTTGTGGTAACAAGGACAATTTTCCAGTCCCAACCGTACAGGAACGGCATTATGTGGGCCGTCTTTATTTAAACAATGCCCCTTATAGGCCCCAGATGCCACAAATTGCCAGAAAAATCACCAAAATTCAGGCCGGTTGGCATGTACCGCCAAATCTTTTGAGTTCTAGCAATGACCCACTTCAAGGTCACGTCCCCCATTCTATCCCCTATGCAAGTTTTGGATTTTGGGAGGGTGGTGTGGTCGGGGATGTCAGTTTTAAGCGGGGTGCAGGAGTCTGGAAGCCTCCATATATGGTTTAATGTGTCCTCACTTGATGACAACCCCGAAACGCACAGGGCCGGTACATCCCAGCATTCCGACTGTGCAGAGTTTACTCATCGCACTGACACCTCACACCGACTGCAATGAAACTGTATCAGCGGCACGCCCCTGCCCCAATTTCTTGTCGAACCTGCTCGGCTCCCGGCTCTGCTATGTCGGGCCTCACGCCCTTCTCTTATTTGACATAACATTAGTGATTGGGAGATGGCCGCTCCTCCCTGGGGTGAAAACCTCTCTGGAATCTTCTATCAGGCGCAGCAGATGTGCCGTCGCCTTCTTCAGGTTTTATAAGGAAGAGCTAAATTTAGAGGTGACTACCTGAGGAAATAAATAAGATGTCCACCCAGACGAGAAGACAATGGTGCGATGCCTCATCCACAGCAGGGAGGGAGGAAGAGGGAGACCGAGCTGGGAAAATACGAGTGGAAACCATCAGCAAGCAGAGCGCCTGCTGCCGCTGACGGCTCTTATTATAATGCTGCTCTGTATAAATACACCGGAAATCCTGACAGTCTGGGAAACATATGAACACCTAATGCTTCCATAACACACCATAAGCGCCATTATTAGGCATCGGATGGCGGTACTATTTGACCTGCGTTATTTGGGACTGTACAGTAGTATCATTTGGGCTGTAGTTTATTGGGAATTATATCGCGGTATTCGTTGGCAGCTTGTTTGGCAGTATCACTATTGGCGGTATTTTTTAAGAATGTGTATGGCGGTATTATTTGCATTATGGTTTTGTTAGTAGTATTATTTGATATTGCATATTGGGATTATTTAGGCTGTATTGTGTGATATGGTACTATGGTGATATAGTTTGGTTGTACTATTTAGCATTGTATGGCGGTACTATAGTATTGTTTATTTCAGCGTTCTTGTATGGCAGTATTATTTAGTCTGTAGTGTATGGCGTTTACATGGCCATATTATTTGGAATTTTATGGTGGTACTATGCTTTTGTTTCTTCATCTGGATAATTGGGTATTATATGGTGGGATTATTCAATTGTATTTTATGATGGTACTATGGCAGAATATTTAGGTAGTATTTAGCATTGTAGGGCGGTACTATGGTTTTTGTTATTTCTGTTTTCTTGTATGTCCGTATTATTTTGACAGTATCTTATGGCCGTTTCATGGCTTTATTATTTCAGCTACATTAGGCCCCTTTCACATCAGCGGTTTTCGCTGATCGCGGCAGTTGCGGTGAAAAAACCACAACTGCCGCGATTACCGCATAACGGCCGCACTTGCCGTTCACTTGCGGCAAGCCCCATACAATGTCTATGGGGCATGCGGCAGGTGCGGCAAGTGCGGTGTCGGCACTTGCGGCAGGTGCGGCCGCGAAAAAAACATGGCTACTATGGTTTTGTTATTAGGTCTCCATTATTTGGTATAGTAGATTATTTTGAAGGTAATATATGATGGTATTACGTTACGTTGGCATATTTGGGAGTATTATATGGCATTGAATGGCGGTACTATAGTTTTGTTAGTGTGCATTATTTAGTATTGTGTAGTGGCATTATTTAAGATGTATTCTATAATAGTACTATGGCGGTATAGTTTGGTTGTATTATTTAGCATTGAATGGCGGTACTATGGTTTAAGTACTTCAGCTTTCTTGTATGGCAAAATTATTTAATGTGTATTGTATAGTGGTTACACAGCGTATTATCTGGCCTACATTATTTAGAATTGTATGGCGGTACTATGGTTTTGTTATTAGATCTGCATTATTTGGTATTGTACAGTGGTATTATTTCGGCTGTATTATATGATGGTACTATGGTGGTATATTTGCCATTGTATGACGGTACTATGATTTTGTTATATGGTAGTATTACTTGGTCTGCATTATTTGGTATTGTATAGCAGTATTATTTGGGCTGCGTTGTATGGCGGTATTATGGTGATGTTATTTGGTGCTGTATGATGGTATTGCATTATATGGCAGTATTTGCATGGTGTTACGGGTCCTTTTTGGTGGGTAGGGCCCCATTTGCAAGAACATTGGTCTTGTTACCCCCATAAAAGGGCCCATGGAGTACAATGCACAGGAGGTAATCCAGCGGCAGGTACGATACGGTACGTGTGGCGTCCTGCATTGTTTGCAAACAAAGAGGCCTTTTTTCGAATCCAGTGAAAGAAGGCGTCACGACTGGGAAAAGAGCCACCACGAGACAGGTGCCAGTAACACGCCGGAGTCAGGATCTCATGAGAAGTCAAGTAACAGTCCGCTCTTAAAGGGGCCTCCTCTTGGGACGTCCATCAATTATCCGAATCTTCGAGTCTTTTCCAAGATGGCGCTCTGACCATGTGCGCTCATAAAGAACAACCACTCATGGAGCCAATTTGCTGATTGGTGGAGGATGGATCACAATGGATACTTGGCTTCACATTCCTCCAATAGAATACCCCCCAGACGTCTGAGGTGTGTAGGGGGCTCTCAGCTAAGGCGAGGCCATTGAGGAATGTGCAGCCTCTCATGATGTTTAATTTCGCCCCAGTTTGCTACCCTATAGAAGAAAAACAGACAATGTGTGACATCCTGATGTGACCTCTAGGGGATCTGAGATCAGAAGGTCTCAACCCACAATCGATCGTAGATCCTCACTGCTGCCCGCTTGACTATTATCAGGTATTGGAGTGGTTTTACTTACTTTTAATGCTGAAAGAGTTAAAGACCCTTTCTCTTGTAGCTGAAAACTAGTAACCTTTATCTCAGCTGTAGCCCTTTATGACCACACTCTTCTGCTATATCTACACACAGTTTGGCTACTATCCAGTGCCTGTCATATTCTGCATGAGGACCACTCTGGAGAAGCTGAGGAGTTTGTTGCTGTAACTTCAGCACAAATTCCTGATGGAGTAGCTGAAGATGGCGGTCGGTTGTGTCTATTCCCACTGTTTGTCTTACCTCCCTTGTGTTATTGTATTGTAGCAGCGAGTAATGTCTCACTGGCCTGCACACTAGTCAGGGTGAGTTCAGGGCCAGTGAAAGCCTAGGCACATGTGGGTGACGGAGGGAAGGACCCGTATAGGGACATTAGGGGGCCTAGACACACGAAAGCAACAGAGGGAAAGTCCTGTACATGGATGATAGAGGAGCTCAGGGCTTAACCTCAGGTGAGTGTTAGTAGGTGACCATCAATGGGCGATCATCTATATGGCCCACTCCCATGCCAAGACGTCAATGGTCTGGAATTGGTTATTTTAGCCTCTGGATATATCCAAAACCAGTCTGATCAGTATGTCAAAAACAAGACCAGATACAGGATCCTGCCCCTTCCCAGGTCACATTCCTCAAATACCTACAAAAAAAAAAAAAAGTCTTTCTGAACAAGACAAGTGCACGCTGCTCCTACAGAAGGAATGTGTCCACATCCATCCAAATACGCAGCATCCATCACCGTGACCCCCACACCCCAAAACTGCACAAAGAAAATGGCTGAATTCCCAATCTATATGCTTCATTGCACCATTTTCAGGATCTCTGCTTGCTGTAAGTGTATGAGGACACCCTGAGGTCATACTAGGTTCTCACACCTGTAGCTGTGAGATGCGGGTGGGAATCCTCTCTGGTTTCCTTCCATACAATGAGGGTGTCCCCTCCCTGGAGTCACATTGTGGCCCCCCCTCCCTCCAGGTAATCCTTCCATACAGTCGGGGTGGTTCCCCTTTATACTCATCATTCACATTGTGTCCTGTCATAGGATGGATCATTCCCACACCCATCAGATCAGTCGCTGCCGTCACCGCCTAGGTGAGACTCCTGCCACCACTGTAGGAATGTTCCCTCAACCTGTGCGACTACAACTCCCAGCATGCACTGTGCAACAGTCGCCATTCACTCCTATGGGGCTGGGAGCAGGTTGTATAGGAGTGTTGATTGGGACATACTGAGAGTTGTAGTTGTACGACGTCTGTGGCCTACACATGGGTGATGCCAGAGGTGGGAGCTTCACTCAAGGGGGCCCTGAGGGCATTTGCCCCAGGACTTGGCGCCCAGTTTTCAGCCGAACTAGGAAACCATTCAACCCTATAGGGAGTGTGCACACGTTTAGGATCTGGTGCAGACATTTATGCATCTCTTGGCAGCAATAATGTGGTCTCTTGGCAGCGTCACCCTTCATGGCAGGTTTGGGGGGGGTCTCCTGGGGTCATTCCATATTTGCCATCATTACGGAGAGGCCGGACTGCCCAATGGAGCAGATGTGGATGAGGACCCCTCTCTAGAGCACAATGGCTGTGTGCACCATCCATTCAACTATACTATCAGAATATTGGAGGAAAGACAGGAAGATAATTGGGTGAGAAGAAGAATAAGGGGGTGAGAGGGGAGAAGAAGGACAGGTGCAGGGGTCATGGTGAAGCCGCTGAAATCTCAGGGTCTGCAGATGTATCCACCCTCTGCCCTGCAGAGCTGACACTCAGCATCAATCACAGGGTGTCACACAAGAAGAACAATGGAGGATCAACCTGTTCCCTGACATCAAAGATGATCGTCCAGCGGCAGTGAGAGCCAGCAGAACCCAGTATAACCAGCACTAGAACCAGTATAACCAGCACTAGAACCCAGTATAACCAGCACTAGAACCCAGTATAACCAGCACTAGAACCCAGTATAACCAGCACTAGAACCCAGTATAACCAGCACTAGAACCCAGTATAGCCAGCACTAGAACCCATTATAACCAGCACAAGAACCCAGTATAACCCGCACTAGAACCCATTATAACCAGCAGAACCAAGCATAACCAGCATCTGAACCCAATATAACCAGCACTAGAGGCCAAAATAACCAGCACCAAATCTCAGTATAAACGAAACCACAACCAGGGGCGTAAATACAACAGGTGCAGGGATTGCAAATGCACCCGGGCCCTGGAGCCTGGGGGCCCCAAATGTCCCTTTGGCCTATAGAAAAAGTCTATTGCTATTAAAGATTTGCAATAATTGGGGGCCCCGTTAAAGCTTTCGCTTCGGGGCCCATGACCGGAATCCAATATAATCAGCATTGCAACTTAGTAAAACTGGCACCAAATCCCAGGATAAACAGCACTGGATCACAGTATATCTGGCACCAACCAAAATTCAATATAACCAGCACAGGAGGCCAGTACAACCGGCACCGGGACTCCTCAGTGTAACCGGCACCGGGACTCCTCAGTGTAACCGGTAACAGAATATAGTATATTCAGCAGCTGATACTTTATTTTACCTAATGCTGAGTATACATTCTGGGGCCTGCAGACCCCTCACCATTATACACAGTGCAGGGGATCCCATGACATTAGGGTGCCAGCACAGTGTATACAGGAGGGATGGGCACTGTACATGGCTGAGTATACAGATGAGTGTTAGTAATATTGGTGTACGCTCATATATAGGAGTGTGTATAGGTGAAAGTATAACTGGGCACTCTATAGACGGCAGCATGGATGTGTACCTTATAGGTGACAATGTGACAGGTGAGTGGATCCCCTCTATAAATGACAGTGTACAGGTGAGTGGATCCTCTCCTCTACAGATGATAGTGTACAGGTGAGTGGATCCCCTCAGTAGATGGCAATATATAGGTAGGTAGATCCCCTGTATTGGTGATAGTATACAGGGGGGTGGATCCCCTGTATTGGTGATAGTATACAGGGGGGTAGATCCCCTCAGTAGATGGCAGTGTATAGGTGGGTAGATCCCCTGTATTGGTGATAGTATACAGGGGGGTGGATCCCCTGTATTGGTGATAGTATACAGGGGGGTAGATCCCCTCAGTAGATGGCAGTGTATAGGTGGGTAGATCCCCTGTATTGGTGATAGTATACAGGTGGGTAGATCCCCTGTATTGGTGATGGGATCTACCCACCTGTATACTATCACCAATACAGGGATCTACCCACCTGTATACTCTCAGTATATGCAAGTATATAGGTGGGTAGATCCCTCAGTAGATGGCAGTATATAGGTGGGTAGATCCCCTCAGTAGATGGCAGTATATAGGTGGGTAGATCCCCTCTACTGGTGATAGCATACAGGTGGGTAGATCCCCTCAGTAGATGGCAGTGTATAGGTGGGTAGATCCCCTGTATTGGTGATAGTATACAGGGGGGTAGATCCCCTCAGTAGATGGCAGTATATAGGTGGGTAGAACCCCTGTATTGGTGATTGTATACAGGGGGGTAGATCCCCTCAGTAGATGGCAGTGTATAGGTGGGTAGATCCCCTGTATTGGTGATAGTATACAGGGGGTGGATCCCCTGTATTGGTGATAGTATACAGGGGGGTAGATCCCCTCAGTAGATGGCAGTGTATAGGTGGGTAGATCCCTGTATTGGTGATAGTATACAGGTGGGTAGATCCCCTGTATTGGTGATGGGATCTACCCACCTGTATACTATCACCAATACAGGGGATCTACCCACCTGTATACTCTCAGTATATGCAAGTATATAGGTGGGTAGATCCCCTCAGTAGATGGCAGTATATAGGTGGGTAGATCCCCTCAGTAGATGGCAGTATATAGGTGGGTAGATCCCCTCTACTGGTGATAGCATACAGGTGGGTAGATCCCCTCAGTAGATGGCAGTGTATAGGTGGGTAGATCCCCTGTATTGGTGATAGTATACAGGGGGGTAGATCCCCTCAGTAGATGGCAGTATATAGGTGGGTAGATCCCCTGTATTGGTGATTGTATACAGGGGGTAGATCCCCTCAGTAGATGGCAGTGTATAGGTGGGTAGATCCCCTGTATTGATGATAGCATACAGGGGGTAGATCCCCTGTATTGGTGATAGTATACAGGGGGTAGATCCCCTCAGTAGATGGCAGTATACAGGTGGGTAGATCCCCTCTACTGGTGATAGCATACAGGGGGGTAGATCCCCTCAGGTACTCACACTTTGGGCTGCACAGAGTTGGGGCTGTATTTGGCTGTGGTCCTCTTCTTGAACAGGGAGCTCATGGTTCCGGCCTCTCACTGGTGCTGGGGCCCCGGGGAGTCTCTGGGTGTCTGCGGTGTTGGCTCCTGGCTCTGGGGAGTCGCAGGGAGTCAGTGAGGAGCCTGGGATCCTGCTCTACAGGTAGGAGGGGGAGGACCTGGATGGGCAGGTTATCATTACCTGGAGGAGGAGCAGCCTGAGCAATGCACAACACCTCACACACACTGCCAGGAGCAGTGCGCACCCCACACACACTGCCAGGAGCAGTGCGCACCTCACACACACTGTCAGGAGCAGTGCGCACCCCACACACACTGCCAGGAGCAGTGCGCACCCCACACACACTGCCAGGAGCAGTGCGCACCCCACACACACTGCCAGGAGCAGTGCGCACCTCACACACACTGCCAGGAGCAGTGCGCACCCCACACACACTGTCAGGAGCAGTGCGCACCCCACACACACTGCCAGGAGCAGTGCGCACCCCACACACACTGCCAGGAGCAGTGCGCACCCCACACACACTGCCAGGAGCAGTGCGCACCTCACACACACTGCCAGGAGCAGTGCGCACCCCACACACACTGTCAGGAGCAGTGCGCACCCCACACACACTGTCAGGAGCAGTGCGCACCCCACACACACTGTCAGGAGCAGTGCGCACCCCACACACACTGTCAGGAGCAGTGCGCACCCCACACACACACTGTCAGGAGCAGTGCGCACCCCACACACACTGTCAGGAGCAGTGCGCACCCCACACACACTGTCAGGAGCAGAGCACCCCACACACACTGTCAGGAGCAGTGCACCCCACACACACTGTCAGGAGCAGTGCGCACCCCACACACACTGTCAGGAGCAGTGCGCACCCCACACACACTGTCAGGAGCAGTGCGCACCCCACACACACTGTCAGGAGCAGTGCGCACCCCACACACACTGTCAGGAGCAGTGCGCACCCCACACACACACTGTCAGGAGCAGTGCGCACCCACAACACACTGTCAGGAGCAGTGCGCACCTCACACACACTGTCAGGAGCAGTGCGCACCCCACACACACTGTCAGGAGCAGTGTGCACCCCACACACACTGTCAGGAGCAGTGTGCACCCCACACACACTGTCAGGAGCAGTGCGCACCTCACACACACTGTCAGTAGCAGTGCACCCCACACACACTGTCAGTAGCAGTGCACACCTCACACACACTGTCAGGAGCAGTGCGCACCCCACACACACTGTCAGGAGCAGTGCGCACCCCACACACACTGTCAGGAGCAGTGCGCACCCCACACACAGTGTCAGGAGCAGTGCGCACCCCACACACACTGTCAGGAGCAGTGCACCCCACACACACTGTCAGGAGCAGTGCACCCCACACACACAGTCAGGAGCAGAGCGCACCCCACACACACTGTCAGGAGCAGTGCGCACCCCACACACACTGTCAGGAGCAGTGCGCACCCCACACACACTGTCAGGAGCAGTGCGCACCCCACACACACTGTCAGGAGCAGTGCGCACCCCACACACACTGTCAGGAGCAGTGCACACCCCACACACACTGTCAGGAGCAGTGCGCACCCCACACACACTGTCAGGAGCAGTGCGCACCCCACAGACACTGCCAGGAGCAGTGCGCACCCCACACACACTGTCAGGAGCAGTGCACCCCACACACACTGTCAGGAGCAGTGCGCACCCCACACCACACTGTCAGGAGCAGTGCGCACCCCACACACACTGTCAGGAGCAGTGCGCACCCCACACACACTGTCAGGAGCAGTGCGCACCCCACACACACTGTCAGGAGCAGTGCACCCCACACACACTGTCAGGAGCAGTGCGCACCCCACACACACTGTCAGGAGCAGTGCGCACCCCACACACACTGTCAGGAGCAGTGCGCACCCCACACACACTGTCAGGAGCAGTGCGCACCCCACACACACTGTCAGGAGCAGTGCGCACCCCACACACACTGTCAGGAGCAGTGCGCACCCCACACACACTGTCAGGAGCAGTGCGCACCTCACACACACTGTCAGGAGCAGTGCACCCCACACACACTGTCAGGAGCAGTGTGCACCCCACACACACTGTCAGGAGCAGTGTGCACCCCACACACACTGTCAGGAGCAGTGCACACCTCACACACACTGTCAGGAGCAGTGCGCACCCCACACACACTGTCAGGAGCAGTGCGCACCCCACACACACTGTCAGGAGCAGTGCGCACCCCACACACAGTGTCAGGAGCAGTGCGCACCCCACACACACTGTCAGGAGCAGTGCACCCCACACACACTGTCAGGAGCAGTGCACCCCACACACACAGTCAGGAGCAGAGCGCACCCCACACACACTGTCAGGAGCAGTGCGCACCCCACACACACTGTCAGGAGCAGTGCGCACCCCACACACACTGTCAGGAGCAGTGCGCACCCCACACACACTGTCAGGAGCAGTGCGCACCCCACACACACTGTCAGGAGCAGTGCACACCCCACACACACTGTCAGGAGCAGTGCGCACCCCACACACACTGTCAGGAGCAGTGCGCACCCCACAGACACTGCCAGGAGCAGTGCGCACCCCACACACACTGTCAGGAGCAGTGCACCCCACACACACTGTCAGGAGCAGTGTGCACACAGTCATTGCTAGTGGAATAATATGAAGCTTATGGGGCCCTAAGTGAAAGCTCCAACGGGGCCCTCAATTATTGAACATCTTTAATAGCATTAGTCTTTAATAGCATTAGCCCACACACACTGTCAGGAGCAGTGCGCACCCCACACACACTGTCAGGATAAATATCTTCATCAAGATACTACAAGTAACCTCCACATCTGGAGGAGTATACACTATGGAACAGATAAATCGCTATATCTAATATAAACCATGAGACAAGCGACAAACATCTGTATAAATGATTTATTTTAATTAAGAAGGACAAGGACGACATACACAGAGGAAGAACAACCCACAGAGGGAGGCTCCTGTGGTAATTTTTTTCAAGTAGTATTTCATATCATGTCAAAAATAACATGTCAAAAATAACATTTATCATGACAAGAGATATTTACAGCTTACTGTTGCCAGCAAAAAGACCTTTATGCAGTATATATAGAAGATATAATCACTATTTATAATTAATATTTCTCTAAAAAGTAAACAATAGACATAGAATCATTAAAGTGCAAGTGCTTGTTATCTATTCATACTGCAAAGGAATTGATAGCTGGTATAGGTATACATATGATATTACCAATATCATATGTATACCTATACCAGCTATCAATTCCTTTGCAGTATGAATAGATAACAAGCACTTGCACTTTAATGATTCTATGTCTATTGTTTACTTTTTAGAGAAATATTAATTATAAATAGTGATTATATCTTCTATATATACTGCATAAAGGTCTTTTTGCTGGCAACAGTAAGCTGTAAATATCTCTTGTCATGATAAATGTTATTTTTGACATGTTATTTTTGACATGATATGAAATACTACTTGAAAAAAATTACCACAGGAGCCTCCCTCTGTGGGTTGTTCTTCCTCTGTGTATGTCGTCCTTGTCCTTCTTAATTAAAATAAATCATTTATACAGATGTTTGTCGCTTGTCTCATGGTTTATACACACTGTCAGGAGCAGTGCACCCCACACACACTGTCAGGAGCAGTGCACCCCACACACACACTGTCAGGAGCAGTGCACCCCACACACACTGTCAGGAGCAGTGCACCCCCACACACTGTCAGGAGCAGTGCGCACCCCACACACTGTCAGGAGCAGAGCACCGCACACACACTGTCAGGAGCAGTGCGCACCCCACACACTGTCAGGAGCAGTGCGCACCCCACACACTGTCAGGAGCAGTGCGCACCCCACACACACTGTCAGGAGCAGTGTGCACCTCACACACACTGTCAGGAGCAGTGCGCACCCCACACACACTGTCAGGAGCAGTGCACCCCACACACACTGTCAGGAGCAGTGCACCCCACACACACTGTCAGGAGCAGAGCGCACCCCACACACACTGTCAGGAGCAGTGCGCACCCCACACACACTGTCAGGAGCAGTGCACCCCACACACACTGTCAGGAGCAGTGCGCACCCCACAGACACTGTCAGGAGCAGTGCGCTCCCCACAGACGCTGTCAGGAGCAGTGCGCACCCCACAGACACTGTCAGGAGCAGTGCGCACCCCACACACACTGTCAGGAGCAGTGCGCACCCCACAGACACTGTCAGGAGCAGTGCACCCCACACACACTGTCAGGAGCAGTGCGCACCCCACAGACACTGTCAGGAGCAGTGCGCACCCCACAGACACTGTCAGGAGCAGTGCACCCCACACACACTGTCAGGAGCAGTGCTCACCCACACACACTGTCAGGAGCAGTGCTCACCCCACACACACTGTCAGGAGCAGTGCGCACCCCACACACACTGTCAGGAGCAGTGCACCCCACACACACTGTCAGGAGCAGTGCGCACCCCACACACACTGTCAGGAGCAGTGCACCCCACACACACTGTCAGGAGAAGTGCGCACCCCACACACACTGTCAGGAGCAGAGCACCCCACACACACTGTCAGGAGCAGTGTGCACCCCACACACACTGTCAGGAGAAGTGCGCACCCCACACACACTGTCAGGAGAAGTGCGCACCCCACACACACTGTCAGGAGCAGTGCGCACCCCACACACACTGTCAGGAGCAGAGCACCCCACACACACTGTCAGGAGCAGTGCACACCCCACACACACTGTCAGGAGCAGTGCACACCCCACACACACTGTCAGGAGAAGTGCGCACCCCACACACACTGTCAGGAGCAGTGCGCACCCCACACACACTGTCAGGAGCAGAGCACCCCACACACACTGTCAGGAGCAGTGCACACCCCACACACACTGTCAGGAGAAGTGCGCACCCCACACACACTGTCAGGAGAAGTGCGCACCCCACACACACTGTCAGGAGAAGTGCGCACCCCACACACACTGTCAGGAGCAGAGCACCCCACACACACTGTCAGGAGCAGTGTGCACCCCACACACACTGTTAGGAGCAGTGTGCACCCCACACACACTGTCAGGAGCAGTGCGCACCCCACACACACTGTCAGGAGCAGTGCGCACCCTACACACACTGTCAGGAGCAGTGTGCACACAGTCATTGCTAGTGGAATAATATGAAGCTTATGGGGCCCTAAGTGAAAGCTCCAACGGGGCCCTCAATTATTGAACATCTTTAATAGCATTAGTCTTTTTCTATAGGCCAATGGGACTTTTGGGGCCCCCAGAGTACAGGGCCCAGGTGCGATTGTTGTAGTGACACCCCTGGTCTTTGCACTTTGTAGCATTTGCTGCTCTCCAGCAGTGGAGGGGTTAATCCCATGTGTTCTCCTGTTTTTAGAGTAGAGATAGGAGTGGCAGAAAGTGACAGCTCCAGGCAGGAGGAGGGGGGGGGGGGGAGTGCATACCAGAGACACAGGAGGGGCCACAGCTGACAGCCCAAACCTGCACCAATCACAGGGAGCAGAGGGAATCCCCAGCAATGATGGGAGGAGTAGTCACTACAGAGGCTGCAGGAAGTCACCAGGTGTGATAATGACAGGATATCCCATAGTGATCAGTGATAGTGTACAGTGTGTTCTATGACATCCCATAGTGATCAGTGATAGTGTACAGTGTGTTCTATGACATCCCATAGTGATCAGTGATAGTGCAGTGTGTTCTATGACATCCCATAGTGATCAGTGATAGTGCACAGTGTGTTCTATGACATCCCATAGTGATCAGTCATAGTGCACAGTGTGTTCTATGACATCCCATAGTGATCAGTGATAGTGCACAGTGTGTTCTATGACATCCCATAGTGATCAGTCATAGTGCACAGTGTGTTCTATGACATCCCATAGTGATCAGTCATAGTGCACAGTGTGTTCTATGACATCCCATAGTGATCAGTGATAGTGCACAGTGTGTTCTATGACATCCCATAGTGATCAGTCATAGTGCACAGTGTGTTCTATGACATCCCATAGTGATCAGTGATAGTGCACAGTGTGTTCTATGACATCCCATAGTGATCAGTGATAGTGCAGTGTGTTCTATGACATCCCATAGTGATCAGTGATAGTGCACAGTGTGTTCTATGACATCCCATAGTGATCAGTGATAGTGCACAGTGTGTTCTATGACATCCCATAGTGTTTACATATTACTGCCATACACTGTGTGCAGAATTATTAGGCAGGTCGTATTGTAGAGGATTATTTTTATTATTGATCAACAACTTTGTTCTCAATCACCCAAAAGACTCAAATATCAAAGCTTAATATTTTGGAAGTTGGAGGTTTTTAGATTTGGCTCTTAGGAGGATATCTGTGTGTGCAGGTAACTATTACTGTGCAGAATTATTAGGCAACTTAATAAAAACCAAATATATTCCCATCTCACTTGTTTATTTTCACCAGGTAAACCAATATAACTGCACAAAATATAGAAATAAACATTTCTGACATGCAAAAACAAAACCCCAAATAATGAGTGCCCAATATAGCCCCCTTTCTTTATGATGACACTCAGCAGCCTCCATCCATAGATTGTGTCAGTTACTTGATCTGTTTATGATCCACATTGCGTGCAGCAGCCACCACAGCCCCCCAGACACTGTCCCCAGAGGTGTACTGTTTTCCCTCCCAGACACTGTCCCCAGAGGTGTGCTGTTTTCCCTCTCAGACACTGTCCCCAGAGGTGTGCCGTTTTCCCTCCCTGTAGATCTCACATTTTAGGAGGGACCACAGGTTCTCTATGGGGTTCAGATCAGGTGAACAAGGGGGCCATGTCATTATTTGTTCTTCTTTTAGACCTTTACTGGCCAGCCACGCTGTGGAGTAGTTGGATGCATGTGATGGAACATTGTCCGGCATGAAAATTATGTTTTTCTTGAATGATCCCGACTTCTTCCTGTACCACTGCTTGATGAAGTGTCTTCCAGAAACTGGCAGTGGGTCCGGGAGTTGAGCTTCACTCCATCCTCAACCCGAAATGGTCCCACAAGTTGATCTTTGATGATCCCAGCCCATTCCAGTACCCACCTCCACCTTGCTGGGGTCTGAGTCGGAGTGGAGCTCTCTGCCCTTTACAGTGGCGTAGCTGGCCAGCTTCGGGCCCCGGGGCGAGATCACCGCCCAGGCCCCCTATGCGAGGACGGGGGGGGGGGGGGGGGGGTGCTGGTGGAGGGATTTGAGGACGGGGGGGGGGGGGGGGGGGTGCTGGTGGAGGGATTTGAGGACGGGGGGGGGGGGGTGCTGGTGGAGGAATTTGAGGACCGGGGTGTGGGGTGGAGGTGTGAGGAGGACCGGACCGGGTGCAGAAGGGCGCTGATACTCACCGCGGCCGGCCGCCTGCGTGCGTGCGTCTGCTGTAGGTAGGAGAGGGAGGAGGGGCGTGCAGATCTGCACAGCAGGAAGTCCCGTCCTCCCTCCCCTCCGGTCGCGCGGCTGCCAGCTGCCAGCACGGGGCCCCCCAGGGAGTGCGGGGCCCCCCCAGGGCGGCCAATGGGCCCTCAAGCCGGGGGGGCCCGGGGCGATCGCCCCCCTGCCCCCCCGCTAGCTACGCTACTGGCCCTTTACTGATCCAGCCTCTGGCCCATTCATCTGGGCCATCAAGAGTCACTCTCATTTCATCAGTCCATAAAACCTTTGATAAATCATCTTCAGATATTTCTTGACGTTTTATCTTATGTTTCTTGTTCAGAGGTGGTCATTTTTCAGCCTTCCTTACCTTGACCATGTCCCTGAGTATGGCACACCTTGTGCTTTTTGATACTCCAGTAATGTTGCAGCTCTGAAATATGGCAAAACTGGTGGCAAATGGCATCTTGGCAGCTTCACGCTTTATTTTCATCAATTTATGGGCGGTTATTTTGCCCTTTTTTGCCCTCACGCTTCTTGCGCCCCCTGTTGGCTATTTGCCATGAAACTCTTGATTGTTCGGTGATCACGGCTTCAAAAGTTTGGCAATTTCCAGACTGCGGCCTCCCTCTGCAAGACATCTCACAATTGTGGACTGTTCAGAGCCGTCACATCTCTCTTCTGACCCATTTTGCCAAAGGAAAGGCATTTGCCTAATAATTCTGCACAAAGTGTATAGTGTATACATATTACTGCCATATAGTGCATACATAAGATTGTGATATATTACTTTTAACCTCATACTCTGTATATATAAAACTGCCATATAGAACCTACATATTATGGCCACTTTACACGCGGCTACATTTCTAGCTTATCCACCGGTAACTTTCTGGCTACAGTGAAATCATGTAGACATTATTCCATTTGTACACAGCAACAAGATAGAATAATGTCTCCATGATTTCACTGCAGCCAGTAAGTTACCTGTGGATAAGCTAGAAATGTAGCCGCGTGTAAAGGGGCCATTAGTGCTATATATTACCTATCATACTTTACACATAGAAGTGCAATACCTTCTCTGCATAATAGTGCTATAATGCCTTCTTCATAAAACTCCTCTGTGCATACATAATACTGTCATATAATATGTTTGTAATACTGCCATATATTACCTTCATCATAATACTCAATAATATATATGTAATAGTGCCATATACTGCCTGTGTAATAGTGCCATAACCTGTCGGTGTAATAGTGCCAAATACTGCCTGTGTAATAGTGCCATATACTGCCTGTGTAATAGTGCCATATACTGCCTGTGTAATAGTGCCATATCCTGTCGGTGTAATAGTGCCAAATACTGCCTGTGTAATAGTGCCATATACTGCCTGTGTAATAGTGCCGTATACTGCCTGTGTAATAGTGCCAAATACTGCCTGTGTAATAGTGCCATATACTGCCTGTGTAATAGTGCCGTATACTGCCTGTGTAATAGTGCCAAATACTGCCTGTGTAATAGTGCCATATACTGCCTGTGTAATAGTTCGATATTCTGCCTGTGTAATAGTGCCATATCCTTCCTGTGTAATAGTGCCGTATACTGCCTGTGTAATAGTGCCAAATACTGACTGTGTAATAGTGCCATATACTGCCTGTGTAATAGTGCCATATACTGCCTGTGTAATAGTGCGATATTCTGCCTGTGTAATAGTGCCAAATACTGCCTGTGTAATAGTGCCATATACTGCCTGTGTAATAGTGCCATATCCTGCCTGTGTAATAGTGCCATATCCTGCCTGCGTAATAGTGCCATATCCTGCCTGTGTAATAGTGCCATATCCTGCCTGCGTAATAGTGCCATATCCTGCCTGTGTAATAGTGCCGTATACTGCCTGTGTAATAGTGCCATATCCTGCCTGCGTAATAGTGCCATATACTGCCTGTGTAATAGTGCCATATCCTGCCTGTGTAATAGTGCCATATACTGCCTGTGTAATAGTGCCATATTCTGCCTGTGTAATAGTGCCATATCCTGCCTGTGTAATAGTGCCGTATACTGCCTGTGTAATAGTGCCAAATACTGACTGTGTAATAGTGCCATATACTGCCTGTGTAATAGTGCCATATACTGCCTGTGTAATAGTGCGATATTCTGCCTGTGTAATAGTGCCATATACTGCCTGTGTAATAGTGCCATATCCTGCCTGCGTAATAGTGCCATATCCTGCCTGCGTAATAGTGCCATATCCTGCCTGTGTAATAGTGCCATATCCTGCCTGCGTAATAGTGCCATATACTGCCTGTGTAGTAGTGCCATATACTGCCTGTGTAATAGTGCCATATACTGCCTGTGTAATAGTGCCGTATCCTGCCTGTGTAATAGTGCCGTATACTGCCTGTGTAATAGTGCCATATACTGCCTGTGTAATAGTGCCATATCCTGCCTGTGTAATAGTGCCATATCCTGCCTGTGTAATAGTGCCATATCCTGCCTGTGTAATAGTGCCATATCCTGCCTGTGTAATAGTGCCATATCCTGCCTGTGTAATAGTGCCATATACTGCCTGTGTAATAGTGCCATATCCTGCCTGTGTAATAGTGCCATATCCTGCCTGTGTAATAGTGCCGTTATCCTGCCTGTGTAATAGTGCCGTATACTGCCTGTGTAATAGTGCCATATCCTGCCTGTGTAATAGTGCCATATACTGCCTGTGTAATAGTGCCATATCCTGCCTGTGTAATAGTTCGATATTCTGCCTGTGTAATAGTGCCATATCCTTCCTGTGTAATAGTGCCGTATACTGCCTGTGTAATAGTTCGATATTCTGCCTGTGTAATAGTGCCATATCCTGCCTGTGTAATAGTGCCATATCCTGCCTGTGTAATAGTGCCATATCCTGCCTGTGTAATAGTGCCATATACTGCCTGTGTAGTAGTGCCATATCCTGCCTGTGTAATAGTGCCATATACTGCCTGTGTAATAGTGCCGTATCCTGCCTGTGTAATAGTGCCGTATCCTGCCTGTGTAATAGTGCCGTATCCTGCCTGTGTAATAGTGCCATATACTGCCTGTGTAATAGTGCCGTATCCTGCCTGTGTAATAGTGCCATATCCTGCCTGTGTAATAGTGCCATATCCTGCCTGTGTAATAGTGCCATATCCTGCCTGTGTAATAGTGCCATATCCTGCCTGTGTAATAGTGCCATATACTGCCTGTGTAATAGTGCCATATCCTGCCTGTGTAATAGTTCGATATTCTGCCTGTGTAATAGTGCCATATCCTTCCTGTGTAATAGTGCCGTATACTGCCTGTGTAATAGTTCGATATTCTGCCTGTGTAATAGTGCCATATCCTTCCTGTGTAATAGTGCCATACACTGCCTGTGTAATAGTGCCATACACTGCCTGTGTAATAGTGCCATATCCTGCCTGTGTAATAGTGACATATACTGCCTGTGTAATAGTGCCATATCCTGCCTGTGTAATAGTGCCATATCCTGCCTGTGTAATAGTGCCATATCCTGCCTGTGTAATAGTGCCATATCCTGCCTGTGTAATAGTGCCATATCCTGCCTGTGTAATAGTGACATATACTGCCTGTGTAATAGTGCCATACCCTGCCTGTGTAATAGTGCCATATCCTGCCTGTGTAATAGTGCCATATCCTGCCTGTGTAATAGTGCCATATCCTGCCTGTGTAATAGTGCCATATCCTGCCTGTGTAATAGTGCCATACACTGCCTGTGTAATAGTGCCATATCCTGCCTGTGTAATAGTGACATATACTGCCTGTGTAATAGTGCCATATCCTGCCTGTGTAATAGTGCCATATCCTGCCTGTGTAATAGTGACATACACTGCCTGTGTAATAGTGCCATATCCTGCCTGTGTAATAGTGACATATACTGCCTGTGTAATAGTGCCATATCCTGCCTGTGTAATAGTGCCATATCCTGCCTGTGTAATAGTGACATATACTGCCTGTGTAATAGTGCCATATACTGCCTGTGTAATAGTGACATATACTGCCTGTGTAATAGTGACATATACTGCCTGTGTAATAGTGCCATATCCTGCCTGTGTAATAGTGCCATATGCTGCCTGTGTAATAGTGCCATATACTGCCTGTGTAATAGTGCTATATACTGCCTGTGTAATAGTGACATATACTGCCTGTGTAATAGTGCCATACACTGCCTGTGTAATAGTGCCATATCCTGCCTGTGTAATAGTGCCATATACTGCCTGTGTAATAGTGCCATATACTGCCTGTGTAATAGTGCCATATACTGCCTGTGTAATAGTGCCATACCTGCCTGTGTAATAGTGCCATATCCTGCCTGTGTAATAGTGCCATATACTGCCTGTGTAATAGTGACATATACTGCCTGTGTAATAGTGCCATATATTGCCTGTGTAATAGTGCCATATCCTGCCTGTGTAATAGTGCCATATCCTGCCTGTGTAATAGTGCCATATACTGCCTGTGTAATAGTGCCATATACTGCCTGTGTAATAGTGCCATATCCTGCCTGTGTAATAGTGCCATATACTGCCTGTGTAATAGTGACATATACTGCCTGTGTAATAGTGCCATATACTGCCTGTGTAATAGTGCCATATACTGCCTGTGTAATAGTGCCATATCCTGCCTGTGTAATAGTGCCATATCCTGCCTGTGTAATAGTGCCATACACTGCCTGTGTAATAGTGCCATATCCTGCCTGTGTAATAGTGCCATATCCTGCCTGTGTAATAGTGCCATATCCTGCCTGTGTAACAGTGACATATACTGCCTGTGTAATAGTGCCATACACTGCCTGTGTAATAGTGCCATATACTGCCTGTGTAATAGTGCCATATCCTGCCTGTGTAATAGTGCCATATACTGCCTGTGTAATAGTGCCATATCCTGCCTGTGTAATAGTGCCATATACTGCCTGCACACCAGTGCTGTATAATGCTTCATAATGACACCACATCACACCTGACATAATACTGCCACATAGTGCACTAAATGATAATAATGGCATCTGTAGCCTACCCCATAGAGGGGCTGACAGTGAACTGTGCCCCCGATCACTGGGCACCCCCTAAACCAGCAGGGTAATTGATGATCATGGGCCCACAATTATTGCAAATCTTTAATAGCAGTAATCTTTATGAAGAAACATTTGGGCCCCTCCAGGCTCCAGGGCCCGGGTGTGATTGCCGCCCCTGCACCTGTTGTAGTTATACCTCTAAGCCCATGTGGCCCCTGTGTGCCCAGGTGAGGCGGGGCCCGTGTAGGCGGTGCAGGGATCACACGGAATATTCCACATTCTTCTTCTTCTCATTGTGGCGGTATCTGTGTCCGCAGTGACTCACAGGTCGCCCCCGCTGTCAGTGACAGCCGCTATTATTAACCATCGCTGTGCTCATCCGGAGCCTCCTGGTGCATGAAGGCAAAACCAGAGGAGCTGGAGGAGCAGGTGACCTCCCCGGCTGTGTGCAGTGAGGCCACGTCCGCCCATCGCTTCCTCCGCACGATTTACATATCATTTACTTATTTTGCCATCAGAAAACGTGGTGAGAATTTATTCAGAGACTGTGAACACGGGATCACATGAAATGAAGCAAGTCTACAAGAGATCCCGGCTAGATCTCCGCTGATCCCCTGCAGATCTATGTGTCTCCATGGTAACAGACTACAATCAGACTCTGTGTAGTCAGAGGAGGAGGGGGAGGAGGGCAGGATGTCACCACATAGGATAGATGTGCTGGAGCAATAACTAATGAATGGCAAAAGTATTCACACCCCCTAAATAAACTTATCAATATTACAATTAGATTTTTATAGATGGATGGATGGATAGATAGAAGGATAGATAGAAGGATAGATAAAAAGAAAATTAAATACATGTCTGGATAGCTATACGATAGATAGATGGATAGATAGATAGATAGATAGATAGATAGATAGATAGAAGGATAGATGCATAGATAGATGGATAGAAAATTAGATGGCTGAATATGATAGAGGGACGGATAGATAGTAGGATAGATAGAAGGATAGGATAGGTGGATGGCTAGATAGAAAATTGGATGGATAGATAGAAGGATAGATAGAGAGATAGATAGAGGGATGGATGGACAGATAGGATAGATAGAAGGATATATGGAGGGATATATAGAAGGATGGATGGATAGATATATGATAATTAGGGCCGCTTTACACACACCAACTTCTGTGTCCAATATCTGAACAGATCTCTGGTTGCAGTGAAATCATGGACACATTGTTACATTTGTACACAGCCACAAAATGGAGCAATGTGTCCATGATTTCACTGCAACCAGAGATCTGTTCAGATATTGGACACAGAAGTTGGTGTGTGTAAAGCGGCCCATAGAGGGAAGAATGGATAGAAGGATAGATAGGAAAGATGGATGACTAGATAGAAAATTGGATGAATGGATAGATATACAATAGATAGAGGGACGGATAAATAGATAGAAGGATAGCTAGAAAATTAGAGGGATAAGTAGATAGAAAGAAATGCGATATTTGGATAGAGGGATAGAAAGATAGATAGAGGGATAGATAAACGGATAGAGATACTGAGATAGGTGGATAGAAGGATAGATGAAGTGAGAAAGATAGATGCTGAGATAGAGGGATAGATAGATAGATAGAGGGATAGATAGATAGATAGAGGGATAGATAGATAGATAGATAGATAGATAGATAGATAGATAGATAGAGGGATAGATAGATAGATAGAGGGATAGATAGATAGATAGAGGGATAGATAGATAGATAGATAGGATCCAGTGGAGCTGTATACACAGAACAGTCGGAGATGTCTTTAGTTCTGACTATTGTTGCCTCATTTTTAGGGCTAAGAATAAGCAATGTTACATAAGTTCACACACCCAGAGGACCCCGGGCTGTATGAGGACTGTGTGGGCAATGACGCCCCTATTGGTCCCTATTGGTATTGATCATGATGCTTTGCTGTTTGGAGCGTCCATTGGATTTATTGGGGCGCCGCACACCCCTACAGTGATCCACATCATTATTAGGGGTTATCAATAATGGACAATCCCTTTAAGCACAGGTACCTGCAGTCTCCCCGACTCTGAATTTTGGAGAATCCGGTTTTGGCGGCTGTAATACGCGGAGTAGATGATCCACATTCTTCTGGGTTGTAGGTTTGTAAGGAGGGAGTGGCCCCCAGTGACACATGAGGGAA
The DNA here is from genome assembly GCA_033576535.1 of Allobates femoralis. Lineage (NCBI taxonomy): Eukaryota > Metazoa > Chordata > Amphibia > Anura > Aromobatidae > Allobates > Allobates femoralis. The sequence continues at coordinate 229,231,261 of JARQOC010000011.1, read as the reverse complement.
CCATTTACATTTTTGGGTTCTTGCATGAATAGAAACATATGAGTCACCCACATGGGTGCGATGCTCTGCAGCAGGACTGGGTGCGATGTTCTGCAGCAGGGCTGGGTGCGATGCTCTGCAGCAGGGCTGGGTGCGATGTTGTGCAGCAGAGCTGGGTGCGATGCTCTGTGGCGGGGCTGGGTGCGATGCTCTGTGGCGGGGCTGGGTGCAATGCTCTGCAGCGGGGTTGGGTGCGATGCTCTGCGGCGGGGCTGGGTGCAATGCTCTGCAGCGGGGCTGGGTGCGATGCTCTGTGGCAGGGCTGGGTGTGATGCTCTGCGGCGCGGCTGGGTGCGATGCTCTGCAGCAGGGCTGGGTGCGATGTTGTGCAGCAGGGCTGGGTGCGATGCTCTGTGGCGGGGCTAGGTGCAATGCTCTGTGGCGGGGCTGGGTGCAATGCTCTGCAGCGGGGCTGGGTGCGATGCTCTGTGGCAGGGCTGGGTGTGATGCTCTGCGGCACGGCTGGGTGCGATGCTCTGTGGCAGGGCTGGGTGTGATGCTCTGCGGCGCGGCTGGGTGCGATGCTCTGCAGCAGGGCTGGGTGCGATGTTGTGCAGCAGGGCTGGGTGCAATGCTCTGCGGCGGGGCTGGGTGCAATGCTCTGCAGCGGGGCTGGGTGCGATGCTCTGCGGCGGGGCTGGGTGCAATGCTCTGCAGCGGGGCTGGGTGCGATGCTCTGTGGCAGGGCTGGGTGTGATGCTCTGCGGCACGGCTGGGTGCGATGCTCTGCGGCGGGGATGGGTGCGTTGCTCTGCGGCGGGAATGGGTGCAAAGCTGTGCGGCTAGGATGGGTGCGATGCTCTGCGGCGGGGATGGATGTGATGCTCTGCGGTGGGGCTGGGTGCGATGCTTTGCTGCAGGATTGGGTGCGATGCTCTGTGGATGGGTGCGATGCTCTGCGGCGGGGCTGGGTGCGATGCTCTGCAGCTGGGTGCGATGCTCTGCGGATGGGTGCGATACTCTGCGTCTGGGTGCGATGCTCTGCAGCGGGGCTGGGTGCGATGTTCTGTGGCGGGGCTGGGTGCGATGCTCTGTGGCGGGGCTGGGTGCAATGTTCTACGGTGGGGATTGGTGTGATGCTCTGCGGTGTGGCTGGGTGCGATGCTCTGCAGCGGGGCTGGGTGCAATGCTCTGCGGCTGGGTGCGATGCTCTGCAGTGGGGCTGGGTGCGATGCTCTGCGGCTGAGTGCACTGTAGTTCTGCGCTCTCCTTCTGATATATTCATGAATCAGCAGCTCAGGATGAACAAAGTTGTCTATGGAACGGAGTCCTATAGTGAATGAATGGAGCAGAGGGGGGAAGAGGCTGCGGACCCCAATCACAGGACACCTGGGGATCCAACATCTACAGGGATCATGAGGTTATTCTCTCTTTGACCAGTGCTGTAACCTGAAGCTCAAGGGCCCCGATGTGAAAGCTCCAGCGGGGCCCCCAATTATTACAAATCTAATAGCATTAGTCTTTTTCTATAGGCCAAAGGGACTTTTGGGGCCCCCCTAGGTTCCAGGGCCCGGGTGTGATTGCAACCCCTGCACCTGTTATAGTTACACCCCTTATAGTTATAGTCTGGATTCTGGATGGATACATTTCCCCTACACCAGGGGTCTCAAACATGCGGCCCCTGGGGCTTCACTATGCGGCCCGCGGCACCTTGGAGAACTTAATGATGCATCGCCCCAGTGCAGGGGGCCGCTGCAGTCCCCACTGTGTGAGGACTTCCATCCGCCGCACTAACAAGCTCTGCCACTCTGCAAGTCAATGAGAGGTCCGCAGCTGACGGTGGAATATGACGTCACATAGGGGCCTCTGGTTGGCAGATTGCATTGATCTTGCTGAGCAACAGAGCTTGTCTGAGCGGCGGCTGGTGGAAGTCATAGCACAGTGGAGGCCGGAAGTCAGCACAGCGGGGACCACGCGGCCCCCTGCACTGGAGCGATGCATCATTAAAGTGAGAAAAGTGTGAGTGAGTGTGTGTGAGGGTGAGTGTGTGTGTATGTGGGTGAGGGTGTGTGCGAGTTTCAGTGTGTGTATGAGAGTGTGTGAGAGTGTGTATGAGGATGTGTGGATATGTGTGTGAGAGTGTGTGTGTGTGTGTGTGTGGGGGTTTGTGTGTGAGGGTGTGAGTGTTAATAAGCGTGTATGTGAGTGTGTAAATAAAAGGTAAAACAGGATGGGGGGGCATCACAATAAAAGGGGATCAGGATGGGGGACATCACTACAAAAGGGGATCAGGATGGGGGACATCACTGCAAAAGGGGATCAGGATGGGGGACATCACTACAAAAGGGGTCCAGGATGGGGGACATCACTACAAAAGGGACCAGGATGCGGGACATCACTACAAAAGGGGGCCAGGATGCGGGACATCACTACAAAAGGGGGCCAGGATGCAGGACATCACTACAAAAGGGGACCAGGATGGGGGCCATCACTACTAAGTGGGATCGGGATGGGTAATATCACTAGAAAAAGGGTTTGTGTTGGGGGACATCATTAGAAAAGGGGATCGAGATGAGGGAGATCACTACTAAAGGGGATCAGGATGGGGGACATCACTACAAATGGGAACCGGGAAGAGACACATAACTACTAAGGAGGATCGGGATTTGGATATCACTTGAAAAGGGGTTTGGGATGGGGGACATCACTATAAAAAGGGATCAGGATGGGGGACATCACTAGAAAAAGGGATCAGGATGGGGAATCTAACTAGAAAAGGGGATCAGGATGGGGGACATCAGTAGAAAAGGGAACCGGGAAGAGGGACATCACTACTAAGGGGGATATCACTAGAAAGGGGGATCAGGATGGGGGACATCATTAGAAAAGGACATTACTACACAATGGGGACATTACTACAAGAAGAGGATCAGGATTTGCACTTTACTACATTGAGCTAAAAATCCTGGTATTACTAAAAATATCACTTAGTACTACAAGGGATGCGGCCCCCCGCTATAAATATTTTTCTATGTGCGGCCCACCAACCCAGCCGAGTTTGAGACCCCTGCCCTACACTGATACATTGATACAAAGTGTCAGGACAGGAGAGAGGATTGTTTAGACTGGATGTAATTGTAACAAACCCTCAGCTGTGTGAAGTAAAGGTTAAAGGAATATTCCCTCAAAATAAAAGCGTATCCGTTGTATAGAGAATAACCTCATGATCCCCAGGTGTCCTGTGATTGGGGTCCGCAGCCCCTTCCACCCTCCGCTCCATTCATTCACTATAGGACTCGGTTCCATAGACAATGAATCTGTTCTCCGGAGTCTTGATCTTGGGATCCTGGGGCTGAGGATCCTCCAGCTGTGACAAGATCGTCTTATTCCATGGCAGGAATTGGATTTTTGGGCCCATTAGAGATTGTGTAGTTTCTTCCCTCAGCTCCGGCCTGGGATCCTCAACTTTGTTCATCCTGAGCTGCTGATTCATGAATATATCAGAAGGAGAGCGCAGACCTACGGGCAGATGTGTGCAGCCAGCCCCGCCGCAGAGCATCACACCCAGCCAAGCCACAGAGCATTGCACCCAGCCCCGCCGCAGAGCATCGCACCCAGCCCCGCCGCAGAGCATCGCACCCAGCCCCGCCGCAGAGCATCGCACCCAGCCCCGCCGCAGAGCATTGCACCCAGCTCCGCCGCAGAGCATTGCACCCAGCCCCACCGCAGAGCATCGCACCCAGCCCCACCGCAGAGCATCGTACCCAGCTCCACCGCAGAGCATCGCACCCAGCTCTTCCGCAGAGCTTCGCACCCAGCCCCGCCGCAGAGCACTACACCCAGCTCTGCCGCAGAGCATCGCACCCCGCCGCAGAGCATCGCACCCAGTTCCCTTAACAGAGCATTGCACCCAGCCTCACCGCAGAGCACTGCACCCAGCCCTGCCGCAGAGCATCACATCCAGCCCCACCGCAGAGCATCGCACCGAGCTCCACTGCAGAGCATCGCACCCAGCCCCACTGCAGAGCATCGCACCCAGTCCTGTCACAGAGCATCGCACCCAGCCCCACCGCAGAGCACTGCATCCAGCCCTGCCGCAGAGCATCGCATCCAGCCCCACCGCAGAGCATCGCTCCGAGCTCCACTGCAGAGCATCGCACCAAGCAGAGCATCGCACCCAGCCCTGCCGCAGAGCATCGCACCCAGCCCTGCCACAGAGCATCGCACCCAGCCCCGCCGCAGAGCACTGCACCCAGCCCCACCGGAGAGCATCACACCCAGCCCTACCGCAGAGCATCGCACCGAGCCCCACTGCAGAGCATCACACCCATCCTCACCACAGAGCATCGCACCCAGCCCTGCCACAGAGCATCGCACCCAGCCCTGCCACAGAGCATCGCACCCAGCCCTGCCACAGAGCATTGCACCCAGCCCTGCCGCAGAGCATTGCACCCAGCCCTGCCACAGAGCATCGCACCCAGCCCTGCCGCAGAGCATCGCACCCAGCCCTGCCACAGAGCATTGCACCCAGCCCTGCCGCAGAGCATTGCACCCAGCCCTGCCACAGAGCATTGCACCCAGCCCTGCCGCAGAGCATTGCACCCAGCCCTGCCACAGAGCATTGCACCCAGCCCTGCCACAGAGCATTGCACCCAGCCCTGCCGCAGAGCATCGCACCCAGCCCTGCCACAGAGCATCGCACCCAGCCCCACAGGAAAGCTCCAACGGGGCCCACAATTATTGCAAATCTTTAACAGCATTAGTCTTTTTCTATAGGCCAAAGGGACTTTTGGGGCCCCCTAGGCTCCAGGGCCCGGGTGTGATTGCTACCCCTGCACCTGCTGGATAAAGAGCAGACATGCCAGTTTGTGCACACAGAGGGCACCATGAATGTGCCCTCCACCTGGCACAGCTCCATAGTAGGCGGGCACCACTGTATAAACAATCCTGGCATCACTCATCAGCTCCCGCCACTGATCTTCTGTGTGTTTTCCCCGGGGCACTGGGGTCTGCAGGGCACGGGTGGGGCGTGATCGCTATGTAGGGCGTCACCCGCCAAAAATACTGTAAACACTGCAGACATGAAAGTAATATCACCTCCTGTGTACAGACCTGCCAGGCCCTGGACATGGGCACATGCCCGCTCTTCACATACCCAGGGCCAGGACATGGGCACATGCCCGCTCTTCACATACCCTTGCCCAGGACATGGGCACATGCCCGCTCTTCACATACCCAGGCCCTGGACATGGCACATGCCCGCTCTTCACATACCCAGGCCAGGACATGGGCACATGCCCGCTCTTCACATACCCAGGCCCTGGACATGGGCACATGCCCGCTCTTCCACATACCCAGGGCCAGTACATGGGCACATGCCCGCTCCTCACATACCCAGGCCTTGTTCATGGGCAATGTCCGCTCTTCACATACCCAGGCCCTGGACATGGGCACATGCCCGCTCTTCACATACCCAGGGCCAGTACATGGCACATGCCCGCTCTTCACATACTCAGGCCCCAGACATGGGCAGATGCCCGCTCTTCACATACCCAGGCCCAGACATGGGCACATGCCCGCTCTTCACATACCCAGGCCCAGGACATGGGCAGATGCCTGCTCTTCACATACCCAGGCCCAGGACATGGGCAGATGCCCGCTCTTCACATACCCAGGCCCTGGACATGGGCAGATGCCTGCTCTTCACATACCCAGGCCCAGGACATGGGCACATGCCCGCTCTTCACATACCCAGGCCCTGGACATGGGCAGATGCCCTGCTCTTCACATACCCAGGCCCCAGACATGGGCACATGCCCGCTCTTCACATACCCAGGCCCTGGACATGGGCACATGCCAGCTCTTCACATACTCAGGCCCTGGACATGGGCAGATGCCTGCTCTTCACATACCCAGGCCCAGGACATGGGCACATGCCCGCTCTTCACATACCCAGGCCCAGGACATGGGCAGATGCCCGCTCTTCACATACCCAGGCCCTGGACATGGGCAGATGCCTGCTCTTCACATACCCAGGCCCAGGACATGGGCACATGCCCGCTCTTCACATACCCAGGCCCTGGACATGGGCACATGCCCGCTCTTCACATACCCAGGGCCAGTACATGGGCACATGCCCGCTCCTCACATACCCAGGCCTTGTCATGGGCAGATGTCCGCTCTTCACATACCCAGGCCCTGGACATGGGCACATGCCCGCTCTTCACATACCCAGGGCCAGTACATGGGCACATGCCCGCTCTTCACATACCCAGGCCCAGACATGGGCACATGCCCGCTCCTCACATACCCAGGCCCTGGACATGGGCACATGCCCGCTCCTCACATACCCAGGCCTTGTTCATGGGCACATGCCCGCTCCTCACATACCCAGGCCTTGTTCATGGGCACATGCCTGCTCTTCACATACCCAGGCCCAGGACATGGGCACATGCCCGCTCTTCACATACCCATGCCTTGTTCATGGGCAGATGCCTGCTCTTCACATACTCAGGCCCAGACATGGGCAGATGCCCGCTCTTCACATACCCAGGCCCAGGACATGGGCAGATGCCCGCTCTTCACATACCCAGGCCCTGGACATGGGCAATGCCTGCTCTTCACATACCCAGGCCCTGGTCATGGGCAGATGCCTGCTCTTCACATACCCAGGCCCAGGACATGGGCACATGCCCGCTCTTCACATACCCAGGCCCAGGACATGGGCACATGCCTGCTCTTCACATACCCAGGCCCTGGACATGGGCACATGCCTGCTCTTCACATACTCAGGCCCCAGACATGGGCAATGCCTGCTCTTCACATACCCAGGCCCAGGACATGGGCACATGCCCGCTCTTCACATACCCAGGCCCTGGACATGGGCAGATGCCTGCTCTTCACATACCCAGGCCCCAGGACATGGGCAGATGCCCGCTCTTCACATACCCAGGCCCAGGACATGGGCACATGCCCGCTCTTCACATACCCAGGCCCAGACATGGGCAGATGCCTGCTCTTCACATACCCAGCCCAGGACATGGGCACATGCCCGCTCTTCACATACCCAGGCCCAGGACATGGGCACATGCCGCTCTTCACATACCCAGGCCCTGGACATGGGCACATGCCTGCTCTTCACATACTCAGGCCCCAGACATGGGCAGATGCCTGCTCTTCACATACCCAGGCCCAGGACATGGGCACATGCCCGCTCTTCACATACCCAGGGCCCTGGACATGGGCAGATGCCTGCTCTTCACATACCCAGGCCCCAGACATGGGCAGATGCCCGCTCTTCACATACCCAGGCCCAGGACATGGGCACATGCCCGCTCTTCACATACCCAGGCCCTGGACATGGGCAGATGCCCGCTCTTCACATACCCATGGCCCAGGACATGGGCACATGCCTGCTCTTCACATACCCAGGCCCAGGACATGGGCACATGCCTGCTCTTCACATACCCAGGGCCAGGACATGGGCACATGCCTGCTCTTCACATACCCAGGGCCAGGACATGGGCACATGCCCGCTCTTCACATACCCAGGCCCAGGACATGGGCACATGCCTGCTCTTCACATACCCAGGCCCTGGACATGGGCACATGCCTGCTCTTCACATACTCAGGCCCCAGACATGGGCAGATGCCCGCTCTTCACATACCCAGGCCCTGGTCATGGGCAGATGCCCGCTCTTCACATACCCAGGCCCAGGACATGGGCACATGCCCGCTCTTCACATACCCAGGCCTGGACATGGGCAGATGCCCGCTCTTCACATACCCAGGCCCAGGACATGGGCAGATGCCCGCTCTTCACATACCCAGGCCCCGGACATGGGCACATGCCCGCTCTTCACATACCCTTGCCCAGGACATGGACACATGCCCGCTCTTCACATACCAGATTACTACCACCCTAAGGGTACTGTCACATGACTTCGCCGGCGACTCTCGGGAGCATGCACGTTTTTGGCCAAAAACCCCAGCAGCGATCCTGTAACATGAAGCCTGTGGCTCCCATCACCTGTAAGATCGCCGTCCCCCTGTTACATGGGGCGATGTCTACACATTGCCCCATATCGGCCGCCTGGTGTCAGAGCAGTGCTGAGAACCAGCGACCACTCTACGGCGTCACCATCGCCTCTTTACATTAGGTGACGCACAGGCCATATCAGCGGTGATGGCCACGCCCCTGCGTCACCTATAAAATCACCGCTGATATGGCCTCGTGCGACGGTGCCCCAACACCTCTGATCAATGAAGATACTGGGACTCCAATAATGGTGAACAAAACATTGTTTTATTAATGCATTGAAAGAAAGAGAACATGTAACGTTTCCACCCTTCATCAGGGTCTTCATCAGGCACAGACCGTACATTGGATTTTGAATAAAATTGTATTTTTATTTATCTCTTTTAAAGTTTTGCTGACAGCTGAGGGCAGAGCACGGGCCCCTGACATCGGTCCGGGGGCCCCAGATCTCTGGTGATCTGACAATGATAAGGCTGGAATCTGGTAAATAGGAGCCAGAACCCTCCAACCCCACCAGTCTCTACACACCAATATACCGGTAAGCAATGTCATGGCATAGCGCCACCTGTGCCAGCCCGCCAATATGTTCACACTAGGTTAGATTTTTGCAGGGGGAGGCATAATTACTTTTCAAGAGGGCACTTAGGGCATCAATACTTTTCCAGGGGGCACTTGGGCATCAGTACTTTTCAGGGGCACTTGGGGGCATCAATAATTTTCAAGAGGGCACTTAGGGCATCAATACTTTTTTGGGGGGCACTTAGGGTGGCATTCAGTAATTTTCAGGGGGGCACTTAGGGCATTAGTACTTTTTCAGGGGGCACTTAGGTACATCAATAGTTTTACAAGGGGGGCACTTAGGGCATAGTACTTTTTTAGGGGCACTTAGGACATCATAGTTTTCAAGGGGGCACTTGGGGCATCAGTACTTTTCTTGAGGGCACTTAGGGCTTCAGTACTTTTTCAAGGGGGCACTTAGGGCATCAGTACTTTTCCGGGGATGGGGGGGGGCACTTAGGTCATCAGTACTTTCCAAGGGGGCACTTAGGGCATCAGTACTTTTCTGGATGGGGGGGCACTTAGGTCATCAGTACTTTCCAAGGGGGCACTTAGGGCATCAGTACTTTTCTGGGGAGGGGGGGGCACTTAGGTCATCAGTACTTTCCAAGGGGCACTTAGGGCATCAGTACTTTTCCTGGGATGGGGGGGCACTTAGGTCATCAGTACTTTTCCAAGGGGGGCACTTAGGCATCAGTACTTTTCGGGGATGGGGGGGCACTTAGGTCATCAGTACTTTCCGGGGGGGGGCACTTAGGGCATCAGTACTTTTCTGGATGGGGGGCACTTAGGTCATCAGTACATTTCCAGGGGGCACTTAGGGCATCAGTACTTTTCCAGGGGCACTTAGGGCATCAGTACTTTTCAAGGGTGGGATAAACGGCACTTTTATACTTTCTAAAGTGAAATCTCGGGAGGCAAAGTTTCTTTTGAAGGGGCATTATTACTTTCTAAAGAGGGCACTAGGGTGGCATCAGAACCTAAAGGAGATATCAGTGGGGCATTAACTATTTCTAAAGGGGCACTCAAAGGTCCTGAACACGTTGACTAATAATTCAATATTATATTCACCATTTGATGTCTGGTGGAATACAGGCAGCGCGGTGTTTAACCCTTCATCCTCCCTACTTTAATTTTCTGAGATAATAATGACCTTTGGGTTTTCATTAATCATCAACATTAACATAAATAAACACATGAAATAGATCCCTCTGTGTGTAATGACTATATATATATTGTGTGTCACTTGTGTCATAAATGAATTATTTGATGATCTTGTAATTCATTGAGATGCTCCTGTATGTGATAATTAAGGCCCAAGTCTGTAGAAAGTGATTATAGTGATCAGTGACTGATTCCATATCCATAATCAGTGCCCGGATCTGCGGGGAGCGGCGGTGATGATGGGCAGGGAGGGAGGGAGGGGTGCGGACTGAGCCCGATCTGGAAGATTCTCTCCTTTATATTTACTGAAGGAGAGATGACAACTCCCTGCTCTCTGGTTTCATTCACAGTCAGATGTATCATGTGTGCGGTATTATGTCTGTAATGTACAAATGTCACAACATTATCCCCCGACACTTTATAAGGCCTGGAGTATACCGCACTGTGGTGTCAGGTGAGGAGGAAGAGGAGCTCACCAATCACAGGGCAGAGAACACAGACAACCGTCATTCCAGAGCATAGGGGCAGTATTATAGTAGTTATAGTCTTGTATATAGGGGCAGTATTATAGTAGTTATATTCTTGTACATAGGGGCAGTATTATAGTAGTTATATTCTTGTACATAGGGCAGTATTATTGTAGTTATATTCTTGTATATAGGAGCAGTATTATAGTAGTTATATTCTTGTACATGGGAGTCAGTATTATAGTAGTTATATTCTTGTATATAGGGGCAGTATTATAGTAGTTATATTCTTGTACATAGGAGCAGTATTATAGTAGTTATATTCTTGTACATAGGGGCAGTTATATTATAGTAGTTATATTCTTGTATATAGGGCAGTATTATAGTAGTTATATTCTTGTATATAGGGGCAGTATTATAGTAGTTATATTCTTGTATATAGGGGCAGTATTATAGTAGTTATATTCTTGTACATAGGAGCAGTATTATAGTAGTTATATTCTTGTACATAGGAGCAGTATTATAGTAGTTATATTCTTGTACATAGGGGCAGTATTATAGTAGTTATATTCTTGTACATAGGAGCAGTATTATAGTAGTTATATTCTTGTACCCTAGGAGCAGTATTATAGTAGTTATATTCTTGTACATAGGGCAGTATTATAGTAGTTATATTCTTGTATATAGGAGCAGTATTATAGTAGTTATATTCTTGTACATAGGAGCAGTATTATAGTAGTTATATTCTTGTATATAGGAGCAGTATTATAGTAGTTATATTCTTGTATATAGGGCAGTATTATAGTAGTTATATTCTTGTATATAGGGGCAGTATTATAGTAGTTATATTCTTGTACATAGGGCAGTATTATAGTAGGGTATATTCTTGTAATAGGAGCAGTCATAGTAGTAATTATTGTATATAGGAAGACAGTATTATAGTAGTTATATCTTGTATATAGGAGCAGTATTTTAAGTAGTTATATTCATGTTAACAGGGAGCAGTATTAAGTAGTTATTCCTTGTGTAATCAGGCAGGAGAGTATATAGTTGGTTATATCCTTGTATATAGGGCAGTATTATATAGTATGTGTATATAAAGCGTTTATATAGTGTTGTATCTTATATAGGAGCGTGGTATATAATGTGGTTATAAGTCCTGTTGTATATAGAGCAGTATTATAGTAGTTATATCTTGTACTGGGGGTATATAGTAGTTATATTCTTGTACATAGGGGCAGTATTATAGTAGTTATATTCTTGTACATAGGGGCAGTATTATAGTAGTTATATTCTTGTACATAGGAGCAGTATTATAGTAGTTATATTCTTGTATATAGGAGCAGTATTATAGTAGTTATATTATTGTATATAGGAGCAGTATTATAGTAGTTATATTCTTGTATATAGGAGCAGTATTATAGTAGTTATATTCTTGTACATAGGGGCAGTATTATAGTAGTTATATTCTTGTACATAGGAGCAGTATTATAGTAGTTATATTCTTGTATATAGGAGCAGTATTATAGTAGTTATATTATTGTATATAGGAGCAGTATTATAGTAGTTATATTCTTGTACATAGGAGCAGTATTATAGTAGTTATATTCTTGTACATAGGGGCAGTATTATAGTAGTTATATTCTTGTACATAGGGGCAGTATTATAGTAATTATATTCTTGTACATAGAGGCAGTATTATAGTAGTTATATTCTTGTACATAGGGGCAGTATTATAGTAGTTATATTCTTGTACATAGGGGCAGTATTATAGTAGTTATATTCTTGTACATAGGGGCAGTATTATAGTAGTTATATTCTTGTACATAGGAGCAGTATTATAGTAGTTATATTCTTGTATATAGGAGCAGTATTATAGTAGTTATATTATTGTATATAGGAGCAGTATTATAGTAGTTATATTCTTGTATATAGGAGCAGTATTATAGTAGTTATATTCTTGTACATAGGGGCAGTATTATAGTAGTTATATTCTTGTACATAGGAGCAGTATTATAGTAGTTATATTCTTGTAATAGGAGCAGTATTATAGTAGTTATATTCTTGTATATAGGGCAGTATTATAGTAGTTATATTCTTGTATATAGGAGCAGTATTATAGTAGTTATATTCTTGTATATAGGAGAAGTATTATAGTAGTTATATTCTTGTACATAGGACAGTATTATAGTAGTTATATTCTTGTACATAGGAGCAGTATTATAGTAGTTATATTCTTGTACATAGGGGCAGTATTATAGTCAGGGGCGTAACTAGAACTGGCAGGGCCCCATAGCAAACTTTTGAACGGGGCCCCCTCCAAGACACGCCCCCAATGACACGCCCTCCAAGACACGCCCCCCCAAATGACACGCCCCTTCAAGACACACCCCCTTACAGGCCCCAGCAGTATATACAGCAGCCCCAGTGGTATACCGCAGCCTCTCCAGTGGTATATACAGGCCCCAGCTGTATTACAGCAGCCTCCGCAGTGGTGGTATATACAGGCCCCAGTGGTGGTATACAGGGCCCCTGGTGGTGGTATATACAGGCCCCTGGTGGTGGTATATACAGGCCCCTGGTGGTGGTATATACAGAGCCCCTGGTGGTGGTATATACAGAGCCCCTGGTGGTGGTATATACAGGCCCCTGGTGGTGGTATATACAGGCCCCTGGTGGTATTATACAGAGCCCCTGGTGGTGGTATATACAGGCCCCTGGTGGTAGTATACAGGGCTCCTGGTGGTGGTATATACAGAGCCCCTGGTGGTAGTATACAGGCCCCTGGTGGTAGTATACAGGCCCCTGGTGGTAGTATACAGAGCCCCTGGTGGTGGTATATACAGGCCCCTGGTGGTAGTATACAGAGCCCCTGGTGGTGGTATATACAGGCCCCTGGTGGTAGTATACAGGCCCCTGGTGGTGGTATATACAGAGCCCCTGGTGGTAGTATACAGGCCCCTGGTGGTAGTATACAGGCCCCTGGTGGTAGTATACAGAGCCCCTGGTGGTGGTATATACAGGCCCCTGGTGGTAGTATACAGAGCCCCTGGTGGTGGTATATACAGGCCCCTGGTGGTAGTATACAGAGCCCCTGGTGGTAGTATACAGGCCCCTGGTGGTGGTAGTATACAGAGCCCCTGGTGGTAGTATACAGGCCCCTGGTGGTAGTATACAGGCCCCTGGTGGTAGTATACAGGCCCCTGGTGGTAGTATACAGGCCCCTGGTGGTAGTATACAGGCCCCTGGTGGTGGTAGTATACAGAGCCCCTGGTGGTGGTAGTATACAGAGCCCCTGGTGGTGGTAGTATACAGAGCCCCTGGTGGTGGTAGTATACAGAGCCCCTGGTGGTAGTATACAGGCCCCTGGTGGTAGTATACAGGCCCCTGGTGGTGGTAGTATATAGAGCCCCTGGTGGTGGTAGTATACAGAGCCCCTGGTGGTGGTAGTATACAGAGCCCCTGGTGGTAGTATACAGGCCCCTGGTGGTGGTAGTATACAGAGCCCCTGGTGGTAGTATACAGGCCCCTGGTGGTAGTATACAGGCCCCTGGTGGTGGTAGTATACAGAGCCCCTGGTGGTGGTAGTATACAGAGCCCCTGGTGGTGGTAGTATACAGAGCCCCTGGTGGTGGTAGTATACAGAGCCCCTGGTGGTATATACAGAGCCCCTGGTGGTAGTATACAGGCCCCTGGTGGTGGTAGTATACAGAGCCCCTGGTGGTAGTATACAGGCCCCTGGTGGGTATATACAGGCCCCCCACTCCTCCTCTGCTGCACACGTCACCTGTAAAGGAATACATCATACTTACTTATCTCTGCCGGCTGCCGCCGCTCTGCACCGCGCTCCGTCTTCATCCAGCTTCTTCCTGGTTGTGACCGCCGGGCGCAGGAAATGACGTCACAACCAGGAAGAAGCTGGATGAAGACGGAGCGCGATGCAGAGCGGCGGCAGCCGGCAGAGATCAGTAAGTATGATGTATTCCTTTACAGGTGACGTGTGCAGCAGAGGAGGAGTGGGGGGCCTGTATATACACACTTGGGGGCCTGTAGCTGACCGGATAGCAGCGTAGCGGCGCTGGGTCCGGGCCCCCCACAAGGGCCGGCCCCAAAGCGACTGCTACGTCTGCTATGCCGGTAGTTACGCCCCTGATTATAGTAGTTATATTCTTGTACATAGGAGCAGTATTATAGTAGTTATATTCTTGTATATAGGAGCAGTATTATAGTAGTTATATTCTTGTATATAGGGGCAGTATTATAGTAGTTATATTCTTGTATATAGGGGCAGTATTATAGTAGTTATATTCTTGTATATAGGAGCAGCATTATAGTAGTTATATTCTTGTATATAGGAGCAGTATTATAGTAGTTATATTCTTGTACATAGGGGCAGTATTATAGTAGTTATATTCTTGTATATAGGGCAGTATTATAGTAGTTATATTCTTGTACATAGGGGCAGTATTATAGTAGTTATATTCTTCTACATAGGAGCAGTATTATAGTAGTTATATTCTTGTACATAGGGGCAGTATTATAGTAGTTATATTCTTCTACATGAGAGCAGTATTATAGTAGTTATATTCTTGTATATAGGAGCAGTATTATAGTAGTTATATTCTTGTATATAGGGGCAGTATTATAGTAGTTATATTCTTGTACATAGGGCAGTTATTATAGTAGTTATATTCTTGTACATAGAGGCAGTATTATAGTAGTTATATTCTTGTACATAGGGGCAGTATTATAGTAGTTATATTCTTGTATATAGAGGCAGTATTATAGTAGTTATATTCTTGTACATAGGAGCAGTATTATAGTAGTTATATTCTTGTACATAGGGGCAGTATTATAGTAGTTATATTCTTGTATATAGGAGCAGTATTATAGTAGTTATATTCCTTGTACATAGGGGCAGTATTATAGTAGTTATATTCTTGTACATAGGGGCAGTATTATAGTAGTTATATTCTTGTATATAGAGCAGTATTTTAGTAGTTATATGGGTCATTATACCAAGAATGAGCTCAGGGTGTGGGACATTATACATGGAAGTGGTCAGGTTGAGGGACATTATACCACGAAGGGGTGTAGGATGGGGACATTACACCAATAAGGGGCTCGTGATGGGGGACATTATACTAGGAATGTGCAGGATGGGGGGCATTGCACTAATGAGGGACACATGATGGGGGGAATTATACCAGGAAGGTGCAGGATGAGGGACATTGTACCAGGAAGGGCCTAGGATGGGGGACATTATACCAATGAGGGACTCATGATGGGGGACTTTATACCAGGAAGGTACTGGATGGGGGACATTATACCAGGAACTGAAAAATACAAAGTGTTATTCAGCTCACCCCTCTGCGGTCTTCCTTCGGTCTCAATGGATCCATTCCTGGTGCCCCGGTATACGCTCATGGTCAAGGGCGGCAATAGAACTTGAACAAGAGAAGTGAGACAGGACGCAGGGATATGATAAAACATCAAGTGTTATTGAAGTCCGTTTAAAACAGTGTAGCATAGGGGGGCCCCGCACAGACCTCCAGGGTGCAATCCTTCGTGTTTCGGCTACACGCCTTACTCGTGGATTATATCAGGAAGGGGCCTAGGATGGGAAACATTATACTAATGAGGGACTCATGATGGGGGACATTATTACAGGAAGGCACCGTTATGGGGGACATCATTACATGGGGGTGAACACACATGACTTTTATAGGATCTAGAACATTACAGGGGTCCAACATGCAGGTGGGGGCCCAGGTGATGATCATGTGATAGGGCCCCCCTGGGCTCTTGTTACGCCCCCTGGTGGGCAGTTCTATAGTATGATGTATCTTCCTGTAGACGTCTCTTTCCGCCTCTCGGTCAGATCCAGTTTTGCACTTAAACTTTCGTAAGTCTATAAACGTCTCGGTGGTTTTTCTGGTTGGTTCAGATTCCAGAGATGGAGACAAGACACCGAATTATTCACCTGGAGAGGAGAGTTCATGTTCTGTAGCTGCCAAAATCACATTTGTCCACATTGTGTCCCTAAAATGGTTTAATGTTGAATCACAACAAAAAGGATTGTCATCTCCGTCTACATAAGACGTCATTCACACAAGGTCCATCATCATCTCTGGAGTCATGATTTATCCTCAGAGATTTCATCTCATCAAAGGAATAAGACAGTCACAACTATCAGAAGTGCGGGGGTCTCACATAGGGTCTCACATAGGGTCTCACATAGGATCTCACATAGGGGTCTCACATAGGGTCTCACATAGGATCTCACTTAGGGGTCTCACATAGGGTCTCACAGGATCTCACATAGGGGTCTCACTTAGGGGGCTCACATAGAGGGTCTCGCATAGGGGTCTCACATAGAGGGTCTCACATAGGGTCTCACATAGAGGGTCTTACATAGAGGGTCTAATATAGGGATCTCACATAGAGGGTGTCACATAGGGGGTCTCACATAGAGGGTCTCACATAGGGGGTCTCACATAGAGGTCTCACATAGGAGGTCTCACATAGGGTCTCACATAGGGTCTCACATAGGAGGTATCATATAGGGTCTCACATAGGGGTCTCACATAGAGGGTCTCACATAGGGGGTCTCACATAGGGGGTCTCACATGGGGTCTCACATGGGGTCTCACATAGGGCCTCACATAGGGTGTCACATAGGGTCTCACATAGGGGGTCTCACATAGAGGGTCTCACATAGGAGGTTTCACACAGGGTCTCCCATAGAGGTCTCACATAGGATCTCACATAGCGTCTCAAATAGGGGTCTCACATAGGGTCTCACATAGGATCTCACATAGCGTCTCAAATAGGGGTTTCACATAGGGTCTCACATAGGGTCTCACATAGAGGGTCTCACATAGGGGTCTCACATAGCGTCTCACATAGGGGTCCCACATAGGAGGTCTCACATAGGGTCTTACATAGGGGTCTCATATAGGGGTCTCACATAGAGGTCTCACATAGCATCTCAAATAGCGTCTCACATAGAGGTCTCACATAGGTGTTTCACATAGAGGTCTCACATAGGAGGTCTCACATAGGAGGTCTCACATAGGGTCTCACATAGGGTCTCACATAGGGGGTCTGTGGTGATGCAGCTCATGGCAGGGTGCATTACACAGGTGGTCTGTACTGTGTTCAACCACCACAGGCTTAAACAGAGGGGGGAGGTATGTGGTGATGCGACCCATGGCCGGGTGCATCACACGGGTGGTCGGTATATGGCTCTGTTCACATTTATCCGGTTTTACTGTGGATGTGCTGTGTTAAACCTACCCAGAACACAGCGAGTTAACAGCTGAAAGTGAGTGCTGTAGACCTGAAGGTACCGTCACACAGGGACATATCGCCGGTGAGATGTCACACTGAGCAACTTACCGGCGATGCCGCCGGCTAGTTGCCGCGGCTATCGCTCGCTGGGTTGCCCAGCAAGCGATCACTCGCAATGTTGGATATAGGCGGAATCGCCCGCAACATTGCAGGTTGCCGCGTTACACAGGGCGATCAGGCAGGATCGCCTGAGCAACATCGCCAGGTTTCCCAACATTGTTGGGAAACCTGGCGATGTGACTCAGGCGATTCATCGCCTGATTATCGCCCTGTCACACGAGGCAACTCGCCGGCGATGTCGCCGCAACCTGGCCACGCCCCTCAGTTGCCGGCAACATCGCCGGCGATATCTCCCCGTGTGACGGGCCCTTGACAGATTCATGAGCCTGATGAGCGGCTGTGAGCAAGGTGTGCTGATTGCATAGCAGCCCAGGTGGGTGTGTCAGTATGGGTGTGGCAGCCACGATAAAGAGCTAGCCAGGTGTCTGTGAGATGGATTGGTCAGAAACGTCAGACTGCAGATCAGATCAGACTGCAGTGGAGTTCAGACTGCAGAGTCCTGGGAGAGACGGCAGTCTGGAGACAGAGTTCAGATTAGAGACACAGACAGAACAGAGACCAGAGAGACCAGACATGATCCTCTTGAGGGAGAGGACGTGTCTCAGAGGGGTTCCGTCTCCTTTGAGCGTGATGAGGCAGGACGCCTGGCTCTCCATATCAGGAGACGCCGGACCCTCTGAGCCGTATGAAGCCTGTGGCCAGACCAAGAGGTTAGTGGAGCACCTGAGTGTATGGGGGGTCCTGGCTGAACTTATAGGGGGCTCACTCTGTCCATGGTGGTGAGGCTGCCATCCGGGACCTCTGCCTGTGTTGGTAAGGCTTGGGGGCAGCTGGGCATCATGAGCAGGGTGAGGAGACCTTGGGGGACGCTTTGACCGCCCTGAAGCTCAGGTGGCTCGCAACCTGGTCTGGGCCTAGAGGGCTGAAGTCCATGCTGGACTGTGCTGGTGTGTGTGGTCTGGGCCTGTATGATGTGGGGCCGTTGGGGCCCATGAGTGAATGAAAACAGAGCAGAAGCCTCTGAGGGGGGAAAAGACCAGGTCCTGTGAGAACGGAGCCGTGAGGCCAGACAGGTGTTGGTAGAGGACCGGGCATTGGGAAGTTGGGCTGACCCTGGAGGGGCTCGCGAGAGCGTGTTTGGTGGAGCCGCTTGCCTGGAGGTCTGGCCTGGTGATGGCGACCTGGAGACACGTGCCGAGGAGTTCTTGGGGGGCCTGTCTTGCCCTGGAGCTCCGGTGACTAAACCTGGGTCGGGGCCTGGTTCGGAGCAGCCGGAGCGCTGTGTAGAGGCTGGGAACAGTTAGCAGCCTGTGCGAAGGGACTGGACTCCCAAGGGGACACTGGGCCAAGGAAGGGCCTGGCATTCAGGCATAAATGTAAACAGGGGTGTACCGGCGGCGACCGAGGCCCTGTGAGACGGCAACTGACCCGTGTACTGTGTGTTGGGTAACGGTACATTGAGGTTACCCGGGAGAAAGGATATGTGCAATATAAGTATTGAAGGATGTAATGTGATGTTATTTATAATGTTATGTGATGTGAGTGTAATATATGTATTTTATATAAAAAGGGCCGTTTGAACCTAATAAATGGCTACCTAAGGTAATGGTTAAAAAACATGTTCGGGTGTCATTGTACACTGTCAAGCGAACCCCCAGGAGTACGTTACCTCACATAGGGGGTCTCACATAGGAGGTCTCACAATGTCCAGAAAGCCGCCTCTAAACCCTGACTATTACAGAACTGGATGATTCCTCTCCACATTGTCCATCTGAGGACGGATATAAAACGCCGCAGAACATTCTCTAAATTATTCACAGAATGGACATTTTACAGCTAAGAAGAAAAAAAGCTAAATGCAAAACAGATCATCAACAGCGACACCGAGAAGCATGGGCGTACCCAGCGTGGGGCAGGGGGGGGCAGGTGCCCCCCCCAAGAGGCTGCCCCCCCTCATGAGGAAGGGGTGAGCGCAGCAATGTGCGTGCGCTGCGCGCACCTAGTGTACTAGGAGGGATGGTGTCGCCGCTGGCATTGCCCACATGTACTGTGACACACACTGCCTCTCCTCCGGTCCCCGGCGCTGAGAGCGATCACGCTGCAGGAAGCCGCTGGGAGCTCTGCTGCTTCCTGTCGCGTGATAGCTCTGAGTCCAAGGCAAGTCCTGCTACAGTGGAGGCGGCTGCGGTGCTGGCGGCTCCTCCACCCTGCCGGCCCCGGGGCCCCCCATGGACCCGGAGAATGGAGGATCAGCCGGCCCTGAAGGATGGACCTGATGCGGCTGGTGGTGGAGCTCACTGCTCTGAGGGAACCTGGCCTGAGCCAGCGCCAGGTGAGGGAAACTGTGCAGCACAGTGCAGGGGATAGGGGACAGAGGAGCAGAGTCCCGAGGAGAAGAGGACAGGGGGGCAGAAGGACTGGAACAGCAGGACAGAGGAGAAGAGGCTAGGGGGGCAGAGGAGAAGAGGCCAGGGGGAAGAAGGATTGGAACAGGGGGGCAGAGGAGAAGAGGCCAGGGGGGCACAGAAGAAGAGGCCAGGGGGGCAGAAGGATGGGAACAGGGGGGCAGAGGAGAAGAGGCCAGGGGCAGAGGAGAAGAGGCCAGGGGGGCAGAAGGACAGGAACAGCAGGACAGAGGAGAAGAGGCCAGGGGTGCAGAGGAGAAGAGGCCAGGGGGGCAGAGGAGAAGAGGCCAGGGGGGCAGAAGGACAGGAACAGGAGGACAGAGGAGAAGAGGCCAGGGGGGCAGAGGAGAAGAGGCCAGGGGGGCAGAAGGACAGGAACAGCAGGACAGAGGAGAAGAGGCCTGGGGGGCAGAGGAGAAGAGGCCAGGGGGGCAGAAGGACAGGAACAGCAGGACAGAGGAGAAGAGGCCAGGGGGGCAGAGGAGAAGAGGCCAGGGGGGCAGAAGGACAGGAACAGGAGGACAGAGGAGAAGAGGCCAGGGGAGCAGAAGGACAGGAACAGGAGGACAGAGGAGAAGAGGCCAGGGGAGCAGAAGGACAGGAACAGGAGGACAGAGGAGAAGAGGCCAGGGGAGCAGAAGGACAGGAACAGGAGGACAGAGGAGAAGAGGCCAGGGGGGCAGAAGGACAAGAACAGGAGGGCAGAGGAGAAAAGGCCAGGGGTGCAGAGGAGAAGAGGCCAGGGGTGCAGAGGAGAAGAGGCCAGGGGGGCAGAGGAGAAGAGGTCAGGGGGGCAGAAGGACAGGAACAGGGGGACAGAGGAGAAGACGAGTTGTAGTTCTCCTGGGCGGGCTCAATGTTCTCCCGCCGCTTGTCTGTGGTTAGTGTGCCTCATCTGGGACATCCTCAGCTCTGTGCTGTGCACAGACAATGTACCACCATGTCCCCAGCTCCGTCCTGTGCACAGTGTTCCACCATGTCCCCAGCTCCGTGCTGTGCACAGTGTACCACCATGTCCCCAGCTCCGTGCTGTGCACCGTGTACCACCATGTCCCCAGCTCCATGCTGTGCACCATGTACCACCATGCCCCCAGCTCTGTGCTGTGCACCGTGTACTACCATGTCCCCAGCTCTGTGCTGTGCACCGTGTACCACCATGTCCCCAGCTCCATGCTGTGCACCATGTACCACCATGCCCCCAGCTCTGTGCTGTGCACCGTGTACTACCATGTCCCCAGCTCTGTGCTGTGCACCGTGTACCACCATGTCTCCAGCTCTGTGCTGTGCACAGTGTACCACCATGTCCCCAGCTCTGTGCTGTGCACCGTGTACCACCATGTCCCCAGCTCTGTGCTGTGCACCGTGTACCACCATGTCCCCAGCTCTGTGCTGTGCACCGTGTACCACCATGTCCCCAGCTCCGTGCTGTGCACAGACAGTGTACCACCATGTCCACAGCTCTGTGCTGTGCACAGTGTACCACCATGTCCCCAGCTCTGTGATGTGCACAGTGTACCAGCATGTGAATCATATACTGTCGCAGCATGTTGCAACTTTTTTGTCATCCTGAATCTGGATGAGAAAAAAGCGTCCGAAACTCGCCAATCAGCTATCAGAGATTGATTGCAATGCGAGAAAATCACGTGTTGCACTCATCAGAGTTTCACGCCAGTGTGTCCGTACCCTAATACTGACATCCATATAGTAATCCTACTGGTATGGGGAGGATTTATGGCTGTTAGTACACACTCCATACTTCTTGTTATTAACCAGTTAATGCTCTCTTGTCCACCACACTGCAGTGTCAAAAGAGGACGACAGCGAGGCAGACAGCAACATGGCATCAGAGAGCCCCTGACCTCGATATAGAAGATTCTCAGCTCCCGGTATTGTGACATAATATTAAGAATAAAGTTTTTTGCATTTATATTACACTATGAGCCCCCCATAGGGGTCCCATCTCATATACAGCCCCCATAGGGCTCCCCATTGGCATAACGAGTCTGATGGGCCCCAGTGTCCAATTTTACAACCTGAACGACCATGGCTTGCCCCCCCCTAGTTTTGATCCTGGGTACGCCCATGCCGAGAAGAATCAGAGACAGATGGGAAATATTATATAACAGAACGACACAAACAGCAACAACAAAACCACAACCAGCAATCATAGACGAGAGCAGAATATACAGCAAAGATGTTATATATAACTGCTATAATACTGCCCCTATACACAAGAATATAACTACTATAATACTGCCCCTATGTACAAGAATATAACTACTATAATACTGCCCCTATGTACAAGAATATAACTACTATAATACTGCCCCAATATACAAGAATATAACTACTATAATACTGCTCCTATATACAAGAATATAACTACTATAATACTGCTCCTATATACAAGAATATACTATAATACTGCTCCTATATACAAGAATATAACTACTATAATACTGCTCCTATGTACAAGAATATAACTACTATAATACTGCTCCTATGTACAAGAATATAACTACTATAACACTGCCCCTATGCACAAGAATATAACTACTATAATACTGCCCCAATATACAAGAATATAACTACTATAATACTGCCCCTATATACAAGAATATAACTACTATAATACTGCCCCTATGTACAAGAATATAACTACTATAATACTGCCCCTATGTACAAGAATATAACTACTATAATACTGCTCCTATATACAAGAATATAACTACTATAATACTGCCCCCTATATACAAGAATATAACTACTATAATACTGCTCCTATGTACAAGAATATAACTACTATAATACTACCCCTATGTACAAGAATATAACTACTATAATACTGCCCCTATGTACAAGAATATAACTACTATAATACTGCCCCTATATACAAGAATATAACTACTATAATACTGCGCCTATGTACAAGAATATAACTACTATAATACTGCTCCTATATACAAGAATATAACTACTATAATACTGCTCCTATGTACAAGAATATAACGACTATAATACTGCTCCTATATACAAGAATATAACTACTATAATACTGCTCCTATGTACAAGAATATAACTACTATAATACTGCGCCTATGTACAAGAATATAACTACTATAATACTGCTCCTATGTACAAGAATATAACTACTATAATACTGCTCCTATGTACAAGAATATAACTACTATAATACTGCCCCTATGTACCAGAATATAACTACTATAATACTGCTCCTATGTACAAGAATATAACTACTATAATACTGTCCCTTTGTACAAGAATATAACTACTATAATACTGCTCCTATGTACAAGAATATAACTACTATAATACTGCTCCTATGCACAAGAATATAACTATTATAATACTGCCCCTATGTACAAGAATATAACTACACTAATACTGCTCCTATGTACAAGAATATAACTACTATAATACTGCCCCTATGTACAAGAATATAACTACTATAATACTGCCCCCTATGTACAAGAATATAACGACTATAATACTGCCCCAATATACAAGAATATAACTACTATAATACTGCCCCTATATACAAGAATATAACTACTATAATACTGCCCCTATGTACAAGAATATAACGACTATAATACTGCGCCTATGTACAAGAATATAACTACTATAATACTGCTCCTATGTACAAGAATATAACGACTATAATACTGCCCCAATATACAAGAATATAACTACTATAATACTGCCCCTATATACAAGAATATAACTACTATAATACTGCCCCTATGTACAAGAATATAACGACTATAATACTGCGCCTATGTACAAGAATATAACTACTATAATACTGCTCCTATATACAAGAATATAACTACTATAATACTGCCCCAATATACAAGAATATAACTACTATAATACTGCCCCTATTACAAAAATATAACTTTAATAGCTGCTCCTTGTAAAGAATGTAACAATGAATTCCGCCGCTGATGTCACCGTCTGGAGTATTAGTGCAGTAATATGCGTTATGTACAAGAATATAACTACTATAATACTGCCCCTATATACAAGAATATAACTACTATAATACTGCTCCTATTACAAGAATATAATTACTATAATACTGCCCTATGTACAAGAATATAACTACTATAATTACTGCGCTTATGTACAAGAATATAACTACTATAATACTGCCCCTATAGTACAAGAATATAACTACTATAATACTGCTCCTATATACAAGAATATAATTACTATAATACTGCCCCTATATACAAGAATATAACTACTATAATACTGCCCCTATATACAAGAATATAACTACTATAATACTGCTCCTATATACAAGAATATAACTACTATAATACTGCCCCTATATACAAGAATATAACTACTATAATACTGCCCCTATATACAAGAATATAACTACTATAATACTGATCCCTATGTACAAGAATATAACTACTATATACTGCGCTTATGTACAAGAATATAACTACTATAATACTGCCCCCTATGTACAAGAATATAACTACTATAATACTGCTCCTATATACAAGAATATAACTGCTATAATACTGCTCCTATTACAAGAATATAACTACTATAATACTGCCCCTATATACAAGAATATAACTACTATAATACTGCCCCTATATACAAGAATATAACTGCTATAATACTGCTCCTATATACAAGAATATAACTACTATAATACTGCCCTATGTACAAAATATAACTACTATAATACTGCTCCTATTACAAGAATATAATTACTATAATACTGCCCCTATATGCAAGAATATAACTACTATAATACTGCCCTATATACAAGAATATAATTACTATAATACTGCCACTATGTACAAGAATATAACTACTATAATACTACCCCTATTACAAGAATATAACTACTATAATACTGCTCCTATATACAAGAATACAACTACTATAATACTGCTCCTATATACAAGAATATAACTACTATAATACTGATCCTATGTACAAGAATATAACTACTATATTACTGCGCTATGTACAAGAATATAACTACTATAATACTGCCCCTATATACAAGAATATAACTACTATAATACTGCTCCTATATACAAGAATATAATTACTATAATACTGCCCCTATATACAAGAATATAACTACTATAATACTGCCCCTATATACAAGAATATAACTACTATAATACTGCTCCTATATACAAGAATATAACTACTATAATACTGCCCCTATATACAAGAATATAACTACTATAATACTGCTCCTATATACAAGAATATAACTACTATAATACTGCCCCTATGTACAAGAATATAACTACTATAATACTGCCCTATATACAAGAATATAACTACTATAATACTGCCCACTATGACAAAAACAAGACTTTTCAGCTTTTTCCTGTGTATGAGAATGTAACAATGGAGATTCCTTTCCAGGCTGATGTCACCGTCCTCGGGGAGGTATTATGTGCAGTATATGGCGGTTGCTCCTGGCAGTGGCTGGTGGGCTCTCCTTGCCAGGTACATGGATCCTCTATAATATGAGCTTTGTTGCTGTAATAACCTTTAGTCTGTGCTGGAAGCGGTGATGGAAATCCTGTGTGTGGAGCTGGAGGATGGGGGTCACAGCTGTGCAGTGTTAGGGGCGGCTGCCATGACTCACATGAATATTATTCCCTCTATATCTGGGAATCTCCCCTTGTAATTACCTGTACATCACATATCTGCACATACCAGGCAGAGCGCCCCCTGCTGGAGGTTTACCAGATTTAGGGAAACAACCCCCATTATTCATGTCCCTCTGCAATAGGGAACATATAACCTCAGCTGCTGCAGAGCCTCTTCCTGAATTAGTCATATTATCAATAAACTGATTGACATCTATACCTCACCCCTGTGAATGAACAGTCCAGCCGCTGCAGAACATCTTTGATATAGGGCAATGTCCTGTGCTCTTATGTTAACACTATGTTTCTACTTTGTAGATACTTTATGGTAAATGATATGGAAGAATTTTATGTGCACCATATGTACTATCAGGATAATGATATATGGCACTTTATGTGGGTACCATATGGCACTAACATTTGGGCAGTGTATAGTACTGTAATGTGGGCACTTTCTGTCACTATACAGTACTATAATGTGGGCACTGTATAGCACTATAATGTGGGCACTGTATGGCGCTATAATGTGGGCACTGTATGGTTAATAATGTGGACACTCTAATGGCACTGTATATAATGTGGGCACTGTATCGCTATAATGTGGGCCTGTATGCGCTATAATGTGGGCACTGTATGGTGCTATAATGTGGGCACTGTATGCACTATAATGTGGGCACGAGTGCTATAATGGGGCACTGTGGGCCTATAATGTGGGCACTGTTATGGCGCTATAATGTGGCACTGTATGGCGCTATAATGTGGGCACTGTATGGCACTATAATGTGCGGCACTGTATGGCGCTATAATGTGGGCACTGTATAGCACTATAATGTGGGCACTGTATGGCGCTATAATGTGGGCACTGTATGGCGCTATAATGTGGGCACTGTATGGCGCTATAATGTCGGCACTGTATGGCGCTATAATGTGGGCACTGTATGGCGCTATAATGTGGAACTGTATGGCTGCTATAATGTGGGCTACTGTATGGCGCTATAATGTGGGCACTGTATGGCCTATAATGTGGGCACTGTATAGCACTATAATATGGGCACTGTATGCGTATAAGTGGGCACTGTATGGCACTATAATGTGGGCACTTATGGCACTATAATGTGGGCACTGTATAGCACTATAATGTTGGCACGTATGCACTATAATGTGGGCACAGTATGCGCTATAATGTGGGCACTGTATGGCCTATAATGTGGGCACTGTATGGCGCTATAATGTGGGCACTGTATGGCGCTATAATGTGGGCACTGTATGGCCTATAATGTGGGCACTTATGGCACTATAATGTGGGCACTGTATGCACTATAATTGGGCACTGTATGGCGCTATAATGTGGGCACTGTATGGCGCTATAATGTGGGCACTGTATGCCTATAATGTGGGCACTGTAATATATGGCATATGGCACTATAATGTGGGCACTGTATAGCACTATAATGGTGGGCACTGTATGGCACTATAATGTTGGCACTGTATGGCCTATAATGTGGGCACTGTATGCACTATAATGTGGGCAATGTATAGCCTATAATGTGGGCACTGTATGGCACTATAATGTGGGCACTGTATGAGCACTATAATGTGGGCACTGTATGGCGCTATAATGTGGGCACTGTATGGCCTATAATGTAGGCACTGTGTAGCTCTATAATGTGGGCACTGTATGGCACTATAATGTGGGCACTGTATGGCCATATAATGTGGGCACTGTATAGCACTATAATGTGGGCACTGTATGACGCATAATGGGCACTGTATGGGCAATAATGTGGGCACTGTATGGCCTATAATGTGGCACTGTATGGCCTAAATGTGGGCACTGTATGGGTATTAATGTGGCACTGTAATGGTCCGCAAAGCTGACGGACTGGTATGGCGCTGCATAGTCGCCGTAGTGGCCTAATAAGTGTGTGGGACTAATGTCAGCATGCCTTGCCTAATGGCACTGTATGGTACTATAATGGTGGGCACTGTATGGCACTATAATGGTGGGCACTGTATGGCACTATAATGTTGGCACTGTATGGCACTGTAATGGTGGGCACTGTATGGTATTATTTGGTCACTATACATAAAGGTACCGTCACAAAGGGCGACAGGGCTGGGGATGTCGCTGCCGATAGGTGCCGTAGGGGTGTGGCCTAAGTAAGTGTTGTGAGACTACATGTCCCAGCATGCCTTGACACCTGTGATGTTGGGAGTTGTAGTGTCCCGGTTGGAGTCTGTGATCCTGCAGCATGTATGGGGCTGATTACAGACATGGCTGCAGTGTTGGGCTGGGATCACACTGCCTTGTGGGTCCGGCCTGCACTGGGTGCACCCCCTTCCATTTTCAGCCCCACTGACTGTCATTGGGGTTGCAGACAACTGCGGGTGGATCCAGTCCTGTACACTTCACCCTGGATCCGATGTCCACAGATTTTTTGCGGAGACCAAATCTGTGTCTTAGGCCGGTTTCACACATCCGTTCCTCCGACACATGTGCGGTCTGTGCGGACACATGCCGGAGGCACGGACATACAGGGACACATGTTCCCCTATGGGCAAATTCCCACTTCCGTGTTTCAGCACGGACCATGTATCTGTGAGGACCACATGCGTGTCCGTATGCTCCACACGGCGACAAGTCCTTTTTTTTGCGGACACACGGACTGCTTTCACCGTGAAATGTCCATGCTCACAGATGTCATCCGGACAAAAGTGACAACCCTAAAAATAATTTCATACTCTCCTCGCTCCAGCGGTGACAGCTCCTCTCACATCCGATGCCGCTCATTAGGTTCATGAATATTCACTTCACTGAGCCCAAGAGCGGCCCGGAAGTGAGAGAACATTTTTTACCGATCACCACTGATCGCTGGATCTGAAGACTCATCTATATTTGGAGGGTCTGTTTTCGGGGTCTCCATCCTCTTCTGTATTTGAAGGGTCTGTTTTCGGGGTCTCCATCCTCTTCTGTATTTGGAGGGTCAATTTTTGGGGTCTCTGTCCTCTTCTGTATTTGGAGGGTCAATTTTTGGGGTCTCTGTCCTCTTCTATATTTGGAGGGTCTGTTTTCGGGGTCTCCATCCTCTTCTATATTTGGAGGGTCAGTTTTCGGGGTCTCCATCCTCTTCTATATTTGGAGGGTCTGTTTTCAGGGTCTCCATCCTCTTCTGTATTTGGAGGGTCTGTTTTCGGGGTCTCCATCCTCTTCTGTATTTGGAGGGTCAGTTTTCGGGGTCTCCATCCTCTTCTGTATTTGGAGGGTCAGTTTTCGGGGTCTCTGTCCTCATCTCTATTTGGGGGTGTCTGTTTTGGGGTTTCTGTCCTCATCTATATTTGGGGGGGTCTGTTTTGGGGTCTCTGTCCTCTTTTTTGTATTTGGGAGGGGGGTCTGTTTTGGGGTCTCTGTCCTCTTTTGTATTTGGGGGGGGTCTGTTTTTGGGGTCTCTGTCCTCTTTTGTATTTGGGGGGGGGTCTGTTTTTGGGGTCTCTGTCCTCTTTTGTATTTGGGGGGGGGTCTGTTTTTGGGGTCTCTGTCCTCTTTTGTATTTGGAGGGTCTGTTTTCAGGGTCTGTGTCCTCAGAGAGACAGTTTATAATACATCTGGAAAGTATTTTTCCTTAGCTCCTCTTTTAGGAAATCTCCCCCACTTTGGGATTTTTTTGACCTTTCCATATTTTGGGAGGGGGGAGTGGGTGGGGCTTAATACAATGGGCGGGGCCAATTGCCAGGTGATACATTCACTATGATGTAATTCACAGCATACGTTTAGCGGTTTATCCTCATACGTCATCAGCCTCCGCTATACATCATCAGCCTCCTCTATACGTCATCGGCCTCCTCTATACGTCATCGGCCTCCTCTATACGTCATCGGCCTCCTCTATACGTCATCGGCCTCCGCTATACGTCATCGGCCTCCTCTATACGTCATCAGCCTCCTCTATAAGTCATCAACCTCCTCTATACGCCATCAACCTCCTCTATACGCCATCAGCCTCCGCTATACGCCATCAGCCTCCTCTATACGTCATCAGCCTCCTCTATACGTCATCAGCCTCCTCTATACGTCATCAGACTCCGCTATACGTCATCAGCCTCCTCTATACGTCATCAGCCTCCTCTATACGTTATCAGCCTCCTCTACACGTCATCACCCTCCTCTACACGTCATCAGCCTCCTCTACACGTCATCAGCCTCCTCTACACGTCATCAGCCTCCTCTACACGTCATCGGCCTCCTCGATACGCCATCAGCCTCCTCGATACGCCATCAGCCTCCTCGATACGCCATCAGCCTCCTCTATACGCCATCAGTCTCCTCTATACGTCATCAGCCTCCGCTATACGTCATCAGCCTCCGCTATACGTCATCAGCCTCCTCTACACGTCATCAGCCTCCTCTACACGTCATCAGCCTTCTCTACACGCCATCAGCCTTCTCTATACGCCATCAGCCTTCTCTATACGCCATCAGCCTTCTCTATACGTCATCAGCCTTCTCTATACGTCATCAGCCTCCGCTATACGTCATCAGCCTCCTCTATACGTCATCAGCCTCCGCTATACGCCATCAGCCTCCTCTATACGTCATCAGCCTCCTCTATACGTCATCAGCCTCCTCTATACGTCATCAGACTCCGCTATACGTCATCAGCCTCCTCTATACGTCATCAGCCTCCTCTATACGTCATCAGCCTCCTCTATACGTCATCAGCCTCCTCTACACGTCATCAGCCTCCTCTACACGTCATCAGCCTCCTCTACACGTCATCAGCCTCCTCTACACGTCATCAGCCTCCTCTACACGTCATCGGCCTCCTCGATACGCCATCAGCCTCCTCGATACGCCATCAGCCTCCTCGATACGCCATCAGCCTCCTCTATACGCCATCAGTCTCCTCTATACGTCATCAGCCTCCGCTATACGTCATCAGCCTCCGCTATACGTCATCAGCCTCCTCTACACGTCATCAGCCTCCTCTACACGTCATCAGCCTTCTCTACACGCCATCAGCCTTCTCTATACGCCATCAGCCTTCTCTATACGCCATCAGCCTTCTCTATACGTCATCAGCCTTCTCTATACGTCATCAGCCTCCGCTATACGTCATCAGCCTCCTCTATACGTCATCAGCCTCCGCTATACGTCATCAGCCTCCGCTATACGTCATCAGCCTCCTCTATACGTCATCAGCCTCCGCTATACGTCATCAGCCTCCTCTATACGTCATCAGCCTCCTCTATACGTCATCAGCCTCCTCTATACGTCATACTGTGGATCCGCTCACTATACGACCTCGTGACCAATCAGCGACCTCCTACGTGGATGATTTTACAAGACTTTAATGGAGCGAGAGGTGACAAACACTTTATAAGCAGCTACTCCCTATCAGAAACCAGTTCTTCCAGCTCGCTGGCATGGGGACCTCGTCCTCCTCTCATGGGGTGTGCCAACTCCTAAATCTCTATCGAAACCAGCAAGCCTCATAATGAGCGGGCGACATCTGCACTAATGGACCGTCCCTGGTGTCTGCAACACAACATAAAGGGTCGCACCATCTGGGATAGACATATCAGGTGGGGCACCCCCCATTCATGAATATGAGGGGTCTCCAAACTTTTAGCTGTTCAATAATGAGTTTTAATCTAGAGGGGGCGCTGTTTCATTGGTGTCAAGGGAATTGTATGACACCATCTGTGGTGAGCACTGGTACTGCAAGTAATGACAATACTAATTTAAAGTTCCTTCCAATCCTGTAAAGAGAAATGTCTACATATCTATGAGAGACGAAACACATAGGAGGAACTGATGATATCTGACATCACATAATGAGGGGTAAATGGACACAGCTAAGTTATCCCATTATTACATGTCATGGTTTCTTTATTGTGTGCTGCTGCCATCTACAGGTGAGAAATATTACTGCAATTTCAAATCAAAATACTTATATTCATTATAAAAAATTAAGATTTTATAGTTGATATAATTATGTAATATAAATGAGATCTATACTCTTATAGTATCCCACATACACAAAAATATACTATAATATATAATGTACGATATACTATAATATACAATATCCTATGTACAAGAATATAACTACTATAATACTGCCCCTATGTACAGGAATAGAACTACTATAATACTGCCCCTATGTACAAGAATATATCTACTATAATATTGCTCCTATATACAAGAATATAACTACTATAATACTGCTCCTATGTACAATAATATAACTACTATAATACTGCTCCTATGTACAAGAATATAACTACTATAATACTGCTCCCTATGTACAAGAATATAACTACTATAATACTGCTCCTATGTACAAGAATATAACTACTATAATACTGCTCCTATATACAAGAATATAACTACTATAACACTGCTCATATGTACAAGAATATAACTACTATAATACTGCTCCTATATACAAGAATATAACTGCTATAATACTGCTCCTATATACAAGAATATAACTACTATAATACTGCTCCTATATACAAGAATATAACTACTATAATACTGCTCCTATGTACAAGAATATAACTACTATAATACTGCTCCTATGTACAAGAATATAACTACTATAATACTGCCCCTATATACAAGAATATAATTACTATAATACTGCCCCTATGTACAAGAATATAACTACTATAATACTGCTCCTATGTACAAGAATATAACTACTATAATACTGCTCCTATATACTAGAATATAACTACTATAATACTGCCACTATGTACAAGAATATAACTACTATAATACTGCTCCTATGTACAAGAATATAACTACTATAATACTGCTCCTATGTACAAGAATATAACTACTATAATACTGCCCCTATATACAAGAATATAACTACTATAATATTGCCCCTATATACAACAATATAACTACTATAATACTGCCCCTATGTACAAGAATATAACTACTATAATACTGCTCCTATATACTAGAATATAAACTACTCATAATACTGCCCCTATGTACCAGAATATAACTACTATAATACTGCTCCTATGTACAAGAATATAACTACTATAATACTGCCCCTATGTACAAGAATATAACTACTATAATACTGCCGCTATGTACAAGAATATAACTACTATAATACTGCCCCTATGTACAAGAATATAACTACTATAATACTGCCCCTATGTACAAGAATATAACTACTATAATACTGCTCCTATATACTAGAATATAACTACTATAATACTGCCCTATGTACAAGAATATAACTACTATAATACTGCTCCTATATACAAGAATATAACTACTATAATACTGCTCCTATATACAAGAATATAACTACTATAATACTGCTCCTATATACTAGAATATAACTACTATAATACTGCTCCTATGTACTAGAATATAACTACTATAATACTGCCCTATGTACAGGAATATAACTACTATAATACTGCTCCTATGTACAAGAATATAACTACTATAATACTGCTCCTATGTACAAGAATATAACTACTATAATACTGCTCCTATGTACAAGAATATAACTACTATAATACTGCTCCTATGTACAAGGAATATAACTACTATAATACTGCTCCTATGTACAAGAATATAACTACTATAATACTGCTCCTATGTACAAGAATATAACTACTATAATACTGCTCCTATATACAGGAATATAAGTACTATAATACTGCTCCTATGTACAAGAATATAACTACTATAATACTGCCCTATATACAAGAATATAACTACTATAATACTGCTCCTATATACAAGAATATAACTACTATAATACTGCCTCTATGTCAAGAATATAACTACTATAATACTGCTCCTATATACAAGAATATAACTACTATAATACTGCCCCTATATACAAGAATATAACTACTATAATACTGCTCCTATGTACAAGAATATAACTACTATAATACTGCTCCTATGTACAAGAATATAACTACTATAATACTGCCCCTGTGTACAAGAATATAACTGCTATAAACTGCCCCTATATACAAGAATATAACTACTATAATACTGCCCTATGTACAAGAATATAACTACTATAATACTGCCCCTATGTACAAGAATATAACTACTATAATACTGCTCCTATATACTAGAATATAACTACTATAATACTGCCCCTATGTACCAGAATATAACTACTATAATACTGCCCTATGTACAAGAATATAACTACTATAATACTGCTCCTATATACAAGAATATAACTACTATAATACTGCTCCTATATACTAGAATATAACTACTATAATACTGCTCCTATGTACTAGAATATAACTACTATAATACTGCCCCTATATACAAGAATATAACTACTATAATACTGCCTATGTAAAAGAATAACTACTATAATACTGCTCCTATGTACAAGAATATAACTACTATAATACTGCCCCTATTACAAGAATATAACTACTATAATACTGCTCCTATGTACAAGAATATAACTACTATAATACTGCCCCTATATACAAGAATATAACTACTATAATACTGCCCCTATATACAAGAATATAACTACTATAATACTGCCCTATATACAAGAATATAACTACTATAATACTGCTCCTATGTACAAGAATATAACTACTATAATACTGCCCCTATATACAAGAATATAACTACTATAATACTGCTCCTATGTACAAGAATATAACTACTATAATACTGCCCCTATATACAAGAATATAACTACTATAATACTGCTCCTATGTACAAGAATATAACTACTATAATACTGCCCCTATATACAAGAATATAACTACTATAATACTGCTCCTATGTACTAGAATATAACTACTATAATACTGCCCCTATGTACAGGAATATAACTACTATAATACTGCTCCTATATACAAGAATATAACTACTATAATACTGCTTCTATGTACAAGAATATAACTACTATAAACTGCTCCTATGTACAAGGAATATAACTACTATAACACGCTCCTATGTACAAGGATATAACTACTATAATACTGCCCCCTATTACAAGAATATAACTACTATAATACTGCCCCTATATACAAGAATATAACTACTATAATACTGCTCCTATATACAAGAATATAACTACTATAATACTGCCCTATATACAGAATATAACTACTATAATACTGCCCTATATACAAGAATATAACTACTATAATACTGCTCCTATGTACAGGAATATAACTACTATAATACTGCCCCTATTACAAGAATATAACTACTATAATACTGCCCTATATACAAGAATATAACTACTATAATACTGCCCTATATACAAGAATATAACTACTATAATACTGCCCTATGTACAAGAATATAACTACTATAATACTGCTCCTATTACAAGAATATAACTACTATAATACTGCCCTAT
This sequence comes from Allobates femoralis, assembly GCA_033576535.1. Taxonomy (NCBI): domain Eukaryota; kingdom Metazoa; phylum Chordata; class Amphibia; order Anura; family Aromobatidae; genus Allobates; species Allobates femoralis. The sequence continues at coordinate 229,196,177 of JARQOC010000011.1, read as the reverse complement.
ATACAAGAATATAACTACTATAATACTGCCCCTATATACAAGAATATAACTACTATAATACTGCCCTATTACAAGAATATAACTACTATAATACTGCTCCTATGTACAGGATATAACTACTATAATACTGCTGCTATTTATAAGTAATGAGATTGTGTTCTATTTTGAGCATATATTTAGTCCTGGAGATTTGTATAATTTGGGTGTTTGCCCCCTCCATCCTCCGCTCGGTGGCAGCGCCGTCCTCCTGGCGGTGACTGGTCACATGGACTCATGTTGTGTCTGGAGATAATTCCTCTCGGAGACCTTGCTCGGCTGCTCTGTCCTTGTTATTCTGGCACCTGGGATTAGATGAAACATCTGTTCTGGGCATAATGCAGAGTCAGGGAGAGCGGAGGGGGCACAACCCTTCATACCGCCACACTGTGCCACCGCCGCCCTCATACATGAAATGGCACAAGGGTTTCTAAAAATGTTAAAATCTACTGAAAATAGTCCAGCATTAGTATTCAGTTAGTATTCAGCCCCTGAGTCAGCACTTTGTAGGACCACCTTCCTCTGTCTTGCATTACTATTCACCCCCCTGAGTCAGCACTTTGTAGGACCACCTTTCTTCTAACGAAGTATAATAATAATAAATAATAATAAAGCTTTATTTATATAGCGCCAACATATTCCGCAGCGCTTTACAATGTAGGGTTAGAGTACAGAAAATACAGAAAGTAATTACAGTAGAGAACAAATAAAGTACAATAGTAGAGAAAGACCCTGCTGTCTGTCCCCTGCACAATGTAACAACCCATTAAAGTACACGCCTGAAGTAAACCAGTGTGTGCCGTCTTTCTCTACTTCGTTAAAAATTATTAAGACTTCCAGACTGAGCAACACTGGCTTCTTGACTCACGGATCATTCAGCCCCGTTATCAGCCCGTACCACTGGTGCCTCATTTCTTGCAAATAAGATTATTATAACCTAACTCTGCACACTTTATCCCTGACCTGTCTGGTCAGTTCCTTGGTTTCCTGACCTGTCTGGTGTCTTCCTTGGTGTCCTGACCTGTCTGGTGTCTTCTTTGGTTTCCTGACCTGTCTGGTGTCTTCCTTGGTTGCCTGACCTATCTGGTGCATTCCTTGGTGTCCTGACCTGTCTGGTGCATTCCTTGGTTTCCTGACCTGTCTGGTGCATTCCTTGGTTTCCTGACCTCTCTGGTGTGTTACTTGGTTTCCTGACCTGTCTGGTCCGTTCCTTGGTTTCCTGACCTGTCTGGTGTCTTCCTTGGTTTCCTGACCTGTCTGGTGTCTTCCTTGGTTTCCTGACCTGTCTGGTGTCTTCCTTGGTTTCCTGACCTGTCTGGTGCGTTCCTTGGTTTCCTGACCTTGCTGGTACGTTCTTTGGTTTCCTGACCTGTCTGGTGCGTGTTCGGAGCTTGGGCTATTTTATAATAACCTAACCATGCACAACTTTATCCCTGATCTGTCTGGTGAACTCCTTGGTGTCCTGACCTTTCTGGTGTCTTCCTTGGTTTCCTGACCTGTCTGGTGCATTACTCGTTTTCCTGACCTGTCTGGTGTCTTCCTTGGTTTCCTGACCTGTCTGGTGTGTTCCTTGCTTTCCTGACCTTTTTGGTGTGTTCCTTGCTTTCCTGACCTGTCTGGTGTGTTCCTTGCTTTCCTGACCTGTCTGGTGTGTTCCTTGGTTTTCATGATACTGTTTGATCCCTAACGTTCTCTGAGGCCTTTGCAGAGCAGCTGTAGTCTTAATGAGAATAAACTGCACCCAAGTGGACTCAAGTTTACTAATCAGGTGACTTCTGGCAACAATTGATCACTAGGGATGTTATTCAGGGGTCTCAAACTACAGGGGGATGAATACTAATGCACCTCATAATTTTTGGATTTATATTGTTTAAATATTTAGAAAACCTTGTATCATTTCCTTTACACTTCACAAATCCTTGTATTTGGTGCTGGTGTCATATAAAATACATTTACGTTTGTGTAATGGCAAAAATGTGGAAGACTTCACGGGGTGTGAATACTTATTTAAACCACACAAATATATGTATTTATTAATACTGGGGATAATAATATCTATGGGATGTGCTATAGATGCGGCTTTCCTGGGGGCCTTCATTGTGCAATGGTCGGGCCCCGTACAGTGCCTTGATGGTGACCCTTGACCCTGTATTTGGTCACTATATGGCGGTATTATGTTCAACCAACATAATGAAAAAAGTTGCTGTGTATCTAAGCCTATCATGTGTGATACTGCCTGCTGAGCTGTTGTATCTAAACCCATCAGGATCTCCCAGCTCTCATTAAAAAATGTATTTTAGGTTTATCCATCATGTATAAAAAAAGTATAAAAAAATTAATTAAGAGTGAGGCGTTTCGCCTGCAGATGGGAAGCCTTTTTCAGAAGCTCTGACTGTTTCCAGTGCAAAACGCGTCACTTTTAATGATTTTTTTGTCTACTTGTGATACCTTTATTACACCTGATCAGGGCTGCCACCAGGAATTTAAGGCCACACACTGGCAACATTTTCGGGCCCCCTTGAGGCTCCTCCCAGGCTCCACCCTAGCATCACCTCTATCCCTCGACCATTCCACAGTCCCACTGCCATCTCTTGGAAAAAAAACTCCTGCATATGTTAGGACACAGACTGCATATATATTATATAAATATATATATACACACACACAATATAGAGACTGCTGCGGGCTGTATACACAATAGAGATTGATGTGGGATGTATACATAATACCAACTGCTGTGGGCTGTACACACCATAGTAAATGGTGCGGGCTGTATACACAATAGTGACTGCTGCAGGCTGTATACACAATAGTGACTGTTGCAGGCTGTATGCACAAAAGAGACTAATGCTGGCTGTATACTAAATAGAGATTGCTGTGGGCTGTATACACAATAGAAACTGCTGTGGGCTGTATACACCATACTGACTACTGTAGGCTGTATACATTATAGTGACTGCTGTGGGTTGTATACCCAAAAGACTCTGATGCTGGCTGTATACTCAATAAATATTGCTGTGGGCTTTATACACAATAGCAACTGCTGCGGGCTGTATACACAATAGCGACTACTGCAGGCTATATACACAATAGTAACTGCTACAGGGTGAGTACACAATAGCAACTGCTGTGGGCTGTATATACCATACTGACTACTGTAGGCTGTATACATTATAGTGACTGCTGTGGGTTGTATACCCAAAAGACTCTGATGCTGGCTGTATACTCAATAGATATTGCTGTGGGCTTTATACACAATAGCAACTGCTGCGGGCTGTATACACAATAGCGACTACTGCAGGCTATATACACAATAGCAACTGCTACAGGGTGAGTACACAATAGCAACTGCTGTGGGCTGTATATACCATACTGACTACTGTAGGCTGTATACATTATAGTGACTGCTGTGGGTTGTATACCCAAAAGACTCTGATGCTGGCTGTATACTCAATAGATATTGCTGTGGGCTTTATACACAATAGCAACTGCTGCGGGCTGTATACACAATAGCGACTACTGCAGGCTATATACACAATAGCAACTGCTACAGGGTGAGTACACAATAGCAACTGCTGTGGGCTGTATATACCATACTGACTACTGTAGGCTGTATACATTATAGTGACTGCTGTGGATTGTATACCCAAAAGACACTGATGCTGGCTGTATACTTAATAGATATTGCTGTGGACTTTATACACAATAGCAACTGCTGTGGGCTGTATACACAATAGCAACTGCTGCAGGCTATATACACAATAGCAACTGCTACAGGGTTAGTACACAATAGTGACTGGTGTTGGCTGTATACACAATAGCGACTGCTGTGGGCTGTATACTCAATAAGGGCTGCTGCTGCTGTCTGTATACTTAATAGAGACTGCTGCTGGCTGTATACCTAATAGACTGCTGCTGGCTGTATATAGAATAGAGACTACTGCAGGTTGAACACTCAATAGAGACTGCTGCTGGCTGTATGGTCAATAAAGACAGCTGCTGGCTGTATACTCAGTAGAGACTGCTGCCCACTGTATGCTCAATAGAGACTATTTCTGGCTGTATACTCAATATAGACTGCTGCTGGCTGTGTGCACAATAGACTGCTTTCATAATGGAATAAAACTAAGATACATTCTTTAAAGAGAGCTGTATGCTGCGTCATCCTTTTTTTTTCTCTTCGGTTCACATGGACTCAGATTTCTTCCCTTGCTCCAGGCACGCTGACGGCCGATGGTGAAGGTGAGCTGGTTACACCTTCAGGAGAGGACAATGTCTGGACCCTTTGCAAACCAACAGCGATCATAATGCACAATTCCACCTGCTTTGGAGCTGGATGTGGCCCTATGACCTCTCAGGCCGCAATGTCACGTTTGATGGAGTCACAGAGACCCGCTTCCCCCCATGTCACAGAATCAGTGACCGGGTCACAGCCTTTGGTCACCAGGATTTGCAGGTCACATAGGGAAGGTAGGTCAGCGATATTAACCCATCTCCTGCCGGAATAAGCCCGTTAATCAAGGTCCGCAAGATCGCCAAGGAGAAGAGGACACAACGCCAGCTGGTCCAGGGAGGGACAAGGAGTCCGGAGGCAGAGGATGGGTGCGGGGGGGGGGGTGTGAAGTCATATAGAGCTGAGATTAGGCCTGCCGCTGTGTGCCTGAAATCCGGAGCGATTAGCGCAGGGAGAGCTGAGATGATAGGGCATTAAGGAGGCGCATTGTGCACAGACATGGGCTCACGGCTCTCGGTGTGAGGCGTCCTGGGGCCCTCAGGCAGGACGAGCCGAGATCCCGGGGTCCTGGATGAAATGTCCTATCTCAAACCTTCTGGGAAGCAGCTGGAGAGATTTGACGGTCTGTCCCTAATATACTGGTGAGTAACAACCCCCATGTGAGTGTACGGGAGCTCATCCGGGTAGGTTGCATCTAGCCTTGAATTTCTTAAAGGGATATGACCAACCATCTAGGCATAGCAATATAGGAAGGTGTTGTTGGGAGGGACCCCAGGGGCCCAGGACACCACTCATCACTTGTCTTCTCTTTAGGATGAGTGGGTAGTCCGGAATCCCGGCATGTCCTAATCCTGGAACACCCCTTTAAGAAAAGGCTGGGACTTATTTCAGAGGAATATGAGCCACTTGAAGAACTTAATTTGGCATTGACCATTGATCTGCTCCATTTGTAGAATAATGAGATATAGAGAATGTTTTAAGGCATTTCTGTTACTTTCTGCAGTCACAACTTTCCATACATTTCATTAGTATTTAATACCATTGCCCTTACACTGTATGTATGTGAAATGTTTTGGACCCTTCCACAAGCTTCTCACAATAGTTGGTGGGAATTTTGGTCCATTCCTCCAGACAGAACTGGTGTAAGGCTACATTCACAAACAACATTTTTGCTGGGTTTTTTTGAGGATCCATGTTTGCTGAATATTCAGCACCAGAACTAGATCCATTTTATTACAGGTTTAAAAAAAATGCATTGCGTTCATGATCTGTTTTTTGGGGCATTGTGCACTTAAAAAGACAGTGGTAAAGATAGTTGAGGAAAAAAAGGGTCCTTGATTTTCAGGGGAGACCCTTTTTTTTTTTTTTTTTAGTAGATTAATAAAAATGACTAAAAAAATTGTTGTGGGCTTCACTGTATTTTCTATTGCCAGCAAAGGTAACCCAAGCAGCTACTAGCTGCTAACCTCCGCTGCCTGATGTTGCCTTTGCTGTTAATGAAAAATACAGGGAAACCCAATTATTTATATTTAAATAAATAACCCAAAAAAAATTATGTGGGCTTCGCTGTATTTTCTATTGCCAGCCAAGGTAACCCAGGCAGCTGAGGGCTGAAATTCTCAGCGCAGTGAGGCCCAAGCAATCTGGGCCCCCCAACGCTGGAAATTGCAGTCAGCAGCCACCCCAGAATTGGCACCTCCATGAGAGACGCTAAAACTAGCAGTTACCCCGCTCTTCCAGCTGCCATTTAGTGGTGTCAGACTGGGTAATTAAGGGGTTGATGTCAGCTTTTTATGGCAGCTGACGTCAAACCCTATTGCTAATGCCAGCAGTCAGTATGATTAGCAATAATGAAAGAATTGGAAAAAAATAGACACACACAAGAAAAATCCTTTATTTAAAAATAAAAAAAATCAGACGCCTCTTTCACCACTTTATTAAATACCCACCAATTCCCTCTGATGTAATTCAGCATCCAGCAATGAGTCCAAACCGGTCTCAAGATCAGCTGAGAGAGCCGATCACCTGATTCTATCAGCTGACTGGCAAACTGATCAGCTGATGTGCCCACCGGTCAGCTGACTCTGCGCCCGCGCACTCTATAGTAGAGGAGCAATTACAGAGTCGGTGGAGCGGTCCTCACTATACCGCTGCCAGCTCTATGGTGCCGGGAGGCTGCAGCACACAGACCCGGGCTCCAGGGCACAGACGACACCGGGCTCCAGGGCACATAGCCCACAGACAGGGTGAGAGCACACATGTGCAGCGGTCCCTCCTGCACTGACACACTGTACCGAATCGCCTTCACAGCACTGCCGAGGGCTAGGGGGCACATAGACTGGGGGTGAGCTGAGCTCTACAGGAACCACAGGGATGTATGATCTCTCCCTTCCTCATTGATGGGGTGAGCTGAGCTCTACAGGAGCCACAGGGATGTATGATCTCCCCCCTCCTCATTGATGGGTGAGCTGAGCTCTACAGGAGCCACAGGGATGTATGATCTCTCCCCTCCCTACTGATGGGTAAGCTGAGCTCTACAGGAGCCACAGGGATGTATGATCTCTCCACTCCCCATTGATGGGGTGAGCTGAGCTCTACAGGAGCCACAGGGATGTATGATCTCTCCCCTCCCTATTGATGGGGTGAGCTGAGCTCTACAGGAGCCACAGGGATGTATGATCTCTCCCCTCCCTATTGATGGGGTGAGCTGAGCTCTACAGGAGCCACAGGGATGTATGATCTCTCCCCTCCCCATTGATGGGGTGAGCTGAGCTCTACAGGAGCCACAGGGATGTATGATCTCTCCCTCCCTATTGATGGGGTGAGCTGAGCTCTACAGGAGCCACAGGGATGTATGATCTCTCCCCTCCCCATTGATGGGGTGAGCTGAGCTCTACAGGAGCCACAGGGATGTATGATCTCTCCCCTCCCTATTGATGGGGTGAGCTGAGCTCTACAGGAGCCACAGGGATGTTCCCTCTATCATGGTGGTTTAAGGCTCTATCAGAGGACACAATCCACTAACATTCTGAGGGTTCTTTTGCTGCTGTTATTACTGAGTGGTGTGATATGATTACTCTGACCTTGTGCTTATACACAGGGCCGGCTCCAGGTTTTGCTGGGCCCCGGATGAAGGCGCCTCAGTGGGCCCCTTTTAACACATATCAAAATTCATAATTATAATATAGAGGCTGTGGTCTATTATTATATATAGTACACTAAGCCTCCATATAGTATAATGCAGCCTCTATAATCCTCCATATAATATAATGCTACCTGTATAGACCTCCAATTAGTATAATGTAGCCTCTATATTCCTCCATATAGCATAATGCAGCCTCTATATTCAGGGGCTGGCTGGTGACGCTAAATCCGGGTGACAGTTTTGTTATGCCGGCCCTTTGTTGAGGACCGGGTGGGGGGTTGGGGGGGGGGGTGCTGTCAGAGATTCCCGGGGGGGGGGGGGGGGATGGGGGTGCTGACAGAGTTTTGTTGTCAGAGCTTTCCTTTGTGCTGTCAGAGTGATGTCAGAGTTTTCCGGGGGAGGGGGGGGTCGGGTGATGTCAGAGTTTTACGGGTGGGGGGGGGGGAAGGGGCGTTTGCTGTCAGAGTTTTCCGGGGGGCAGGCGGGGGGCAGTGTGCTGTCAGAGTCACTCTCTGTGCTGCGGTATCACAGTGCCGGCTGCTACGTGCAGCATCTGCCGCCGGCCGGCCCATTTCTGTGAGGGGGCGGCCCTATATGAGGGCTATACCACCAGCCCAGGCACTTGCTACCTGGGCCAGTCTGCCCCTGTCTATAATCATCTATATAGCATACTGCGGCCTCTATTATCCTCCATATATCATACTGCGGCCTCTATTATCTTCCATATAGCATACTGCGGCCTCTATTATCTTCCATATAGCATACTGCGGCCTCTATTATCCTCCATATATCATACTGCGGCCTCTATTATCTTCCATATAGCATACTGCGGCCTCTATTATCTTCCATATAGCATACTGCGGCCTCTATTATCTTCCATATAGCATACTGCGGCCTCTATTATCTTCCATATAGCATTCTGCGGCCTCTATTATCCTCCATATAGCATACTGCGGCCTCTATTATCTTCCATATAGCATACTGCGGCCTCTATTATCCTCCATATATCATACTGCGGCCTCTATTATCTTCCATATAGCATACTGCGGCCTCTATTATCCTCCATATAGCATACTGCGGCCTCTATTATCTTCCATATAGCATACTGCGGCCTCTATTATCTTCCATATAGCATACTGCGGCCTCTATTATCTTCCATATAGCATTCTGCGGCCTCTATTATCCTCCATATAGCATACTGCGGCCTCTATTATCTTCCATATAGCATACTGCGGCCTCTATTATCTTCCATATAGCATACTGCGGCCTCTATTATCTTCCATATAGCATACTGCGGCCTCTATTATCTTCCATATAGCATACTGCGGCCTCTATTATCTTCCATATAGCATACTGCGGCCTCTATTATCTTCCATATAGCATACTGCGTCCTCTATTATCCTCTGTATAGCATACTGCGGCCTCTATTATCATCTATATAGCATACTGCGTCCTCTATTATCCTCTGTATAGCATACTGTGGCCTCTATTATCCTCTGTATAGCATACTGTGGCCTCTATTATCCTCCATATAGCATACTGCGGCCTCTATTATCCTCCATATAGCATACTGCGGCCTCTATTATCCTCCATATAGCATACTGCGGCCTCTATTATCATCCATATAGCATACTGATGTCTCTATTATCCTCCGGATAGGATACTGCGAACTTTATTATCTTCCATATAGCGTTCTGCGGCCTCTATGGTCCTCCATATATCATACTCGCGGCCTCTATTATCATCTATATAGCATACTGCGGCCTCTATTATCATCTATATAGCATTATGTGGCCTCTATTATCCTCCATATAGCATACTAAGGCCTCTATTATCCTCCATATAGCATACTGCGGCCTCTATTATCCTCCATATAGCATACTGCGGCCTCTATTATCCTCTATATAGCATACTACGGCCTGTATTATCCTCCATATAGCATACTGTGGCCTCTATTATCCTCTATATAGTATACTGCGGCCTCTATTATCCTCTATATAGCATACTGCGGCCTCTATTTTCCTCTGTATAGCATACTGCGGCCTCTATTATCCTCTGTATAGCATACTGTGGCCTCTATTATCCTCTGTATAGCATACTGCGGCCTCTATTATCCTCTGTATAGCATACTTCGGCCTCTATTATCCTCCGTATAGCATATTGCAGAGGCTATTATCCTCTGTATAGCATACTGCGGCCTCTATTATCCTCCGTATAGCATACTGTGGCCTCTATTATCCTCTATATAGCATACTGTGGCCTCTATTGTCCTCTATATAGCATACTGCGGCCTCTATTATCCTCTGTATAGCATACTTCGGCCTCTATTATCCTCCGTATAGCATATTGCAGAGGCTATTATCCTCTGTATAGCATACTGCGGCCTCTATTATCCTCCGTATAGCATACTGTGGCCTCTATTATCCTCTGTATAGCATACTGTGGCCTCTATTGTCCTCTATATAGCATACTGCGGCCTCTATTATCCTCCATATAGCATATTGCAGACTCTATCATCCTCTGTATAGAATACTGCGGCCTGCTATCCTCCGTATAGTGACACACCCCGGGGCAGGGGTACTCGGGACCGGGTCCTCTCGTCAGTCTGCAGAGGGGAAGTCATGGCGACGTGACCCGGCTCCGTATGCCCAGGTGCCCAGATGCGGCAATAAAAAGGGGTAAAAGAAAAGGGAATAGAGTTTATGTGGATTGTTCCTGGGGACCCGGTCGGGGGATTCACCTAGCCGGGTGGGTTGGAGGCCTCCCTTCTGCGCTCTCATTTGTAGGCTCCTGCGGCTGCTTGAAGCTAAGCTGCTGCCCTCTCTCTCCTGCGTGTGCCGTGTGACAGGCAGCTCGAGTCCTGTTTCAGCGGTCGCTCCTCGGTGGAGACCCCGGGCTCTACTATGCTGCTTTGCCTCCTGACAGTGTGTGGCTGGGAAATCTGGAATTCCCCAACGTCCGATATTGACTGCCGGGACGTGTGACCCTGCACAGCCTCGGACCCGGTGTCCGTTCTCTGCGCTTTCCTCTGAGGCGAGCACGACGCTGCTCATCTCCCCCAGGTTTCTCCTCTCCTTCCACCTCAGACTCTCTCCATGGCTTTTGTAACTAACTCCACCTTCAGGCCAGACCTTTATACAGGGAAGCTCCCCTCAAGCCGGATTCTAGAGTTCCCCCTTCTGGTCTGGAGACAGGAAAGTGTTGGATGCTGCGCCACCTGAATAGGGAACCCCCTTTTTGCTTCCAGGCATATCATCGGGAGCCTGGGGTGCTACAATAGCATACAGCAGCCTCTATTATCCTCTGTATAGCATACTGTGGCCTCTATTATCCTCTGTATAGCATACTGCAGCCTCTATTATCCTCTGTATACCATGCTTCGGCCTCTATTATCCTCTGTATAGCATATTGCGGCCTCTATTATCCTCTGTATAGCATACTGAGGCCTCTATGATCCTCTGTATAGCATACTACGGCCTCTATTATCCTCTGTATAGCATACTGTGGCCTCTATTATCCTCTGTATAGGATACTCCAGCCTCTATTATCCTCTGTATAGCATACTGCAGCCTCCATTATCCTCTGTATAGCATACTGTGACCTCTATTATCCTCTGTATAGCATACTGTGGCCTCTATTATCCTCTGTATAGCATACTGCGGCCTCTATTGTTCTCCTTATATCATACTGCGGCCTGTATTATCCTCTATATAGCATACTGCGGCCTCTATTGTCCTCCATAAAGCATACTGTGGCCTCTATTATCCTCCGTATAGAATACTGCAGCCTCTATTATCCTTCGTATAGCATACTGTGGCCTCTATTATCCTCTGTATAGCATACTGCGGCCTCTATTATCCTCTGTATATCATACTGCGGCCTCTATTATCCTCTGTATAGCATAGTGCGGCCTCTATTATCCTCTGTATAGCATACTGCGGCCTCTATTATCCTCTGTACAGCATACTGCGGCCTCTATTATCCTCTGTATAGCATACTGTGGCCTCTATTATCCTCTGTATAGCATACTGCGGCCTCTATTATCCTCTGTATATCATACTGCGGCCTCTATTATCCTCTGTATAGCATAGTGCGGCCTCTATTATCCTCTGTATAGCATACTGCGGCCTCTATTATCCTCTGTATAGCATACTGTGGCCTCTATTATCCTCTGTATAGAATACTGTGGCCTCTATTATCCTCTGTATAGCATACTGTGGCCTCTATTATCCTCTGTATAGCATACTGCGGCCTCTATTATCCTCTGTATAGCATACTGTGGCCTCTATTATCCTCTGTATAGAATACTGTGGCCTCTATTATCCTCTGTATAGAATACTGTGGCCTCTATTATTCTCTGTATAGCATACTGCGGCCTCTTATCCTCTGTATAGAATACTGTGGCCTCTATTATCCTCTGTATAGAATACTGCAGCCTCTATTATCTTCTGTATAGAATATTGTGGCCTCTATTCTTCTCCTGATAGCATACTGCAACCTCTATTATCCTCTGTATAGCATACTGCATCCTCTATTATCCTCTGTATAGCATACTGCGGCCTCTATTATCCTCTTATAGTATACTGCGGCCTCTATTATCCTCTGTATAGCATACTGCAAGCCTCTATTATCCTCTGTATAGCATACTGCAACCTCTATTATCCTCTGTATAGCATACTGCGGCATCCATTATCCTCTGTATAGCATACTGTGGCCTCTATTATCCTCTGTATAGCATACAGTGGCCTCTATTATCCTCTGTACAGCATACTGCGGCCTCTATTATCTCTCTGTATTTGCATACTGCGGCATCCATTATCCTCTGTATAGCATACTGTGGCCTCTATTATCCTCTGTATAGCATACAGTGGCCTCTATTATCCTCTGTATAGCGTACTGCAGCCTCTATTTCCCTGTATAGCATACTGCGGCCTCTATTATCCTCTGTATGCATACTGCGGCCTCTATTATTCTCTGTATAGCATATGCGGCATCCATTTCCTCTGTATAGCATACTGTGCCTCTATTATCCTCTGTATAGCATATTGTGGCCTCTATTATCCTCTGTATAGCATACTGCAGCCTCTATTATCCTCTGTATAGCATACTGTGGCCTCTATTATCCTCTGTATAGCATACTGTGGCCTCTATTATCCTCTGTATAGCATACTAGTGGCCTCTATTATCCTCTGTATAGCATACTGCGGCCTCTATTGTCCTCTTATCATACTGCGGCCTCTATTATCCTCTGTATAGCATACTGTGGCCTCTATGTTCTCCTTATAGCATACTACGGCCTCTATTATCCTCTGTATAGCAATACTGTGGCCTCTATTATCCTCTGTATAGCATACTGCTGCCTCTATTATCCCTCTCTATAGCATACTGCGGCCTGTATTATCCTCGTTTAGCATACTGTGGCCTTATTATCCTCTATATATCATACTGTGGCCTCTATTATCCTCTGTATAGCATACTGCAACCTCTATTTCTCCATTATAGAATACTGCAGCCTCTATTATCCTCTGTATAGAATACTGCAGCCTCTATTATCCTCTGTATAGCATACTGCGGCCTCTATGGTCCTCCATATAGCATACTGCAGCCTCTATTGTCCTCCATATAGATACTGCAGCCTCTATTATCCTCTGAATAGCATACTGCTGCCTCTATTATCCTCTGTATAGCATACTGTGGCCTCTATTATCCTCTGTATAGCATACTGCGGCCTCTATTATCCTCTGTATAGAATACTCGGCCTCTATTCATTCCCTGATATCATACTGCGGCCTCTATTATCCTCTGTATAGCATACTGCGGCCTCTATTTCTCCTTATAGCATTCTGCGGCCTCTATTATCCTCTGTATAGCATAAGTGGCCTCTATTATCCTCTGTATAGCATACTGTGGTCTCTATTGTTCTCCTTATATCATACTGCGGCCTCTATTTCCCATATATCATACTGCAGCCTCTATTATCCTCGTATAGAATACTGCAGCCTCTATTATCCTCTATATAGCATACTGCAGCCTCTATTGTCACTCTTATATCATACTGCGGCCTCTATTATCCTCTGTATAGCATACTGCGACCTCTATTATCCTCTGTATAGCATATTGCGGCCTCATATTATCCTCTGTGTAGCATAGTGTGGCCTCTATTATCCTCTGTATAGCATACTGCGGCCACTATTATCCTCTGTATAGCATACTGTGGTCTCTATTGTATCTCTTATATCATACTGCGGCCTCTATTGTCCTCCATATATCATACTGCAGCCTCTATTATCCTCCATATAGAATACCGCAGCCTCTATTATCTCTATGTAGCATACTGCAGCCTCTATTGCTCCCTTATATCATACTGCGGCCTCTATTATCCTCGTATAGAATACTGCAGCCTCTATTTTCCTCTGTATAGCATACTGCGGCCTCTATTATCCTCCGTATAGAATACTGCGGCCTCTATTATCCTCTGTGTAGCATAGTGTGGCCTCTATTATCCTCTGTATAGTATACTGCGGCCTCTATTTTCCTCTGTGTAGCATACTGCGTCCTCTATATATCCTCTGTATAGCATACTGCGGTCTATGTGTTCTCTTATATCATACTGCGGCCTCTACTGTCCTCCATATATCACACTGCAGCCTCTATTATCCTCTGTATAGCATATTGCGGTCTCTATTATCCTCTGTGTAGCATACTGCGGCTCTATTTTCCTCTGTGTAGCATACTGCGTCCTCTATTATCCTCTGTATAGCATACTGCGGTCCTCTGTTGTTCCTCCTTATATCATACTCCGGCCTCTACTGTCCTCCATATATCACACTGCAGCCTCTATTATCCTCCGTATAGAATACTGCAGCCTCTATTATCCTCTATGTAGCATACTGCAGCCTCTATTGCTCACCTTATATCATACTGCGGCCTCTATTATCCTCCGTATAGAATACTGCAGCCTCTATTTTCCTCTGTATAGCATACTGCGGCCTCTATTATCCTCCGTATAGAATACTGCGGCCTCTATTATCCTCTGTGTAGCATAGTGTGGCCTCTATTATCCTCTGTATAGCATACTGTGGTCTCTATTATCCTCTGTGTGGCATACTGCGGCCTCTATTATCCTCTGTATAGCATACTGTGGCCTCTATTATCCTCTCTATAGCATACTGCAGCCTCTATTGTTCTCCTTATATCATACTGTGGCCTCTATTATCCTCTATATAGCATACTGCGGCCTCTATTATCCTCTGTATAGCATACTGCGGCCTCTATTGTTCTCCTTATATCATACTGCGGCCTCTATTATCCTCTGTATAGCATACTGCGGCCTCTATTATCCTCCGTATAGCATACTGCGGCCTCTATTATCCTCTGTATAGCATACTGCGGCCTCTATTATCCTCTGTATAGCATACTGCGGCCTCTATTATCCTCTGTATAGCATACTGCGGCATCCATTATCCTCTGTATAGCATACTGTGGCCTCTATTATCCTCTGTATAGCATACTGCGGCCTCTATTATCCTCTGTATAGCATACTGCGGCCTCTATTATCCTCTGTATAGCATACTGCGGCCTCTATTGTTCTCCTTATATCATACTGCGGCCTCTATTATCCTCTGTATAGCATATTGTGGCCTCTATTATCCTCCATATAATGCGCTTTTCACTCACCTCGTCGCGCTAACCACAGAGATCTCTCTTCATCTTGAGACTGTAGGACCTGTGCAGGACCTTAGACCTTAGCACCATGTGATCGGGCGACGTCACTCGGTCACGTGGTGCTGCTGGGTCTTAGATGCAGGATCACTGTGGCCTGGCGGAGATGAGGAGATCACGGGCGGTCACTGAGGGAGCGCGGCAAGGTGAGTAAAAGTACACAGAACGCTGCGTCCTGTGAGGATCCGTTTTCTGCAGTTTTGCACCAAAAACAGATCCTCAGAAAATGCAGTAAATACGCTGTGTGAACGCAGCCTGAGATGTATTGGATAATAAACTTGTTTGTGGTTTATAGTTGCTTGATGCAGAATTGTGACTTTCACTCTGGGGTATCATATATTTCTTGGCATATTTTTTCTTATTTTCATTACTGAGAGTGTGAAGAATAAGGGATATATCCTGACATATCAATGAAGTCCAATATTTCATAATCATAAATCACTATTATAGTTCTCCAGTGTATTCTTACATCTGTCACTGCATTCCCCTCTGCATTCTAGCTTTCAGAGTCTTCCAGAACAGGAGCTTCTGTCCAAAACCCAACGGTGGAGGTGACAATTCTACTTATAGAAAGGAAGCTAATCTCATTGTCATTGTGAATTTTTCCCCCTGGAGTGAAAAGGCAATCAAGACGTATTTGGACTTTAAGCGCAGATCAGATCCAGCTGGATTCGATGGCGCCAGAACCTTTCCCCTCAGATCTCCTGGTGGAATGTTATGACCAATAGTAGCTTTTGGGATATTTCAAATTGTAGTACAAGAGGAGCGAATTCCAGGACAGCCAATTGGTGGAGAGGGATAGGCAGCTTAGAGAATAAGGACGACTTACCACATTGTTCTGCGTCGTTTCTCAAGGAAGACTCGTCACGTTCCGTGTTGGGCTTTACCACTAAGATCCCTTTGACCTTGCTTCTGTGTAGCCACCATAAACAATGTATGAGATTCAATGGCTAGCACACGATAGGTGTGGGGGTATGGTGCTAGTGAAGGAGGCTCGTAAGTCCCACATAAATGTCTATTAGAATCACTGCACACATACACTTAAGGAGTTTTTTTTGCTTGTTGGTGAAATTTATTGAAACAAGTGCTCTTATAGTGATTGCGACAGAATGACGTTTCGGTCATTCAAGACCTTGATCACATAAGTCGCCTTGAGCTATGTTGTGGTTCATGAAGGATGTGGTCCTTATGATCAGTATAGGAACAGCGGGTATGCCCTTAGTAGTTCTGAACTGAGGGCTGTCCTGTACAGGGTAATGGTCACTAATGCCTTTAGATTAGCCAGGGTCAGAGCGGTCGCTCTATGTGGGGTGGTGGCACGGCGGTGGAGTGTGTTCACACTCAGTTGCAGCAAGGAGGAGTCACTCCTCCTTGCTGCAACTGAGTGTGAACACACTCCACCGCCGTGCCACCACCCCACATAGAGCGACCGCTCTGACCCTGGCTAATCTAAAGGCATTAGTGACCATTACCCTGTACAGGACAGCCCTCAGTTCAGAACTACTAAGGGCATACCCGCTGTTCCTATACTGATCATAAGGACCACATCCTTCATGAACCACAACATAGCTCAAGGCGACTTATGTGATCAAGGTCTTGAATGACCGAAACGTCATTCTGTCGCAATCACTATAAGAGCACTTGTTTCAATAAATTTCACCAACAAGCAAAAAAAACTCCTTAAGTGTATGTGTGCAGTGATTCTAATAGCCACCATAAACAAGACACCAGTAACTGACATATCTGACTGCAGCTAGAGAAGACATATTTGGACTTTAAGCACTGATTGGATCCAGCTGGATTCGATGGCACCAGAACCGTTTCCCTCAGATCTCCTGGTGGAAAGGTATGACCTATAGTAGCTTTTGGGGTATTTCAAATTATAGCACAAGAGGAGTGAATTCTAGGACAGCCCATGGGTGGAGAGGGATGGGCAGCTTAGAGAATAAGGACAACTAACTGCATTGTTCTGCGCCATTTCTCAAGGAAGACGCGTCACGTTCCGTGTTGGGATTTACCACCAAGAACCCTTTGGCTCTACACTGCTTCTGTGTAGCCACCATAAACAAGACACCAGTAACTGACATATCTGACTGCAGCTAGAGAAGACATATTTGGACTTTAAAAGCAGATCGGATCCAGCTGGATTTGATGGTGCCAGAACCGTTCCCCTCAGATCTCCTGGTGGAAAGTTATGACCCATAGTAGCTTTTGGGGTATTTTAAATCATAGTACGAGAGGCGGGAATTCCAGGACAGCCCATGGGTGGAGAAGGGTGGGCAGCTTAGAGAATAAGGACGACCAATTGCATTGTTCTGCGTCATTTCTCAAGGAAGACTCGTCACGTTCCATGTTGGGATTTACCTCCAAGAACCCTTTGGCCGTACTTCTGTGTAGCCACCATAAACAAGACACCAGTAACTGACATATCTGACTGCATTTGCCTTTTGTGTCCCAACACTTTTCATTTGCATACCTTAATTTAATACCTATATATACAGTACAGACCAAAAGTTTGGACACACCTTCTCATTCAAAGAGTTTTCTTTATTTTCATGACTATGAAAATTGTAGATTCACACTGAAGGCATCAAAACTATGAATTAAAACATGTGGAATTATATACTGAACAAAAAAGTGTGAAACTACTGATAATATGTCTTTTATTCTAGGTTCTTCACAGTAGCCACCTTTTGCTTTGATGACTGCTTTGCACACTCTTGGCATTCTCTTGATGAGCTTCAAGAGGTAGTCACCGGAAATGGTCTTCCAACAGTCTTGAAGGAGTTCCCAGAGATGCTTAGCACTTGTTGGCCCTTTTGCCTTCACTCTGCGGTCCAGCTCACCCCAAACCATCTGGATTGGGTTCAGGTCTGGTGACTGTGGAGGCCAGGTCATCTGGTGTAGCACCCCATCACCATCACACCTCCTCCATGCTTCACGGTGGGAACCAGGCATGTAGAGTCCATCATTCACCTTTTCTGCGTCGCACAAAGATACGGTGGTTGGAACCAAATTTGGACTCATCAGACCAAAGCACAGATTTCCACTGGTCTAATGTCCATTCCTTGTGTTCTTTAGCCCAAACAAGTCTTTTCTGCTTGTTGCCTGTCCTTAGCGGTTTCCTAGCAGCTATTTTACCATGAAGGCCTGCTGCACATAGTCTCCTCTAAACAGTTGTTGTAGAGATGTGTCTGCTGCCAGACCTCTGTGTGGCATTGACCTGGTCTCTAATCTGAGCTGCTGTTAACCTGCGATTTCTGAGGCAGGTGTCTCGGATGAACTTATCCTCCGCAGCAGAGGTGACTCTTGGTCTTCCTTTCCTGGGGCGATCCTCATGTCAGCCAGTTTCTTTGTAGCGCTTGATGGTTTTTGCAACTGCACTTGGGGACACTTTTAAAGTTTTTCTAATTTTTCGGACTGACTGACCTTCATTTCTTAAGGTAATGATGGCCACTCGTTTTTCTTAGCTGCTTATTTCTTGCCATAATACAAATTCTAACAGTCTATTCAGTAGGACGATCAGCTGTGTATCCACCAGACGTCTGCACAACACAACTGATGGTCCCAACCCCATTTATAAGGCAAGAAATCCCACTTATTAAACCTGACCGGGCACACCTGTGAAGTGAAGACCATTTCCGGTGACTACCTCTTGAAGCTCATCAAGAGAATGCCAAGAGTGTGCAAAGCCGTAATCACAGCAGAAGGTGGCTACTTTGAAGAACCTAGAATATAAGACATATTTTCAGTTGTTTCACACTTTTTTGTTAAGTGTATAATTCCACATGTGATAATTCATAGTTTTGATGCCTTCAGTGTGAATCTACAATTTTCATAGTCATGAAAATACAGAAAACTCTTTGAATGAGAAGGTGTGTCCAAACTATTGGTCTGTACTGTATATAATGTATATACTATTATTATCTAGTGAGTCTTATGACGATTACATATAAAAATTAAATTTTGCTCTTTTATCTCGATCCACAATCCCTTGTCTGTGTGCTCATCTAATATTATATATTGGTTTCTGGCCCTGATATAATCCTGATCATGGACCGGGCTTATATCTAAGGAGGAACTAGTTTTTTATTCTTGTGTTATTGGGGAACGTTGAACAGTGATGGACTGGAGGTTTACATACACAGCACCCCACTGTATACACCTCAAGAATTGGTCAATAGCAGGGCAGCAGCTGCCTCTTCCTTGCACTTGGTCAATTCCCTGACTGACCTGATGATAAGGGGGCGCCAGTGAGCTGTTGTTTTTGAGTTTTTCCTTACAGTGTCTATCATTGCTCAGTGATCAGAGCAGAATCTGCTCAGGATTTATAATCTTACACTCTGCTGCTGAGAAAGCCGAGTGGATGGATACCCGCGGGCTCCGATCCAGACGGAGCTTTGCCTTCAGTTCCAGTGTCAGGAATGTAATTAATGGTCGCACGCCTTCATTAATTCAGATCGTTCGGAATCTGCTGATGTTTCTCGTTACTTTCCCTCTGAACGGATTTTATTTCTCAGGGTTTTAATACAGTTCTGTCTTCTGATAGTAAAAATCCTGTAACCTCTCCAGTGATCGGCTTCATGTTCCACCTCTGACCAAAGAGCAAATCTCCATCACTGTCCTGAGAAAGTGAAGCTGCCATATGTGTGCGAATATAGAAAGTCACAAACAAGGGAAGAGTACCAGAAATACATCATACCCCAGAGTGAAAATCACAATTCTGTAGGTTGTTACTGGAAACAGTCTGCAAGATACTTATTAGATACTTCCAACCGCCAAGCAACAATCATATAATGCAGAGGGCCGGAGCTGTATGTACTCAGTGACTGCACCAGCAGAATAGTGAGTGCAGCTCTGGAGATAATACAGGAGGTAACTCAGGATCAGCAATGTAATGTATGTACACAGTGACTGCACCAGCAGAATAGTGAGTGCACTCTGGAGTATAATACAGGAGGTAACTCAGGATCAGTAATGTAATGTATATAAACAGTGACTGCACCAGCAGAATAGTGAGTGCAGCTCTGGAGGATAATACAGGAGGTAACTCAGGATCAGCAATGTAATGTATGTACACAGTGACTGCACCAGCAGAATAGTGAGTGCAGCTCTGGAGGATAATACAGGAGGTAACTCAGGATCAGCAATGTAATGTATGTACACAGTGACTGCACCAGCAGAATAGTGAGTGCAGCTCTGAGATAAACGGGATCAGGATCAAAATGTAATTATGTACACAGTGACTGACAGCAATATGAGTGCAGCTGATATAAACAGGTAATGAGTCATAATGTAATGTATGTACACAGTGACTGCACCAGCAGAATAGTGAGTGCAGCTCTGGAGTATAATACAGGAGGTAACAGGATCAGTAATGTAATGTATGTACACAGTGACTGCACCAGCAGAATAGTGAGTGCAGCTCTGGGGCATAATACAGGAGGTAACTCAGGATCAGTAATGTAATGTATGTACACAGTGACTGCACCAGCAGAATAGTGAGTGCAGCTCTGGAGTATAATACAGGAGGTAACTCAGGATCAGTAATGTAATGTATGTACACAGTGACTGCACCAGCAGAATAGTGAGTGCAGCTCTGGAGATAATACAGGAGGTAACTCAGGATCAGTAATGTAATGTATGTACACAGTGACTGCACCAGCAGAATAGTGAGTGCAGCTCTGGAGTATAATACAGGAGGTAACTCAGGATCAGTAATGTAATGTATGTACACAGTGACTGCACCAGCAGAATAGTGAGTGCACTCTGGAGTATAATACAGGAGGTAACTCAGGATCAGTAATGTAATGTATGTACACAGTGACTGCACCAGTAGAATAGTGAGTGCAGCTCTGGAGTATAACACAGCAGGTAACTCAGGATCAGTAATGTAATGTATGTACACAGTGACTGCACCAGCAGAATAGTGAGTACACTCTGGAGTATAATACAGGAGGTAACTCAGGATCAGTAATGTAATGTATGTACACAGTGACTGCACCAGCAGAATAGTGAGTGCAGCTCTGGAGTATAATACAGGAGGTAACTCAGGATCAGTAATGTAATTTATGTACACAGTGACGCACCGCAATAGTGAGTGCAGCTAGGTAAACGGGAGTAATCAGATAGTAGTTGTATACTGACTGCACACAATAGTGAGTGCAGTCTGGAGTATAATACAGGAGGTAACTCAGGATCAGTAATGTAATGTATGTACACAGTGACCGCACCAGCAGAATAGTGAGTGCAGCTCTGGAGTATAATACAGGAGGTAACTCAGGATCAGTAATGTAATGTATGTACACAGTGACTGCACCAGCAGAATAGTGAGTGCAGCTCTGGAGTATAATACAGGAGGTAACTCAGGATCAGTGATGTAATGTATGTACACAGTGACTGCACCAGCAGAATAGTGAGTGCAGCTCTGGAGTATAATACAGGAGGTAACTCAGGATCAGTAATGTAATGTATGTACACAGTGACTGCACCAGCAGAATAGTGAGTGCAGCTCTTGAGTATAATACAGGAGGTAACTCAGGATCAGTAATGTAATGTATGTACACAGTGACTGCACCAGCAGAATAGTGAGTGCAGCTCTTGAGTATAATACAGGAGGTAACTCAGGATCAGTAATGTAATGTATGTACACAGTGACTGCACCAGCAGAATAGTGAGTGCAGTGTAATGAGGTGTACAATTCAGATTGTATTATTGAAATTGAAATGAGCTGTGCACAGTCCGCCACTGCCCCCTTGTGGACAATTGCTGAAATGACTGCAGAGAGAAAAAAAAAAACAGCATTGATTGCTGCTCCCCTCCCCCAACAGCCATGTGCTGAGGAGAGAGGGCGGGAGATCAGTACAGACACAGAGTTGAACAAGAGAACATCTGCTTGTGGATGTCTGTTGAAAGAGGGCTACTTTGCAACACCTTGCCGGAAAAATCACCCCGCAGAAGCCCCTGTGACTGATCCTGGGCCACTGGACTTTGGTGCTGTGACTTTGGCCGCTCTGCAAAACCTTGCCCGCTGTGCACCCAGAGTGCTTGTGCAGGGGCCGTGACCGACATAAGGGAGCCATTTGTGCTGGTGTGATCTCCCTTCTCCTGATCTGTGTGCCCTGAGACTGGGAGAGACAGACTGTTACCTGCAGAAGGAGACCAAAGAAGAAATGAGGAAATCCCCAGGCCTGCTACGTGGGAGCGACATCTTCTTCTGTGATAAGACTGGTACGTGATTTTAGGGAAAGTTAGGGAAAGATACCTTCATTGTTGTGTTTTCTTTTCTTGCCGCGTACCCGGAAGAAGTGAAGATCAGAGACTCTAATATATACACAAGTGCGCATATAGTTCGGTTGACTGTGAGATAAATATGTTTTACAGTAAAGAAATGTTATTATCGGTTAAACCTGAGTATGGGGATTCTGTTGAGAAAGATCATACACACACACCCGCGGCCTTACCATCGGTCGCTACATCTGGCGTAGTCGGCAGGATGTGTGATCAACAGAATCTCCTCCCGGTAGTAACTTATAACCAGACTTATACTACGGCCTGCAGGTCCATATCCGGTGCCAGCAGTCCGAGCAGTGACACGGAAAAATTGAAGCAGATAGTAGCAGAGTTGCAGAAACAGATACTACAGCTGCAGCTCATGCTAGACCAACAGGCGGACAGGCAAGCGAGACAGCAACCCAGTCGGCCTATGGGAAGGTGCTGGACATGCGGCGACCCCCGCCATAGGGCAAACCGTTGTCCGCATCCTCCACCCGTGGTCCGATATACCAGAACCAGCAAGTCATGTCCCACAACAGCAGCCACCTTTAAACTAGACGCCCCAGCCAAAGCGGTTCGCTCGGCAGGGGAGATCAGGGAAAAGGGTGTGAAGAGACAGAGCCAGACCGATAAGCAAGTGCTGGCCACTCGGGTCCAGGGGACGGTGAAGTGGTTTAATGTCCGCGATGGGTATGGCTTCATCAACAGGAATGACACAAAGGATGACGTGTTTGTACATCAGACTGCCATAAAGTGTAACAATCCTCGTAAGTGCCTCCGCAGCGTTGGTGATGGGGAGGTGGTACAGTTTGATGTTGTGAAGGGAGAGAAGGGTACAGAGGCCGCCGACGTCACCGGTCCCGGGGGTGTTCCCGTTAAAGGAAGCAGATTTGCCCCCAACCGGCGCCGCTACCGCCGGCGATCCTACTCTCCCCGGGTAGAAAATGTGACTGAGTTTATTGGAGATATTGTGAGCCCTGAACAAGGGAGCGAAGGTGAACGGGGGGATGACGGTTTCCCCCGACAGAGGTCCCTACTCCGCCGGAGATCAATCCCTGTGATATCAACGGCCATCACTGCCTTGGAGCCGATGGTTGTTGACAGGGACTGTCAACCTTTAAGTGGGGGGGTATGTAATGAGGTGTACAATTCAGATTGTATTATTGAAATTGAAATGAGCTGTGCACAGTCCGCCACTGCCCCTTGTGGACAATTGCTGAAATGACTGCAGAGAGAAAAAAAAAAACAGCATTGATTGCTGCTCCCCACCCCCAACAGCCATGTGCTGAGGAGAGAGGGCGGGAGATCAGTACAGACACAGAGTTGAACAAGAGAACATCTACCTGTGGATGTCTGTTGAAAGAGGGCTACTTTGCAACACCTTGCCGGAAAAATCACCCCGCAGAAGCCCCTGTGACTGATCCTGGGCCACTGGACTTTGGTGCTGTGACTTTGGCCGCTCTGCAAAACCTTGCCCGCCGTGCACCCAGAGTGCTTGTGCAGGGGCCGTGACCTACATAAGGGAGCCATTTGTGCTGCTGTGATCTCCCTTCTCCTGATCTGTGTGCCTGAGACTGGGAGAGACAGACTGTTACCTGCAGAAGGAGACCAAAGAAGACTGAGGAGACCCCCAGGCCTGCTACGTGGGAGCGACATCTTCTTCTGTGATAAGACTGGTACGTGATTTTAGGGAAAGTTAGGGAAAGATACCGTCATTGTTGTGTTTTCTTTTCTTGCCGCGTACCCGGAAGAAGTGAAGATTCAGAGACTCTAATATATACACAAGTGCGCATATAGTTCGGTTGACTGTGAGATAAATATGTTTTACAGTAAAGAAATGTTATTATCGGTTAAACCTGAGTATGGGGATTCTGTTGAGAAAGATCATACACACACACCCGCGGCCTTACCACCGGTCGCTACAGCAGCTCTGGAGTATAATACAGGAGGTAACTCAGGATCAGTAATGTAATGTATGTACACAGTGACTGCACCAGCAGAATAGTGAGTGCAGCTCTGGAGTATAATACAGGAGGTAACTCAGGATCAGTAATGTAATGTATGTACACAGTGACTGCACCAGCAGAATAGTGAGTGCAGCTCTGGAGTATAATACAGGAGGTAACTCAGGATCAGTAATGTAATGTATGTACACAGTGACTGCACCAGCAGAATAGTGAGTGCAGCTCTGGAGTATAATACAGGAGGTAACTCAGGATCAGTAATGTAATGTATATACACAGTGACTGCACCAGCAGAATAGTGAGTGCAGCTCTGGAGTATAATACAGGAGGTAACTCAGGATCAGTAATGTAATGTATGTACACAGTGACTGCACCAGCAGAATAGTGAGTGCAGCTCTGGAGTATAATACAGGAGGTAACTCAGGATCAGTAATGTAATTTATGTACACAGTGACTGCACCAGCAGAATAGTGAGTGCAGCTCTGGAGTATAATACAGGAGGTAACTCAGGATCAGTAATGTAATTTATGTACACAGTGACTGCACCAGCAGAATAGTGAGTGCAGCTCTGGAGTAAAACACAATGTATTTTCCCTGTGATTGTTGTAGTCATGGCCAAGAGATTTGAGACTGACAAAAAAAATGTGTATTTCACAATGTGCGCTGCTTCAGGTTTTATATTGATGTACGAGCCCTTCGTGTGATATAGGGTCTATGCTGAGGGGCGAGATTGGAAAGAGCAGGCGCAGATCTAAGTCCAGGAGTTGTCAGGTTCTGTCTAGAGCATCCTGCAAAACACCGGACATAACCTAACAGTGAAAGATCGTGGTGTGAATCCGGCCTAAGAAATACTTAGCCTGGATATAATCAATCCACCGGGCGGATCCCACTTATTAAGAGAAGGGATTCACCCTCGAGACTAAAATTTATATACAGAAAACTAACAAAGTTTACTGCTACTACCTGAGGAAGGCTATCAGTGTAAAATAATAGCCGAAACACGTTGTATGTGCCTTTTATTCCTTTGACTTAATAAAACTTCAGAAGTGGATATTACTATTGGTATACCGGATCATTCCTGGAAGTGCCTTGGTTACTTTGGATAATTCATTCGAACCCTCATGTTTTATATTGGCAATTTTCATTAACTCCTGATTGGTATTAAAAGTGATCAAATCTTCAAAGAATATTTTCTCTGTATTGCCTGAGCACTGCAAGGAATGAGATACCTGGCCAACATCATGTCGTCAGGCTGTGATTTATACTTCCCACAATTTGTGTAACATGAATCTCCTGAAATCATTAACTTACGGTATTCTGTGAACAGTAGAAACATACCCACCCAGGTATCATTACTTTACATCATAAGGGCTTTACAAGCAAGGACATCGCTGCTTGTAAGATTGTTCCTAAATCAACAATTTATTAGATCATTAGGAATTTCAAAGAGAGAGCTACAATTGTTGTAAAGAACTGTTTAGGGCACTCAAGAAAATCCAGGCAGGTCCGAGATACTGCTGTGACAAAGTTTAAAACCGGATTTGGATACAAAAAGATTTCCCAAGTTTTAAACATCTTAAGGAGCGCTGTGCAAGCGATCATATTGTAATGGAAGGAGGATCGACCACTGCAAATCTACCAAGTCCCGGCCGTCCCTCTACACTTTCATCTCGGACAAGAAGACTGATCAGAGATGAGGCCAAAAGGCCCATGATCCCTCTGGATGAACTGCAGAGATCTACAGCTGAGGGGGAGAGTCTGTCCATAGGACAACAATCTGTCATACACTGCACAAATGTGGCCTTTATGGAAGAGCGGCAAGAAGAAGCCATTTCTCACAGATATCCAGAAAAAGCCTGGTTTGAAGTTTGCCACAAGCCGCCTGGGAGACACCAAACATGTGGGATAAGGGGCTCTGGTCAGAGGAAACCAAAAGAGAACTTTTTGGCCACAATGCAAAGCGATATGTTTGGTGTAAAAGCAACAAAGCTCATCACCCTCAAAACAACATCCCCACTGTCACACATGGTGGAGGCCTCAGAACACCATCCCCACTGTCACAAATGGTGGTGGCAGCATCATGGTTTGGGCTTTTCTTCAGCAGGGACAGGGAAGATGGTTTAACATTGACGGGAAGATGGACGGAGCCAAATACAGGACCATTCTGGAAGAAAACCTGCTGGAGTCTGCAAAAGACCTGAGACTGGGAATGCAAAAAGTGATCTGTTGGAGCGCTAAGGAAGGAGCAGATGGAGAAGATTTAAAACATCCAAACCTTTATTGGTTTATTGATATCACCTGGGGAAGACAGCTACCAATTTGTCGAAACGCGTCGTGGCATATAAGGGAACCTTAATAAAGGTTTGGATGTTTTAAATCTTCCCCATCTGCTCTTTCCCTAGCGCTCCAACAGACCACTTTTTGTATTCCTTGTATGTGATTCCCCTTGTGGGAAGTTGCCAGGAGTTGCTGTGGGAATAGTAGCAGGATTAACACTGGAATTGCTTACCGAGTGCAAAAGGACCTGTGGTTGCCGGGTGACTGGGAATAACAGCTAAAGGACCTGCAGTGACAAAGTTTCGGTTTCGCGGGTCACGTGACGGTCGTTTCCGTAAAGACCGCCGGAGCGGCGGTGAGTGACAGACGGGTGCCTGGAGGATCTAAAAGTTAACTGGTGTTGTGCGCAGGCGCACAACACTATAAGGTGAGCGGCCAAAATGACTCACCGTTGCCGGATGCTCACGTCTCAGGCGATGATTCCCTTGTCACGAGGCTGTGGGGCCCGGTGGTCAGATAAAAAGGGGATTTAAAGGGTAGGGATGATTCTTGTTTGTCGTGACACCACCTGTGGGAGTCCGGTGAATGCACCGGCGATGCTTGGGCCTCCGGGGGATGTGCGGCAGCTTGATGGCATGCTCCCCTCAGGTTGAGCAGGAGTCCCCGGGGCCAGGAGCTGTACGGGATGGAATACGGCAGCTCGGGTAGTTGCTGGGCAGAGTTAACAACAGTTCTGAAGAAAGGCACGGACACCAGATTCCTCTGTAACGGGTCTTTACTGTAACGGTTGGTGTGGTACACAGTGTACAGTCTTAGGTAACGGACAGGGTGGTCCCAGCGGTGACTGGTCTTAGTCCAGAGCTCCACGGTGTCCCTCCTTTATCTATCCTTCTATTCTGGTTGCCGTTGTCGCCTTAGTGCGCCAGTTCGAGGTACAGGGAAGACTTCTTTAGGATTCCCTACCGGAGTGCCCCCCGGCTGTACAGGGGCCTGTTTCCCTATGGTGGGTATCTCGCTGGCAAGACGGCTAAGTTGCGGCTGTAGTGAGGTGCTCCTAAGAAGCTGTTCCTTCACTCCGGTTTCTGCAGAACAGTGATAGGCATCTGTTCGCCTCGGACCCGGGGTCCGGTGAGGTTGGGCCCAGGCAGGTTTTAGCCCGCTCTGTAGTTGCCCGTATTCCGGTCTGGGTCACTGCTTAATGGTGCCCTGCCGGTAAGTTACTTGTTTAGGGCTGCACGGCACTGTGCAGGTCCCTGCTCCTTCTTCTGCTTCCTTCCACTTCTCCTACGTTTCTAACTTTTCCCCCACACACTACTCTTCTCACTCCTCCCACCAGGACCTGATTGGCCCTCTACTCTAGTGTGTTGTGTGGTGTATGAAGCTCTGGGTTTAACCATGTCATCACGGAGACGGAAGATATTACATCTTCAGTGAAGGATGCAATACCTTCCTGTGACGCACTCATTGCGGGGCGCCACAAAAACACCCACTAAAGAGCCCTTATTTCACCTCAAAAGGTGCTCCTCATTGCGCCCCTTTCTTTTCTTTGCAAAGACCTGAGACTGGGACGGAGATTTATCTTCCAACAAGACAATGATCCCAAACATAAAGCAAAATCTACAATGGAAAGGGTCAAAAATAACCGTCTCCAGGTGTTAGAATGGCCGAGTCACATCCAGACCTGAATCCAATGGAGAATCTGTGGAAAGAGCTGAAAACTGCTGATCACAAACGCCTCAATCCAACCTCACTGAGCTCCAGCTGTTCTGCAAGGAAGAATGAGACAAACCCCAAGAGACTGCAGCTGTAATCACAGCACAAGGGGGCGCTACAGAGGATTAACTCAAGAGTCCGAGTAATATTGCACGCCCCACTTTACCGTTTTTTATTTGTTAAAGAAGTTTAAAATATCCAATAAATTTGGTTCCACTTCACGATTGTGTCCCACTTGTTGATTCTTAACAAAAAAAATAGAATTTATGTCTTTATGTTTGAAGCCTGAAATGTGGCAAAAGATGGCCAAAAACTTTCACAAGGCACTGTATGTAGTCATCACTACTTTACATCATAAGGGCTTTACAAGCAAGGACATTGCTGCTTGTAAAATTGTTTCTAAGTCAACAATTTATTAGTTCATTAAGAATTGTAAAGCGAGAGCTATAATTGCTGTAAAGAACTGTCCAGGACACTGAAGAAAATCCAGCAAGTCCCAGGACAGAATTCAGCTATGCGATCAGTTCAACACCAGTGCAGAGCTTGCCCTGGAATGGCAGCAGGCAGGCGTCGGTGCATCTACACACACTGGGGTAAAGACTTTTGAATACTTGTGTGGGGGGTTTCTCATCTATAGAGGGGGCTCACTCATAAGAACACAGCCATGAGTCAAGAATAGGATCTAAACCTCCTCCAAGAACAACTTCTCCCATTATCCAGGACAATGTAGTGATGATGGAGATCAGCTCACAGGAAGAAAATTAGATACACTGAAGCAACACAATGTGAAAACCAAAATTTGTGTCAGTCTCAAAAAGGTTCGGCCATAACTGACCGTGTATAGGGATGTGGTGGAGGATCATCTCCGTCATCGGGGCGGACATTGCAGTGTGACTTGCTTGCAGTTGTTGCCCGGCGGCTGTAACCTCTTGCTCAGCAGTAAACACACAGATCATCCCGGGTGCTGTGACTGCTGAACAGCCTCATATAATACGGCCTCTGCCTTCCCGGCCATAACAGTCCATGTAATCAGCACCAATCGGATTAAGGGCTAAAGCTTTTGTCACTTGAAGTTCAGATCAAGTCCAGCGTAGGGTAAAGAACCCTCCAACGACTTCACTGTATGAGGACAGGACGTGACTCCGGAGGACGACTGTCACATCAATGCGATGTCAAGGTTACTCCATCCATAGCCAATACTGGAGGCAAAAATATATATGAATGTATTCCAGGAGGACAGAGATACCCCAGAGAAAGACACAGAATACCGTACTGATAGATTACTGTATGTACTGCACCGCAAACTACATCATCCCGAGCTGCTAGAATGAAATGCAACAACTGCAGTATAGACTGACACTTACTGCCTATTACTGGAATACTGCCCCCTATGTACAAGAATATAACTACTATAATACTGGCCCTATGTACAAGAATATAACTACTATAATACTGCTCCTATATACAAGAATATAACTACTATAATACTGCTCCTATGTACAAGAATATAACTACTATAATACTGCCCCTATGTACAAGAATATAACTACTATAATACTGCCCCTATGTACAGGGAAAATAACTACTATAATACTGCCCCTATATACAAGAATATAACTACTATAATACTGCCCCTATGTACAAGAATATAACTACTATAATACTGCTCCTATATACAAGAATATAACTACTATAATACTGCCCATATATACAGGAAAATAACTACTATAATACTGCTCCTATATACAAGAATATAACTACTATAATACTGCCCCTATGTACAGGAATATAACTACTATAATACTGCTCCTATGTACAAGAATAAACTACTATAATACTGCCCCTATGTACAAGAATATAACTACTATAATACTGCTCCTATATACAAGAATATAACTACTATAATACTGCCCATATATACAGGAATATAACTACTATAATACTGCTCCTATATACAAGAATATAACTACTATAATACTGCTCCTATGTACAAGAATATAACTACTATAATACTGCCCCCTATGTACAAGAATATAACTACTATAATACTGTTCCTATGTACAAGAATATAACTACTATAATACTGCTCCTATATACAAGAATATATCTACTATAATACTGCCCCTACGTACAAGAATATAACTACTATAATACTTCTCCTATATACAAGAATATAACTACTATAATACTGCCCTATGTACAAGAATATAACTACTATAATACTGCCCCTATGTATTAGGATATAACTACTATAATACTGCTCCTATGTACAAGAATATAACTACTATAATACTGCTCCTATGAAGATTCACAAAGAATATAACTACTATAATACTGCCCCTATGTACAAGAATATAACTACTATAATACTGCCCCTATGTACAAGAATATAACTACTATAATACTGCCCTATGTACAAGAATATAACTACTATAATACTGCCCCTATGTACAAGAATATAACTACTATAATACTGCTCCTATGTACAAGAATATAACTACTATAATACTGCTCCTATGTACAAGAATAAACTACTATAATACTGCCTATTACAAGAATATAACTACTATAATACTGCCCTATGTATACAAGAATATAACTACTATAATACTGCCCTATGTACAAGAATATAACTACTATAATACTGCTCCTATGTACAAGAATATAACTACTATAATACTGCTCCTATATACAAGAATATAACTACTATAATACTGCTCCTATGTACAAGAATATAACTACTATAATACTGCTCCTATATACAAGAATATAACTACTATAATACTGCTCCTATATACAAGAATATAACTACTATAATACTGCTCCTATATACAAGAATATAACTACTATAATACTGCTCCTATATACAAGAATATAACTACTATAATACTGCTCCTATATACAAGAATATAACACTATATATACTGCTCCTATATACAAGAATATAACTACTATAATACTGCTCCTATATACAAGAATATAACTACTATAATACTGCTCCTATATACAAGAATATAACTACTATAATACTGCTCCTATGTACAAGAATATAACTACTATTAATACTGCTCCCTATATACAAGAATATAACTACTATAATACTGCTCCTATATACAAGAATATAACTACTATAATACTGCTCCCTATATACAAGAATATAACTACTATAATACTGCTCTATGTACAAGAATATAACTACTATAATACTGCTCCTATATACAAGAATATAACTACTATAATACTGCCCCTATGTACAAGAATATAACTACTATAATACTGCTCCCTATATACAAGAATATAACTACTATAATACTGCTCCTATTACAAGAATATAACTACTATAATACTGCCCCATGTACAAGAATATAACTACTATAATACTGCCCCTATGTACAAGAATATAACTACTATAATATTACCCTATATACAAGAATATAACTACTATAATACTGCTCCTATATACAAGAATATAACCACTACAATACTTCTGTTCTGTGCATACTGTTGTATTACACTTCTTGTCTAGACATGATTCTTTCCCCCCTCTCGTGTTGCTATATACGTTGTGCCGCCGTCCCTCCCTTTGGGCTCTGTGCTGTCGGATGTGGCCATGTCTCCTGTATAATGATAATCCGCTGTAACATTTAGGCCAGTTGATCCCTATGGCACAATCAGATGACAAGTGGTATCAATGTAACAGGGTGACCTCCCCATGGCGGCACCACCAGGTCAGAGTGTCCATCACACGGCTCACCCCAGGGGAGGGGGGCAGTAATGAGCAGATATGGCGGTATTACGTGCTATGATAAAACATCTGCTTGTCGCTCTCGCTGCCGGGGCTCATGTGACTTTGTATGTAAGTTACACCGATACGGGGGAGGAATTCACAGGTTCGGCTGAAATTGATCATTTGAGGGACAGTCGAGGTCATTTTTATTAGTAAATCTGCCCCATAGTGCACATGACGCCCCGAGTGTGCTGTACTCTGATCCTGTTGGCTGGTCCTGGGAAATCAGGGTCATAATCATCATCCTGGCCCTGGTGATCCAGTGTCATAATCATCATAAACATGTGTGTATTGTCTGGGGATCCAGTTGTCTTGTTAATCAACAAATCAAGTATATTTATAACACAGTCCCTGGTGATCTAGTGGTGTATTTATACCAATCCTTGGTGATCTAGTGATGTAATTATACCCGTCCCTGGTGATCTAGTGGTTTATTTATACCAGTGCCTGGGGATCTAGTGGTGTATTTGTGCCAGTCCCTAGTGATCTAGTTTTGTATTTACACTAGTCTTTAGTGATCTACTGGAAAATGTATAACACAGTCCCTGGTGATCTAGTGGTGTATTTATACCAGTCCTGGTGATCTAGTGATGTAATTATACCAGTCCCTGGTGATCTGGTGGTTTATGTATACCAGTCCCTGGTGATCTGGTGGTGTATGTATACCAGTGCCTGGGGATCTAGTGGTGTATTTGTGCCAGTCCCTAGTGATTTAGTTTTGTATTTACACTAGTCTTTAGTGATCTACTGGAAAATGTATAACACAGTCCCTGGTGATCTAGTGGTGTATTTATACCAGACCTGGTGATCTGGTGGTGTATTTATACCAGTCCTGGTGATCTAGTGATGTATTTATACCAGTGCCTTGGGATCTAGTGGTGTATTTATACCAATCCTTGGTGATCTGCTGATGTAATTATACCAGTCCCTGGTGATCTAGTGGTGTATTTATACCAGTGCCTGGGAATCTACTGGTGTATTTGTGCCAGTCCCTAGTCATCTAGTTTTGTATTTACACTAGTCTTTAGTGATCTACTGGAAAATGTATAACACAATCCCTGGTGATCTAGTGGTATATTTATACCAGTCCTGGGGATCTAGTGATATATTTATACCAGTCCCTGGTGATCTAGTGGTGTATTTATGCCAGTCCCTGGTGATTTAGTAATGTATTTATGCCAGTCCCTGGTGATCTAGTGGTGTATTTATACCAGTTCCTGGTGATCTAGGGGTATATTTATACCAGTCCTGGGGATCTAGTGATATATTTATACCAGTCCCTGGTGATCTAGTGGTGTATTTATGCCAGTCCCTGGTGATTTAGTGATGTATTTATAACACAGTCCCTGGTGATCTAGTGATGCATTTAGAACAGTCTCTGGTGATCTAGTGATGTATTTATACCATTCCCTTGTGATCTAGTGGTTTATTTATAACAGTCCTGGGGATCTAGTGGTATATTTATACCAGTCCTGATTATCTAGTGGGACATTTATATCAGTCCTAGTGATCTAGTGGTGTATTTATACCAGTCCTGGTGATCTAGTGGTGCATGTATACCAATCCTTGGGATCTAGTGATGTATTTATACCATTCCCTTGTGATCTAGTGGTTTATTTATAACAGTCCTGGGGATCTAGTGGTATATTTATACCAGTCCTGATTATCTAGTGGGACATTTATATCAGTCCTAGTGATCTAGTGGTGTATTTATACCAGTCCTGGTGACCTAGTGGTATATTTATACCTGCCCTGGTGACCTAGTGGTGTATTTAGACCAGTCACCGGTGATCTATTGGTGTATTTAAACACATCCTTGGTTATCTAGTGGTGTATTTATAACCAGTCCCTGGTGATCGGGTGGTATCTTTATACCAGTCCTTGTGATTTAGTGTTGTATTTTTACAAGTCCCTGGAGAGCTAGCAATGCATTTATTCAGTCCTGGTGATCTGGTGATGTATTTAATCAGTCCTGGTGATCTGGTGGTGTATTTAAACCAGTCCTTGGTGATATAGAGGTGTATTTATATCAGTGCTAGTGATCTACTGGTGTATTTATACATGTTCCTGGTGATCTAGTGGTGTATTTATACATGTTCCTGGTGATCTAGTGGTGTATTTATTATACAGGCTCCAGTTGTGTATTTCTAATTCAATGGTAAATCTAATCTACATCCATTGCCAGTGAAGTCCCTGGTGGTCCAAGGGAATATTTTTCAGCCCAAACCCTGGTCTTGCAGTGATATTCCCTAATGTCACATCATTGGTCCTGGCAGTCCAGTGGTATTCTTCATATTCGGTGTGTGATGATCCAGGCAGTTGTCTCTTGTGCTATTGTCTTCTGTTATCAGCCTGTCACCTTTAACTGTTGGATTCTGGGGATAGTTCGCTCTTTTCTCCCATCCTGCTCCGTCTTTGGACGATGGTGGCCATCACCTGTGCGCAGATGGAGACCCCCCCTGGCGTCCTGCCCCCGACGCTGGCCCTGCTGGGCTTGTGGGTCATTGTGTTGAGCATAATCACTTTTCAAGAGAAGCTTAGTGCTGGGCGGTCTTATTTAAGTGTGCGGGGGTCACGCTGGGGCAGAGCGAGATAATCCGCCATACACCGATGTAATAACGGCTCAGGGGGAGCCGGTATAGGGGCCGCAACATCCCTGACACCTGGGAAATGAAAGCTCAGCAATGATTGGTTACTGTGGAAAAATGAAAGCTGAGCTCTGATTGTTTGCTATCGTCTGTTTAGGGCACTCCAAGTCCCAGGAAGGACAGAATTCAGCTATGCGATCAGTTCAACACCTATGCAGAGCTTGCCCTGGAATGGCAGCAGGCAGGTGTCAATGCATCTGAGACGAGGACATGAAGACTCTCTGGGTGTAGAGAAAGGCAGCAAAGAAGCCAGACAGGTTTAATTGCCTGAAATCACCCCTGCAAATTCTGTCAGATAATCAGTGGTGTAACTAGGTATCATGGCGCCCGGGGCAAGGACCCATGTCGGCGCCCCCCCACCCCAGAGTAGGTGAGGACTGGGGGTGGGGGAGGGTGCTGTCAGCCTTGTAGCCCTGGGTGAGGAGCGGGGGGGGGGAAGGAGGGTGCTGTCAGCCTTGTAGCCCTGGGTGAGGATCGGGGGGGGGGCCTCCACATAGTATATTGCGCCCCCATAGTCCTCCATATATATTCCCATAGTCATCTGTATACTATAATGCACCCCCATATACATTCCTATAATCATCTGTGTAGTATAACGCACCCCCATATACAGTCCCATAGTCATCTGTATACTATAATGCACCCCCATATACATTCCTATAATCATCTGTGTAGTATAACGCGGCCCCATCGTCCTTTGTATATTATCATGCTGTTCCCCATAGCCTCCCATCTCTGTACTCATTTACTTGATTTACAAGTAAAAAAAAAAAGGTAAATACTCACCTTGGTCCTCACTGGCTGCTCCGGTCTCCTCTCCCCAGCGTCTCTCCCGGCTGCTACACTGCAGTGTTCAGCACGACGGTGCACAGGGATGACGTCATCTGTCGCCATGCCGCACTTACAGAGAGGCCGAGAGACAGTGGCGGCCGGGACCGGAAATGTATAATTTAAACTATAGAGAGCAGGAGCGGCTCCCGCAGGGAGCTTGAATTCCCATCGGGCACCCCCGCGAATATCGCCCCCTGTTCAGCAGCAGGTGGCACACCACCCCTGGGTGGGCTTGGGCGCGCAAAATGCGGCCGGCGAAGAGACACCGGATGGTGCAGCAGGAGGCTCGATGGCGCCCCCTGACTGCTGCGCCCGGGGCAAATGCACCCCCAGCCCCCCCTGGATACGGCCCCGCAGATAATCCTCAGTTTCTTCCTGAAAATGATTGCAATCACAAATTCTTTGGTATTATCATCTTCATTTTATTTGTCTTCAATGAAAAAACACAAAAGAGAATGAAGCAAAAAGCAAAACATTGATCATTTCACACAAACTCCAAAAATGGGCCAGACAAAAGTATTGGCACCCTCAGCCTAATACTTGGTTGCACAACCTTTAGCCAAAATAACTGCGATCAACCGCTTCCGGTAACCATCAATGAGTTTCTTACAATGCTCTGCTGGAATTTTACACCATTCTTCTTTGGCAAACTGCTCCAGGTCCCTGATATTTGAAGGGTGCCTTCTCCAAACTGCCATTGTTAGATCTCTCCACAGGTGTTCTATGGGATTCAGGTCTGGACTCATTGCTGCCACCTTAGACGTCTCCAGTGCTTTCTCTCAAACCATTTTCTAGTGCTTTTTGAAGTGTGTTTTGGGTCATTGTCCTGCTGGAAGACCCATGACCTCTGAGGGAGACCCAGCTTTCTCACACTGGGCCCTACATTATGCTGCACAATGTGTTGGTAGTCTTCAGACTTCATAATGCCATGCACACGGTCAAGCAGTCCAGTGCCAGAGGCAGCAAAGCAACCCCAAAACATCAGGGAACCTCCGCCATGTCTGACTGTAGGGAGCGTGTTCTTTTCTTTGAATGCCTCTTTGGTTCTCCTGTAAACTCTATGTTGATGCCTTTTCCCATAAATCTCTACTTCTGTCTCATCTGACCAGAGAACATTCTTCCAAAACGTTCTAGGCCAGTGATGGCGAACCTATGGCACGCGTGCCACAGAGGGCACGCAGCGCCCTCTCTGGTGGCACGCGGCCTCGCCGCTGCACTGCCGCTTTGAACTGCCGGCGCGATCGCGCCGGCAGTTCAAAGATGTGTCAGAGCGGAGGAGACATTTCTCCTCGCTCAGACACTGTCTGCAAGCCCCGCCCGCCGGATCATGTGACTGCGGTCATGTGACGTGCTCAGCGTCACGTGACCGCAGTCAGCGCGAGAAGAACCGCAGCTATGAGAGGAGCAGCCGGCGGTGGAAACAGGAATAGTGAGGTGAGTATGTGACTTTTTTTTTTTAATTAGGAGGAAGCATTTGCTACAGTACAAGGATGGGGGCTATACCAGGATGGGGGCTATACCAGGATGGGGGCTGTACCAGGATGGGGGCTGTACCAGGATGGGGGCTGTACCAGGATGGGGCTGTACCAGGATGGGGCTGTACCAGGATGGGGGCTATACCAGGATGGGGGCTATACCAGAATGGGGGCTGTACCAGGATGGGGGCTGTACCAGGATGGGGGCTGTACCAGGATGGGGGCTGTACCAGGATGGGGGCTGTACCAGGATGGGGGCTGTACCAGGATGGGGGCTGTACCAGGATGGGGGCTGTACCAGGATGGGGGCTGTACCAGGATGGGGGCTATACCAGGATGGTGGCTGTACCAGGATGGGGGCTGTACAAGGATGGGGGCTATACCAGGATGGGGGCTATACCAGGATGGGGGCTGTACCAGGATGGGGGCTATACAAGGATGGGGGCTATACAAGGATGGGGGCTGTACCAGGATGGGGGCTGTACCAGGATGGGGCTGTACCAGGATGGGGCTGTACCAGGATGGGGGCTATACCAGGATGGGGGC
Source organism: Allobates femoralis (assembly GCA_033576535.1). Taxonomy (NCBI): domain Eukaryota; kingdom Metazoa; phylum Chordata; class Amphibia; order Anura; family Aromobatidae; genus Allobates; species Allobates femoralis. Next base: position 229,158,524 of record JARQOC010000011.1, on the reverse strand, counting down.
TATACCAGAATGGGGGCTATACCAGGATGGGGGCTGTACCAGGATGGGGGCTGTACCAGGATGGGGGCTGTACCAGGATGGGGGCTGTACCAGGATGGGGGCTGTACAAGGATGGGGGCTATACCAGGATGGGGGCTATACCAGGATGGGGGCTGTACCAGGATGGGGGCTATACAAGGATGGGGGCTATACAAGGATGGGGGCTATACCAGGATGGGGGCTATACCAGGATGGTGGCTGTACCAGGATGGGGGCTGTACAAGGATGGGGGCTATACCAGGATGGGGGCTATACCAGGATGGGGGCTGTACCAGGATGGGGGCTATACAAGGATGGGGGCTATACAAGGATGGGGGCTGTACCAGGATGGGGGCTGTACCAGGATGGGGCTGTACCAGGATGGGGCTGTACCAGGATGGGGGCTATACCAGGATGGGGGCTATACCAGAATGGGGGCTATACCAGGATGGGGGCTGTACCAGGATGGGGGCTGTACCAGGATGGGGGCTGTACCAGGATGGGGCTGTACCAGGATGGGGGCTATACCAGGATGGGGGCTGTACAAGGATGGGGGCTATACCAGGATGGGGGCTATACCAGGATGGGGGCTGTACCAGGATGGGGGCTATACAAGGATGGGGGCTATACAAGGATGGGGGCTATACCAGGATGGGGGCTATACCAGGATGGCGGCTATACCAGAATGGGGGCTATACCAGGATTGGGGCTATACAAGATGGGGCATTTGCTACAAGGATGGGGGCTACACAAGATGGGGCATTTACTACAAGAATGGGGGCTACACAAGATGGGGCATTTATTACAAGGATGGGGGCTATACAAAATGGGACATTTACTACAAGGACGGGAATTAACTATAAAGATGGGGGCTATACAAGATGGGGCATTTACTATAAGGAGGGGGCAATACAAGGGGGGGCATTTACTATAAGGATGGGGCCATTACAAGGAGGGGACATTTACTACAAGGAGGGGGCAATACAAGGAGGATACATTTACTATAAGAATGGGGGCATTACAAGGAGGGGGCATTTACTACAAGGAGGGGGCAATACAAGGAGGATACATTTACTATAAGAATGGGGGCATTACAAGGAGGGGGCATTTACTACAAGGAGGGGGCAATACAAGGAGGATACATTTACTATAAGAATGGGGGCATTACAAGGAGGGGGCATTTACTGCAAGGATGGGGGCATTATAAGGAGGGGGCATTACAAGGAGGGGGCATGATGGGGCTCTTATTACAAGTAGGCGGCATGATGGGGCATTTATTACAAGGAGGGGACATGATGGGGCATTACTACAAGGAGGAGGCATGATGCGGCATTACTACAAGGAGGAGGCATGATGGGGCATTACTACAAGGAGGAGGCATGATGGGGCATTACTACAAGGAGGAGGCATGATGGGGCATTACTACAAGGAGGAGGCATGATGGGGCATTACTACAAGGAGGAGGCATGATCGGGCATTACTACAAGGAGGAGACATGATGGGGCATTTCTGCAATGAGGGGGCATGATGGGGCACTACTGCAAGGGGACAAGGATCGGGCATTACTGTAAGGGGACAAGGATGGGGCATTACTGGAGGGGGACAAGGATCGGGCATTACTGGAAGGGGACAAGGATGATGCATTACTGAAAGGGGACAAGGATGGGGCATTTCTACAAGATGGGAGCAGAATGGGCCATTACTAAATGTGGACAAGGATGGGGCATTACTACAAGAAAGGGGGCAGAATGGAGACATTACTGCCAGGAGAGGGTCAGGATGAAGAACATATCTACAAGGAGAGGGTAAGGATGGAGAGATTACTACAGGAAGACGGTCAGGATGGAGCACATACCTAGAAGGAGAGCGTCAGGATGGAGCACGTAACTACAAGAAGACGGTCAGGATGGAGTACGTACCTACAAGGAGATGGTCAGGATAGAGCACATAGCTACAAGGAGAGGGTCAGGATGGAGCACATAGCTTCAAGGAGAGGGTCAGGATGGAGCACATAACTATAAGGAGAAGGTCACGATGGAGCACATAACTACAAGGAGAGGGTCAGGATGGAGCATATAGCTACAAGGAAAGGGTCAGGATTGGGCATATAACTACTATCTATCTATCTATCTATCTATCTATCTCTAATATTCTTCCATTTTTTTTCATACAGATCAGTCCACCTGCTGTGTCCGGAAAGGGCAGTGGGAGCAGCTCTGCTTCAATGTGCAGTACACATGAGCTGTCTGACCACTGCTGAAGAGAAGAGAACACTGCAAAGGTAAGTTTAAAATCAATTCATTGTTAAAATAATAGAACTTATCAGGGTGTCAAGACTACAAGCCCTGTACAGGGAAGAGAGTTGTCAGCTGCTGACTCTTCCCCTGTGCAGTCCTTGTGACGGCCACATTTAGGATAAATTGCCCTATCGGCACTTCACTATGAAGAATTAGGTTTTAGGTTGCAGATTGGGCACTCGGTCCCGTAAAGGTTCGCCATCACTGTTCTAGGCTTTCTCAGGTAAGTTTTTTCAAACTCCAGCCTGGCTTTTTTATGTCTCTGTGTAAGAAGTGGGGTCTTCCTGGGTCTCCTACCATACAGTCCCTTTTCATTCAGACACTGATGGATAGTACGGGTTGACACTGTTGTGCCCTCGGACTGCAGGGCAGCTTGAACTTGTTTGGATGTTAGTCGAGGTTCTTTATCCACCATCCGCACAATCTTGTGTTGAAATCTCTCGTCAATTTTTCCTTTCCGTCCACATCTAGGGAGGTTATCTACAGTGCCATGGGCTTTACACTTCTTGATGACATTGCGCACGGTAGACACAGGAACATTCAGGTCTTTGGAGATGGACTTGTAGCCTTGAGATTGCTCATGCTTCCTCACAATTTGGTTTCTCAAGTCCTCAGACAGTTCTTTGGTCTTCTTTCTTTTCTCCATGCTCAATGTGGTACACACAAGGACACAGGACAGAGGTTGAGTCAACTTTAATCCATGTCAACTGGCTGCAAGTGTGATTTAGTTATTGCCAACACCTGTTAGGTGCCACAGGTAAGTTACAGGTGCTGTTAATTACACAAATTAGAGAAGGATCACATGATTTTTCTAACAGTGCCAATACTTTTGTCCACCCCCTTTTTTATGTTTGGTGGAATTAGATCCAATTTGGCTTTAGGACAATTCTTTTTGTGTTTTTTCATTGAAGACAAATTAAATGAAGATAATAAGACCAAAGAATTTGTGATTGCAATCATTTTCAGGAAGAAACTGTGTAATATCTGACAGAATTGCAGGGGTGTCAATACTTTTGGCCACAACTGTTTATCACTATATATCACTATACTGGGTACAGTTTATTTGTAAATATCATACATATATCTTGTACATTGATGCTTCTATTCTCATTGTTATTGATGACAATAGACGAGTGCGATGGAAATGTTACTGTTTTCATTTAGTTCCCAATAATTCACACATTGGTAGATTTTATTATTTATTATGGCTGAATTATTTATGAACTCTATGGTTGTATTATTTTGGATACTTTATGGTGGTATTCTTTGAGCTAGGCAGTATTTATATATTTTATATACGGTACTTTTATTTTTAGATAATACGGTTTGGTCTCATTATTTATTTTGGATACATTGCGGTGGTTTTTGGGCACTGTATGGTGGTATTATTTTGGATACTTTGTGGTGGTATTATTTGGGCACTGTTATGGTGGTATTATTTTGGATACTTTGCGGTGGTATTTGGGCACTGTATGGTGGTATTATTTTGGATACTTTGCAGTGGTATTATTTGGGCACTGTATGGTGGTATTATTTTGGATACATTGCGGTTGTATTTGGGCGCTGTATGGTGGTATTATTTTGGATACATTGCAGTGGTATTTGGGTGCTGTATGGTGGTATTATTTTGGATACTTTGCGGTGGTATTTGGGCACTATATGGTGGTATTATTTTGGATACATTGCGGTGGTATTTGGGCGCTGTAAGGTGGTATTATTTTGGAGACTTTGCGGTGGTATTATTTGGGCACTGTATGGTGGTATTATTTGGGCACTGTATGGTGGTATTATTTTGGATACTTTGCAGTGGTATTTGGGCGCTGTATGGTGGTATTATTTTGGATACATTGCAGTGGTATTTGGGTGCTGTATGGTGGTATTATTTTGGATACTTTGCGGTGGTATTTGGGCACTATATGGTGGTATTATTTTGGATACATTGCGGTGGTATTTGGGTCCTGTATGGTGGTATTATTTTGGATACATTGCGGTGGTATTTGGGCACTGTATGGTGGTATTATTTTAGATACATTGCGGTGGTATTTGGGCACTGTATGGTGGTATTATTTTGGATACATTGCGGTGGTATTTGGGTGCTGTAAGGTGGTATTATTTTGGAGACTTTGCGGTGGTATTATTTGGGCACTGTATGGTGGTATTATTTGGGCACTGTATGGTGGTATTATTTGGGCACTGTATGGTGGTATTATTTGGGCACTGTATGGTGGTATTATTTTGGATACTTTGCAGTGGTATTATTTGGGCACTGTATGGTGGTATTATTTTGGATACTTTGTGGTGGTGTTTGGGCACTGTATGGTGGTATTATTTTGGATACATTGCGGTGGTATTTGGGCACCGTATGGTGGTATTATTTTGGATACTTTGCGGTGGTATTTGGGCGCTGTATGGTGGTATTATTTTGGATACATTGCGGTGGTATTTGGGCACCGTATGGTGGTATTATTTTGGATACTTTGCGGTGGTATTTGGGCGCTGTATGGTGGTATTATTTTGGATACTTTGTGGTATTATTTGGGCACTGTATGGTGGTATTATTTTGGATACATTGCGGTGGTATTTGGGCACCGTATGGTGGTATTATTTTGGATACTTTGCGGTGGTATTTGGGCGCTGTATGGTGGTATTATTTTGGATACTTTGTGGTATTATTTGGGCACTGTATGGTGGTATTATTTTGGATACATTGCGGTGGTATTTGGGCACCGTATGGTGGTATTATTTTGGATACATTGTGGTTGTATTTGGCCACTGTATGGTGGTATTGTTTTGGATACATTGCGGTTGTATTTGGGCACTGTATGGTGGTATTATTTAAACGCTGGTACGATTGAGGATTGTCTGTCCAGCACACTAACCAATTATAAGGAAATTGAGAAACGTGAAGCAAATTAACTGCTACTTGGGGTAAATCTCCAATCTCCCCCCAGATTCGGGCCCCTGCCCCCAGTGACAGCCTCGTGCTGCCCAGAAATGATATTTCCTTCATGGCAGTTGTCATGTAAGCTGCAACTTCAAGCTGACTTCACACAGAAAAGCCTCTGGCTGCACACTCAGCTAACTGGCATAGATTAAAGCAGACTTTGGTCTTCGGTGACCCATTTAGTGCCAAGGGGTGGTCGCTGAGGACTAGCTTTTCACGCGATGAGCCCTCCCCTGCACATATGGGGCCGGTCACCCTCACGTTCCCCATTTGCCCGCGTTCATGTCCCCGGTCACATCACGCTGCAGTCCAGGAGGATGCCGTCCGTGTCCGTCTTCTGTAAAGGAGCCATGATGATCAGCAGGTGAGACGGGCGCGGGATCCTATAGACTCGGCCGGCAGATGTTTGGGATTTATATGACAAAGCAGAGGTCACGCCGTGGCGGTCACATTGTGGCGGTCACAGCCTCCCCTATAATAAATATTATGCAATGATCTGGACTGGAAGGAGTTAAAAACTCAACATTCCGTGAGTTCCGCACCATTTTTAACTCTTTGTTTTCCAGATATTGATCACTTTGGAGGCATCGGTGTTTTTTTTTCGGACATTTTTGGAGGCTTTGATGTTGTGTATCTGTCATGTTATAATCTGGATGTGCCGCGATGTCGATGAGTCTTTGCCAAGAAGTTCATATGAAAAACCATTAAGGACTTTTATGGGACAACCTTTGGGACTTTTATATCTTAAGCAATTGGTCATGGCCATTTTCTAGAACATTACATTTGTGTTTTCAATGAGATGAATATAGGCGGGTGCAGGGGGTGCTGGGTCTTATAGCTGGAGGAAGCCTTAGGGGTCCCAAAATGAGATGATTGGTGCTGATTCATTTCTTAATATATATCGTTGGGTTGGAAACAGGACGCCTATATAGTCTCGTATGGATAAATGATGAGATCCATGATCTATGACTCCCGGCACCTCTAGGGGCACCGATCTTTATTGCCAATTCCTTCCACAAAGGACCGATTGCCTGCACAAACTTGGCTTCACCTCTAGGGGCGCCGATCTTTATTGCCAATTCCTTCCACAAAGGACCGATTGCCTGCATAACCTTGGCTTCACCTCTAGGGGCGCCGATCTTTATTGCCAATTCCTTCCACAAAGGACCGATTGCCTGCACAACCTTGGCTTCACCTCTAGGGGTGCCGATCTTTATTGCCAACTCCTTGGGCAAAAGATCAGAAGGGGATCACTTAAGATCAATGTATAAGATGTTGCCATAAAGCCTCATTTTAAGGTTTCTCCATAATATTTAGTCTTTCTCGGAACATTCATGACCTCTATTACGGTCCCAGTTGTTTGTGGACCTCTTCCGAGCACAATCCTCATTAACCGTCTTCCCATAATAGGTCCTCAATTGTAGAATGTGAGCTCTGCTGATTCCCCTATCTGTTCTGTCTTTGCAGGACGTTAATGGGTCCGTACGGAATGGACCGAACAGTTTACTGCATGGAATTCAATGACTGCCTCAATGGACTGGGTGATGTATTAACACTATAATTATTGACCCTAAATCTTTCCTCTATGGCAGTTGATTGGCTACTTTTTACAGAGAGGTGTTGACATATTTATAGGGAGTTACAGAGGTACCAATTGGGAATAGAGCTTCCAATAGTTAGATGCTCATTTGCTGGAGACTTTTAAACCCCACCCCCGAGGAGCACAGATATGACACATGAACTCCAACTTTCATGCAAATTTGCAAGAGTCCTGCCCACTTTACCACTGAGTTTAAGGGCAAAATGGGATGCTACGCCCAGAGCATTAATGTTTGAGGGGTTCCTCTGCCAAATTAGACACTAGTGTATAGGTGCATATGGGAGTGAGGGATCCTTGTATGTAAAGGGCATTTATACCCTGTGCCCCTATGCCATGTGAGAGGACTTCACATCTACAAGCCATAAACAATAGTTGGTAGCCCAGTAGGAGGTGTCAAAATACTTACAAGACAGGAGAAATGTCTGTTCATCCTGAGCCTCCTGGTTCATGAACATAATGTAGTGTGGCTCTATTGGTCTGCAAAAAGCTATGTAAACCTTCTGGGTGGATAGTGTTGGCACTGGTATAGTCGGTGATGGAGAAGATGCTCCAAGGACCCTGGCACCATAGAAATCCTAAAAGCCGCTGACGGATCACACTGCTCTTGAGTAATGGGCTTCTCCATATTACGGGCAGCATTGGGGGCGTCTAGTGTCCGTCATATAAACCAATCACCCCTCACTGTAATCAGAAAGGATTTAGTGTCTGGCAGTGCCCCTTCCCTAAGAGGATTTGTAGGATTGTTTGGGGAAATATGAGACCATTACTTCAATTGAATCAGTGATGGAAGAATGAAAATGGGATATAAAAATCTGAGAAGAGCGGCTATTATCACCAAACAGCCGAGGGGGGGGAAGGATTGACCCCTTCATTACCATACACCTGGTGAGCTATTGGTATATCCAATTCCTCTATCTATGATGATGGAGTGAAGGTGAAGGAGGTGATAGAACCATGTTCCTGAGACTAGATCCTAATACAGAAGTTTGTGTTACAGGAATTAAGGTAATCGGAGGACTGCGGGAGTTTAGTAGAGAAGAATATGGAGTTTATGTGAAAAGAATCCTTCCTGGTGGAGTTGCCTTTTCTGATGGTAGGATAAGGTTTTGACATAAAGTAAGATGAATCCTTCCCTGATCTACCATTGTCTTCAACCAAAAGATCCAACATCAGTCAATTTGTCACCTCAACTAGTCATCACCAGTCTTATACTGGTCATCACCTGTCATAAGTGTCCTATATTGGTCATTACCAGTCATTAGTATCCTATATGGCATCACATCATTGTGTCTTACTGGTCATCACCTGTCATAAGGTCCCAATTGGTATTACAGTCATAGAGTGCTATACTGGTCATCACTAGTCTTTATTGTCCTATACTGGTCATCACTAGTCTTTATTGTCTATATGTCATCAATAGTATATTGCCTATATGGTCATCACCAGTCATTAGTGTCCTCTACTGGTCATTACCAGTCAAAACTGCGCTATACTGTTCATCACCTGTCATTAGTATCCTATACTGGTTATCAATAGTCATTAGTGTCCTAAACTGGTCATCCCCAGTCATTAGTGTCCTCTACTGGTTATCACCTGTCATAATTCTATGTCATCACCAGTCTTACGTCTACTGGTCATCACCAGTCATTAGTGTCTTATGGTCATCACCATCATTGTCCATACTGGTCATACAGTCATTGTTCTTATGGTCATCACCAGTCATTAGTGTCCTATACTGGTCATCACCAGTCATTAGTGTCTATACTGTCATCCCGTATTAGGTCCTCATGGTCATCACCATTGTGTCCTATATGGTCATCACAGTCATACTGTCCTATACTGGTCATCACATCATTAGTGTCCATGCTAGTTATCCGTATTATGTCTAATGGTCATCACCAGTCATTAGTGTCCTATACTGGTCTACACATTAGGTCCATATGTCATCCAGTCATTAGTGTCCTATACTGGTCATCACCAGTCTATGCTATATGGTCTACAGTCTTAGTGTCCTTACTGGTCATCACCAGTCATTAGTGTCCTATACTGTCATCACAGTCATTACGTCTATACTGTCATCACAGTCATTAGTGTCCTATCTAGTTATCACCAGTCATTAGTGTCCTAACTGGTCATCACAGTCATTAGTGTCCCATACGTCATACATCATTAGTGTCTATACGGTCATACCAGTCATTAGTGTCCTCTACTGGTCATCACCATCATTAGTGTCCTATACTGGTCATCACCAATCATTACTGTCCTATACTGGTCATCACCAGTCATTAGTGTTCTCTACTGGTCATCACCATCATTAGTGTCCTATGCTAGTTATCACCAGTCATTAGTGTCCTATACTGGTCATCACCAGTCATTAGTGTCCTATACTGGTCATCACCAGTCATTACTGTCCTATACTGGTCATCACAAGTCATTAGTGTCCTGTACTGGTCATCACCAGTCATTAGTGTCCTATACTGGTCATCACCAGTCATTAGTGTCCTATACTGGTCATCACAAGTCATTAGTGTCCTCTACTAGTTATCACCAATCATTAGTAGGACCAGTAAGAAGTTTCTTATGCTGATCCCTTCCAACACCTTCAGCCTCAATTATCTTATACTAGTGCCTTCCTTCACCTTTAGTCAGAAGTGTCCTCTTCTGGTTCCTTCCATCACTTTCAGACAGAAGTGTCCTCTACTGGTTCCATCCATCACTTTCAGTCATAAGTTTCTTATGCTGGTCCCTTCCATCACCTACAGCCTGAATTGTCCTCTACTGGTTCCTTTCATCACCTTCAGCCAGAAGTGTCCTCTACTGGTTCCGTCCATCACCTTCAGCTAGATGTGTCCCTCTACTTGTCCCTTCCATCACCTTCACTATACGTGTCCTCTGCTGGTTCCCTCCATCAGCTCCAGCCAGAAATGACCTCTACTGGTCCAATCCACTACCTGTACAAGAAGTCTCCTCTAGTCCTCTAGGACTAGCCCGTCTATCAGCCTCTGCCAGAAGTGTCATCTACTGATCTCCTCCATCACCTCCAGTCACATATGTCCATACTGGTCCCTTCTATCACTTCCTGCCAGAAATGTCCTTTACTGGTCCCATCCATCACATTCAAGCAAGAAATGTCCTCTACTGGTTCTCTCCATTACCTTCATCCAACAGCATCTGTCCTAGTCCTCTGCATCACATTCAGCTAAAAGTCTCCTCTACCGGTTTCCTCCATCACTTTTAGCCAGCAATGTCCTACCTCGATTTCTCTACCATCATACTGGTTTTCACGATTGCCCCCTAACACATCACCACCTTCAGTCTTACTTTAATTAAACCTTTACCTTAATCTGTATCCCATATAGTATGATGTCTATATAGAGTTTTATAGGATTGTTATACACCATGATCCCATCTTTTAATTCCCGTTTTATGAAGGACGTCTGCTTCCTGGAGATCAGATTCTGGAGGTGAACGGAGAGAGTCTGCTCGGAGTCTCAAACGATCGGTAACATCCTTCAAAAAGCCGACTGATCGCTAGTTGTAAAGGTTGTCATCACGTTGTAGGACTAACTTCACATCATTTCTCGACAGAGCGGTGGACATTTTACGGATGGCATCTGCTACCGGCTACATGCGACTCCTCATTGCTCGGGACGAAGAGGCAAGGTTTGGCTATTTTTATTTTTCTGATTGTCTGACCTTCCTGGGTCATCATGAGTATCCTCCAAGAGGTTCTTAGTGTTAGGATAGGATGACTCATGTTTCCTTCAGAAGTCGAAGGTCTATAGACCATTGACGATTAGGTCATTACTGTTCCTCCAGTGACCACATAATACATGTAACGTCCGTCTGAATCTCAGGTAATCACTAGTATTTTGTTGCACCACGTCTGGCTTTAATAACAACTTGGACTTAATGAGTGACAAACAGTACTCATCATCAATCTGGCTCCAACCTTCTCTGATTGCTGTTGCCAGATCAGCTTTGCAGGTTGGAGCCTTGTCATGGACCATTTTCTTCAACTTCCACCAAAGATTTTCAATTGGATTGAGATCCGGACTATTTGCAGGCCATGACATTGACCTTATGTGTCTTCTTTCAAGGAATGTTTTCACAGTTTTTGCTCTATGGCAGGATGCATTATCATCTTGATAAATGATTTCATCATCCCCAAACATCCTTTCAATTGATGAAATAAGAAAAGTGTCCAAAACATCAATGTAAACTTGGCATTTATTGAAGATGTAATGATAGCCATCTCCCCAGTGCCTTTACCTGACATGCAGCCCCATATCATCAATGACTGTGGAAATTTGCATGTTCTCTTCAGGCAGTCATCTTTATAAATCTCATTGGAATGACACCAAACAAAATTCCAGCATCGTAACCTTGCCCAATGCAGATTCGCGATTCATCACTGAATATGACTTTCATCCAGTCATCCACAGTCCATGATTGCTTTTCCTTAGCCCATTGTAATCTTGTTTTTTTCTGTTTAGGTGTTAATATTGGCTTATGTTTAGCTTTTCTGTATGTAAATCCCATTTCCTTTAGGCGGTTTCTTACAGTTTGGTCACAGACATTGACTCAAGTTTCCTCCAATTCGTTCCTTGTTTTGTTGTGCATTTCATGGATTGGAGACATATTGCTTTAAGTTTCTGGTCTTGATGCTTTGATGTCTTCCTTGGTCTACCAGTATGTTTCCCTTTAACAACCTTCCTATGTTGTTTGTATTTGGTCCAGATTTTAGACACAGCTGACTGTGAACAATCAACATCTTTTGCAGCATTGCATGATGATTTACCATCTTTTAAGATTTTGATAATCCTCTCCTTTGTTTCAATTGACATCTCTGGTGTTGGAGCCATGATTCATGTCAGTCCACTTGGTGCAACAGATCTCCAAGGTGTGATCTCTCCTTTTTAAATACAGACTAATGAGCAGATCTAATTTGATGCAGGTATTAGTTTTGGGAATGAAAATTTACAGGGTGATTCCATAATTTTGTCTTCAGAATTGAGGGGTTCCGTAATTTTTCTTCTGTTTGGTGTACAAAAGTAACCGTTACTGGCTAGCACATTTTTCTTCAAGTTGCTATGTGAAATGACTTTAGTTTTGTGCCATGTCTGTGATTTGCTTTTTTTCTACAAAATTAAACAACTGAATGGACATCTTCCGAGCCTGTTGATTCCATAGTTTTTGCCAGGGATAGATAGGTTACAGTCCAGGAGTAGAAAAGTCGCTAAGCAGGGTCAAAGCCGAGAGGTCAGAAACATACAAAATCATTAGGCTGGAGAATAGTACAAATCAATAATATAAAGTAGGATAATAACAAGTGAACCTGGGAGTATATCTGGCAACCAGCAGGAGCATACAAAGGATTCAGATAGACTGCAGTACTTTCTAATTGGCTGAACTCAGAGTTAATGACCGCAGATGGGCAGCTATACAACACATCCACAAGTCAGACTACTACATCACCCGCCCCACCTATGGAGTGAGCACAGCGGCGCCTTGTGGCAGAAGCAGAAGTCGCAGGAGCAGACTCTGGGGATGTCACAATATATGGTTGGGTGGAGAAGAATCCACTCATGGGTCTCACTAATACAGGGAAGGTGGCGGGGTCCAATTGGAGGGATCCATAACATACGTTATCTACATGATGCCACCCCTTTAACCCTGATAAGTTGTGGAACCTGAGTTTTCAGTCCCTAGATAGAAATGTTGCACAACCCAACACCCCTGTTCTGGGGTCACCGTATCATGGATGTTTCAGATTTTTTAGAAGATGGATGTCCAATACCATCTGCCAAAACTAGCATTTGTTCATAAGAGTCAACGACATGGCATCTCGGGTTCTTCTTTACCTTCCAAGGATGAAAACATCACTGATGGCCCCCAGAGAGATCCGTGATGTATAATTAACTTTCTTCTTCTTCTGTCTCCTATAATACATTAGGACCAATTAGTCATTTGTAAGACTTTTCAAAAAACTGGGTGGAAATAGATCAATAGGATGGAATTGTGGATATTCTTACTAAAGTGTCGTCTCCAGGTCTTCCAGGAAAATAGGCCCCTTTAAATCCAATGTATGTAATCAGCAAGAAAAAACAGAATACTATCCAAAATGTAAATTATATATCAGCATGATAGTAGAATTAAAACTTTAACTTTAACCAGTAAGTTAAAAATGCTCAGAATCAAGCCAAAATACCATATAAAACAGAAATAAAGACAAATGACAATGTGTCTCTAAAGTGCTTGTGAAAAGGCACTTCTTACAAGCACTTTAGAGACACATTGTCATTTGTCTTCGTTTCTGTTTTATGTGGTATTTTGGCTTGATTCTGAGTATTTTTAACTTAAGTTTTAATTCTACTATCCCCCTTTAATAAATCCAACCAGCGTTTACATCGAAAGGAGACTTATTCCAACTTTTTGAACAATTTGGGAAAAATCATCTTTGCATTTTACAGGATTTATAGTTTTGATACAAAGAGATGAAAAGTAAAGAGGTCAAAACGGTCATTAACTACAGGGGGTAATATGGGATCAACTCGGAAAGTCATTATCCTAGAGGCAGCCTGACCCCCTGGGGTATAATCCGCTCTGCCCACGTCACTCCGCTAACAGATGTACTCTGATTGTGATAGAAATATAACTCCGGTCATCCCTTCTGAGAAGTAAAAGTAAAGAGTTCAGTATTCACACCCTGAGAACTTTTCCACTTTTATTTCATGTTACAGCTATACACTTATATTTTATTGGGATTTATACAAACACTAAGTATCAAGAATCTATGAAGTGTAAAGGAAAATAAACAGTCTTCTAAATATTCTAAAAATATAAATCTGAAAATTGTGATGTGCATTAATATTCAGCCCCCAGAGTCAGTACTATGTACAGTGAAGGAAATAATTATTTGATCCTGTGCTGATTTTGTAAGTTTGCCAACTGACAAAGACATGAACAGTCTATAATTTTAAGGGTCGATTAATTTTAACACTGAGAGATATTATATTTTTTTACAAAAAGGCAGTATTATAATAGTTATATTCTTGTACATAGAGGACAGTATTATAATAGTTATATTCTTGTATATAGGAACAGTATTATAGTAGTTATATTCTTGTACATAGGAGCAGTATTATAGTAGTTATATTCTTGTACATAGGAGCAGTATTATAGTAGTTATATTCTTGTACATAGAGGACAGTATTATAATAGTTATATTCTTGTATATAGGAACAGTATTATAGTAGTTATATTCTTGTACATAGGAGCAGTATTATAGTAGTTATATTCTTGTACATAGGAGCAGTATTATAGTAGTTATATTCTTGTACATAGGGGGCAGTATTATAGTAGTTATATTCTTATATATAGGAGCAGTATTATAGTATTATATTCTTGTACATAGGAGCAGTATTATAGTAGTTATATTCTTGTATATAGGGGCAGTATTATAGTAGTTATATTCTTGTATATAGGAGCAGTATTATAGTAGTTATATTCTTGTACATAGGAGCAGTATTATAGTAGTTATATTCTTGTACATAGGGCAGTATTATAGTAGTTATATTCTTGTACATAGGAGCAGTATTATAGTAGTTATATTCTTGTACATAGGGCAGTATTATAGTAGTTATATTCTTGTACATAGGGCAGTATTATAGTAGTTATATTCCTGTACATAGGAGCAGTATTATAGTAGTTATATTCTTGTACATAGGAGCTGTATTATAGTAGTTATATTCTTGTACATAGGGGCAGTATTATAGTAGTTATATTCTTGTACATAGGGGTAGTATTATAGTAGTTATATTCTTGTGCATAGGAGCAGTATTATAGTAGTTATATTCTTGTACATAGGAGCAGTATTATAGTAGTTATATTCTTGTATATAGGGGAATTATTATAGTAGTTATATTCTTGTATATAGGAGCAGTATTATAGTAGTTATATTCTTGTATATAGAGGCAGTATTATAGTAGTTATATTCTTGTACATAGGAGCAGTATTATAGTAGTTATATTCTTGTACATAGGAGCAGTATTATAGTAGTTATATTCTTGTACATAGGAGCAGTATTATAGTAGTTATATTCTTGACCATAGGGGGCAGTATTATAGTAGTTATATTCTTGTATATAGGGGCAGTATTATAGTAGTTATATTCTTGTATATAGGGGCATTATTATAGTAGTTATATTCTTGTATATAGGAGCAGTATTATAGTAGTTATATTCTTGACCATAGGGGGCAGTATTATAGTAGTTATATTCTTGTATATAGGGGAATTATTATAGTAGTTATATTCTTGTATATAGAGGCAGTATTATAGTAGTTATATTCTTGTACATAGGAGCAGTATTATAGTAGTTATATTCTTGTACATAGGAGCAGTATTATAGTAGTTATATTCTTGTACATAGGAGCAGTATTATAGTAGTTATATTCTTGTACATAGGAGCAGTATTATAGTAGTTATATTCTTGTACATAGCAGCAGTATTCTAGTAGTTATATTCTTGTATATAGGGGGCAGTATTATAGTAGTTATATTCTTGTACACGGGCAGTATTATAGTAGTTATATTCTTGTACATAGGGGGCAGTATTATAGTAGTTATATTCTTGTACATAGGAGCAGTATTATAGTAGTTATATTCTTGTACATAGGGGCAGTATTATAGTAGTTATATTCTTGTACACGGGCAGTATTATAGTAGTTATATTCTTGTACATAGGGGGCAGTATTATAGTAGTTATATTCTTGTACATAGGAGCAGTATTATAGTAGTTATATTCTTGTACATAGGGGCAGTATTATAGTAGTTATATTCTTGTACATAGGAGCAGTATTATAGTAGTTATATTCTTGTACATAGCAGCAGTATTATAGTAGTTATATTCTTGTACATAGCAGCAGTATTCTAGTAGTTATATTATTGTGCTTAAGGGCAGTACACAGATTGTTTTGTATATTATCTTTTAGGAAGGAATTCTCAGAACTCTTGGAGAAATGTAGTTCTCATAGTGACACTGGATCTTCACGCAGTTCCCCCATATTGCACAGCAGTGAGTATGACCCCAGACATTCTGGAGATATTATTACTCTTTCGCCTCGCGTATTTCCATCTTTTCTCTTGTCTTCTTGTCTCAGGCCGGTACTTAGAGTCCACGTCCTCGGAGTCTTCCTCACGGTCGCAGAGTCCGTTGCTCCTCAGTCCTGCCAGCTCTCATAGCCAATTTGGTGGGAGCAGTGGAGTGTCCTCATACTCTACAGCAAGGTACCATAGATACAATAACTCCTCAGGAATGTTAGTGGATGCCATGTTGATGACTTCTCATCACTTCTGTTCTTTATTAGTGATTTGGGCGTCCAGAACATTTCCATCCTGAAGTCGACCGGCCTGGGGCTGGTGATTAGCGGTGGCTCCAATCGGCAGGAGGGGCCCATGGTCTATGTGCAGGAGGTGCTCCCTGATGGGGACACCTATCGGGTAAGGAGGCCGCTGGTGGAGGTGTGGACAACTCTGCGGTTAGCTACTATCATGACAAGCTTAGGTTTAGAGCCTGGTTGGAGTTAGGCCTGGGTTTGTAGAGAAAATCTAAGGTTGTGGGCAGGTGACATGAAGCCATCCCTGTTTCTCAGGACGGACGGCTACGATCAGGAGACCAACTGCTGTCTATTAACCAGAACTCAATGATTGGAATCACCAATGAAGAAGCCAAACGGATTCTGGCCCGAGCCCGGTTCAGGTGAGCACCAGACCCAGCAATCTGGAACAGGACTGACTACTCGTCCTAGTGAGATAACGCCCTTACATCTTTCCTCTAAGACAGAACAGCTGCACGGACGTGTCCTTCATCCCGAACTCTAGCCGCCTTCGCAGTTCCTCCGTGTCCAGTACTTCTTCCTTGCTGCAGCACAGGATTGTGGGAAATGGACTTTCCCCCTGCAGACTAAAGGTCCACGTCCGATCCCCAGAGGTGAGAGGGCGACCAGCTCTATCCCCGTCACATCACAGGTGGAGCAGCCATTATTGTGTGACTGTTGGGAGGCTGCGTTCACTGAGTGTGTTGGGGGATACTCGCTTGTGATTGAGGCACACAGGAATGGTCTCCTATTTAAACAATCCATATGGTTTAGTAAAGCACACTAAAACCACTTGCCAGATACCAATGCATGAGCCGTCCTTCGGCTTTACAAAACCAGAAATGACATACAGTATGGTTACACCTGCACAACTTCGGATACATCCCCGGCAGCAGTATACCAGTGGAGGTATCGCACCGTCCCCTCAATGACCTCCGTCAGTACATAACTCCCTTTTCACTGAGGTTATGTTACAGAAGCTAGGCTCCACATCCTGACTCCTGTCATTCATGTGATGCAGTGGCTTTCTGCATTGCAAATATGTATGCTGAGACTTGTAGTTCAGCAAGTTTAGTAATGCATTATGCTGGGACTTGAAGTTCCATAGGTTCAGGTATTGCATTACAAGTGCTAGACTGCAGGTGAACTAAAAGCCAGGGGAGTGCATGGCTAAAGCTGATTCCTAACACACCTGGGGTCTGGGGGAACATAATCTCTGTGTTAATGGGATTAGTTGGTCTCTGTGTGTTTGGGGAGCAGGAGCTGCCCTGGAAGACGTATGGCCAGGAGGTCAGATCTCATGCTTAGGAACAGGCGGTGGCTTCTTGGAAAGCATGAGGTTCAGTGACCAAGGGACCATGGGACCCCTCTCTTGCTTGGGACCAGTTGGTGCCCTGGAAGGAACCTGTGAGGACTTGCTCTCGGTGCTTGGAGCGACCATTGTCTTGGAACGCATCTGGTATGAAAGTGGGGAAATGGCTGGCAACCTGGAAGGTGCACGATGAGGAGACCACAGGGGTATTCAGGAATTTACAGTCCTGCTGAGGATCTGGAACTGACAGGTGTTGGTGATCCTAGAGAGGCAGTTTCCTGAATGATGGACTGGCAGGAGTCAGTGATTGGGGCTTGGAATGACTCCTGAAGGTGTCTAAAAGGGACTATGTAAATACTGCCAGGCGGCTTATCCGCCATTGGAACAGACTATTATGTCACTAATGTTCCATTTCATGTGATGTAAATGGACTGTGCACTCTAAGCGGTTTATAAACTGCTGGACTTTTATTTTACGTAAACCTATGCTTGCTTGCCTCAATCCCGTTACCATTTGAGTGTCCCCCAACACGCTCAGTGAGCAAGTCGCTACAGTCCCGACATTCAGGAACACTGCCTCTCTGGACTCCATTCACTGACTCCCTGACAGTCCAGACCCACAGGAGGTCTGTAGCTTCCTAAACACACGGTCACCTCACCATGTGACTCCAGGAGGTCTGCACCTTCCAAACACAGAGAGACCATATGACCAAACAAACAGTCTCATTATATCACGTGAGACACACCCACGGATAGGAGGTATGTGGATAGTCAGTCCTGCCCAGCACTTCTGACTATCTTGAAAACCTGACCCTGAAGCATTAATTAAGCTTGTAGAACTACAATTCCCAAAGTAAACATCTGCGATACATACCATTTACAATATAGCCGATCGCTACCTCATACTATATTGTCCATTTATTTCAGTGCCGACATGAAAATAATGTGCCTTCTCCGTCGCCTGATATCTGCCCTCCAGAGCTGACCATATCGGGTAAGTGGAGATATGACTCAGTCCAGTGGCCACGTGCCTCCTGTTTGTGGTCATAGCCCACGCATTGGATTATGTTATATCTCATTTCATTGCAGCTCCATCGTCTCCGTCAAATCACAGAACATCTGCAGGAAGCAAACAAAAAGTCTCCCTAGATCCCCACGTCCGTATCAAAGAGGAGAAGCTGGACTTTGTAAGTGTTCTGTGGACCTCCTCCTCTTTTTCTTCCCGTTTGCCGGGGAGGAGGGGGGGTTGTGTGGGGGGGGACGCGGCTTCGCCTCACCAACCCCAAGAAAGCTCGACTAAAGACCTAAGATCAGACGTGGCGACCCGCTGAATTTAAGCACGCTTCTGGCTCCAAGCGCACGCCCCCCTTCCCCGGCTACCCACGCCGCGGGCTGGGCGCGACCTGCTCCAGGGACAGTGGCAGGTGGGGAGTTTGACTGGGGCGGTACACCTCTCAAACCGTAACGCAGATGTCCTAAGGCGAGCTCAGGGAGGCCAGAAACCTCCCGTGGAGCATAAGGGCAAAAGCTCACTTGATCTTGATTTTCAGTATGAATACAGACCGTGAAAGCGGGGCCTCACCATCCTTCTGATTTTTTGGGTTTTAAGCAGAAAAGTTACCCCAGGGATAACTGGCTTGTGGCGGCCAAGCGTTCATAGCGACGTCGCTTTTTGATCCATCGATGTCGGCTCTTCCTATCATTGTGAAGCAGAATTCACCAAGCGTTGGATTGTTCACCCACTAATAGGGAACGTGAGCCGGGTTTAGACCGTCGTGGGACAGGTTAGTTTTACCCTACTGATGATGTGTTGTCGCAATAGCAATCCTGCTCAGTACGAGAGGAATCGCAGGTTCAGACGTTTGGTGCGTGTGCTTGGCTGAGGAGCCAATGGGGCGAAGCTACCATCTGTGGGATTATGACTGAACGCCTCTAAGTCAGAATCCCCCCTAAACGTGCCGAGGAGCCCGTCCCAGCCAGGGATAGCCGGGGGACTTCGATGTCCCCGGCGAGTAACGCCGCACGCCCCGTGGACCGGAGAGTGGCCGGAAGCCCCGCCGCCTCTCTCCCGGAGTGCACCGCAAGTTTCACTGGGAACCCGGTGTTAAATCATTCGTAGACGACCTGCTTCTGTCTCGGGGTTTCGTACGTAGCAGAGCAGCTCCCCTCGCTGCGATCTATTGAAAGTCATCCCTCGAGACAAGCTTTTGTCACACCCTCGGAGAAGGGCAACTCTCCCCTGTCTTTACCCCCCTCCCGTGGGCAGGGGGTGTGAAGGGGAGAACCTCCCCGGGCGCGGGCCTGCGTCACATCCAGAGCTGTATTCACAATTCTGCTTTCTTCATGTTGGCGCTCATGGCTGCCCTCTGCTGGGCCTGCTTTGCATTTTGGCATAAGGCGCTATAAACCAGATCAGGACGGTCATTGCTGTGTTGACGTTACAGATCCTGGAGATCCTCGGGATGGAAATCTCCGACGAAAAGAGGCGAGAACTGCACCACGGCCTGATCACAGACTGCCAGGGAACGGTGGCGTATGGAGGTGGGTACAAGCACCCCATCACATCACTCACTTCACTCATTCCTCTCCTGGAATACTCTGTGCTGCTGTCCCGGATTAGTTAGTGTCATACCTCCTCAGATCTCCTGCGGGCTCTTCGTGACGGGCTCCGGGATGAGTTGGACGCCGCCGGTCTGGACTCCAGCTCTTTACTCTTCACCCATTACGAAGCGGCCAATTTGCTGGACACTTGTGCGTTTCACTCCCCGGTCACTAAGGTAAGCGGGGGGCTCCCACCAGCCACGTCAGCTCGGTGGGGGGGGTCCTCCAGCATAAAATTTTGGTCTATTATTCTGCAGGAATTTGATGTCCCGAGGTTCTTCGATAGTTTAGATCTGGAGAAACTGCAAGATGAAGTGTCTGAGCTGAAGCAGGAGATGCGGCGACTGAAGGTGGGTGACTCCAGTTGGGGTGGTCCTCCAGATAGCGGAGCTTAGCTTCCTCCAAAAAAGTGACACTGGGGCTACTCAGGACCTTATGTTCATGTGTCAAGCCCGAAACCTAAACCCCCTAAACAAACGCATATCCTAGACACCCCAAACTTTCATTGATCCTGGATTTGACAGCTTACTCCAATAAATGCCCCTAAATTAGACCCCCAAATATAGACCCCTGATCAGAATCCATGAACTAATAAGCACCCTAGTCCAGGACCCCTAAACCAGACTAGACTCCTAAATAGAACCCAGATCATAAAACAGCTTGCAAACCGACACCTCTATTTACAGACCCCTAAATAAAGACCCTAATCCATACCCCCTAAATAAAACAAACACCAGACCAAACCCTTAAGCTAATACAGTAATACAGATCCCAAACCAGAACCACTAACTATAGACAACAGACCCCCTAAGTACTACCCCAAACCATACCCCTTACACTATTGCCGAACGCAGTCCAGAGCCTCTAAATAAAGTCCACAGACTAGAGACCATACCTCCTGAACCAGGACGTGTCAATACAGACTCCCTAAGACCATACCCCCAACACTAATACAGATCCATAATTACAGGTCACAGCAACCCCCAAATACAAGCCCCAGACCCCACCCCCCAAACTAATTCAGAAGTCAAACCATAACTTTAAAATACACACCACGCATCCCCAAAATGTCACAGATGGAAATCCGCACCCCCCCGACTCTAATACAGACCCCCAAACTAATACAAACTCCTTGAATTAGCAGATACCAGACTCGTCCCTTTAAACTAGCACAGGATCCATAGAAGACTCTTTATACTTCCATAGTTGTTCAGATTCTTCTTTTGTGTAGCCTCCCATTCTGTTCTGCTTCAGGCATCAGGACCTGCACACACATGGTCATGTGACCTGAGGTCCTGCACACATATGATCATGTGACCTGAGGTCCTTCTGGAGGTCCTGCACACATATGGTCATGTGACCTGAGGTCCTTGTGGAGGTCCTGCACACCTATGGTAACGTGGGTGAAGATCCTTCTGCAGGTCCTGCACATATATGGTCATGGGACCTGAGGTCCTTGTGGAGGTCCTGCACATATATGGTCATGTGACCTGAGGTCCTTCTGGAGGTCCTGCACACATATGGTCATGTGACCTGAGGTCCTTGTGGAGGTCCTGCACACCTATGGTAACGTGGCTGAAGATCCTTCTGCAGGTCCTGCACATAAATGGTCATGTGACCTGAGGTCCTTGTGGAGGTCCTGCACATATATGGTCATGTGACCTGAGGTCCTTGTGGAGGTCCTGCACATATATGGTCATGTGAACTGAGGTCCTTGTGGAAGTTCTTCAGGAAGTCCTACACACATATGGTCATGTGACCGGAGGTCCTTCTGGAGGTCCTACACATATTTCTTTAGGGATTATTGCACAAGACAGTTCTGCTGTAATTAACAGCAGAAACTGACAAAACCACAATGTGCATCAAGCTTCTGCACCCCCCAAGTGTCTATGTGGTGGGCACAATGGTCTATAATGGTAGGCCCACAGTTTCGGCAGTTCCTCTTATATTCCGTGACTTACTTTTTTTTGCAGGTTTTACTACAGGAGGCGGAAAATAGTAAAGCAGAAGCAGAAGAAGAACTTCAGAAGATAAACCAGGTAGGTGCAGAGACCCAACCTCAGCCCAGTGGGGCTCCTAAGAGGAAATGTCACTAGGTCACCTCTGTCTTTTACAGAAAGTGACGGGACTTTTATCTGAGAACCGATGTCTCCAGAACAAGCTGCAGATGGCGGAGCTGGCACAACGGCAGGCACACAGCGCTGAGCATGACTACGAGGAGGTCATCCACCTACTGGAGGCCGAGATCTCAGACCTCAAGAGCCAGATGTCCGGGAAGAAGAAGCTGATGGCCATAGAGGTCCAAGAGGTGAGGAACCAGGAGCATCATGATCCATGTCATGTGATTCCACCAGTGGGCGCCAGTGAGCTCAGCTCATCAGTGTCCTGTGTGCCTTCAGGGTTTGGACCTGAACAGGCGGCTATCGCTGTCTGACTGTCAGCTACGGAAATCAGAGGTGACTCGCAAACATCTGGAGGTATCCAACAAGAAGCTGCTGAACTTCACACAGGTGAGTGTCCCTCTACCTGGGGTAACACACCCCTATACACCCGGGAAAGTGGCATCTTCCTCAGCTTCCAGCATCTGTAATTTCCATAGTCTCGCAGGGGTGAAGGCGGATGCAGCTGCAGGATCTTACCTGTTCAATCATTCTGCCTACTTTTGCAACTCTCTAATCCTGTTTACCACTGTTAATCACGTTTACAGGTCTAGTTCCCACCTTCTGTTTCTTGATCCCATTTTGGATTATGCTCACTGATCCGGTTTCACGATTCTGTTTGCTCGTACCATTAATAATCCTGGTCACTGATTCGGTTTTGTAATCCTGCTTCCTGATCATCTTTTTGATCCAGTTACTGATTATGTAGTCATCCTGTTTATTTTTGTAATCTATTTGATCCCTCCTTTCTACTGAACCTGATTGTGATTACTTTTCCTGGTGATCATGTTTATAGATCTTGTTTTCAGACTGTGTTCATTCATTCTGTTTCCTTATCCTAATTCAGATTAGACTTCCTCATCTTTTAATTCTGTTCACTGATTCTGTTTCGTCCTCCTGTTTCCTGTCCTTATAGTTCCAGTTTCCTAGTTGTCGGCTTTCCTCATCCTATTTCAAATTGTTTAGTAATCCTGTTTCCTGATTTTGTTTACTGATCCTGTTTACTCCTCCTGCTTTATTATCTTTTTCTATCCTGTTTACTCCTCCTGCTTTATTATCTTTTTCTATCCTGTTTACTCCTCCTGCTTCCTATCCTGTTTACTCCTCCTGCTTCCTGATCTTCTTTCTATCCTGTTTACTCCTCCTGCTTCCTGATCTTTTTTCTACCCTGTTTACTCCTCCTGTTTCCTGATCTTCTTTCTACCCTGTTTACTCCTCCTGCTTCCTGATCTTCTTTCTACCCTGTTTACTCCTCCTGCTTCCTGATCTTCTTTCTATCCTGTTTACTCCTCCTGTTTCCTGATCTTCTTTCTACCCTGTTTACTCCTCCTGCTTCCTGATCTTCTTTCTATCCTGTTAACTCCTCCTGCTTCCTTATCTTCTTTATATCCTGTTTACTCCTCCTGCCTCCTGATCTTCTTTATATCCTGTTTACTCCTCCTGCTTCCTTATCTTCTTTATATCCTGTTTACTCCTCCTGCTTCCTGATCTTTTTTCTATCCTGTTCACGGATTCCATTTATTCATCATATTCACTGATCTAGTTCCTTCTTTTGTTTACTGATCCTTTTTCTAAGTACGCACACTAATCCTGCTTCCTCCTATTTACTCCTCCTGCTTCCTGATCTTCTATCCTATTTACTCCTCCTGCTTCCTGATCTTCTATTATATTTACTCCTCCTGCTTCCTGATCTTCTATCCTATTTACTCCTCCTGCTTCCTGATCTTCTATCCTGTTTACTCCTCCTGCTTCCTGATCTTCTATCCTGTTTACTCCTCCTGTTTCCTGATCTTCTTTCTTTCCTGTTTACTCCTCTTGTTTCCTGATCTTCTTTCTATCCTGTTTACTCCTCCTGCTTTCTTATCTTTTTTCTATCCTGTTTACTCCTCCTGCCTCCTGATCTTTTTCTATCCTGTTTACTCCTCCTGCCTCCTGAT
This sequence comes from Allobates femoralis, assembly GCA_033576535.1. NCBI lineage: Eukaryota > Metazoa > Chordata > Amphibia > Anura > Aromobatidae > Allobates > Allobates femoralis. Next base: position 229,134,281 of record JARQOC010000011.1, on the reverse strand, counting down.
CTTTTTCTATCCTGTTTACTCCTCCTGCTTCCTGAACTTCTTTCTATCCTGATTGCTCATCCTCCTTCTTCCTGATCTTCTTTCTATCCTGTTTATCTCCTCCTGCCTCCTGATCTTTTTCTTTCCTGTTTACTCCTCTTGTTTCCTGATCTTCTTTCTATCCTGTTTACTCCTCCTGTTTCCTGATCTTTTTCTATCCTGTTTGCTCCTCCTGTTTCCTGATCTTTTTCTATCCTGTTTACTCCTCCTGTTTCCTGATCTTCTTTCTATCCTGTTTACTCCTCCTGCTTTCTTATCTTTTTTCTATCCTGTTTACTCCTCCTGCTTCCTGATCTTCTTTCTATCCTGTTTACTCCTCCTGCTTCCTTATCTTCTTTATATCCTGTTTACTCCTCCTGCTTCCTGATCTTTTTTCTATCCTGTTCACGGATTCCATTTATTCATCATATTCACTGATCTAGTTCCTTCTTTTGTTTACTGATCCTTTTTCTAAGTACGCACACTAATCCTGCTTCCTCCTATTTACTCCTCCTGCTTCCTGATCTTCTATCCTATTTACTCCTCCTGCTTCCTGATCTTCTATTATATTTACTCCTCCTGCTTCCTGATCTTCTATCCTATTTACTCCTCCTGCTTCCTGATCTTCTATCCTGTTTACTCCTCCTGTTTCCTGATCTTCTTTCTTTCCTGTTTACTCCTCTTGTTTCCTGATCTTCTTTCTATCCTGTTTACTCCTCCTGCTTTCTTATCTTTTTTCTATCCTGTTTACTCCTCCTGCCTCCTGATCTTTTTCTATCCTGTTTACTCCTCCTGCTTCCTGAACTTCTTTCTATCCTGATTGCTCATCCTGCTTCCTGATCTTCTTTCTATCCTGTTTACTCCTCCTGCCTCCTGATCTTTTTCTTTCCTGTTTACTCCTCTTGTTTCCTGATCTTCTTTCTATCCTGTTTACTCCTCCTGTTTCCTGATCTTTTTCTATCCTGTTTGCTCCTCCTGTTTCCTGATCTTTTTCTATCCTGTTTACTCCTCCTGTTTCCTGATCTTCTTTCTATCCTGTTTACTCCTCCTGTTTCTATCTTTTTCTATCCTGTTTACTCCTCCTGCTTCTGATCTTCTTTCTATCCTGTTTACTCCTCCTGCTTCCTGATCTTCTTTCTATCCTGTTTACTCCTCCTGCTTCCTGATCTTCTTTCTATCCTGTTTACTCCTCCTGCTTCCTGATCTTCTTTCTATCCTGTTTACTCCTCCTGCTTCCTGATCTCTTTCTATCCTGTTTACTCCTCCTGCTTCCTGATCTGCTTTCTATCCTGTTTACTCCTCCTGCTTCTCTGATCTTCTTTCTATCCTGTTTACTCCTGCTACCTGATCTGCTTTCTATCCTGATTGCTCATCTTGTTTCTTGATCTTTTTTCTATCCTGTTCACATATTCTATTTATTCACCATATTCACTGATTCATTTTACTCCTCCTGGTTACTGATCTAGTTCCTTCTTTTGTTTCTTGATCCTTTTTCCGAGTTCGCATACTAATCCTGCCTCCTCCTGTTTACTTGTCCCCCTTCCTGATCCTTTTTCCTGTCCTCTTCTGTTTCCCACCCGGTTTACTGATCCTGTAATTCATATGTTCTATTAGAATGATTTTTCTCCTAATTCGTATCTTTCTCTCCTTCCAAAGAAAATCCAGAAAATATTATCCGCCTCCCTCCAACTCGGTGTCGAGAAGGGGTAAGATTATTTTTGGAATTATTTGATTTGAAGCGGTCATGCACTAGACGTCACCCACATTCCGGATTTCCATATGAAGGTGCTTCTCCTTTAAGTGGTTCTATCTCTTTTAGAGCGGAGGATGAGGAGGACGGTCCTGACGAGAGTCCTCTGAACGTGTGCCTGCCCTCCGCTCAGATGCTGGTCACAGAAGTCAACGACATCTTAGAGTCGTGTACAGGTGAGTGATACAACACTGACTATAGGGGGTAACTCCACCCCGGGGACTATCTGTGAGAGCCCCTCTATATATAACCCATGTATGTTGTTTCAGCCTGTCCCTTCACCTGCGGCGAGTTCCACAAGTACAACCGGACATCATATCAGCCGGGGTGAGTGCCGCCAGGTTTACGCACGCTATGAAAGTTCAAATGGGAAATTCAACATAGCTTGTGCATTCTGCAAACCCTAGATTCAGACATCTGCCCTTAAAGGAGGGCGGCAAATGTTTAACCTCCTGGTTTAACCCCAACTCAGTGAATAAAATGGGCATTGTACCTAAGGAGGAAGAACGTTGATGAAAAAGTTGATTGGAGGAGAACATGTAAAGACGATCAGCTGATGAGATACAATGATTTCCAATGCTTTACAATGGCAAACAAAACCCGAAACGCGTGGTAAAAAAATACTGCCATCTACATAGATCACAGCATAACAAGAATGGCAAAGAAGTGTCCAATGATCGACTCCAAGATCTTTAGCCACCTGCACCAGAAAGCATGTCATATCCTGGTTCCAGACCAAGAAGATTGAAGTTATGAAGAACTGTGGAATGTAGTCCTGTAACTCGGACTAGAATATCTGTTCACAGGTCTCTGATGTTAGTTGAATGCAGCAGTCCTGTCAGCTCAGACTAGGACATCTGTTTGCAGGTGTCAGATGCTAGTTTAATGCAAAATAACTATGGAATGTAGTCCTGTCAGCTCGGACTAGGACATCTGTTTGCAGGTGTCAGATGTTAGTTTAATGCAAAATAACTCTGGAATGCAGTCCTGTCAGCTCGGACTAGGACATCTGTTTGCAGGTGTCAGATGCTAGTTTAATGCAAAATAACTGTGGAATGTAGTCCTGTCAGCTCGGACTAGGACATCTGTTTGCAGGTGTCAGATGTTAGTTTAATGCAAAATAACTGTGGAATGTAGTCCTGTCAGCTCAGACTAGAACATCTGTTTGCAGGTGTCAGATGTTAGTTAAATGCAAAATAACTGTGGAATGTTGTCCTGTCAGCTTGGACTAGGACATCTGTTTGCAGGTGTCAGATGTTAGTTTAATGCAAAATAACTGTGGAATGTAGTCCTGTCAGCTCGGACTAGGACATCTGTCTGCAGGTGTCAGATGTTAGTTTAATGCAAAATAACTGTGGAATGTAGTCCTGTCAGCTCGGAGTAGAACATCTGTCTGCAGGTGTCAGATGTTAGTTTAATGCAAAATAACTGTGGAATGTAGTCCTGTCAGCTCGGAGTAGAACATCTGTTTGCAGGTGTCAGATGTTAGTTTAATGCAAAATACAAACTAACTGTGCAATGTAGTCCTGTCAGCTCCGACTAGAATATCTATTTGCAGGTCTCTGATTTTAGTTGACTTCTTGCCACACAGACGTCACCAGAAATAAAAGGTTACACAATTAAATATTAGTAAAGCAATTCATAGAAAAGTTCACATTTCAGTTCATACTGTAAACATTCAAATTTGTAAATTAAAATGCAGACACTGCTATTGACAATAAGAGCAAAAATCCCTATGCCAGTTCTAATGGGAAAGTATCAATCATATAAGGCTGTTGATGCTCAGTCATACCATGTATATATGTCTAAAGAAATGTACTTTTTTATTATGAGAAGCAAACTCCCTATGAAAGTGCTGATGGTAACATACCAGTTATACATTTATTAATCTCAGCAGGGTGCTGCTATTTATTTGGACATCAGTGAATCACACTTCATTTAATGTTTTTCCGCAGACCCTCTAGCCGGAAAGCGAGCTGGCCCACCCAGCCGTCCCCGCTGTCCACCCACAACCTCAGCCGCAGTGAAGAAGTTCTGTATTCAGCCAAAGGGACGCAGGAGCAACCAAAATAAACCAAAACCTCCTCGGGACCCTGCCAATGACGGACGATGAAGGGGGGGGTGGACAATGTCAGACAAGCCGGAAAGGGTGTCCATGTCCCCACAAAACCAAAGAAGTCCCTAGGGAGGACAAGTGACAGCCAAATGGGGTTGTCACCCAGCTTTCATAGCAAAGACTTGGGATTCCTTGATTTTAGGGCTCGTCATTGGAGTCAGACACATAGACCGTTGCCTATCACCCTCGTATCGCACCAGGATCCAGATACTCTAACTCACAATAGTGCAATAACCGTAGTCACACCATTCTTCCATCCCGCTGGAGAGGACTATGCAACCACATGACTATCACCTCCATCATCCGGGACCAACCCATGTACACAGTCCATTCACCTCCACACAAAGAACAAACTAAAGGAAATCCAGCTCTTGTCTATAATTTTCTTTGTACCAATTCCTTGTAAATAAACAGTCTGAGATGAAACCTTTCACAGCTGTCACTAGTCATATGGGTTCATCAGTACGGCTGTGTATACCGCTCCTATGCCAACCTATGTGCATTAGACTAATGTGGCTCCTTTTCATGCTTGCAAAATCATAAGAAAACTTGTTTTTCAGTCAAATTGAGCAGTAATGTACAATATAGGGATAAGATAGAAGCAGAAGGAGGTCAATGTTATTCACACACCAGGTTAGAAGACTCACGGGGAACACCCACTGAGCTCTGAATATGCAGCTTCACAAGCAGAGAATGCCCATTAAGCTCTCATCTTGCAGCTTCACAACCAGGGAAGAGTCACAGATGTCTTAACCTGTAGTTTCACCAAGATCTCCCTCTGAAACTGCAGCTCCACAAGCATGGGAAGCCGACTAGACTCCAATGTCACAAGCAGGGGACACCCACTGAGCTCTGAACCTGCCACACCATAAAAAAGGAACACTCACTGAGCTCTGATCCTGCACCTACACAAGCATGAAACACTCACTGAGCTCTGATGCTGCATCTACACAAGCATGAAACACTCACTGAACTCTGATCCTGCATCTACACAAGCATGAACCACTCACTGAGCTCTGATCCTGCATCTACACAAGCATGAAACACTCACTGAACTCTGATCCTGCACCCACACAAGCATGAAACACTCAAGGAACTCTGATCCTGCACCTACACAGGCATGAAACACTCACTGAACTCTGATCCTGCACCCACACAAGCATGAAACACTCACTGAGCTCTGATCATTCAGCTACACAAGCATGAAACACTCACTGAGCTCTGATCCTGCATCTACACAAGCATGAAACACTCACTGAATTCTGATCCTGCATCTACACAAGCATGAACCACTCACTGAGCTCTGATCCTGCACCTACACAAGCATGAAACACTCACTGAGCTCTGATCCTGCACCCACACAAGCATGAAACACTCACTGAGCTCTGATCCTGCATCTACACAAGCATGAAACACTCACTGAGCTCTGATCCTGCACCTACACAGGCATGAAACACTCACTGAGGTCTGATCCTGCACCTACACAGGCATGAAACACTCACTGAGCTCTGATCCTGCACCCACACAAGCATGAAACACTCACTGAACTCTGATCCTGCACCCACACAAGCATGAAACACTCACTGAGCTCTGATCCTGCATCTACACAAGCATGAAACACTCACTGAGCTCTGATCCTGCACCTACACAAGCATGAAACACTCACTGAGCTCTGATCCTGCACCTACACAAGCATGAAACACTCACTGAGCTCTGATCCTGCACCTACACAAGCATGAAACACTCACTGAGCTCTGATCCTGCACCTACACAAGCATGAAACACTCACTGAGCTCTGATCCTGCATCTACACAAGCATGAAACACTCACTGAGCTCTGATCCTGCATCTACACAAGCATGAAACACTCACTGAGCTCTGATCCTGCATCTACACAAGCATGAAACACTCACTGAGCTCTGATCCTGCATCTACACAAGCATGAAACACTCACTGAGCTCTGATCCTGCATCTACACAAGCATGAAACACTCACTGAACTCTGATCCTGCACCCACACAAGCATGAAACACTCAAGGAACTCTGATCCTGCACCCACACAAGCATGAAACACTCACTGAGCTCTGATCCTTCAGCGCCACAAGCTGGGAACACTCACTGAGGTCTGATCCTGCCACACCATAAAAAAGAAACACTGAACTCTGGTCCTGCACCTAAACAAAGTATGAAACACTCACTGAGCTCTGATCCTGCCACACCATAAAAAAGAAACACTGAACTCTGATCCTGCATCTACGCAAGCATGAAACACTCACTGAGCTCTGATCCTGCATCTACACAAGCATGAAACACTTACTGAGCTCTGATCCTGCACCCACACAAGCATGAAACACTCACTGAACTCTGATCCTGCACCTACACAAGCATGAAACACTTACTGAGCTCTGATCCTGCATCTACACAAGCATGAAACACTTACTGAGCTCTGATCCTGCATCTACACAAGCATGAAACACTCACTGAGCTCTGATCCTGCATCTACACAAGCATGAAACACTCACTGAGCTCTGATCCTGCATCTACACAAGCATGAAACACTTACTGAACTCTGATCCTGCATCTTCACAAGCATGTATCACTCACTGAGCTCTGATACTGCACCTACACAAGCATGAAACACTCACTGAGCTCTGATCCTGCACCTACACAAGCATGAAACACTCACTGAGCTCTGATCCTGCATCTACACAAGCATGAAACACTCACTGAACTCTGATCCTGCATCTACACAAGCATGAAACACTCAATGAACTCTGATCCTGCACCCACACAAGCATGAAACACTCACTGAACTCTGATCCTGCACCCACACAAGCATGAAACACTCACTGAGCTCTGATCCTGCATCTACACAAGCATGAAACACTCACTGAGCTCTGATCCTGCACCTACACAAGCATGAAACACTCACTGAGCTCTGATCCTGCACCTACACAAGCATGAAACACTCACTGAGCTCTGATTCTGCATCTACACAAGCATGAAACACTCACTGAGCTCTGATCCTGCATCTACACAAGCATGAAACACTCACTGAGCTCTGATCCTGCATCTATACAAGCATGAAACACTCACTGAGCTCTGATCCTGCATCTACACAAGCATGAAACACTCACTGAGCTCTGATCCTGCACCCACACAAGCATGAAACACTCAAGGAACTCTGATCCTGCACCCACACAAGCATGAAACACTCACTGAGCTCTGATCCTGCACCTACACAAGCATGAAACACTCACTGAGCTCTGATCCTGCACCTACACAAGCATGAAACACTCACTGTGCTCTGATCCTGCATCTACACAAGCATGAAACACTCACTGAGCTCTGATCCTGCATCTACACTAGCATGAAACACTAACTGAGCTCTGATCCTGCATCTACACAAGCATGAAACACTTACTGAGCTCTGATCCTGCACCTACACAAGCATGAAACACTCACTGAGCTTTGATCCTTCAGCCCCACAAACTGAGAACACTCACTGAGCTCTGATCCTGCAGCTCCACAAGCATAACACTCACTGAACTTTGATCAATAAGCCACATAAGTAATAGAGATCTACTAAATTCTGATCCCACAGTTCTTCAAACAAGGATTGGCTCCTCCACTTCCGTCTGGATGCCGGCCTATGTCACTTCCGCCAGCGCCATACTACCATACCCAAGTAATGGGTATAAAAATATGGTGGCTGCTGCTCCCCCGCCTGGTGAGTCCCCGCCCAATCACCCCTGCCGGTCCGCGCAGTTTCCCCCACTAACCTGACACCACAGCCCCCCACCGCTGATAAGATGGGACTGATTTATAGGACCTGTGGTGATGTCATGATCATGGGCGGAGCCAGGTCACATGATCGTGATGTCACCACAGGATCTTGAGCAGAACAGATGGAGGAGCAGAGAGCAGCAGCAGGAGCCAGATACTGCAGGGGCAGCTCACTGTCACCCCACACCACACTCATACCACACTCACACTGCACTCACTCACCCTGCACTCACTCATCTTGCACTCACTCTGCCCCTGCACTCACTCAGCCTGCATCTTGGTCAGCCTGCCCTAACTTAACCCGCACCACGGTCAGCCTGCCCTCACTCAGCCCGTACCACGGTCTGCCCCGCACTCATTCAGCCTGCACTCACTCTGCACTCAGGTCATCCTGCACTCAGTCTGCCCCCACTCACCCTGCACTCACTCAGCATTCCAGCACTCATTCAGCCTGCCCTCACTCAGCCCACACCACAGTTAGCCTGCGCCATGGTCAGCCTGCCCTAACTCAGCCCGCACCATAGTCAGCCCCACACTCATTCAGCCTGTACTCAGCCTGCATTCTGCCCGCACTGTGGTCATCCTGCACTCAGCCTGATCTCACTCAGCCTGCACCATGGTCACCCTGCACTTAGCCCGCAGTACTGTCATCCTGCACTCAGCCTGCCCTCACTCAGCCCGCATCATGGTCAGCTCGCACTCATTCAGCCTGCCCTCAGCCCACACTACGGTCACCCCGCACTACAGTCATCCCGCACTTAGCCTGCCCTCACTCAGCCCGCACCACAGTCACCCGCGCTACGGTCATCCAACATGCACTCAGCCTACATTCACGCAGCCTACACTCACTCAGCCTGCACCATGGTCAGCCCACACTCATTCAGCCTGCACTCACTCAGCCGGCATCAGTCACCCTGCTCTATGGTTATCCCACACTCAGCCAGCACTCATTCAGCCCACACTCACCCTGCACTCAGCCCACACCATGGTCACCCTTCACTCAGCCTGCACTACGGTCAGCCTGCACTACGGTTAGCCTGCACCACGGTCATCCCGCACTACAATCATCCTGCATCCACTCAGTCCACACCAGTCACCCTGCACCACGGTCAAACTGCACTACAGTCATCCCCCCCTCAGCCTGCCCTCACTCAGCCCGTACCACGGTCAGCCCACACTCATTTAGCCTGCACTCACCCTGCATTCAGCCCGCACTATGGTCACCATGCACTCAGTCAGCACTTACCCTGTACTCACTCAGCCCGCTCCACGATCACCCCACATTATGGTCATCCTGCACTCAGACTGCCATCACTCAGTCTACCCTCACTCAGCCTGCACTCTGCCCGCACAAAGGTCACCCTGCTCTGAGCCCGCACTCACCCTGCACTCACTCAGCCCGTTCCACGGTCATCCCGCACCTACTCAGTCCACACCATGGTCACCCTGCACTCACTAAGCCCGCACTATGGTCAGCCCGCATTCATTCAGCCTGTACTCATCCTGCACCACGGTCACCCTGCACTATGGTCATTCTGCACTCACCCCGCACCACGGTCACCCTGCACTAACCCTAACACCTCAACCCGCACCATGGTCACCCCGCAGCACTGGAGGGGCAGAGATGAGGCAGCACTGGGGGGGACAGAGAGCGAGGGGGAAAAAATAGCAGGCAGGGGAGAGACCGCACAGGAGAAGGTGAATGCTGCCCCCAGTGCCATAGAGGCCGCCCCCATCGTGATGTCACCGCCCACCCGATGCACTAGCATCGGGCTCCCATCTAGCATGTCCATAAATCTCTGGATCTGTAGTTTCTCAGAGAACACTCAATAGTCTCTAAACTTGCAGTTACTCTAGCAAGGAACACCCACTGACCTCTGATCTTGCAGCTATACAAACCTGGATACACCCTTTAACCTCTGAAACTACAGCTTCACAAGCAGAGAACCCCCAATTAGCTCTGATCCTGCAGCTCCACAAGCAGGAATCACCCACTGAGCTCTGATCCTGCAGTTCTATGAGCAGGAATCACCCACTGAGCTCTGATCCTGCAGCTCCACAAGCAGGAATCACCCACTGAGCGCTGATCCTGCAGTTCTATGAGCAGGAATCACCCACTGAGCTCTGATCCTGCAGCTCCACAAGCAGGAATCACCCACTGAGCGCTGATCCTGCAGTTCTATGAGCAGGAATCACCCACTGAGCTCTGATCCTGCAGCTGCACAAGCAGGAATCACCCACTGAGCTCTGATCCTGCAGCTGCACAAGCAGGAATCACTCCCTGAGCTCTGATCCTGCAGTTCTATGAGCAGGAATAACCCACTGAGCTCTGATCCTGCAATGCCACAAGCAGGAATAACCCACTGAGCTCTGATCCTGCAGCTGCACTGGCTGGAGACATCCAATAAGCTCCGATCCTGCAGTTCTATGAGCAGGAATAACCCACTGAGCTCTGATCCTGCAGTTCTATGAGCAGGAATAACCCACTGAGCTCTGATCCTGCAGTTCTATGAGCAGGAATAACCCACTGAGCTCTGATCCTGCAGCTCCACAAGCAAGAAGTGTTATCATAGGAACACAGAAAAGATCTTACATTGATGCAAGAATTCATACATACGTTTAACCTTTTCACACACAGAAGACAGGAGACGAGGCAACAATCTAGCAAGAGTTTATTTCATTATGAAACATCGGCCTGAGCTCAGTCAGCAAATAAATTAATAAATCAATAAAGGCAAACATGTTTAGAAAGTGCTGGTAGTGTAGAGGGGGCCCAGGGTCACGGGGCCCTTTACCCCACACTCTATAGCCCTGTTGTAACACCTTACCACACCTCATCTCCTCTTCTCCTCATTATCTAAAGTCACTTGGGTGGTGGCACCTGATACAAGGTGGTGGCACCTGATACAGCGCAGCCGCTCATGGGTTACTCCTCCTGTATATTTGGTTTTGATGACTGGAACAATCATGACCCCAGAAGAAGTCAATGAGGTCCTGTGTTTGCGAATACTTGATCAGCGTGGCCTGCAGGTGGTGGGTTACCCTCTGTTGAGGTGCCGCCGTGGCAGAGGAACCAATGGTAATATGGCCAACAAAGGGCCTATGGTCCAAGTGCTAAGGAGATCAGGGGTCTCCCCATCCCCTAATGTTATCTGGAGATCAAGGAGCTGCTGTGAGACTTATTGGAAGAGTTGGTGACTCCACTAAGCTGGGAGAAGCCGCTGCAAGACTCCAGGCTGGACATGGAGCCCCTGAGAAGGAGGCAAACAGATATATTATTCACTGACAGCAAGCAGAGATCTTGAAAACTGGAAGATTGCAGAGTATTGAATTAGAAAAGTAAGGTGCCACCTATAGATAATGTCTGGTATTGACATCAACAGGGCTTATCTGCAGTACCACACACAACCTGTGGACAGAAGTGGCGCTGTTGTGATAGCTCATTACCTGAAGTCTTCTGACGCCAGAACTTCGAAATAATACATGACTTTACACTTGTGACTGGACCCCTGTAAAGAGGCCAGGACGTCGTCCACCCGTGCCATGCTGGAGCCGGAGCTGGGGCTGTGCATCTTCCACTGGAGAATGTAGAATCCGGGCCAGCGAGTAACGTGAGAGCCCTGCGGAAATATGGAGGAGTCTGGGTAAGAATGGATACACCTGTGTTATGTATATTGTGTGCTCCTAAGGCATGATGGGATTTGTCAGGGGTGGGCTGGGCTTGGGGACAGGGATACATTTGCCCCCCGGGCCGGTTGCCCAGTTGTAGTGTTGCAATAGCTAAGGAGCCGCAACTACAGGATCATTATCTGCTGCGCTGACATCTAGTGGTCATATACTGTAATGCACTTGGCAGCGATTAATAATATATCAGCGACCTTTAATTATTATCCGATCACAATAAATGGGGTAATCCGGGTGACCCACCTGGATGCTCTCCCCGTCCCTGCAGACCAGCGGCGCCTCCACCCTCCGGTAATCCACCCCCAGGACCCAGCTCTTGTCGATGAGCTGCACGTTGTTGCTGGCGGCGGTGGTCGTCGTGACCGATGCGGGGTCCTTCTGTCGGACCTCCGGTGCCCGCTTAGAATGGAAGAGGCTGAAGACGACATCTCCGCGGAGGACGTCAAAGTCCCAGGTGATAACACACTCCACCTCCAGGATCTCAGCCGTTATCTGCAGGGACCCAGGAGAGAGGCGTGAGCTCGGGGCGGCACTCCTATGCCTCAAGGCACATGCTACAGAGCGGTATTATATGTGCGGTCTATGACGGCATGTGTGATCAAGAAAGCTCTATTACAAAGGCAGCGCATAACTGCATCATTTATACAATGTAAACAGTAGTATGATTCCAATCACATGTAGCCTGAGAAGGGCCCCTGTAAATCACGTACCTCGTGCGGGGCCCCTTTATAGATAAAGGCTGAGTGGTAAATGGTTTCCGTCCACAGTCGGATGTGATCAGACGTCTCGGCCTCGTCATCAGATTGATACAGTGATTTGGGGACCAGGCCTCCCTCCGGAATGTTACACTGCCGTATAGAACACACAGACACTTACATGACACAGCTCAGCGCTGCAGTGTAAAGCATGGCGGGCGAGGTACAAGACAATGTGATCTCCTCACCATGCATTCTCCACCGAGGAAATCTGGGATCAGCTCCCTGTCCAGGTAATCGGAGATGCCGCCGGGCCCCTGGTAGTTATTGCCGCTGTAGATGAGGAACTTTCTCCGCGAGTTCTCATTGATGAATGGGCTGATCTAGAAGAGAAGGATCCGGTGAGGCCGGAGCGGAGTCACCGAGGACAGAACCGGGAGGAGAGAATCTCACCAATGTCCAGAGGACGGGGAACACCCGGGGGGCCCGAACTATCAGCAGCCGCCCCAAGGTCTCCGGATAATTGGCCTCCACCACCTCTATGATCCGCAGCAAGGCCTTCACCCCGGGCCGCCACAGGTGCCTCATGTTCAGCCCCTCCAGGTCTACAAGACAGGTCCAAGACCTGAGGGGAGAATATGTTACAGTGCAATGTAATATAACTACACAGGGGGCAGAGTCTATCACATCGGGTGATTCTAGAACGTGCGCGATTACACTGTGTGCAGAATTATTAGGCAGGTCGTATTGTAGAGGATTATTTTTATTATTGATGAACAACTTTGTTCTCAATCACCCAAAAGACTCAGAAATATCAAAGCTTAATATTTTGGAAGTTGGAGTGTTTTTAGATTTGGCTCTTAGGAGGAATCTGTGTGTGCAGGTAACTATTACTGTGCAGAATTATTAGGCAACTTAATAAAAACCAAACATATTCCCATCTCACTTGTTTATTTTCACCAGGTAAACTAATATAACTGCACAAAATGTAGAAATAAACATTTCTGACATGCAAAAACAAAACACCAAATAATGAGTGCCCAATATCGCCCCCTTTCTTTATGATGACACTCAGCAGCTTCCATCCATAGATTGTGTCAGTTACTTGATCTGTTTACGATCCACATTGCGTGCAGCAGTCACCACAGCCTCCAGACGCTGTCCCCAGGGGTGTACTGTTTTCCCTCCAGACACTGTTACCAGAGGTGTGCTGTTTTCCCTTCCAGACACTGTCCCCAGAGGTGTGCTGTTTTCCCTCTCAGACACTGTCCCCAGAGGTGTACTGTTTTCCCTCCAGACACTGTTCCCAGAGGTGTACTGTTTTCCCTCCCAGACACTGTCCCCAGAGGTGTGCTGTTTTCCCTCCCTGTAGATCTCACATTTTAGGAGGGATCACAGGTTCTCTATGGGGTTCAGATCAGGTGAACAAGGTGGCCATGTCATTATTTGTTCTTCTTTTAGACCTTTACTGGCCAGCCATTGTGGAGTAGTTGGATGCATGTGATGGAGCATTGTCCTGCATGAAAATCATGTTTATCTTGAACGATCCCGACTTCTTCCTGTACCACTGCTTGAAGAAGTTGTCTTCCAGAAACTGGCAGTAGGTCCGGGAGTTGAGCTTCACTCCATCCTCAGCCCGAAAAGGTCCCACAAGTTGATCTTTGATGATCCCAGCCCATACCAGTACCCCACCTCCACCTTGCTGGCGTCTGAGTCGGAGTGGAGCTCTCTGCCCTTTACTGATCCAGCCTCTGGCCCATCCATCTGCCCCATCAAGAGTCACTCTAATTTCATCAGTCCATAAAACCTTTAATAAATCATCTTCAGATATGTCTTGGTCCAGTCTTGACGTTTTATCTCATGTTTCTTGTTCAGAGGTGGTGGTTTTATCTTATGTTTCTTGTTCAGAGGTGGTGGTTTTATCTTATGTTTCTTGTTCAGGGGTGGTGATTTTTCAGCCTTCCTTACCTTGGCCATGTCCCTGAGTATGGCACACCTTGTGCTTTTTGATACTCCAGTAATGTTGCAGCTCTGAAATATGGCAAAACTGGTGGCAAATGGCATCTTGGCAGCTTCACGCTTGATTTTCCTCAATTCATGTGCAGTTATTTTGCCCCTTTTTTGTCCTCACGCTTCTTGCGACCCTGTTGGCTATTTGCCATGAAACTCTTGATTGTTCGGTGATCACGGCTTCACAAGTTTGGCAATTTCCAGACTGCGGCCTCCTTCTGCAAGACATCTCACAATTGTGGACTCTTCAGAGCCGTCACATCTCTCTCCTGACCCATTTTGCCTAAGGAAAGGCATTTGCCTAATAATGAAGCACACCTTATATAGGGTGCTGATGTCATTACACCACACCCCTCCTCATTACAGAGATGCCATCTCCTGATTTACTTCATTGGTAGTTGGCTCTCAGCCTATACAGCTTGGAGGAGGACAACATGGATAAAAAGTATCATGTGATCAAAATACTCATTTACCTAATAATTCTGCGCAGTGTATATATTAGTCCAACTACTCCCACCACTAAGCACAGCGCCACCGAGGACTGAGGGGGGAGCCACTGCTGCATAGGGGGACGTGGCTTGGCAGGCGCTGCTGCTGCTCGCCATCCCCCTTGTGCTTTCTCTCCCAACTGTGCGTTCTCTCTTCCCTTGTGCTGTCTCTCCCCCTGTACACTCTCTCCCCACTGTGTGCTCTCGGTTCCCCTTGTGCACTCTCTACCATTGTGCTGTCTCTTGCCCTGTGCTCTCTCTTTCCCCTGTGCATGCTCTCCTCTTGTGCTCTCTTCCCACTATGTGCTCTCGGTTCCCCCTGTGCTCTCTCCTATCCTGTGATTTCTCTCTTCCCTTATGCTGTCTCCCCCCTGTGCACTCTCTCTTCCTTTGTGCTGCCTCTCCTCTTGTGCTGTCTCTCCCCCCTGTGCGCTCTCTCCCTATTGTGCGCTCTTGGTTTCTCCTGTGAGTTCTCGCTCCTTGTGCACTCTCGGTTCCCCCTGTACACCCTGTCCCATTGTGCTGTCTCTCAAACTGTACACTCTCTCCCCACTGTGTGCTCTCGGTTCCCCTTGTGCACTCTCTTCCCTTGTGCTGTCTCTCCCCTGCACTCTCTCTCCTCCCTGTGTGTCCTCTCTTCCCTAATGCTGTCTCTTTCCTGTGCGCTCTCTCTTCCCCCTGTGCAGGCTCTCTACTCTTGTGCTGTATTTCCCCTGTGCTGTCTCTCCCCTATGTGCGCTCTTGGTTTCTCCTGTGAACATACTCTTCCCCCTGTGCTGTCTCTCCCCCATGTGTGCTCTCTTTTCTCTTGTACTGTCTCTCCCCCTGTGAGCTCTCTCTCCTATCCTGTGAGCTCTCTTTTCCTTTGTGCTGTCTCTTCACCCTATGTGTTCTTTCTCCCTTTGTGCTGTCTCTCCCCTTGTGCTGTCTCTCCCCCCCAGTGCGCTAGCTCTTCCCCCTGTGTACTCTCTCTCCTTCTGCTTTCTCCTCACTGTGCGCTCTCTGTTCCTCCTGTGAGCTCTCTCCCCTCTGTGTGCTCTCTCTTCCCCCTGTGCACTCCTGGTTGTCCATTGTCCCATTGTGCTGTCTCTCAAAATGTGTGCTCTCTCCCTTTGTGCGCTCTGTCCCCCCATTGTGCGGTCTCACTCACCCCTGTGTGATGTCTCTTTCCCCCTGTATGCTGAGGAGCCGCGGCAGGAGCAGGATGGTCCTGCCACAAGGGTATGACGGAGCGGACCTAGGCGTAGGCGACAATGAATGCCTGCGCTGCGGCCAGTGTTCTGGATGACGTGTGGCCCCTCGTCACAGATGTCCTATAGGTGACGCTGTTTTCTTTCATTGATAAAGCAAACTTAGGGGCTTCTTCACATTCCAGTTTAACTGTAATGTACCCAATGTACTATAGGTGGCGCTGTTTTCGGGGCAAACTAACAGACACAAAGACAGATTGGATAGGGCTTTTATATAGTAGATACTCCACCACTATGTCTTACCTGATGGGTGAGCTGAACAGGTGGGTGTTCTCCTCGCACCGTCTCTGCCCGTCCTCATTGATGGACAGGACCTGTCATATACAGAGTATTTGTCACCAAAGTCCACTGGTACAGGAGCCTGATTATAGCCTGTAGGAGACCAGACACTCACGTGACGTAATATGGCTTCTTCCCCTACAGCTTTTAACAGTCCCTTGGTGTCGATCTGTCCCAGACGCAGGATATAGAGAGGACGGCCATCTTTAAATTAAAAGGAAATTGCATCACTTGCAGTACCTCCTTTCACCACTGCTAGTTATAAGTTTAGAAAGTCCATAGAAACCAATGCAACAGCGCCCCCAGCTGTAGTTCTTGATATCCACACTGACCTCTATCATGGTAGTGCCATCCGCCGGCATAGTACTCTTCCAATATAGGAGGCGGATGCCATGTCTGGAGGATGTAGTCCACCTGGTGCTGCTTCCGCCAGGACAGTGACTGGCAGAGCATCTCTCGAGCTTTGTCCATGTTAAAGTCCCGAGCCCGGAGGAAGCGCAGGATATGTTCATCCTTAGGGATCTGTACAAGGAAAATTAACAGAAAGTGTCTATGAACAGTAGAAAGGCACACGTCAGGGGTGTGGGGGGTGGGCACGGCTTACCTTGCCTTTATGGGACTCTTGTAGCCAATGTCGTAGGTGGATGAGCGAGCTCTCCTGCATGGGGGTGAGGTATCCCAGATAGCGCTCAATGTACTCAGACTCCAGCTTAGCACCTGGAAAACAACAGAAGGTTATGTCATGAAGTCAGCAGGGAAGTGACTGTCATCATCAGCCATAGTAGATGTCATCGTCAGCCATAGTAGATGTCATCATCAGCCATAGTAGATGTCATCATCGTCAGGAATAGAAGATGTCATAATCGTCAGCCATAGTAGATGTCATCATCAGCCATAGTAGATGTCATCATCATCAGCCATAGTAGATGTCAATGTCATCGTCAGCCATAGTAGATATCATCATCGTCAGCCATAGTAGATGTCATCGTCAGCCATAGTAGATGTCATCATCAGCCATAGTAGATGTCATCATCGTCAGCCATAGTAGATGTCAATGTCATCGTCAGCCATAGTAGATATCATCATCGTCAGCCATAGTAGATGTCATCGTCAGCCATAGTAGATGTCATTGTCATTGTCAGCCATAGTAGATATCATCAACATCAGCCATAGTAGATGTCATCATCGTCAGGAATAGAAGATGTCATCATCGTCAGCCATAGTAGATGTCAATGTCATCGTCAGCCATAGTAGATATCATCATCGTCAGCCATAGTAGATATCATCATCGTCAGCCATAGTAGATGTCATCATTATTAGTCATAGTAGATGTCATTGTCAACCATAGATGTCGTTAACCATGGTAGCTGTCACCGTCAGCCATATAAGCTGTCATCGTCAGCCATAGTGACCATCATTGTAAGCCATAGTAGCTGTTCTTATCAGTCATAGTAGCTGCCATCGTCAGCCATAGTCGGTGTCATCTTCAATCATAGAAGCTGTCGTCATCAGCCATAATAGCTGTCATTGTCAGCCATAGTAGCCGTCATCAACCATAGTAGCTTTCATTGTCGCCATATTAGCGGTCATTGTCAACCATAGTAGCTGTAATCATGACCTGTAGTAGCTGCCATTATCAGACATAATAGCTGTCATCAACCATAGTAGCTTTCATCATCAGACATAGTATGGCTGACAGTGACAGCTACTATCTGTCATGGACCCTCATAGTGACTGTCATTGTCAGCTATAGTAGCTGTATGAAGATGCTTGTCAGTCACCTGGTCACACACAGGGTGTATGTTCCCTTTTCATGGGTCTCTCAGTATTATAGTTACATATAGGAGTATACGACCTAGATTTACAATTGAGTTTTAAAAGTAATAGTTCTATAAATGTATATCCTGAGTGACATATAAGATGATATTTAGGCAGTTTCCCCCTTTGTACAGTATATACATAGTAGCTGTTGAAAGGTTAGATATATAGACGACGTTTCTACGTTCTGCCACATCCCCACCAGAGCCTGCTCCTGCCACATCTGCGTCTGTCTCCAGGTACCGCCGTATTCACCCTGTAGGTGGCGCTGGTGATGGAGAGGTGAGAGCCAGAGACTGGTGAGCGCAGGCTCTGCCCATCTACTAAGGTTAGAGTGGCTGGGACCTGTAGTGCTTCACAGTCTGACACAGTGGAGGTGTGTGTGCTGTCCAGCTGAAGTCATTAACTCCTAAGCTTCAGCCTACTGGAAAGCACCACACCCTACGGGATCCAGATTTTGTTCTTTTCCTGACCTCCCGGCTGTGACCCTGCACGATGACTTTCCTGTCTCTGGACTGCAGCCCTTCCATATATAATTATCTCCTGGACCCTATTGTAAGTCCAGAGCCCTGTATAAGGGTTAAAGGATATTGGGGTTTCTATGGGTTCTGCTTAATGTAGCGGCTTGCGCCAAGTCAGTCCGAGATAACCTCTAAACTCGGACATACGTCACAAGTTCCCTCTGGTGTACCATATATAGACAATGGCTCTATAAAGTTATATCCTAAGTGACCTATATGATATTTCTGCAGCCACCCCCTATGAACATTATATATATAGCACCTGTATAAAGGTGAGATATATAGACGACGTTTCAGCCGACATTTTTGCTGTTTCACAAAACATGTTTAAGATGCAGTTATATAATCAATCTGGGCTTAAAGTGCCAACTCCGTTTTAATTTGAGGTTCTCACATCCTAATTGGAGGAGTTTAGGCGTTACAGCTGCCTTTGTGTATATGGAGCTGCCTCTTTCTTGAGGGACTAAATGTAATTGGACAATTATCTCAAAAGCTTGTTAATAAGCTGAATGGCAATTCCCTCGTTAATCCATCATCAATTAAGCAGGTAAAAGGTCTGGAGCTGATTCCAGGTACGGCTTCCCTCGTTAATCCATCATCAATTAAGCAGGTAAAAGGTCTGGGGCTGATTCCAGGTACGGCTTCCCTCGTTAATCCATCATCAATTAAGCAGGTAAAAGGTCTGGAGCTGATTCCAGGTACGGCTTCCCTCGTTAATCCATCATCAATTAAGCAGGTAAAAGGTCTGGAGCTGATTCCAGGTATGGCTTTTGCTGTGAACTCAAGACACGCAGCCAAAGTATCTCACAATGGACGAGAAATCAACATTAGGCTGGAAAAAAAAAGAAGAAATCCACCGGAGAGAGCAGAAATATTAGGAGCGGCCAAATCAACAGTTTGGCACATTCTAGGGAAAAAAGAGCACTGGTGAGCTGGGAACGGAAAGAGGCCTGGACGTCATCAGAAGACAATGATGGTGGATGATCGCAGAATCCTTTCCATTGTAAAGAAAACCCATAAAATGCACCGAAGTGAAGAACAATCTCCAGGAAATCGGTATTTTAGGATCAAAGTCTATCATAATATGGTTCTATAAAGCTATATACTGGTGAGATATTGATGATATATATGCAGGTACACAATAGGTAAGGTATATAGATGATGTATATACAGGTACACCCTAGATCAGGTATATAGATGATGTATATACAGGTACACCCTAGATAAGGTATATAGATGATGTATATACAGGTACACCCTAGATCAGGTATATAGATGATGTATATACAGGTACACCCTAGATCAGGTATATAGATGATGTATATACAGGTACACCCTAGATCAGGTATATAGATGATGTATATACAGGTACACCCTAGATCAGGTATATAGATGATGTATATACAAGTACACCCTAGATAAGGTATATAGATGATGTATATACAGGTACATACTAGCTAGGGCATATAGATGGTATATATACAGTTACAAACTAGGTTGGGTATATAGACGATGTATATACAGTTACACGCTAGGTCGCTAGGTCGGGTATATACATGATGTATATGTACAGTTACACGTTAGGTAAGAAAAATGGATGATGAAAATATACAGTTACCCACTAGATTGGGTATATAGAGGATAGATGTACAGGTACACACTAGGCAGTGTATATAGATCATGTATATATGCAGGTACATACTAAGTCGGGTATATAGTTGATATATATACAGGTACACATTAATTAGGTATATAGATGATAGATATATACAGTTACACACTAGATCAGGTATATAGATGATGTATATACACAGTACACACTAGGTAAGGTATGTAGTCGATGTACATACAGTTACATTGTAGATCAGGTACATAGATGTTGTATATGTACAATTACACACCATATATATATATATATCCAATATTAGAGGTTACTGGGCACTATATGGTGTAACTAGGTGTAGCCACTATATTTATGACCTTTTCGGTGCCATCTACAGGTGTTGCACACTGACCCCACAATAATCACATGCATTCAAGAGACTAATCAGCGGCACTCACCATAGAAGATATTTGTGCTTTTATTTCAGAGTCCAGCAAAATCCATGGACAATTCAGATGGACCCGTCGAAGTGGTACAGACCGCGAAACGGCAGGCCGTTGTCCGCCGTCCCCTTCCCCCATCTGAATTGTCCATGGATTTTGCTGGACTCTGAAATAAAACCACAAAGATCTTCTATGGTGAGTGCCGCTGACTAGTCTCTTGAATGCATATATATATATATATATATATATATATATATATATATATATATATATATATATATATATTATACATGATGTATATGCACAGTTCCGTCACATTTGCACACACCCATGACCTCCGCTCCTCAGACTTACCATCCTGCTCCGGTGCCGGGTTATGTCCCCCATTCTCTGCTCGGGGCTGTAATGCTGCAGATGATGCGTCTGTCTCCATTGTGGGCGGCTCAGTGCTGCACAGGTGTCCGCTGGTTGCAGTTCTTGATACATGTTGATATCCCCCCGGAGCTCTGGGTGTCCATCGGGGGATGTGAGTGATGCCCTGAGATATTAGCTCATTCAAGTAAAATTCAATGACCTCCTTACCCTGCAAATAACAGCAAGATGGCATGACATTAACTCCCAGATCCTATGTCACCACTTACATAATTCATGCTTATAATTCAGCTATGATGAGAAATAACTCGAGAAAACCTAATAAATCAACATCATTTGTGCAGTGTAGTGGCTGATTTGGCCACTAGGGGAGCTGCTCCATTAATTTCATGTGGTCCCCTGAAAATTGCCCACCTAACGTGGCGCCCCGCATAGTCTGGTCACCCTTACATGTACAAATACTGCAGGTATCTATCACTATAATCTACACCCAGGGACACAACTACAACAGGTGCAGGGGTTGTAATTGCACCCGGGCCCTGGAGCCTAGGGGGCCCCAAAAGTCCCTTTGTCCTATAGAAAAAGACTATTGCTATTAAAGATTTGCAATAATTGGGGGCCCCGCTGGAGCTTTTGCATCGGGGCCCATGAGCTACAAGTTACACTACTGATAGGGGCCCCATTGGAGCTCAAGTTACGCCACTGTCTACACCATTGCATACTCAATTACCCCTGTGCACCAGCTGACCGTAGGGGGCGCACTTACCCTCTTTATGTTGGCGGTGTACTGCTTCATTGCAATCTTTTCCACCGTGCTCTCAAAGCCAAAAAAAGACTTGATGTCAAGAGAAGCCGACTGCTCGAAACACGTCCACTCCTCATTGTCGGGGTGAACCTGAAAGCCAAGAACACGTCCATGTTACATCACAGCCCCTCCAGGTCTGGTCACACTACTCAGGCATTGTATGTCTATTCCTCACTGTAGCCAAGATCTCTGCTTGCTGTCAGTGAATGGATGCTGAAAATCAAGTGATATAGATGCATAAGGGCCAGGGGCGTAACTACCATAGGTGCAGGGGTCGCAATCGCACCCCAAAAGTCCCTTTGGCCTATATGAAAAGACTAATGCTATTAAAGATTTGCAATAATTGGGGGGCCCCGTTGGAGCTTTTGCATTGGGGCCCATGAGCTACAAGTTACGCCACTGATAGGGGCCCCTAATATCAGCATTTATGAGGATGGGGGATGTTTAAAGAGTCCAGATAAGACTCCCCCAACCCAACAGTCGCTCCACGGCTGCGGGGACTTATAATGAAGCTTCAGTACGGTGACAGCCGCGGTGCCAGATTCACATGTTCTGGGTATTCTGGCAGCTCGGGGGATCTGCGTCCGTATGTCCTGGCAGATGGGATCTCGGTATAACAGGATTCTGCGGCAGCTTTTATGACTAAGCAGTTTCTACAAGGGGTGTAATAAGCAATGCAGCCACACGGGGGCGCTGCTGTCTGCATTGTGAAAACCTGAAAATCCCTGAATTTCCCCCTGTGATTTCCAGCCCTTGAGTCGCCCTTTTCATTGCCCCCAGAACCCCCCACAGCCCCCCAATTTAGCAAAAGATGCAGACACCAGAGCGATACCTCCTCACCCATCTATGCAGTTTTTAAAGAGCCCAAGTAATATCGCCATATGGGGCACAAATCGATATAAAACCCTTTGAAGAGTCCCAAATAATACCGCCATATAAGCACAAATACTATACACTCTTAGAGAGCCCAAATACCGCCATATGAGCACAAATAATAGATGATATCCCATGTGGAGCATAAACAATATATAAAACCCCTTTAAGAGCCCCGATAATATCGCCATATGGGTACAAATAATATATAAAACCCTTTGAAGAGCCCAGACAATACAACCATATGAAGCATAAATAATATGATAACCCCTTAGACAGCCCACATAATACTGCCATATAGTGCACAAATATATATATATATATATAAATATATATATATATATATATATAACCCTATAAAGAGACCAGATAATACCACCATATGGAGCACAAATAATATGTATAACCCTTTGACAAGCCCAATAATACAACCCTATGAAGCATGAATAATATAGGATAACCCCTTAGACAGCCTGCATAATACTGCCATATAGTGCACAGATAATATATGAGAGCCTACATAATACCCTATATGGAGCACAAAAAATATATATCACCCTATGAAGAGCCCAGATAATACCGCCATATGGAGCACAGATAATATATGATAACCCCTTAGAAAGCCCACATAATACTGCCATATAGTGCACAGATAATATATGATAACCCCTTAGAGAGCCCACATAAGACTGCCATATAGTGCACAGATAATATATGATAACCCCATTAGAGAGCCCACATAAGACTGCCATATAGTGCACAGATAATATATGATAACCCCGTTAGAGAGCCCACATAAGACTGCCATATAGTGCACAGATAATATATGATAACCCCGTTAGAGAGCCCACATAAGACTGCCATATAGTGCACAGATAATATATGATAACCCCTTAGAGAGCCCACATAATACTGCCATATAGTGCACAGATAATATATGATAACCCCTTAGAGAGACCACATAATACTGCCATATAGTGCACAGATAATATATGATAACCCCGTTAGAGAGCCCACATAAGACTGCCATATAGTGCACAGATAATATATGATAACCCCTTGGAGAGCCCACATAATACTGCCATATAGTGCACAGATAATATATGATAACCCCTTAGAGAGCCCACATAATACTGCCATATAGTGCACAGATAATATATGATAACCCCTTAGAGAGCCCACATAAGACTGCCATATAGTGCACAGATAATATATGATAACCCCTTAGAGAGCCCACATAATACTGCCATATAGTGCACAGATAATATATGATAACCCCTTAGAGAGCCCACATAAGACTGCCATATAGTGCACAGATAATATATGATAACCCCTTAGAGAGCCCACATAATACTGCCATATAGTGCACAGATAATATATAAAACCCAATGAAAAGCCAAAAATACCTCCATAAGAAGCGCAAATAATATATGATAACCCCTGAGAGAGCCCAGATAATACCGCTATACAACTCCCACATAAAATGACCATACACCACTTGTGTTACTTCGCTCTTGGGGCTCAGGTAAGGTAAGACCAGGGAGTTGCTATTTTAGCAGTTTTCTGATATAACCTTCCAGGATCTTATGCTGATTAGGATCTGGTGATCTCCAGACGTCCCCAATTCTTTACATTCTGTGACGTCTGTAGGAGACAAGTGGAGGCAGGAGACAAATATTCCAGATATGTTGAATAGGTGACGACTCCTGATCCTGGGATCTGTGCCGCACGCTTCTCCCCTCCTCCCAAATGATCAATATAATGTTCGCCCGTGTCTAGATAAACCGTGTGATAACCAATATGGCGGCACCCAGCTTTCCCGACTCCTGACAGGAGGAGGCGCCACGTACAGAGTAGCTGCAGGTCTCGTTCACTAGGACCCGGGTGGAGAAGGTCTCGTTATGAGCGTCGATGAGCAGCGTCCGATCCCTCCAGTTCAATGTGTTCTTCTGGATAAAATAAACGTATTCCACTCCGGCAATCTGGAATAGAGAAGAGTAATGTAAGGTAGTAGGGGGTCTGTAGTAAGAGAAGAGTAGTGTGAGGGTATTAGGGGGTCTTTAGTATGAGGGTAGTCGGGGGTCTGTAGTATGGGGGTAGTCGGGGGTCTGTAGTAAGAGAAGAGTAGTGTGAGGGTAGTAGGGTGTCTGTAGTAAGAGAAGAGTAGAGTGAGGGTATTAGGGGGTCTGTAGTAAGAGAAGAGTAGTATGAGGGTATTAGGGGGTCTGTAGTGAGAGAAAAGTAGTATGAGGGTATTAGGGGGTCTGTAGTAGGAGAAGAGTAGTGTGAGGGTATTAGGGGGTCTGTAGTGAGAGAAGAGTAGTATGAGGGTAGTAAGGGGTCGGTAGTATGAGGGTACTAGGGGGCCTGTAGTATGAGAGTAGGTGGGGGTCTGTAGTATGAGGGTAGTCAGGGGTCTGTAGTATGAGGGTAGTAAGGGGCCTGTAATGTGGGGGTAGAAGAGGGTCTGTAGTATGGGGATAGTCGGGGGTCTGTAGTATGAGGGTAGTAAGGTGCCTGTAGTATGAGGTTAGTAGGGGGTCTGTAGTATGAGGGTAGTCGGGGGTCTGTAGTATGAGGGTAGTAAGGTGCCTGTAGTATGAGGTTAGTAGGGGATCTGTAGTATGAGGGTAGTCGGGGGTCTGTAGTATGAGGGTAGTAAGGTGCCTGTAGTATGAGGGTAGTAGGGGGTCTGTAGTATGAGGGTAGTCGGGGGTCTGTAGTAGGAGGGTAGTAAGGTGCCTGTAGTATGAGGGTAGTAAGGGGTCGTTGGGGGTCTGTAGTATGGGGGTGGTAGGGGGTCTGTAGTCTGAGGGTAGTAGGGGTCTGTAGTATGATAACACTAGCTCCCTTGGTCTTCACCCTTTACCTTTTTCAGCAGCCGGGGGGCGTCCACATTCAGTTTACAGCTCCTCTCCACCACGTGCAGGGACCCGTCCTCGCTCCGGTGCTCGGAGAGGACATCGCTGCCGATGAACACGGGGATGAGCGGGCAGGTGGGGAAGCGTTTCTCATAGGCCTGAGGGAGAACAAGCATCAAATATCATCTTCTGCTCATTTATTATGTGATTAAGTAAAACACAACACATAAGTCTGTAATCTGCCCGTCTCACGGAGGCAATGATGTCTACCGAGACGTCAACAGCTGGGTACCCACAACTGTCATCGCCACCATTCTCCACCCAAGACATCTCTCTGGGTAATCCGTGATCTCATTCATCTTGGGGGCAGCTGCAATGGTTGACGGAGTAATGAAGACCCCGGACCCCCCCAGATGACGATAAGATGGGGGGATAAGTTGCACCCCTACAGGCTTTGGTAACCGGATAACCACCCTCTGACTCCCTCCTTACTACCCCTGTACGCCAGGCTGCCAATGACAAACCCATCCAGACTGCTGCTCTTTGTATAAGCAGCTTTGGTCAGGCACACACTACTCAGATCCAAGAAGAAGTAGGCGCCAATCACTCAACAGTGTTGGTGTAGGGTGAAATGTTGCACCCCTCTAGGCTTGTGGGTAACCACCCTCTGACTCCCTCCTTACCACCCCATTACGTCAACCTGCCGATGACATCAAACATTTATCTCTTATCTCATCCCAGTGAGATAATCCTCCATTCTACGAGACCCTCATCTTCTAGGCACGGCCCATGTCAGGGGGTCCCCAACACATTAAGGTAACGTTTACACTGTCGAAGTGCCCTTTGTGCCGTAATGGGGTGCTCAAGAAGTCATACCCTTCAAAGTAAAGCCCCTAATAATGTCCAAAAAGAAAGTAGTAATGCCCACTGGGAGCCTACATAGGGTCTCCGCCCATACAGGTGAGAGGGGCAGCCACCCGTTAGGGGTTGGGGTCCCTTAGTCTATGGGGTTCTGGAAAGGGGTCATGGATCTGAGGGGTTTCCCTTCCTACAATGAGCTCAACCACAGGGAGGCAATGGGTTAAAAAGTAGTCGCCAACTCTTACACAACATTCCGAGAGTTCCGATCCCACCATAGACATTCCCCCGATGAGTGGAGATAACGAGGGAGGACGACATGGAGGGAGGTCACTACTCAACAAGGCGATAAGTGATGGTGACATCTGCGGACCTGACTCCTCACTATGGAGGTCATTATGGACCAAGTGAGACACCAAAATGGCAAACGCCGGGGGCGTAACATGACCTAGGGGGCAAAAGGGCTAAAAAGATTTTTAAAAATTGCCCAATTTTCTTTCAGTTTCTGCTCTTATTATAGCTAAGTTTAGTGATTTAGATAAAAGCTGTCACAGCTTCATGTACTGTGTGTGTGTGTCAGTGTGTGCCTACAGTGCTCAGCATAAAATGAGTACACCCTATTTGAATAGTACATTTTGTAAGGGGGTTTACTCACTGAAATATGGGTTGAGCAGTATTGGTGTAGTATGGATCTACAGTGTGAGTTGAGCAGTATTGGTGTAGTATGGACCTACAGTGTGAGTTGAGCAGTATTGGTGCAGTATGGACCTACAGTGTGAGTTGAGCAGTATTGGTGCAGTATGGACCTACAGTGTGAGTTGAGCAGTATTGGTGTAGTGTGGACCTACAGTGTGAGTTGAGCAGTATTGGTGTAGTATGGACCTACAGTGTGAGTTGAGCAGTATTGGTGTAGTATGGACCTACAGTGTGAGTTGAGCAGTATTGGTGCAGTATGGACCTACAGTGTGAGTTGAGCAGTATTGGTGTAGTAAGGACCTACAGTGTGAGTTGAGCAGTATTGGTGCAGTAAGGACCTACAGTGTGAGTTGAGCTGTATTGGTGTAGTAAGGACCTACAGAGTGAGTTGAGACAGTATTGGTGTAGTATGGACTTACAGTGTGAGTTGAGCAGTATTGGTGCAGTATGGACTTACAGTGTGAGTTGAGCAGTATTGGTGTAGTGTGGACCTACAGTGTGAGTTGAGCAGAATTGGTGTAGTATGGACCTACAGTGTGAGTTGAGCAGTATTGGTGTTGTATGGACCTACAGTGTAAGTTGAGCAGTATTGGGTGCAGTGTGGACCTACAGTGTGAGTTGAGCAGTATTGGTGCAGTGTGGACCTACAGTGTGTGTTGAGCTGTATTGGTGCAGTATGGACCTACAATGTGAGTTGAGCAGTATTGGTGTAGTATGGACCTACAGTGTGAGTTAAGCAGTATTGGTGCAGTATGGACCTACAGTGTGAGTTGAGCAGTATTGGTGCAGTATGGACCTATAGTATGAGTTGAGCAGTATTGGTGCAGTATGGACCTACAGTGTTAGTTGAGCAGTACTGGTGTAGTATGGACCTACAGTGTGAGTTGAGCAGTATTGGTGTAGTGTGGACCTACAGTGTGAGTTGAGCAGTATTGGTGTAGTGTGGACCGACAATGTAAGTTGAGCAGTATTGGTGTAGTATGGACCTACAGAGTGAGTTGAGCAGTATTGGTGTAGTATGGATCTACAGTGTGAGTTGAGCAGTATTGGTGAGTAGTGGACTACAGTGTGAGTTGAGCAGTATTGGTGTAGTATGGACCTACAGAGTGAGTTGAGCAGTATTGGTGCAGTGTGGACCTACAGTGTGAGTTGAGCAGTATTGGTGTAGTGTGGACCTACAGTGTGAGTTGAGCAGTATTGGTGTAGTGTGGACCGACAATGTAAGTTGAGCAGTATTGGTGTAGTATGGACCTACAGAGTGAGTTGAGCAGTATTGGTGTAGTATGGATCTACAGTGTGAGTTGAGCAGTATTGGTGTAGTGTGGAGCTACAGTGTGAGTTGAGCAGTATTGGTGTAGTATGGACCTACAGAGTGAGTTGAGCAGTATTGGTGCAGTGTGGACCTACAGTGTGAGTTGAGCAGTATTGGTGTAGTGTGGACCTACAGTGTGAGTTGAGCAGTATTGGTGTAGTATGGACCTACAGTGTGAGTTGAGCTGTATTGGTGTAGTATGGACCTACAGTGTGAGTTGAGCTGTATTGGTGTAGTAAGGACCTACAGAGTGAGCTGAGCTGTATTGGTGCAGTGTGGACCTACAGTGTGAGTTGAGCAGTATTGGTGTAGTATGGACCTACAGTGTGAGTTGAGCAGTATTGGTGTAGTATGGACCTACAATGTGAGTTGAGCAGTATTGGTGTAGTATGGACCTACAGTGTGAGTTGAGCAGTATTGGTGTAGTATGGACCTACAGTGTGAGTTGAGCAGTATTGGTGTAGTATGGACCTACAGTGTGAGTTGAGCAGTATTGGTGTAGTATGGACCTACAGTGTGAGTTGAGCAGTATTGGTGTAGTATGGATCTACAGTGTGAGTTGAGCAGTATTGGTGTAGTAAGGACCTACAGTGTGAGTTGAGCAGTATTGGTGTAGTGTGGACCTACAGTGTGAGTTGAGCAGTATTGGTGCAGTATGGACCCACAGTGTGAGTTGAGCAGTATTGGTGTAGTAAGGACCTACAGTGTGAGTTGAGCAGTATTGGTGTAGTAAGGACCTACAGTGTGAGTTGAGCTGTATTGGTGTAGTGTGGACCTACAGTGTGAGTTGAGCAGTATTGGTGCAGTATGGACCTACAGTGTGAGTTGAGCAGTATTGGTGTAGTAAGGACCTACAGTGTGAGTTGAGCAGTATTGGTGTAGTAAGGACCTACAGTGTGAGTTGAGCAGTATTGGTGTAGTATGGACCTACAGAGTGAGTTGAGCAGTATTGGTGTAGTATGGACCTACAGAGTGAGTTGAGCTGTATTGGTGCAGTATGGACCTACAGTGTGAGTTGAGCTGTATTGGTGCAGTATGGACCTACAGTGTGAGTTGAGCAGTATTGGTGCAGTGTGGACCTACAGTGTGAGTTGAGCAGTATTGGTGCAGTATGGACCTACAGTGTTAGTTGAGCTGTATTGGTGTAGTGTGGACCTACAGTGTAAGTTGAGCAGTATTGGTGTAGTATGGATCTACAGTGTGAGTTGAGCAGTATTGGTGTAGTGTGGACCTACAGTGTAAGTTGAGCAGTATTGGTGCAGTGTGGACCTACAGTGTGAGTTGAGCAGTATTGGTGTAGTAAGGACCTACAGTGTAAGTTGAGCAGTAAATTTGGTGCAGTAAGGACCTACAGTGTAAGTTGAGCAGTATTGGTGTAGTATGGATCTACAGTGTGAGTTGAGCAGTATTGGTGTAGTGTGGACCTACAGTGTAAGTTGAGCAGTATTGGTGCAGTGTGGACCTACAGTGTGAGTTGAGCAGTATTGGTGTAGTGTGGACCTACAGTGTGAGTTGAGCAGTATTGGTGTAGTATGGACCTACAGTGTGAGTTGAGCAGTATTGGTGTTGTATGGACCTACAGTGTAAGTTGAGCAGTATTGGTGCAGTGTGGAGCTACAGTGTGAGTTGAGCAGTATTGGTGTAGTATGGACCTACAGTGTGAGTTGAGCAGTATTGGTGTAGTATGGACCTACAGTGTGAGTTGAGCAGTATTGGTGTAGTATGGACCTACAGTGTGAGTTGAGCAGTATTGGTGTAGTATGGACCTACAGTGTGAGTTGAGCAGTATTGGTGCAGTGTGGACCTACAGTGTGAGTTGAGCTGTATTGGTGCAGTATGGACCTACAGTGTGAGTTGAGCAGTATTGGTGTAGTATGGACCTACAGTGTGAGTTGAGCAGTATTGGTGTAGTATGGACCTACAGTGTGAGTTGAGCAGTATTGGTGTAGTGTGGATCTACAGTGTGAGTTGAGCAGTATTGGTGTAGTATGGACTTACAGTGTGAGTTGAGCAGTATTGGTGTAGTAAGGACCTACAGTGTGAGTTGAGCAGTATTGGTGTAGTGTGGACCTACAGTGTGAGTTGAGCAGTATTGGTGTAGTATGGACCTACAGTGTGAGTTGAGCAGTATTGGTATGTAAGTAGTAGGACCTACAGTGTGAGTGAGCAGTATTGGTGTAGTGTGGACCTACAGTGTGAGTTGAGCAGTATTGGTGCAGTGTGGACCTACAGTGTGAGTTGAGCAGTATTGGTGCAGTGTGGACCTACAGTGTGAGTTGAGCTGTATTGGTGTAGTATGGACCTACAGTGTGAGGTGAGCAGTATTGGTGTAGTGTGGACCTACAGTGTGAGTTGAGCAGTATTGGTGCAGTGTGGACCTACAGTGTGAGTTGAGCTGTATTTGTGTAGTATGGACCTACAGTGTGAGTTGAGCAGTATTGGTGTAGTGTGGACCTACAGTGTGAGTTGAGCAGTATTGGTGTAGTATGGACCTACAGTGTGATTGAGCAGTATTGGTGTAGTATGGACCTACAGTGTGAGTTGAGCTGTATTGGTGTAGTATGGACCTACAGTGTGAGTTGAGCAGTATTGGTGTAGTATGGATCTACAGTGTGAGTTCAGCAGTATTGGTGTAGTGTGGACCTACAGAGTGAGTTGAGCTGTATTGGTGTAGTATGGACCTACAGAGTGAGTTGAGCTGTATTGGTGTAGTGTGGACCTACAGTGTGTGTTGAGCAGTATTGGTGTAGTATGGACCTACAGTGTGAGTTGAGCAGTATTGGTGTAGTATGGACCTACAGAGTGAGTTGAGCAGTATTGGTGTAGTATGGACCTACAGAGTGAGTTGAGCAGTATTGGTGTAGTATGGACCTACAGAGTGAGTTGAGCAGTATTGGTGTAGTATGGATCTACAGTGTGAGTTCAGCAGTATTGGTGTAGTGTGGACCTACAGTGTGAGTTGAGCTGTATTGGTGTAGTATGGACCTACAGTGTGAGTTGAGCAGTATTGGTGTAATATGGACCTACAGAGTGAGTTGAGCAGTATTGATGTAGTATGGACCTACAGTGTGAGTTGAGCAGTATTGGTGTAGTGTGGACCTACAGTGTGAGTTGAGCAGTATTGGTGTAGTATGGACCCACAGTGTGAGTTGAGCAGTATTGGTGTAGTATGGACCTACATTGTGAGTTGAGCAGTATTGGTGTAGTGTGGACCTACAGTGTGAGTTGAGCAGTATTGGTGTAGTATGGACCTACAGTGTGAGTTGAGCAGTATTGGTGTAGTATGGACCTACAGTGTGAGTTGAGCTGTATTGGTGTAGTATGGACCTACAGTGTGAGTTGAGCAGTATTGGTGTAGTATGGACCTACAGTGTGAGTTGAGCAGTATTGGTGTAGTATGGACCTACAGTGTGAGTTGAGCAGTATTGGTGTAGTATGGACTTACAGTGTGAGTTGAGCAGTATTGGTGTAGTATGGACCTACAGTGTGAGTTGAGCTGTATTGGTGTAGTATGGACCTACAGTGTGAGTTGAGCAGTATTGGTGTAGTATGGACCTACAGTGTGAGTTGAGCAGTATTGGTGTAGTATGGACCTACAGTGTGAGTTGAGCAGTATTGGTGTAGTATGGACCTACAGTGTGGGTTGAGTAGCTGGCGGTATTATACTTGTAAGGTCTCGCACTGAGGTGTCACCTCCGCACACTTCTCGCTGAACACGACACATTTAAGCAGCTCTGTTGAGCCCAATTTATAGGCGCTAAAAATATAAATTGTACAAGGGGCGGATGGTAAAATTATGACGTTCCCCTCAATACAAAGGCCCAGGGAGCTGCCACTATGGTCACATTGCAGGTTTGCGGCTTATATATAGAACATGGAGAGCTAAAGATAGGTACACTGGAATCTGGGGTATAATCAGGGTGACATATCGTGCCCATACGTACCGCTATGTAGCTGTATGGCCTCCCTCTGCAGCTGTACATATAACTTTATGTGTAGACTGTATAGTTATGGTACAAGGATAAGTGACGGCGATATGTCGTGTCCTGATGGATGGATGACAGGTCTATTCTGTGGCAGGGAAGGGGCTGAGCGACGCCTCTTATCTCACACAACCAGTGGAGTTCCTGAACGCCGAGTATGTCACCAAGACAAACTATTATTAGTCCACATCTCCCCAAAGCTTCATGTGTCACCGCTATACCACTCACAACATGATAGAAGGAAGAAAAGGATATCTGCAAACAACGACCCATTCCTACAATATGTAAAGCTGCTCCGTCACTTACAGTAGAGCCTGTAATAGATCATAAATACTGTACTAATATATACAAAATTACATCAGTTTATACAGTATATATTTAACTGCTGCATTATAGCAGTATTATAGTAGTTATAGTCTTGTAAATAGGAGCGGTATTATAGTAGTTATATTCTTGTATATAGGGGCAGTATTATAGTAGTTATATTCTTGTATATAGGAGCAGTATTATAGTAGTTATATTCTTGTACATAGGGGCAGTATTATAGTAGTTATATTCTTGTATATAGGGGCAGTATTATAGTAGTTATATTCTTGTACATAGGAGCAGTATTATAGTAGTTATATTCTTGTATATAGAGGCAGTATTATAGTAGTTATATTCTTGTACATAGGGGCAGTATTATAGTAGTTATATTCTTGTATATAGGAGCAGTATTATAGTAGTTATATTCTTGTACATAGGGGCAGTATTATAGTAGTTATATTCCTGTACATAGGGGCAGTATTATAGTAGTTATATTCTTGTATATAGAGGCAGTATTATAGTAGTTATATTCTTGTACATAGGGGCAGTATTATAGTAGTTATATTCTTGTACATAGGGGCAGTATTATAGTAGTTATATTCTTGTACATAGGGGCAGTATTATAGTAGTTATATTCTTGTACATAGGGGCAGTATTATAGTAGTTATATTCTTGTATATAGGTGGCAGTATTATAGTAGTTATATTCTTGTACATAGGGGCAGTATTATAGTAGTTATATTCTTGTACATAGGAGCAGTATTATAGTAGTTATATTCTTGTATATAGGAGCAGTATTATAGTAGTTATATTCTTGTACATAGGGGCAGTATTATAGTAGTTATATTCCTGTACATAGGGGCAGTATTATAGTAGTTATATTCTTGTATATAGAGGCAGTATTATAGTAGTTATATTCTTGTACATAGGGGCAGTATTATAGTAGTTATATTCTTGTACATAGGGGCAGTATTATAGTAGTTATATTCTTGTACATAGGGGCAGTATTATAGTAGTTATATTCTTGTACATAGGGGCAGTATTATAGTAGTTATATTCTTGTACATAGGAGCAGTATTATAGTAGTTATATTCTTGTACATAGGAGCAGTATTATAGTAGTTATATTCTTGTATATAGGAGCAGTATTATAGTAGTTATATTCTTGTATATAGGAGCAGTATTATAGTAGTTATATTCTTGTATATAGGGGCAGTATTATAGTAGTTATATTCTTGTATATAGGGGCAGTATTATAGTAGTTATATTCTTGTATATAGGGGCAGTATTATAGTAGTTATATTCTTGTATATAGGAGCAGTATTATAGTAGTTATATTCTTGCATATATGAGGCAGTATTATAGTAGTTATATTCTTGTATATAGGAGCAGTATTATAGTAGTTATATTCTTGTATATAGGAGCAGTATTATAGTAGTTATATTCTTGTATATTCTTGTATATAGGGGCAGTATTATAGTAGTTATATTCTTGTATATAGGAGCAGTATTATAGTAGTTATATTCTTGTACATAGGGGCAGTATTATAGTAGTTATATTCTTGTATATAGGAGCAGTATTATAGTAGTTATATTCTTGCATATATGAGGCAGTATTATAGTAGTTATATTCTTGCATATATGGGGCAGTATTATAGTAGTTATATTCTTGTATATAGGGGCAGTATTATAGTAGTTATATTCTTGTATATAGGGGCAGTATTATAGTAGTTATATTCTTGCATATATGGGGCAGTATTATAGTAGTTATATTCTTGTATATAGGGGCAGTATTATAGTAGTTATATTCTTGTATATAGGGGCAGTATTATAGTAGTTATATTCTTGCATATATGGGGCAGTATTATAGTAGTCATAGTCCTGTATATTCTACTTCCTTCATTCTCTTCTTTTGGTCTGGATATTTCTTGTCGCGGTTCCTTTCATGGTTGCTTCTGGAGTGTTCAGGTGAATACAAGATTTTCTCTGTACGAGGACGGGGAGGAATAAACTTGTTTGAACTTTTTCTTTCCAGGAAATGTATCATTATCGCTAATTTCCTTCTAGTTCAGTCCGGCCGTCACTGTCAAAAAAAACAATTCTACAACATCTTATACAAACAGTTTTATCTTCCTGAGATCTGGTCCTGCGAGGTCTTATTCAATCTAAAGAAATTTTGTAACTTTAGAAAGATCAAGTGAGTTTATAAAAGCGGCAGATCCTTCTGTATTCACTATCTGTGTCCATAGTCAGGGATGAAGCTCCCTCTCCTCCATCCCAGTAGGAAATACCTGCAAGATCTCAAACGCATAAGACGTATGGGTGTAATAGAGGGGGCATCCCATCCTCAGGACCCTCAATAATAAGGTGAAGCTTTATTGTTAGAGCAGTAATGACATCCGGGCCCCGGAAGCGGGTAGGAGCTCGTTCTCGCCGGATTCCAAGACTCGTTACCAACATTCCGCCCTTCTCATTTGCTCTTACCCCTCGGGCACTTAAGAATCTGAATTCTTTCTTCCAACTGTTTAATTAAAAGGTCAACATCAGGGTCCTGGGTTCAAATCAGATCAGGGTCAACATCTTCATGGAGGCTGTATGAGAATCCAATAATCCAGAGATGTCAGATTACTGGATATCCTGGCACCTATACCCACGCCTATGTACGTGCTATCACCCACCATGTTTATGTTCTGCGCCCGTTACACTTGTTGACCTTGACGTGGGAACTTAAGCAGGCGACGGGTCTGAAGGAATCTGGAATATGTGCAGGCATAGCGCATACTATAGGAGACTCAGCGAGTAAGAGCCCCTCAGCCACCAGAACTGGCCAGTCCAGGGGAGGGGGCTCATTATCTGAGAGTTCACCCAAGAACTTGTGAATAATAGTCTAATATACAGTGAGGAAAATAAGTATTTAGTCGGCCATCTAATGTTTAAGTTCTCCCACTTAAACAGATGAGGTCGGTAATTGACATCATAGGTGACCTCAACTATGAGACAAAATGAGAAAACTAATCCTGAAAATCACATTTGGTCACCTACAAACAAGCGAGATTTCTGGCTCTCATAGACCTGTAACTTCTTCTATAAGAGGCTCCTCTGTCCTCCTCTCACTACCTGTAGTACTGGCTCCTGTTTGACCTTGTTATCAGTATAAAAGACTGAAGATGCAACCTCAGACAGTCACACTCCAAACTCCACTATGGTGAAGACCAAACAGCTGGCGAAGGACACCAGACACAACATTGTAGCCCTGCACCAGGCTGGGAAGACTGAATCTGCAATAGGCAAGCAGCGTGGTGTGAAGAAATCAACTGTGGGAGCAATAATTAGAAAATGGAAGACATACAAGACCACTGATAATCTCCCTCCATCTGGGGCTCCATGCAAGATCTCCACCCGCGGGGTCAAGACAATGTCAAGAACAATGAGCAAAAATCCCAGAACCACACGGGGGACCTAGTGAATGACCTGCAGAGAGCTGGGACCAACGTTACACAGGCTTCCATCAGTAACATCAGCTGCCAGGGACTCAGATCCTGCAGTGCCAGACGTGTCCCCCTGCTTAACCCAGTACATGTCCGGGCCCGTCTGAAGTTTACTAGAGAACATTTGGATGATCCAGAAGAGTATTAGGAGAATGTCAAACCAAAGTAGAACTGTTTAGTAGAAACACAACTCATTGTGTTTGGAGGAGAAAGAATGCTGAGTTACATCCTAAGAACACCA
The DNA here is from genome assembly GCA_033576535.1 of Allobates femoralis. NCBI lineage: Eukaryota > Metazoa > Chordata > Amphibia > Anura > Aromobatidae > Allobates > Allobates femoralis. Next base: position 229,098,030 of record JARQOC010000011.1, on the reverse strand, counting down.
TACCTACAGTGAAGCATGGGGGTGTCAACATCATGTTTTGGGGCTGTTTCTCTGCCAAGGGACCAGGACAACTGAGCCGTGTACATGAAAGAATGAATGGGGCCATGTGTGGTGAGATTTTGAGTGCAAACCCCCTTTCATCAGCAAGGGCATTGAAGATGAAACGTGTCTGGGTCTCTCAGCATAATAATCCCAAGCACACTGCCAGGGCAATGAAAGAGTGGCTTCATAAGAAGCATTTCAAGGTCCTGCAGTGGCCTAGCCAGTCTGCAGAGCTATACCCTATAGAAAACCTTTGGAGGGAGTTGAAAGTCCATGTTCCCCAGTGATAGCCCCAAAACATCACTGCTCTATAGGAGATCTGCATGGAGGAATGGGCCAACATACAGCAACAGCGTGGGCCAACCTTGTGAAAACTTACACAAAACCTCTGTCATTGCCAACAAAGGAGACAGAACAAAGTATTGAGATGAACTTTTGTTATTGACCAAATACTTAATTCCACCAAAATTTGAAAAAAAAAAAATTCTTTCCCAATCAGACAATGTGATTATCAGGATTAGTTTTCTCATTTTGTCTCTCATAGTTGAGGTCACCTATGATGGCAATTACAGGCCGACCTCATCTTTATAAGTGGGAGAACGCGCACAATTGGTGGCTGACTAAATACTTTTTTTCCCACTTTATGCAGAGATGTGAAGATCCAACTCCGAATATAAATCATAATGGTCAACTCTCCAAAAGACTCCCAGAAAAATGGAGGAACCTCCAGGAGGACGAGGCAAATCTCCCAGGCCCTGCATCCTCCCTATATCACATAGGAACCTCCAGGAGCACCGCCTGTGCTCTCCAGCCTCTGGGTCTACACCTCCTGTGCTCTGCAGCATCCAAACCCACACCTCTTGTGCTCTCCAGCCTCTGGGCCCGCACCTCTCTTGCCCTCCAGCCTCCGGGACTGCACCCCCTTTGCTCTCCAGCCTCCGGGCCTGCACCCCCTTTGCTCTCCAGCCTCCGGGCCAGCACCTCCTGTGCTCTCCAGCCTCCGGGTCTACACCTCCTGTGCTCTCCAGCCTCCGGGCCCACAGCTCCTGTGCTCTCCAGCTTCCAGGTCAACACCTCCTGCACTCTGCAGCATCCAGACCCACACCTCCTGTGCTCTCCAGCCTCTGGGCCCACACCTCCTGTGCTCTCCAGCCTCCGGGCCCACACCTCCTGTGCTCTCCAGCCTCCGGGCCCACACCTCCTGTGCTCTCCAGCCTCCGGGCCCACACCTCCTGTGCTCTCCAGCCTCCGGGCCCACACCTCCTGTGCTCTCCAGCCTCCGGGCCCACACCTCCTGTGCTCTCCAGCCTCCGGGCCCACACCTCCTGTGCTCTCCAGCCTCCGGGCCCACACCTCCTGTGCTCTCCAGCCTCCGGGCCCACACCTCCTGTGCTCTCCAGCCTCCGGGCCCACACCTCCTGTGCTCTCCGGCCTCTGGGCGCACACCTCTCTTTCTCTCCAGCCTCTGGGCGCACACCTCTCTTTCTCTCCAGCCTTTGGGCGCACACCTCTCTTTCTCTCCAGCCTCTGGGCGCACACCTCTCTTTCTCTCCAGCCTTTGGGCCCACTTCTCCTGTGCTCTGCTGCCTCCAGTCTTGCACCTCCTGTGCTCTCCAACCTCCAGGCAGCTCTTATCCTGATCACAGTCATCACTCTGGATTGATCGGAGCGTGTCTCCTCTGCACGCACTCAGCAGGGAACATAAATGCACGCAGCTCCTGAGGGTATTGTTTTCTTAATGAGGACGTGTCAAGAAGTAACACAACCAGGAACCTTCCATCTTCTCTCTAATGATGAGCAATGTGACATCACTATAGCTATAGAGACTAAGGAATAATCCGCAAATAACACAATAGCACTGGGGGCTCCAGCCAGTATCTGCTGCTACTTCCAGATATGACATCACTAGTTTTGTTCCTTTGGCATCAGTAGGTATTGCTCATTTATTGCGGTGACATCATTGGTTTGCATTACGTCGATGACATCATAACTCGTAAGATTCTACTGACGGGACGGTGACATCACTAGAGTAAGCAGCAACCTCGCAGAATTCAGTGCTCCGACATCATTAGGGTCCAGCTTGATGATGTCACTGACCTGTGGTGACATCACAACTCTGTGTTCATGTGACATCACTAGGTTCTATCTGTGACATCAGCAGGTTTAGTGCTTCGAAATGACTTGGTTTATTACTTAGACATAACTAGGTTCCACTCTGATGACATAAATGCCCTTCAGTGACATCGTAAGCTTCTTAGATTCATCAGTGACATCATAAGGTTCTTCTTACATAATCCCTTCATTGTACGAATAACATTATAAGGTTCCACCTGGTGATAACAACATCATATTGTGACATCAGAAGGTTCCACTGAGATGACATCACAGGTTCTGTGACATCACTAGGTTCAGTAATCAGATATCCTTAGGTTCCCCCCTGGTGACATCAGTGCCATCCTGTGACTTCACTAGATTTGGTATTTAATCATTTTATGAGATTTCCCTGCTATGTTTCAATTTCAAGTTTCTTATGATGACATCACTGGGTGCAGAACTATGACATCACTAGGGTTCACCCTGATAATATCAATGTCATTGTGTGACATCAGAAGGTTCCCCTGATGTGACATCACTGGTTCAATCTGTGACATCACTTAGTATAGTACCGCGAGATCATCCAATGTGTGACTCCACTAGACTCAATACTCTGACATCATCATGTTCCACTCTGTTCTGCTATGACATCACAAGGTTCTACTCATGTGACATCACTAAGCTCAGCACTCTGACATCACTCTGCTCTGCTATGACATCACTAGTTCTACTCCTGTGACATCACCAAGCTCCGTCCTCTCGGAAAGAGGAGGGAAACTGATTCCTATTTATCATTTTCTATTTGGAAATGTAAAATAAAAAATATTGGAGGCGTTCGCCTTCCATTTCATAGAATGGAGAGGAGATAAATCACAGATCCCCCCCGGCCTCAGTGTAAAGCTGCAGTTCCAGGCTCAGGTCTCAGGGGGCGCTATGTGAACAGTCACAGAGAAGCGGCACCCGGGGGACACGTGCTGGAACAGCTGCTGCATTGTCAGCATTCACATGTAAAGCTGAAAACCGGGCCCCGGGGAAGAGGGGCCATTACATGTCTCACCCGTGATCAAGAACATAGCTCAGCTCCACAGAAGTGAGGGGTCCTGGGTGTGGATGATAGAGGAGGGGGTGTGTAGAATAGGGATCAGGAGATCCAGCCTGGAGCATCACTTTATATGCACATAGTGTACTGGGCCCCGGTATAGCACCTGCAGGGCAACTGGGACATTACAATGTGGGGGGGGGGGGGGGTCCCTCTGTATAGGAGACACTGACTGCAGGTGTATGAGGGCACAGTGCATGATGGCAGCACACATACACCGAGGAGGATACACAGCATCAAGGCACAAACATACAGTGCACATACACACAATGTACTGTACATATATACACACACAGTACAGTACACACACAGCACAATACAGTACACACAATACAGTACACAGTACACACACAGTACACACAATACACACACAGTACAGTACACACAATACACACACAGTACAGGACACACGATACACACAGTACACACAATACACACACAGTACAGTACACACAATACACACACAGTACAGTACACACAATACACACACAGTACAGTACACACAATACACACACAGTACAGGACACACGATACACACACAGTACACACAATACACACACAGTACAGTACACACAATACACACACAGTACAGGACACACGATACACACACAGTACAGTACACACAATACACACACAATACAGTGCACACAATACACACACAGTACACACAATACACACACAATACAGTGCACAATACACACACAATACAGTGCACACAATACACACACAGTACACACAATACACACACAATACAGTACACACAATACACACACAGTACAGTACACACATACACACACAGTACAGTACACACAGTACAACACAACAATACAGTCACACATACACACACAGTACAACACACATACACACACAATACAGTACACACAATACACACACAGTACACACAATACACCACACAGTACACACAATACACACACAGTACAGTACACACAATACACACACAGTACAGACACACAATACACACACAGTACAGTACACACAATACACACACAGTACAGTACACACAATACACACACAGTACAGGACACACAATACACACACAGTACAGTACACACAATACACACACAATACAGTCACACAATACACACACAGTACACACAATACACACACAATACAGTACACACAATACACACACATACAGTACACACATAACACACACACAAGTACACACAATACACACACAATACAGTACACACAATACACACACAGTACAGTACACACAATACACACACAGTACACACAATACACACACAATACAGTGCACACAATACACACACAGTACAGTACACACAATACACACACAATACAGTGCACACAATACACACACAGTACAGTACACACAATACACACACAGTACAGTACACACACAGTACACACAATACACACACAGTACACACAATACACACACAGTACAGTACACACGATACACACACAGTACAGTACACACACAGTACACACAATACACACAGTACACACAATACACACACAGTACAGGACACACGATACACACACAGTACAGTACACAATACACACACAATACAGTGCACACAATACACACACAGTATACACAAATACACACACAATACAGTGCACACAATACACACACAGTACAGTACACACAATACACACACAGTACAGTACACACAATACACACACAATACAGTGCACACAATACACACACAGTACAGTACACACAATACACACACAGTACAGTACACACAATACAGTACACACAATACACACACACAGTACAGTACACACACACAATACACACACAGTACAGTACACACAATACACACACAATACAGTGCACACAATACACACACAGTACAGTACACACAATACACACACAGTACAGTACACACAATACACACACAATACAGTACACACAATACACACACAGTACAGTACACACACACAATACACACACAGTACAGTACACACAATACACACACAGTACAGTACACACAATACACACAGTACAGTACACACAATACACACACAGTACAGGACACACAATAACACACACAGTACAGGACACACAGCACAATACAGTATACAGCTCAATACAGTACACACACACGTACAGTACACACAATGTACAGTATACACACAGCACAATACAGTGCACACACGTAGAATACACACACAGTGAAGTAAACACAATGTACAGAACACACACAGAACAGTATACACAATGTATAGTATACACACAATATACAGTACACACACACAATATACAGTACACACACAGTACACTACACACAATAAGGTCAATGAGCACAGTAGTAGGTCATAACATGGTTAGTGTAGGGACTGTTCCGAAAAGGGTCCCCTTGACGCGATGGAATATCTTAAAGTACGTTTTTTGCAAATAAGGTGTGAACCAAGCACCTGTGTATCTACTGCACTGGATTTCATTTATTTATTGCAGAATATCTGGAGACACTGTACACATATTTTTGTTCTATAGTTGGTTTTTAATACACACACACAGTACACACACATACAATACACACAATGTACAGTATACACAATGTACAGTACATACACACATGTACAATATACACAGTACAGTACACAGTACAGTATACACAGCATACATGTGTATACATAGTGACAGTATACAAATACATGTAAATACACATACGTACACAATGTAAGTATACACAAATATACATATACACATACAGTACATACACACTAACATATCAATAACACAATTTAAAATACAGCCACTAATGCAGATACATACATACACACATACACTGACACCAAACACACACACCATACACACACTACATACACACACACACACACACACAATACACACAACAACTACATACACACACATACATAACACACACATACACACACACACACAACACCATAACAAAACCACCACACAACACACACCTACACACACAACATACACACACACAACACACACAACCAACAATACAAATATACCACAACACACACATACACACACCATCACACACCATACACACACACAACACACACCACCACACACACACCACTACACACACAACCACACACACACACACACACATACACAACAAACACACACCACACACACACACCACACACAAACACTACACACCACACAACAACACACATACACAACACACACACACACCACTACACAAACACCACACACACACCAACCACACACACACCACACACACAACACACAACACACCACACACACACAACACAACACCCCAACACACACCACCACACACACACCACAGACACACACCCCCCATACACACACACCACACACACACCAACCACACACACACACACCACACACCACCAACACACACACACAGGACACACACCCCATACACACACCAACACACACACAACCACAGACACACACACCACAACACCACACACACACACACACACCACCACAGACACACCACAGACACACCACAGACACACACACACCACACACACACCACAGACACACACACACCACACACACACACAAACCACAGACACACACCCCATACACACACCACACACACACCTGCAATATACACACAGATACAAAAACTGTCAATAGAACTGCACATAGAGGCATAAGACAAAAAATAAAAAACATACTGTAAATACACACAAACCTATGGAAACTCAGATACTGCAATATTAATATTTTACATTTCATTATAAATGTGACTTATTTTGTGTTGTAATCTGCAGTGGGCGGAGCCAGGAAATGTTTCCAATTCTCCACAGTGCCCCTAGAGGTGAAGTGAAGCATTACAAGGCTCCCATTGAGCTGTATGATATCGGAATATACCGGGTCCTCCAGGGGAAGAGAAGCTTTGTAGCCAGACTCCCATAATTTATATACATATAGTGATAGGATTGGGAACAATCAATGGAAGCCAAGTATAGGAGCAGTCGATGTCGGGCCGGGACTTATCAATCTGTAACACTGGATGGTAAATGTCAGACATTAAAAATGTACAAGTCATTGTCAGCCTGTCGCTCCGTCATCAAGTGCGTAACACAAGCACCACCGCCGCTCACTGCCGTATACAGAGGACAGCGGAGACCAGGACAGAAATCAATAATATGTAACCGGCACCGTGAATGAGGTCAAAGTTAAATATTAAACACGATGGAGATCGCTAATATCTGTTACATCAACTGATAATAGATAATGTCCAGCAGTCACAGAGCGATCCGACTCCGATTACACCCAGCAGTCACTGCAAGATACAAGATACCCGAGGCCAGACAGAGCGAGCAGCGCCACCCCTGACCGCAGGAGCAACATACACCCTGAACCTGTTATAGGAGTAATATTCCTGTACATAGGAGCAGTATTATAGTAGTTATATTCTTGTATATAGGAGCAGTATTATAGTAGTTATATTCTTGTATATAGGGAGCAGTATTATAGTAGTTATATTCTTGTATATAGGAGCAGTATTATAGTAGTTATATTCTTGTATATAGGGGCAGTATTATAGTAGTTATATTCTTGTATATAGGGGCAGTATTATAGTAGTTATATACTTGTTTATAGGGGCAGTATTATAGTAGTTATATATTCTTGTATATAGGAGCAGTATTATAGTAGTTATATTTCTTGTATATAGGGCAGTATTATAGTAGTTATATTCTTGTATATAGGAGCAGTATTATAGTAGTTATATTCTTGTATATAGGAGCAGTATTATAGTAGTTATATTCTTGTATATAGGGGTAGTATTATAGTAGTTATATTCTTGTATATAGGAGCAGTATTATAGTAGTTATATTCTTGTATATAGGGCAGTATTATAGTAGTTATATTCTTGTATATAGGAGCAGTATTATTATTAGTTTATATTCTTGTATATAGAGCATATTATTAAGTATTTATATTCCTGTACATAGGAGCAGTATTATAGTAGTTATATTCTTGTATATAGGGCAGTATTATAGTAGTTATATTCTTGTACATAGGGGCAGTATTATAGTAGTTATATTCTTGTATATAGGAGCAGTATTATAGTAGTTATATTCCTGTACATAGGAGCAGTATTATAGTAGTTATATTCTTGTATATAGGGGCAGTATTATAGTAGTTATGTTCTTGTATATAGGAGCAGTATTATAGTAGTTATATTCTTGTATATAGGAGCAGTATTATAGTAGTTATATTCCTGTACATAGGAGCAGTATTATAGTAGTTATATTCCTGTACATAGGAGCAGTATTATAGTAGTTATATTCTTGTACATAGGAGCAGAATTATAGTAGTTATATTCTTGTATATAGGAGCAGTATTATAGTAGTTATATTCTTGTATATAGGAGCAGTATTATAGTAGTTATATTCTTGTATAAAGGAGCAGCATTATAGTAGTTATATTCTTGTATATAGGAGCAGTATTATAGTAGTTATATTCTTGTACATAGGGGCAGTATTATAGTAGTTATATTCTTGTATATAGGAGCAGTATTATAGTAGTTATATTCTTGTATATAGGGGCAGTATTATAGTAGTTATATTCTTGTACATAGTAGCAGTATTATAGTAGTTATATTCTTGTATATAGGAGCAGTATTATAGTAGTTATACTCTTGTATATAGGGGCAATATTATAGTAGTTATATTCTTGTACATAGGAGCAGTATTATAGTAGTTATAGTCTTATACATAGGGGCAGTATTATAGTAGTTATATTCTTGTACATAGGGGCAGTATTATAGTAGTTATATTCTTGTACATAGGGGCAGTATTATAGTAGTTATATTCTTGTATATAGGAGAAGTATAATAGTACTTATATTCTTGTATATAGGGGGCAGTATTATAGTAGTTATATTCTTGTACATAGGGGGCAGTATTATAGTAGTTATATTCTTGTACATAGGGGCAGTATTATAGTAGTTATATTCTTGTATATAGGAGCAGTATTATAGTAGTTATATTCTTGTATATAGGGGCAGTATTATAGTAGTTATATTCTTGTATATAGGAGCAGTATTATAGTAGTTATATTCTTGTATATAGGGGCAGTATTATAGTAGTTATATTCTTGTACATAGGAGCAGTATTATAGTAGTTATATTCTTGTATATAGGAGCAGTATTATAGTAGTTATATTCTTGTACATAGCAGCAGTATTATAGTAGTTATATTCTTGTATATAGGGGGCTGTATTATAGTAGTTATATTCTTGTACATAGGGGCAGTATTATAGCAGTTATATTCTTGTACATAGGGGCAGTATTATAGTAGTTATATTCTTGTACATAGGGGGAAGTATTATAGTAGTTATATTCTTGTACATAGGAGCAGTATTATAGTAGTTATATTCTTGTATATAGGAGCAGTATTATAGTAGTTATATTCTTGTACATAGAGAGCAGTATTATAGTAGTTATATTCTTGTATATAGGAGCAGTATTATAGTAGTTATATTCTTGTATATAGGAGCAGTATTATAGTAGTTATATTCTTGTACATAGGAGCAGTATTATAGTAGTTATATTCTTGTATATAGGAGCAGTATTATAGTAGTTATATTCTTGTACATAGGGGCAGTATTATAGTAGTTATATTCTTGTATATAGGAGCAGTATTATAGTAGTTATATTCTTGTACACAGTCCTGCACTCTTGTTCCTTGGCACTGGCCCTCAGGTATGTTTATGTCTGGATATTTTGGGACTGTATTGTATGGAGGATTGTTCTACTGCAGGTGCAGGAAACATTTACAGGTGTATTTACAAAATAGAACTTTGCTGTCTAGCTGCTTTCAATATCACCTCGTCCTCTCTCGTCCTCCCTCATCCACTTTCGTCCTCCTTCAACCTTCATGCTCCCTTGTCCTCCTTTGTCTTCTCTTATCCTCCATTGTCCTTTCTCATCCTTCTTCGTCCTCTCTCATCCCCCCTGTCCTCTCTTGTCCTCCACTGTCTTTTCTCGTCCTTCCTTATCCTCCCCCATTCTTCCCCTTCCTCCCTCATCCTCTCACATCCTCCCTCATCCTTCCTCGTCCTCTCCTTTCCTCCACCCTCCTCGCTCATCTACCACTTTTCTCCCTCGTCCTCCTTCATCCTCCCTTTTCTCCCTTATCCTCCCTTGTCCTCTCTCATCCTCCTCATCCTATTTCATCCTCTTTTGTCCTCCCTCATCCTCCCTTGTCCTCTTTCTTTACATTGAATGTTAATACCAGGAGCAGGTGTATATGATTAGTGTCATTCATATGGTGGCTGGAGAGGGGTTAAGTCTCTTTTTCGGCTCCTCTTTTTGTGGAGAACACGTAGTGACGTCAGGGAATATTATAGATGGTATAAAGACAAAGCCGTGCGAGCGATCAGCGGCTCATGTATCGCTGGCGGCTCTGGGCCAGAGTAATCATTGTGCTTCATGTGCACTGACAATCACCAAGATTAAGTAACAGATCACATTACTCCAATAAAACTGAATCAACATGTGCACCACATATATAATATACCAGCTATACATATATAATTATATACAGGGGATGTCCAGGTTATACCAGCTGTACATATATAATTATATACAGGAGATGCCCAGGTTATACCAGCTATACATATATAATTATATACAGGAGATGTCCAGGTTATACCGGCTGTACATATATAATTATATACAGGAGATTCTCAGGTTATACCGGCTATACATATATAATTATATACAGGAGATGTCCAGGTTATACCGGCTGTACATATATAATTATATACAGGAGATTCTCAGGTTATACTGGCTATACATATATAATTATATACAGGAGATGTCCAGGTTATACCGGCTGTACATATATAATTATATACAGGAGATTCTCAGGTTATACCGGCTGTACATATATAATTATATACAGGAGATGCCCAGGTTATACCAGCTGTACATATATAATTATATACAGGAGATGCCCAGGTTATACCAGCTGTACATATATATATATATATATACAGGTGATGTCCAGGTTATACCAGCTGTACATGTATAATTATATACAGGAGATGCCCAGGTTATACCAGCTGTACATATATAATTATATACAGGAGATGTCCAGGTTATACCGGCTGTACATATATAATTATATACAGGAGATGCCCAGGTTATACCAGCTGTACATATATAATTATATACAGGAGATGTCCAGGTTATACCGGCTGTACATATATAATTATATACAGGAGATGTCCAGGTTATACCAGCTGTACATATATAATTATATACAGGAGATGTCCAGGTTATACCAGCTGTACATATATAATTATATACAGGAGATATCCAGGTTATACCAGCTGTACATATATAATTATATACAGGAGATGCCCAGGTTATACCGGCTGTACATTTATAATTATATACAGGAGATATCCAGGTTATACCAGCTGTACATATATAATTATATACAGGAGATGCCCAGGTTATACCAGCTGTACATATATAATTATATACAGGAGATGCCCAGGTTATACCGGCTGTACATATATAATTATATACAGGAGATGTCCAGGTTATATCAGCTGTACATATATAACAATATACAAGAGATGCCCAGGTAATACCAGCTGTACATATATAACTATATACAGGAGATGCCCAGGTTATACCGGCTGTACATATATAATTATATACAGGAGATGTCCAGGTTATACTGGCTGTACATATATAATTATATACAGGAGATGTCCAGGTTATACCAGCTGTACATATATAATTAAATACAGGAGATATCCAGGTTATACCAGCTGTACATATATAATTATATACAGGAGATGCCCAGGTTATACCGGCTGTACATTTATAATTATATACAGGAGATGCCCAGGTTATACCAGCTGTACATATATAATTAAATACAGGAGATGCCCAGGTTATACCAGCTGTACATATCTCTATATATAATTGCGAGTTGGCTCCTCTACCTCCGTCTGGATGTCCGCCTATGTCACTTCCGGCCACCATATTAGCATACCCAAATGATGTGCACAATTGGTTCAAGTCCGGAACTCAATGGCCGTAGTGGGGGGCCGAGGTAACAGAGGGGGCACTGCAATGGGCATGGACGAGCAGGCAGCCCAATGTGGTAGGTGTGTCCTCGCTAGTTAGTGAAGATAGGACACGCCCATCACACCGAGGCAAAGCGCTCAGTCATGCCCATTGCGATGCCCCCTCTGTTAACTGTTCCCTTTATGGTCATTGACTTTTGACTTGACTCATTATTACACACTCCATCCTGCATGCTCACATCCCCGCACAGCCCCTATTTACCCCTAATGCCCCCACTCACCCCGCACTGCCCCTGCTCACCCCAACTGCCCCTGCATACCCCACACTGCCCCTGCACACCCCACACTGCCCCTGTACACCCCACACTGCCCCTGCACACCCCACACTGCCCCTGCACACCCCACACTGCCCCAAATGTCTCTGCTCATCCCACACTGCCCCAAATGCCCCTGCTCATCCCCACTGCCCCTGCACATCGCACATTGCCCATGCTCTGCCCCCACTCACTTTGTGCTGCCTCTGCTCACCCCCCATTATGCACCCACTCACCTCACACTTCCCCTGCTCACCCCCTGCACAGCCCCGGTTCACACCCTTATGCCCCCACTCACCCTGCACTGCCCCCATTCACCCCCCGCACTGCCCCCGCTCATCCCCCTGCTACTCACCCCCCAATGCCCCCACTCACCTCACACTGCCCCTCCTCACCCTGCACTGCCCCTGCTCACCCTCTGCTCTCCCCCGCTCACTCCCCGCACAATTCCTGCTCAGCCCCCCGCACAGCCCCTGGTCACTCCACAGTGCCCCCACTCACCTCACACTTCCCCTCCTCACCCTGCACTGCCCCTGCTCACCCACCTGCACTGACCCCGCTCACCCTCTGTGCTCCCACACAGTCCCTGCTCACCCCACACTGCCCCCATTCACCCTGCACTGCCCCACCCACCCCCCGCACAGCCCTCATTCACTTCCCGCACAATCCCTGCCCACCCCGCACTGCCCCTGCACAGTCTCCGTTCTGCCCCCTTACCCTGCATTGCTCCCGCTAATCCCCAAATTGCTCCAACCCACTCTCCGCACTGTCCCCACTCACCCCACCGCCCTGCCCTGCCCCGTTCACCTCCCACACTGCTCCTGCTCACCCCTACAGCACTCTACCAGCTCACCCCGTCACATACTCATTACTCACGCAGCTGTCATTTTTGAACACTTGGGTAGACAAAGATGGCGGCTACGTGATGAATCACACTGCCCCACCACTTCCTCCACAAGATTACAGTAATTACAGGATTACGTCAGAGGGGAATTTGGTGGGAGCTAATAAAGTGGATAATGAGGCATCTTTGTCTGTTTTGTAAGTAATAAAGGATTTCTCTCTGAGTTTTTTCCCTCTTTACTGAAAGTATTACTATTGGCCAGCTGTCATACTGACGGGGCTGACATAAGCAATAGGGCTCGATGCCAACTGCCAAAACAATGCTGACATCAACCCCTTTATTACACAGTCTGCCATTGCTACAGCTGGAACAGTGGGGAAACAGCCAGTTTTGGCGTCTCTCATGGGGGCACCAATTCTGGGGAGGCTGCTGGCTGCAATTTTCAGCGTGGTGGGCTCAGAACGCTTGGGCCTCACCATGTTGAGAATTCCAGCCCGCAGCTTCCTGGGTTACCTTGGCTGGCAATAGAAAATATGGCGGAGCCCACGCCAATTTTTTAAAAAATTATTTACATAAGTAAAAAAAATCTTGGGCTTCCCTGTATTATTGCCAGCGAAGGTAACATCAGACATCGAGGGTTGGCAGCCAGTAGCTACTTGGTTTACCTGCCCTGGCAAGAAAAAATACAGCAAAGCCCTACACATTTTTTACCAGGAAATTAAACTTTATTAAATAAAAAAACAAACAAACAGGTTCTTAAGTAAATATGCATTTACATACATTAGAGAGAGCCCCCAGCACCCTCTCAATGCAATAGCATCGGCTCACATCTAGTATAATTATATACAGGAGATGCTCAGGTTATACCAGTTGTATGTGGACTCACCGCCATGACCATTTCGAAGGGGTACTTGTAGACCCGCACAGGTGACTGATACTTCTGAACCATCTTCTCCCCTCGTCTTGGTCTGTGAAAGTAAGAATAGAGGAATGAAATGTTAGGGACAAGATTGTCAATCCCAGCTCCTATTATATACCACATGAGTAATCCCACCGGGGAGGGCAGGTACAGGTCAGAAATCTTTGGTAAGTAAAACTGGTGTGAATTAAGTCATAATATCCAGGGAACTGCTGCTCTGGAGTATAATACAGGAGGTAACTCAGGATCAGTAATGTAATGTATGTACACAGTGACTCCACCAGCAGAATAGTGAGTGCAGCTCTGGAGTATAATACAGGAGGTAACTCAGGATCAGTAATGTAATGTATGTACACAGTGACTGCACCAGCAGAATAGTGAGTGCAGCTCTGAAGTATAATACAGGAGGTAACTCAGGATCAGTAATGTAATGTATGTACACAGTGACTGCACCAGCAGAATAGTGAGTGCAGCTCTGGAGTATAATACAGGAGGTAACTCAGGATCAGTAATGTAATGTATGTACACAGTGACTCCACCAGCAGAATAGTGAGTGCAGCTCTGGAGTATAAAACAAGAGGTAACTCAGGATCAGTAATGTAATGTATGTACACAGTGACTCCACCAGCAGAATAGTGAGTGCAGCTCTGGAGTATAATACAGGAGGTAACTCAGGATCAGTAATGTAATGTATGTACACAGTGACTGCACCAGCAGAATAGTGAGTGCAGCTCTGGAGTATAATACAGGAGGTAACTCAGGATCAGTAATGTAATGTATGTACACAGTGACTGCACCAGCAGAATAGTGAGTGCAGCTCTGGAGTATAATACAGGAGGTAACTCAGGATCAGTAATGTAATGTATGTACACAGTGACTCCACCAGCAGAATAGTGAGTGCAGCTCTGGAGTATAATACAGGAGGTAACTCAGGATCAGTAATGTAATGTATGTACATAGTGACTGCACCAGCAGAATAGTGAGTGCAGCTCTGGAGTATAATACAGGAGGTAACTCAGGATCAGTAATGTATGTACACAGTGACTGCACCAGCAGAATAGTGAGTGCAGCTCTGGAGTATAATACAGGAGGTAACTCAGGATCAGTAATGTAATGTATGTACATAGTGACTGCACCAGCAGAATAGTGAGTGCAGCTCTGGAGTATAATACAGGAGGTAACTCAGGATCAGTAATGTAATGTATGTACACAGTGACTCCACCAGCAGAATAGTGAGTGCAGCTCTGGAGTATAATACAGGAGGTAACTCAGGATCAGTAATGTAATGTATGTACACAGTGACTGCACCAGCAGAATAGTGAGTGCAGCTCTGGAGTATAATACAGGAGGTAACTCAGGATCAGTAATGTAATGTATGTACACAGTGACTGCACCAGCAGAATAGTGAGTGCAGCTCTGGAGTACAATACAGGAGGTAACTCAGGATCAGTAATGTAATGTATGTACACAGTGACTCCACCAGCAGAATAGTGAGTGCAGCTCTGGAGTATAATACAGGAGGTAACTCAGGATCAGTAATGTAATGTATGTACACAGTGACTGCACCAGCAGAATAGTGAGTGCAGCTCTGGGGGATAATACAGGAGGTAACTCAGGATCAGTAATGTAATGTATGTACATAGTGACTGCACCAGCAGAATAGTGAGTGCAGCTCTGGAGTATAATACAGGAGGTAACTCAGGATCAGAAATGTAATGTATATACACAGTGACTGCACCAGCAGAATAGTGAGTGCAGCTCTGGAGTATAATACAGGAGGTAACTCAGGATCAGTAATGTAATGTATGTACATAGTGACTGCACCAGCAGAATAGTGAGTGCAGCTCTGGAGTATAATACAGGAGGTAACTCAGGATCAGTAATGTAATGTATGTACACAGTGACTGCACCAGCAGAATAGTGAGTGCAGCTCTGGAGTATAATACAACTCACCTTTCTATTGATAATTCATATCCACATATATTATTGGATGGTGCTCACTCGAGGACATCTCCTTTTAAATAATGAACCTGAGAATAGATCATTCAATGAATTAGATCATTATTCCGTGTTGGGTTTGGTCAGCACATATATTTATACATGTATCCTAAATACATGACCTGCCCAAAATATGGACTATTTCACATTTTCTTTATCCTCTCAGCCATTTATAACATATGTTTCATATATTGCAGTCAGTTTGGTCATGGGTGACCGGATTCAATCAGGTGATTAGAATAAAAAAAACATATTCTTTATTGTGAGAGAGACCCAAGCATGAACATGGGGAAAAAAAAAAATTCCTAAACTGAAAGTATCGTTCACAGAAAATATATAAGTATCCTCAACATTCCAGTAGTGTTTAGTTGGACAGGATATGTTCATGGGCTTCATATTTGACCAGACATCAAGCTTAGATGTTCGTTGACCCTAAATGTTCCTGAACCTGAACGATGGCGTCACCCAATGATTTTTAAATGTAGCAAAAGAGAGAATAACAAAGGAGAAAAAGAAGAGACCACTGAGGAGGAAGACACAGGAGAGACCCCCAACGCTCTTGGTCAGACTGCTCAGCCTGGCTCCTGGTCTTCACCACCTTTTAAGAGTTATGGATTAAAAGCTTAGCCTTTTACCCGGACCTCCAATATACTTGAAATACTGTACTACCCCATAAGATTCCAAAAGTGATAAAAGAAGGAACTTCAATGTAAAAGGAAGACACTGGAGACATCGTCATCATTCTTGGTCAGACAGAAGCCTTCATAGACCTCTATCTGGTATCTTGACCTACAAGCTTGGACATTCACTGATCCTAAAAGACCAAATGCTCCTGAACCGGCGGAGGATGTACCTGAACGATGGCGTCACCCAAAGATAAATCCAACGAAAGAGAGAAAAACAACTGAGAAAAATAAGAAACCACTAAAGAGGAGGATACAGGAGAGACCCACAACGCTCTTAGTGAAGACCAGGAGCCAGGTGGCGTAGTCTCACCATCTTCCAAGATTATAAGCTTAGACATTTATCTAGACCTGAAAAATCTTTTATTCTGTAGAACACTGTACCAAACTAAAAGATTCCAAATGTAATAAAAGAAGGAACCGCAACATAAAAGGAAGATGCTGGAGACATCGTCATCATTCTTGGTCGGACAGAGGAGCTCCCACCGACTTCTATCTGGTATCATGACCTACAAGCTTGGACCTTAGCCAAACCGGCAAACCCATACCCCAACTTTCCCCTATACCTGCCCTCCGCTCCGTGACACTGACCCGTCACAGCATCTTCCACCCTTCGCTCTGGAGCGCACCTTCATCCCTTACATCTATTTTTGTTCTTTCTCAGAAACTGTTGTCACCAGGAAGCCTGGATGCTCTGGAGACTGGGAAGACTATTGGGAAAAATCATAATATTCCCCAATTTCCTGCCTTTCTACAAACATCACTCACTTGGGGCTGATAGACGTCAATGATTATTGCTTAAAATAGACAGGAGGAACATGAAGACTGGGTGCATCGTGGTGCATCCATCCAACCATGAACATTACAAAATTAGGTAGCTTTAGGTAGGGCCGGCAGCCACCTGACATTGGGCAGAAGGGATATCAAGGCGACCATGGGTGGTGGAATCGGCCTGTCTTATCCGACTGTGGGCCAGTAGGTGAGCCGGAAAGGGGGACATATTGGAGTAGATGTAGAGCCCAAAGAGGACATCCTGTATAGTTTTGGTGAGTGGAGCCAAATTGGGCAATAAATCCAATCCATTGGCCATGCTGCTTCCCTCCAGGTCCTATATGCAGGCAGACTTTTCCGCAAACAATCTGATCATCACATCCATTAATCACAATGTTTCCCCTATTTAGAATAACAAGGACTCATTTACCAGGCACTCAGGACATTGCCGGTAGTGGAGCGTGCCGTGGGAGGACCGCCGCCAATCACTGCATATTATAGGGACAATGCCCTGCTTGAGAATAACACAAATGATCCTTGTGCTGCCATCGCCGAAACCCTTCATAGCCAGTGAGAGGCTGGCAAGTCCCGGCCCCGGCACATGAGCCGCTCTGCCTGCATTGTGCAGCTCCGCACCATAAGGAGGGTGTAGGAGGAGGAAAGAAAGACGTTCACTCAGCACAAACGCCCAACACCGCTATACCCTGCTGTACTGAGAGCTGCAGATTACACGCCTGCAGGAGCCTCTATTATTATCCTCCACAGTATTATTACATTACTAAATATATACAGTATATCGTAATAGAGCCATCATGTATATGTACAGAACATTATACAGAATGTGAGGACAAAGGAGCAGTATTATAGTAGTTATATTCTTGTACATAGGAGCAGTATTATAGTAGTTATATTCTTGTATATAGGGGCAGTATTATAGTAGTTATATTCTTGTACATAGGAGCAGTATTATAGTAGTTATATTCTTGTATATAGGAGCAGTATTATAGTAGTTATATTCTTGTATATAGGGGCAGTATTATAGTAGTTATATTCTTGTATATAGGGGCAGTATTATAGTAGTTATATTCTTGTATATAGGAGCAGTATTATAGTAGTTATATTCTTGTATATAGGAGCAGTATTATAGTAGTTATATTCTTGTATATAGGAGCAGTATTATAGTAGTTATATTCTTGTATAGGGGGGCAGTATTATAATAGTTATATTCTTGTACAAAGGGGCAGTATTATAGTAGTTATATTCCTGGACATAGGAGCAGTATTATAGTAGTTATATTCTTGTATATAGGAGCAGTATTATAGTAGTTATATTCTTGTATATAGGGAGCAGTATTATAGTAGTTATATTCTTGTATATAGGAGCATTATTATAGTAGTTATATTCTTGTATATAGGAGCATTATTATAGTAGTTATATTCTTGTATAGGGGGGCAGTATTATAGTAGTTATATTCTTGTATATAGGAGCAGTATTATAGTAGTTATATTCTTGTATATAGGAGCAGTATTATAGTAGTTATATTCTTGTATAGGGGGGCAGTATTATAATAGTTATATTCTTGTACAAAGGGGCAGTATTATAGTAGTTATATTCTTGTACATAGGGGCAGTATTATAGTATTTATATTCCTGGACATAGGAGCAGTATTATAGTAGTTATATTCTTGTATATAGGGAGCAGTATTATAGTAGTTATATTCTTGTATATAGGAGCAGTATTATATTAGTTATATTCTTGTATATAGGAGCATTATTATAGTAGTTATATTCTTGTATAGGGGGGCAGTATTATAGTAGTTATATTCTTGTATATAGGAGCAGTATTATAGTAGTTATATTCTTGTATATAGGGAGCAGTATTATAGTAGTTATATTCTTGTATATAGGAGCAGTATTATATTAGTTATATTCTTGTATATAGGAGCATTATTATAGTAGTTATATTCTTGTATATAGTGGCAGTATTATAGTAGTTATATTCTTGTATATAGGGGCAGTATTATAGTAGTTATATTCTTGTATATAGGAGCAGTATTATAGTAGTTATATTCTTGTATATAGGAGCAGTATTATAGTTGTTATATTCTTGTACATAGGGGCAGTATTATAGTAGCTATATTCTTGTACATAGGGGCAGTATTATAGTAGTTATATTCTTGTACATAGAGGCAGTATTATAGTAGTTATATTCTTGTATATAGGGGCAGTATTATATTAGTTATATTCTTGTACACAGGGGCAGTATTATAGTAGTTATATTCTTGTACATAGGAGCAGTATTATGGTAGTTATATTCTTGTATATAGGGGCAGTATTATAGTAGTTATATTCTTGTACATAGGGGCAGTATTATAGTAGTTATATTCTTGTATATAGGAGCAGTATTATAGTAGTTATATTCTTGTACATAGGGGCAGTATTATAGCAGCTATATTCTTGTACATAAGGGCAGTATTATACATATGAGGACTGCACATAGTATAAATATACATTTGTCACTATAGAATGTACATAGACATATCTTATAACTGTTCCTATAATATTTGCACATACATTATTCTCACCCTGGAGCCAGTGTGGAGTAGTATGATTCATACAGATAGTAAGTACCTCGGTGCAGATAATCCAGGTTGTCGGGTGATCGGGATTACATGTGGTTACATCCGCACATTGCGCTCTCGTGCCGCTTCTTGTAAACACTCTAGAATAAAGGAACGGAGACTTGTCAGAAGATATTCTTGCAGGAAATATAATCGCTGTCTTGTCCCTTCAAATATCTGGAGATTAGGATTCCTAGTCCCTGTGTAATCCCAGCCTTGCCCCAAATAACCTTCCCGAGTGCCGACTTCTCTGCAGAATTTGTCAAACTGAGAAGATATTCCTGCAGATAAAGGACCGGGTCGTCCGCAGGAGGTAATAGGCGAACCCAGGATTGTACAAGGGAGTGCGGCTGCCGGAGCGGTGCACCGGCTCTGGGAACACATGGGTGTAATGTGACCCGGTTACATAGATATCCACACGGAGAGAGGAACGGAGCAGCCTGACACCGGCCGGCTATTTTGGTGGTCGAATAGTATGTGCTGCGGAGACCCTACAGTCTGTCCTCAACAGGGACCATATAGTCTGTCCTTAATGGCAACCCTACAGTCTGTCCTCAACAGGACCCTACAGTCTGTCCTCAACAGGGACCATATAGTCTGGCCTCAACGGGGACCCTACAGTCTGGCCTCAACGAAGACCCTACAGACTGGCCTCAACGGAGACCCTACAGACTGGCCTCAACGGAGACCCTACAGACTGGCCTCAACGGGGACCCTACAGTCTGTCCTCAACGGAGACCCTACAGACTGGCCTCAACAGAGACCCTACAGACTGGCCTCAACGGAAACCCTACAGTCTGTCCTCAACGGAGACCCTACAGTCTGTCCTCAACGGAGACCCTACAGACTGGCCTCAACGGAGACCCTACAGTCTGTCCTCAACGGGGACCCTACAGTCTGTCCTCAATGGAGACCCTACAGTCTGTCCTCAACGGAGACCCTACCGTCTGTCCTCAACGGGGACCCTACAGTCTGGCCTCAACGGGGACCCTGCAGTCTGTCCTTAAAGAACATGTCTCTTTAAAAAAAATTAAGAGAAAAAATCCTCACCCAGCTTTTTTGGAGCCCTAAATGTCAAATCTTTATTGTTACACTGGAGTATGATGTATTTGTAAACAAAAATAAAGAATTGTAGATTCCGGAATGTTCAGGTTACTCAATGTCAAAGAATGATTCATTCTAATGTTCTTATTGGTCGAGAGGGAGAAAATAAACACCCAAAGTGACGGTCTCGCCCCGTCCTGACTTTATAAGTATCGTCTTCCTTACACATAATCCCACTTTATTAAATGTCCTCGACATCTCCGCTTCCAATTTCTGTGAATTATAAGACGTTCATTCCGCGGGATACAGTTACACACAGGAGCTTTGAAACGTCGCCAGCGCCTCCCTCCTACCCCCATATCAATAGCCAGAAACGGAGCTATTGGGTTACACGGAGAGTCCTTCAGAGCTGAAATCATAAGCGTCGTACACACATGATCCGTCATCAGTCACTATGGGGCAGTGCAGACAAGAGGAATAGCCCACAGCCCAAATATCGCAACCATGTCACGTCTGCGGTCTGACACGAGGAGACTTAAGTTTAAGTTCATGGTAACTATTGTGGACAACCCTTTAAATTGTCTTTAAATGGATAGATTGATGAATTAATAGGCATACATGGATGTACGGCTCAAGTTGGGGTCCATGGTGACCAATATGGACATCCTCCTGAGCATTTATCACCAATTTGGACATTTCGAGGGTTTTTTTTTCACCTCCGATCACCCTTCTACATCATATAACGCCGTAGATTTTTTTTGGTTACTTTGACCCTTTTCCATCTTTGTACGAAGCTCCTTTCAAATCTTATTTTGGTGTTTACTTACTTGCAGTTCCACTTTTGACCACCGATGTCAACAAACCATTTCCTGTTGAAACCAATGCAACAGCGCCTCCCTCAACTTCCGAACTAGTCTATATTGGCCAGAATTCTGATTTTTCAAACATTATAGCTTTGTAATAAAAAATATTTATGAAAAATGAATTACATATTTCTACTCAAACAGAAAAACTCTGCAATGTCTGATCTTTAGAGAAAAGTGATAGAAACCCTTTAAATTGGCTGTAAATGTATAAATTGATGAATTGATAGGCGTACGCGGACCTACGGCTCAAGGTGGAGTCCATGATGACCAATATGGACATTCCTGTGAGTATTTGTCATCAATTTGGACATTTCGAGGGTTTTTTCACCTCTAATTCCTCCTTTCTAGGTTCATACAACATCGTAAATCTTTTCTTTTCTGATTAATTTAACCCTTTTCCCATTTCAGTACGAAGCTCCTTTTAAGTATTATTTCGGTTTTTACTGACTTGCAGTACCGCTTCTGACCACTGACTTCAACAAGCCATTTCCCATTGAAACCAATGCAACAGCGCCTCCCTCAATTTCCGAACTAGTCTATATTGGCCAGAGTTCTGATTTTTTAAACATTGTAACTTTGTAATAAAAGATATTTATAAAAAATCAATTATACACTCCTATCCAGAGAGGAAATCTCTGTAATATTTGATGTTTAGAGAAAAGTGATAGAAACCCTTTAAATCAGCTGTAAATGGACAGATTGATGAATTAATAGGTGTACGGATGTGACCATTATGGGAATTTTTCATCACAGTTTGTATCAAAGGTTTTATGTTATACTGTACCAAGCCCGTATGAAGTTTGGGGCGACATATATGGAAATTAAGAGTATAAATATGGCATAGAGAACAAAAATCCCAGATCAGCTTTTCTAGAAAGCAATAAAGTGGTGCAGGCTCAGGTTTCCAGGCTCGTCTATCTGTCCATCAGTATGCCACCTTCTCAAGGACAAGATCTTTCACCGATACCGGACGATGGAAACTCGAATTACAGCTCAAAGGCGCAGAAAAAAAGTCCGAAATGTCGGAGCGAGTTATAAATCTCCTGCTGATGCCGTCAGCCTCAAAGTCAATCTTCTCAAGGTCAGGAGTAAATCTGGACTCCAGAAAAACCCAGGAGAAAAGCAAAACATACATTTACACTTCCATCCAGTGTGTAAGTAGGCTGGTTTACCATTCAGGGTCCTGGGAAAGCTGGGTGACAGCCCCTATGGAGGACGCTTCAGCCTCCAGATGTCTTAGGTGATGAGTTTTCATATACTATGCCGTTCAGGGTCCAGGGAAAGCTGGGTGAAAACCCCTAGCAAGTTTTCTTTGGCCTCCAGATATCTTAGGTGATGAGTTTTCATATACTAAGCCGTTCAGGGTCCTGGGAAAGCTGGGTGACAGCCCCTATGGAGGACGCTTTAGCCTGCAGATGTCTTAAGTGATGAGTTTTTATATAATAATCCATTCTGCGTCCTGGGAAAGCTGGGTGACAACCCCTATGGAGGTTACGTCAGCTTCTAGATATCTTAGGTGATGGATTTTCATATACTAAGCCGTTCAGGGTCCTGGGAAAGCTGGGTATCAATTCCTATAGAGGTTCCTTCAGCCTTCAGGTGTCTCAGGTTATAGGTTTTCATACAGTAATCCGTTCAGGGTCCTGGGAAAGCTGGGTGACAACCCCTATTGAGGTTCCTTCAGCTTCCAGATGTCTTAGGTAATGAGTTTTCATATAATAATTCATTCAAAATCCTCGGAAAGATGGATGACAAGCCCCATGGAGGTCACTTCAGCTTCTATATGTCTTAGCTGATGAACTTTCAGATATTAAACTGTTCAGGGTCCTGGGAAAGCTGTGTGACAACCTCTATGGAGGTTCCTTCAGCTTCCAGATGTCTTAGGTGATGGGTTTTCATATACTAAGCCATTCAGGGTCCTGGGAAAGCTGGATGACACTTGGTTTGCATTTGTTAATTTTGCCATAATCCAGGACAATCCATGTGACGGTTGAAACACAAATCAGCCCCATCCTGTGGTCAGCGACATGAGAATACCGGGATTTGCACCCGGGGAATTTGCATGACTGCAGCGAGCCGTGGCGGCCGTCGTGCTGCTGCAAAAATATTCATACCGACCGGTGAGGAGGAGGGGGCAGAGAGTTTTGCATCCTGTGAACGTCGCATCCGATGGCTTCTAACACCACAAACCCCTTCACTCCCATTCATAAGAATCACATCAGTCATAGCAGAGGACATGATAAGGGGCTGCCGACAGGAAAGAAAGAAAACATTCTCACTTACATACACAATACTTCTCACAGCAGAGGGTTTGTTACTAGTGATGAGTGAACAGTAAGATATTCATAGGTTCGGATCATTCTAACAGAATACTTTGAACTTGTTGCAAATAATGAATCTGATGCAAGTCAATGGGGAATACTAGCTTTTTCTGGAAGATTTCCCTGAAAATATTCGAGTTCCCCATTGACTTGTATTAGGTTCGTTATTCATGACGAATACTGGAACAGTTCAAAGTATTTGCAGCATGTCAATTCTTGCAGCATATTTTGCTACGATTTTGACTCATAAACCTCAATGGTAGCTCCTAAATATGCAGCAAATACACAGCGGTGTTCACACAGAGCGTATTTGCTGTATTTTTGATCGCCAGCCCAGGTACAGCAGGAAGGTACAGGTTGCCACCCACCCCCAGCTGCATAGTTTTACCTAGATGGTAATCAAAATACAGGAGATCCCTTTTTTAAATTATTTCTTGAAATAATTTTTTTTTAAAAATGACGTGGAGCTCACTGTATTTTTGGTTTCCACCTAGGTACAACTAAGCAGCTGGGGGCTGGAATCCTCAGCATGGAGAGGCCCAAGCTGGCAATATTCAGCTGGCATTCACCCCTTTATTACACAGTCTGCCACCGCCACAGGACAGCTGGGAAAGTCGGGTACTGCACCAGAAAATGGTGCTTTAATGAATGCTCCATTTTCTAGGCCCTTTATTACTCGGTCTGCACCACTACACAGCAGCTGGAAGAGCGGGATGACCTCCAGTTTTGGTATATCTCATGGAGGCGCCAATTCTGGGGAAGCTGTGGGCTGCAATTCGCAGCGTAGGTGGGCCAGAGTGCTTGGGCCTCTCCACCCTGAGGATTCCAGCTCCCAGCTGCCCCAGAAAATAGTGCATTCATTGAAGAGCCATTTTCTGTCGCTGTACCCGCCTTTTCCAGCAGCCCTGTGGTGGTGGCAGACTGGGTAATAAAGTAGTGAATGCCAGCTTATTATTGTTAGCTTAGGCCTCCCCATGCTGAGAGTTCCCAGCCCCCAGCTGTCTAATTGTACCTGGCTGGAAACCAAAAATACAGTGAAGCTCCACGTCATTTTAAAAAAAAATTATTTCATATTTCAAGAAATAATTAAAAAAGGGGCTACCCTGTATTTTGATTACCAGCCAGGTAAAACAAGGCAGCTGGCAGCCCATACCTGCCTGCTGTACCTGGTCTGGGGATCAAAAATACAGCTGAGCCCCATATTATATTGTGATATCAAGAAACCCTTTTTTTTTCTTTTTCCAGCCTTTAGTCTAGCTTTATTCACAGTCACAACAGTGAACAATAGCTAAAAAGACGCATTAAAATCCGTATTAAAAAAAGTGGCAAAAACGCACCAAGAGACCACCAATATATCTGTGTGGATCTTTAAAACATGGCGCGAATTTTTGGATGGCAAAGATCGACATCACACATTCTACATCGGCACAAAGCCTTATTCTTCGCTCATTACTATTTGTTACAATTGTATCCAAATTCAGACAATCCTCCCCACAATGACACAATGTAACAAACTATCAGCTAAGGAGAGATGTGTGCTGTTCACAGAGGACAGTCTGGACTGGATACAACTGTAACAGACCCTCAGCTATGAGAAGTAGCAGGTCAGCTCCTGGATGATCACATTACGAGTAATTAGTGATGATTGTTAATTACCCTCCCCCAGACACCGAGCATTGTGATAGCGACACCAGATCCACCCTTCAGGTCAGTACACCTGTCAGCTGTCTCCTGCTAGAAACTTCTCATAGGGACCCATCTGCCTGGTGCACAGGTTTTATATATACAGTGGCCGCAAAAGTTTGTGCACCCCTGGTCAAAATTACTGCTATTGTGACTAGCAAAGCAAGTTGGAGATTAAATGATCTCTAAAAGGCATAAAGTGAAGATGACATATTTCCTTTGTATTTTAAGCAGAAAAAAAATATATTTTCCTCTTTTACATTTTAAAAACTACAAAAAAGAAAATGGTCTGGTGCAAAAGTTTGTGCACCCTGTATGGTTAGTACATAGTATCCTCCCCATAGACAAGTATCGCAGCTTGTACACGTTTTTTGCAGCAGCCAAGAGACTTTCAATTCTTGTTTGAGGGATTTTCATCCATTCTTCGCTGGAAACGTCTTCCAGTTCTGTGAGATTCCTGGCTCATCTTCCATTTCTGTGAGATTCCTGGCTCATCTTCCATTTCTGTGAGATTCCTGGCTTGTCTTCCATCCCTGTGAGATTCCAGGCTCGTCTTCCAGTTCTGTGAGATTCCTGGCTTGTCTTCCATCCCTGTGAGATTCCAGGCTCGTCTTCCAGTTCTGTGAGATTCCTGGCTCGTCTTCCATTTCTGTGAGATTCCTGGCTTGTCTTCCATCCCTGTGAGATTCCAGGCTCGTCTTCCAGTTCTGTGAGATTCCTGGCTCATCTTCCATTTCTGTGAGATTCCTGGCTTGTCTTCCATCCCTGTGAGATTCCAGGCTCGTCTTCCAGTTCTGTGAGATTCCTGGCTTGTCTTCCAGTTCTGTGAGATTCCTGGCTTGTCTTCCAGTTCTGTGAGATTCCTGGCTCGTCTTCCAGTTCTGTGAGATTCCTGGCTCATCTTCCATTTCTGTGAGATTCCTGGCTTGTCTTCCATCCCTGTGAGATTCCAGGCTCGTCTTCCAGTTCTGTGAGATTCCTGGCTCATCTTCCATTTCTGTGAGATTCCTGGCTTGTCTTCCATCCCTGTGAGATTCCAGGCTCGTCTTCCAGTTCTGTGAGATTCCTGGCTTGTCTTCCATCCTGTGAGATTCCTGGCTTGTCTTCCAGTTCTGTGAGATTCCTGGCTCGTCTTCCAGTTCTGTGAGATTCCTGGCTCATCTTCCATTTCTGTGAGATTCCTGGCTTGTCTTCCATCCCTGTGAGATTCCAGGCTCGTCTTCCAGTTCTGTGAGATTCCTGGCTCGTCTTCCAGTTCTGTGAGATTCCTGGCTCATCTTCCATTTCTGTGAGATTCCTGGCTCGTCTTCCATCCCTGTGAGATTCCAGGCTCGTCTTCCAGTTCTGTGAGATTCCTGGCTTGTCTTCCATCCCTGTGAGATTCCTGGCTTGTCTTCCATCCCTGTGAGATTCCTGGCTCATCTTCCAGTTCTGTGAGATTCCTGGCTTATCTTCCAGTTCTGTGAGATTCCTGGCTTATCTTCCAGTTCTGTGAGATTCCTGGCTCGTCTTCCATCCCTGTGAGATTCCTGGCTCGTCTTACAGTTCTGTGAGATTCCTGGCTCATCTTCCAGTTCTGTGAGATTCCTGGCTCATCTTCCAGTTCTGTGAGATTCCTGGCTTGTCTTCCATCCCTGTGAGATTCCTGGCTCGTCTTCCAGTTCTGTGAGATTCCTGGCTCATCTTCCAGTTCTGTGAGATTCCTGGCTCATCTTCCAGTTCTGTGAGATTCCTGGCTCATCTTCCAGTTCTGTGAGATTCCTGGCTTGTCTTCCATCCCTGTGAGATTCCAGGCTCGTCTTCCAGTTCTGTGAGATTCCTGGCTTGTCTTCCATCCCTGTGAGATTCCTGGCTCGTCTTCCAGTTCTGTGAGATTCCTGGCTCATGTTCCAGTTCTGTGAGATTTCTGGCTCATCTTCCAGTTCTGTGAGATTCCTGGCTCATCTTCCAGTTCTGTGAGATTCCTGGCTCGTCTTCCAGTTCTGTGAGATTCCTGGCTCGTCTTCCAGTTCTGTGAGATTCCTGGCTCGTCTTCCATCCCTGTGAGATTCCTGGCTCGTCTTACAGTTCTGTGAGATTCCTGACTCGTCTTCCAGCTCTGTGAGATTTCCAGCTCGTCTTAAAGTTCTGTGAGATTCCTGGCTCATCTTCCAGTTCTGTGAGATTCCTGGCTCATCTTCCAGTTCTGTGAGATTCCTGGCTTGTCTTCCATCCCTGTGAGATTCCTGGCTTGTCTTCCATCCCTGTGAGATTCCAGGCTCCTCCTCCAGATCTGTGAGATTCCTGACTCGTCTTCCAGCTCTGTGAGATTTCCAGCTCGTCTTACAGTTCTGTGAGAAGGCCTTATTTTGAACAATGTACCACAACTTCAGAGTCTGCTAAATTTTACTGAAAGTCTTTTGGAGTCAAGCGGGGGTTCTGATTGGTCTCTCTGTCAATCCAATGAGCAGCTCTCACTGAAATTTAGCTTAGTCTTCCAGACCTTATCTTGATCTCCACAGTTAGTCATTCCATAAGTACATTTTGAACTAAGGAAAGGGAATCTTGAAAACGCTTTACTATCTTCTTAAAGCCTTCTCCTGCTTTGTGGGTCTCCATTTTCATTTTCAGAGTGCTCGGCAGCTGCTTATAAGACCCGTAGCTGCTGTTTCTTGGCACCAGGTTAGCGGAGGCTGTTTTTTTTTTTATAAAGCTGTGAAATTTGCATCACCTGAACAAGCCATAACCCTAGCAGGCTGAAACCTTGGTCATAGTTATTTGAGCGCTCAAATCTCAAAGGGTGCACAAACTTTTGCATCGGCCCATTTTCCTTTTTGTAATTTTTAAAATGTTAAAGATGAAAATATTTTTTGTCATAGGATACAAAGAGAATGAGTCATCTGTAACTTTATACCTTTCAGAGATCATGTCATCTTCATCTTGCCTAACTGTTCAGAATAACAGTCATTTTATCAGGGGTGCACAAACTTTTGCATCCCACTGTATATCATTGGTGCACGATGCCCTACAGAGGCTCTATATATATATTCACCCCTCTCCTCTACATAATTACACCTGCCCCTGTATACTCCCCTGTATAACCCTTTGCTAACTGTATACTCTCCCTGCCCCTTGTATATTCTCATCTGCCCCCTGTATTCTCTTACCCGCACTCTGCATACTCTCACCTGCTCCCTGTATACCCTCACCTGCTCCCTGTATACTCTCTCTCTTGCCCCCTGTATACCCTCACCTGCATACTCTCTCTTGCTCCTGTATACTCTCCCCTGTCTCCTGTATACTCTCACCTGCTCCCTGTATACTCTTCCCTGCTCCCTGTATACTCTCACCTGTCTCCTGTATACTCTCACCTGTCTCCTGTATACTCTCCCCTGTCTCCTGTATACTCTCACCTGCCTCTGTATACTCTCCCCTGTCTCCTGTATTCAGAGATCATGTCATCTTCATCTTGCCTAACTGTTCACAATAACAGTAATTTTATCAGGGGTGCACAAACTTTTGCATCCCACTGTATATCATTGGTGCACGATGCCCTACAGAGGCTCTATATATATATTCACCCCTCTCCTCTACATAATTACACCTGCCCCTGTATACTCTCCTGTATAACCCTTTGCTAACTGTATACTCTCCCTGCCCCTTGTATATTCTCATCTGCCCCCTGTATTCTCTCACCTGCACTCTGCATACTCTCACCTGCTCCCTGTGTACCCTCACCTGTCTCCTGTATACTCTCTCTTGCCCCTGTATACTCTCACCTGTCTCCTGTATACTCTCTCTTGTCCCCTGTATACTCTCACCTGCCACTGTATACTCTCACCTACTCCCTGTATACTCTCACCTGCCCCTGTATACTCTCACCTGCCTTCTGTGTACTCTCACCTGCCCCCTGTATACTCTGACCTGCCCCCTGTGTAATCACACCTGCCCCTGTATATACTCTCACCTGTCCCTGAATACTCTCACCTGTCTCCTGTATACTCTCACCTGCCTCCTGTATACTCTCAACTGCCCCCTGTGTACTCACACCTGCCCCTGTATACTGTCACCTGCCCCCTGTATACTCTCCCCTGTCTCCTGTATACTCTCACCTGTCTCCTGTATACTCTCCCCTGTATACTCTCACCTGTCTCCTGTATACTCTCACCTGTCTCCTGTATACTCTCTCTTGTCCCCTGTATACTCTCACCTGCCACTGTATACTCTCACCTACTCCCTGTATACTCTCACCTGCCCCTGTATACTCTCACCTGCCCCTGTATACTCTCACCTGCCCCTGTATACTCTCACCTGCCCCTGTATACTCTCACCTGCCTTCTGTGTACTCTCACCTGCCCCCTGTGTACTCTCACCTGCCCCCTGTGTAATCACACCTGCCCCTGTATACTCTCACCTGTCCCCTGAATACTCTCACCTGTCTCCTGTATACTCTCACCTGCCTCCTGTATACTCTCACCTGCCCCCTGTGTACTCACACCTGCCCCCTGTATACTCTCACCTGTCTCCTGTATACTCTCACCTGTCTCCTGTATACTCTCACCTGTCTCCTGTATACTCTCCCCTGTCTCCTGTATACTCTCCCCTGTCTCCTGTATACTCTCACCTGCCCCTGTATTCTCTCCCTGTCTCCTGTATACTCTCACCTGTCTCCTGTAAACTCTCACCTGTCTCCTGTATACTCTCACCTGTCTCCTGTATACTCTCACCTGTCTCCTGTATACTCTCCCCTGTATACTCTCACCTGTCTCCTGTATACTCTCACCTGTCTCCTGTATACTCTCACCTGTCTCCTGTATACTCTCCCGTCTCCTGTATACTCTCACCTGTCTCCTGTATACTCTCACCTGTCTCCTGTATACTCTCACCTGTCTCCTGTATACTCTCCCCTGTATACTCTCACCTGTCTCCTGTATACTCTCACCTGTCTCCTGTATACTCTCCCTTGTCTCCTGTATACTCTCCCCTGTATACTCTCACCTGTCTCCTGTATACTCTCTCCTGTCTCGTGTACACTCTCACCTGTCTCCTGTACACTCTCCCTGTCTCCTGTACACTCTCCCCTGTCTCCTGTACACTCTCCCCTGTCTCCTGTACACTCTCCCCTGTCTCCTGTACACTCTCCCCTGTCTCCTGTATACTCTCCCCTGTCTCCTGTATACTCTCACCTGCCTCCTGTATACTCTCACCTGCCTCCTGTATACTCTCACCTGTCTCCTGTATACTCTCACCTGCCTCCTGTATACTCTCACCTGCCCCTTGTATACTATCACCTGCCCCCTGTATACTCTCACCTGCTCCCTGTATACTCTCACCTGCCCCCTGTATACTCTCACCTGCGTCCTGTATACTCTCACCTGCGTCCTGTATACTCTTCCCTGCCCCCTGTATACTCTCCCCTGCCCCCTGTATACTCTCCCCTGTCTCCTGTATACTCTCACCTGCTCCCTGTATACTCTTCCCTGCTCCCTGTATACTCTCACCTGTCTCCTGTATACTCTCACCTGCTCCCTGTATACTCTTCCCTGCCCCCTGTATACTCTCCCCTGTCTCCTGTATACTCTCACCTGCTCCCTGTATACTCTTCCCTGCTCCCTGTATACTCTCACCTGTCTCCTGTATACTCTCACCTGTCTAGTGTATACTCTCACCTGTCTCCTGTATACTCTCACCTGTCTCCTGTATACTCTCCCCTGCCCCTGTATACTCTCACCTGTCTCCTGTATACTCTCACCCAGTGGCGTAACTTCAGGCCCATGGGCCCCGATGTGAAAGCTCCAATGGGGCCCCCAATTATTGCAAATCTTTAATAACATTAGTCTTTTTCTATGGGCCAAAGGGATTTTGGGGCCCCTAGGCTGCAGGGCCCGGGTGCGATCGCAACCCCTGCACCTATTGTAGTTACGCCCCTGCTCTCACCTGTCTCCTGTATACTCTCACCTGCCCCCTGTATTCTCTCCCCTGTGCCCTGTATACTCTCACCTGTCTCCTGTATACTCTCACCTGTCTCCTGTATACTCTCACCTGTCTCCTGTATACTCTCACCTGCCCCCTGTATTCTCTCCCCTGCCCCCTGTATACTCTCACCTGTCTCCTGTATACTCTCACCTGCCCCCTGTATACTCTCACCTGCCCCCTGTATACTCTCACCTGTCTCCTGTATACTCTCACCTGTCTCCTGTATACTCTCACCTGTCTCCTGTATACTCTCCCCTGTATACTCTCACCTGTCTCCTGTATACTCTCACCTGTCTCCTGTATACTCTCCCTTGTCTCCTGTATACTCTCCCCTGTATACTCTCACCTGTCTCCTGTATACTCTCTCCTGTCTCGTGTATACTCTCACCTGTCTCCTGTACACTCTCCCCTGTCTCCTGTACACTCTCCCCTGTCTCCTGTACACTCTCCCCTGTCTCCTGTACACTCTCCCCTGTCTCCTGTATACTCTCCCCTGTCTCCTGTATACTCTCACCTGCCTCCTGTATACTCTCACCTGCCCCTTGTATACTATCACCTGCCCCTGTATACTCTCACCTGCTTCCCTGTATACTCTCACCTGCGTCCTGTATACTCTCACCTGCGTCCTGTATACTCTTCCCTGCCCCCTGTATACTCTCCCCTGCCCCCTGTATACTCTCCCCTGTCTCCTGTATACTCTCACCTGCTCCCTGTATACTCTTCCCTGCTCCCTGTATACTCTCACCTGTCTCCTGTATACTCTCACCTGCTCCCTGTATACTCTTCCCTGCCCCCTGTATACTCTCCCCTGTCTCCTGTATACTCTCACCTGCTCCCTGTATACTCTTCCCTGCTCCCTGTATACTCTCACCTGTCTCCTGTATACTCTCACCTGTCTAGTGTATACTCTCACCTGTCTCCTGTATACTCTCACCTGTCTCCTGTATACTCACCCCTGCCCCTGTATACTCTCACCTGTCTCCTGTATACTCTCACCCAGTGGCGTAACTTCAGGCCCATGGGCCCCGATGTGAAAGCTCCAATGGGGCCCCCAATTATTGCAAATCTTTAATAGCATTAGTCTTTTTCTATGGGCCAAAGGGATTTTGGGGCCCCCTAGGCTGCAGGGCCCGGGTGCGATCGCAACCCCTGCACCTATTGTAGTTATGCCCCTGCTCTCACCTGTCTCCTGTATACTCTCACCTGCCCCCCTGTATTCTCTCCCCTGTGCCCTGTATACTCTCACCTGTCTCCTGTATATACTCTCACCTATCTCCTGTATACTCTCACCTGTCTCCTGTATACTCTCACCTGCCCCCTGTATTCTCTCCCCTGCCCCCTGTATACTCTCACCTGTCTCCTGTATACTCTCACCTGTCGCCTGTATACTCTCCCTGTATACTCTCCCCTGCTCCTGTATACTCTCCCCTGCTCCTGTATACTCTCACCTGCCCCCTGTATACTCTCACCTGCCCCCTGTATACTCTCACCTGCCCCCTGTATACTCTCACCTGTCTCGTGTATACTCTCACCTATCCCCTGTATACTCTCCCCTGCCCCCTGTATATACTCTCACCTGTCTCCTGTATACTCTCACCTGTATACTCTCCCCTGCTCTGTATACTCTCACCTGCCCCCTGTATACTCTCACCTGCCCCCTGTATACTCTCACCTGCCCCCTGTATACTCTCACCTGCCCCTGTATACTCTCACCTGCCCCCTGTATACTCTCACCTGCCCCCTGTATACTCTCCCCTGTCTCCTGTATACTCTCCCCTGCTCTTGTATACTCTCCCCTGCCCCCTGTATACTCTCACCTGCCCCCTGTATACTCTCCCCTTGCCCCCTGTATACATCTCACCTGCCCCCTGTATACTCTCACCTGCCTCCTGTATACTCTCACCTGCCCCTGTATACTCTCACCTGCCCCCTGTATACTCTCACCTGCCTCCTGTATACTCTCCCCTGTCTCCTGTATACTCTCCCCTGCCCCCTGTATACTCTCTCCTGTCTCCTGTATACTCTCTCCTGTCTCCTGTATACTCTCACCTGCCCCCTGTATACTCTCTCCTGCCCCTGTATATTCTCCCCTGTCTCCTGTATACTTCTCACCTGCCCCCTGTATACTCTCCCCTCCCCTGCCCTGTATACTTCCTCCCTGTCTCCTGTATACTCTCTCACCTGCCTCCTGTATATCTCTCCCCCTGTATACTCTCTCCCGTCTGTCCTCCCTGCTATACTCTCCCCTGTCTCCTGTATACTCTCCCTGCTCCCCTGTATACTCTCCCCTGTCTTCCTGTATACTCTCCCCTGTCTCCTGTATACTCTCCCCTGTCTCCTGTATACTTCACCCTGCCCCCTGTATACATCTCCCCTGTCTCCTCTTTCCTGTATACTCTCCCCTGTCTCCTGTATACTCTCCCCTGTCTCCTGTATACTCTCCCCTGTCTCCTGTATACTCTCCCCTGCCTCCTGTATTATCTCTCCCTGTCTCCTGTATACTCTCTCCCTGTCTCCTGTATACTCTCCCCTGTCCCTGTATACTCTCCCCTGTCTCCTGTATACTCTCCCCTGTCTCCTGTATACTCTCTCCCTGTCTCCTGTATACTCTCCCCTGGTTCTCTCCGCTGTATACCTTCTCCCCTGTCTCCTGTATACTCTCCCCTGTCCTGTATCTTCCTGCTCCTGTACTCTCCCCTGTCTCCTGTATACTCTCCCCTGTCTCCTGTATACTCTCACCTGCCCCTGTATACTCTCCCCTGTCTCCTGTATACTCTCCCCTGTCTCCTGTATACTCTCCCCTGTCTCCTGTATACTCTCACTCTCTCCTGTTACTCCTGTCTCTAACTCTCCCTGTCTCCTGTATACTCTCTCCTGTCTCCTGTATACTCTCCCCTGTCTCCTGTATACTCTCCCTGTCTCCTGTATACTCTCTCCTGTTCTCCTGTATACTCTCCTGCTCTGTATACTCTCCTCCTGTCTCCTGTTACTCTCTGTCTCCTTAACTCTCACCTGTCTCCTGTATACTCTCCCTCCTGTATACTCTCCCTGTCTCCTGTATACTCTCCCCTGTCTCCTGTATACTCTCACCTCTTGCTCGGTTCTTTCCTCCGCTGTCTCCTGTATACTCTCCCCTGTCTCCTGTATACTCTCCCCTGTCTCCTGTATACTCTCCCCTGTCTCCTGTATACTCTCACCTGTCTCCTGTATACTCTCACCTGCCTCCCTGTATACTCTCCCCTGTCTCCTGTATACTCTCCCCTGTCTCCTGTATACTCTCCCCTGTCTCCTGTATACTCTCCCCTGTCTCCTGTATACTCTCTCCTGTCTCCTGTATACTCTCTCCTGCCCCCTGTATACTCTCTCCTGCCCCCTGTATACTCTCCCCTGCCCCCTGTATACTCTCCCCTGTCTCCTGTATACTCTCCCCTGTCTCCTGTATACTCTCCCCTGTCTCCTGTATACTCTCCCCTGTCTCCTGTATACTCTCACCTCTTGCTCGGTCTTTCCTCCGCTGTCTTCTCTCTTTTGCTGTCACATTCTCGCTCCAACATCTCTAGCCCCGCCCACTCCACTGACAGCGGCTGTAACCCCGCCCATCACCATGGCAATAGAACACTAAAACCAATGTGAGCTTGTGATTGGCTTTTCCGGTATTCGTAAAGTTCTGTTATCAGAACAATCTGCATAACCACGCCCCTCCACAGACGTGCACCTGTCTGCCTGGTAGCTCCTCCCTTTCCCAGCCATAGTTTGGTATTGTATTGTAAAGTGCTATGGAATTAAGCGCTGTATAAATGAATAAATATTATTATTATATTATATTGTCCAAACGGTTCCCCTAAGAGTTCCACTATGGAGGGATGTACCAATGTAGGAGGGGGGGATTTTGTCACAAACACCTGTACGGGCACAGCTGACACTGACAGTGAGTGATTGACAGAGGTGCCTGCTCACGTGCCGGGTGATGACGTCACACCACATTACTGGACTACTCACAGGAACATAGGTAACATTCCATCCATCCATTCACCTCATTACTCTGGGTCACGTGTTCATCAAATAAGTCCTAATACTGATCTGTACTGAGAAAGAATAGAATCAATCATGTCCCTGCAGATCAATGTAAGAGAGCATACTGCCACCTGGTGGACAAATGGGGAATTACACATAACAGTATTATAGTATATTCCTGTACATAGGGGCAGTTTTATAGTAGTTATATTCTTGTATATAGGAGCATTATTATAGTAGTTATATTCTTGTATATAGGGGAAGTATTATAGTAGTTATATTCTTGTACATAGGGGCAGTATTATAGTAGTTATATTCTTGTACATAGGGGCAGTATTATAGTAGTTATATTCTTGTACATAGAGCAGTATTATAGTAGTTATATTCTTGTATATAGGAGCAGTATATAGTAGTTATATTCTTGTATATAGGAGCAGTATTATAGTAGTTATATTCTTGTATATAGGGACAGTATTATAGTAGTTATATTCTTGTACATAGGAGCAGTATTATAGTAGTTATATTCTTGTACATAGAAGCAGTATTATAGTAGTTATATTCTTGTATATAGGAGCAGTATTATAGTAGTTATATTCTTGTACATAGGGGCAGTATTATAGTAGTTATATTCTTGTATATAGGGGCAGTATTATAGTAGTTATATTCTTGTATATAGGGGCAGTATTATAGTAGTTATATTCTTGTACATAGGAGCAGTATTAAGTAGTTATATTCTTGTACATAGGGGCAGTATTATAGTAGTTATATTCTTGTATATAGGAGCAGTATTATAGTAGTTATATTCTTGTATATAGGAGCAGTATTATAGTAGTTATATTCTTGTACATAGGGGCAGTATTATAGTAGTTATATTCTTGTAGATAGGGGCAGTATTATAGTAGTTATATTCTTGTATATAGGGGCAGTATTATAGTAGTTATATTCTTGTATATAGGGGCAGTATTATAGTAGTTATATTCTTGTATATAGGAGCAGTATTATAGTAGTTATATTCTTGTACATAGAGCAGTATTATAGTAGTTATATTCTTGTACATAGGAGCAGTATTATAGTAGTTATATTCTTGTATATAGGGGCAGTATTATAGTAGTTATATTCTTGTACATAGAGGCAGTATTATAGTAGTTATATTCTTGTACATAGGAGCAGTATTATAGTAGTTATATTCTTGCACATAGGAGCAGTATTATAGTAGTTATATTCTTGTATATAGGGGCAGTATTATAGTAGTTATATTCCTGTACATAGGGGCAGTATTATAGTAGTTATATTCTTGTATATAGGGGCAGTATTATAGTAGTTATATTCTTGTACATAGGAGCAGTATTATCTACTATATAATTATCTAAGGCGTCTGTTGGTCACAGAAATCGCGCGCCAGAAAGAGGCCGCTCATTGGTGCCCGCCGGAGGCGGCCACCAATGAGTGCAGACTATGCAAATAGGCGCGCAAATTCAAAGTTCGAATTTCGCGCTAATTTGCAGCCCGGCGACAGCGGCGCGTTAGCACCGCTGTCGCCAGGATACACGAGTCTGGCCGACGGTGGCCGCAGCGCGCGCAAGCCAGCCAGGAGATGACCAGCGTCAGCCGGTCATCTCCCGGCTGGCTCGCCGCTGACCTCCGTGCAGCAGTAGCCGCGGCTGAGCTCCCGTCAGTGGTGAGCCAGCCAGGAGATGACCGGCGTCAGCCGGTCATCTCCCGGCTGCTCGCAGCGGTGGTGCCCTTCACGGTATTCAAACCGTGTGCCAAGCTGCAGTACTCTTCTGATTGGTCGACTGCGGCGACTAGAGGCGCGCAATTCAAACAGCGCAAAGCTGCGCTATGTCTCTAATTGGTCGCCACGGCGACCAATCAGAAGAGTACTGCGGCTTGGCACGCAGTTTGAATGCAAACCCCATGCCCTCAGCCTCCTCCATCCCCTCAGCCTCCTCCATCCCCTCAGCCTCCTCCATCCTCACAGCCTCCTCCATCCCCTCAGCCTCCTCCATCCCCTCAGTCTCCTCCATCCTCACAGCCTCCTCCATCCCCTCAGCCTCCTCCATCCCCTCAGCCTCCTCCATCCTCACAGCCTCCTCCATCCCCTCAGCCTCCTCCATCCCCTCAGCCTTCTCCATCCTCACAGCCTCCTCCATCCTCACAGCCTCCTCCATCCCCACAGCCTCCTCCATCCCCTCAGCCTCCTCAATCCCCTCAGCCTAACCATCGTCACAGCCTCCTCCATCCCCTCAGCCTCCTCCATCCCCTCAGCCTAACCATTGTCACAGCCTCCTCGATCCTCACAGCCTCCTCCATACTCACAGCCTCCTCCATCCTCACTGCCTCCTCCATCCTCACTGCCTCCTCCATCCTCACTGCCTCCTCCATCCTCACTGCCTCCTCCATCCTCCATCCTCACTGCCTCCCCCATCCCCTCAGCCTCCCCCATCCCCTCAGCCTCCCCCATCCCCTCAGCCTCCCCCATCCCCACAGCCTCCCCCATCCCCTCAGCCTCCTCCATCCCCACAGCTTCCTCCATCCTCACAGCCTCCTCCATCCCCTCACTGCCTCCTCCATCCTCACTGCCTCCTCCATCCTCACTGCCTCCTCCATCCTCACTCCTTACTCCTATTAGGTCTGTCAGTCAGTGTAACGCAGTTTACTCCTGTCTACAACCTGTCATTCAGTGTGACGAACTTCACTCCTGTCTACAAGGCTGTCAGTCAGTGTGACGCACTTCACTCCTGTTTACAAGGTATTCTAGAATACCCAATGCGTTAGAATCGGGCCACCATCTAGTAGTAGTTATATTCTTGTATATAGTGGCAGTATTATAGTAGTTATATTCTTGTATATAGTGGCAGTATTATAGTAGTTATATTCTTGTACATAGGGGCTGTATTATAGTAGTTATATTCTTGTACATAGGGGCAGTATTATAGTAGTTATATTCTTCTACATAGGAGCAGTATTATAGTAGTTATATTCTTGTATATAGTGGCAGTATTATAGTAGTTATATTCTTGTATATAGTGGCAGTATTATAGTAGTTATATTCTTGTACATAGGGGCAGAATTATAGTAGTTATATTCTTGTACATAGGGGCAGAATTATAGTAGTTATATTCTTCTACATAGGGGCAGTATTATAGTAGTTATATTCTTCTACATAGGGGCAGTATTATAGTAGTTATATTCTTGTATATAGAGGCAGTATTATAGTAGTTATATTCTTGTACATAGGGGCAGAATTATAGTAGTTATATTCTTGTACATAGGAGCAGTATTATAGTAGTTATATTCTTGTACATAGGGGCAGAATTATAGTAGTTATATTCTTCTACATAGGGGCAGTATTATAGTAGTTATATTCTTGTATATATGAGTAGTATTATAGTAGTTATATTCTTGTATATAGGGGCAGTATTATAGAAGTTATATTCTTGTGCATAGAACCTGTATTATAGTAGTTATATTCTTCTACATTGGGGCAGTATTATAGTAGTTATATTCTTGTACATAGGAGCAGTATTATAGTAGTTATATCCTTGTATATAGGGGCAGTATTATAGTAGTTATATTCTTGTATATAGGAGCAGTATTATAGTAGTTATATTCTTGTATATAGGAGCAGTATTATAGTAGTTATATTCTTCTACATTGGGGCAGTATTATAGTAGTTATATTCTTGTACATAGGGGCAGTATTATAGTAGTTATATTCTTCTACATTGGGCAGTATTATAGTAGTTATATTCTTGTATATAGGGGCAGTATTATAGTAGTTATATTCTTGTATATAGGAGCAGTATTATAGTAGTTATATTCTTGTACATAGGGGCGGTATTATAGTAGTTATATTCTTGTACACAGGGGCGGTATTATAGTAGTTATATTCTTGTATATAGGAGCAGTATTATAGTAGCTATATTCTTGTATATAGGGGGCAGTATTATAGTAGTTATATTCTTGTATATAGGGGGCAGTATTATAGTAGTTATATTCTTGTATATAGGGGCAGTATTATAGTAGTTATATTCTTGTACATAGGGGCAGTATTATAGTAGTTATATTCTTGTACATAGGGGCAGTATTATAGTAATTATATTCTTGTACATAGGGGCAGTATTATAGTAATTATATTCTTGTACATAGGATCAGTATTATAGTAGTTATATTCTTGTACATAGGGCAGTATTATAGTAGTTATATTCTTGTATATAGGGGCAGTATTATAGTAGTTATATTCTTGTACATATGGGGCAGTATTATAGTAGTTATATTCTTGTACATAGAGACAGTATTATAGTAGTCATATTCTTGTACATAGGGCAGTATTATAGTAGTTATATTCTTGTACATAGGGGCAGTATTATAGTAGTTATATTCTTGTATATAGGAGCAGTATTATAGTAGTTATATTCTTGTACATATGGGGCAGTATTATAGTAGTTATATTCTTGTACATAGAGGCAGTATTATAGTAGTCATATTCTTGTACATAGGGGCAGTATTATAGTAGTTATATTCTTGTATATAGGGGCAGTATTATAGTAGTTATATTCTTGTACATATGGGGCAGTATTATAGTAGTTATATTCTTGTACATAGAGGCAGTATTATAGTAGTCATATTCTTGTACATAGGGGCAGTATTATAGTAGTTATATTCTTGTATATAGGAGCAGTATTATAGTAGTTATATTCTTGTACATAGGGGCAGTATTATAGTAGTTATATTCTTGTATATAGGGGCAGTATTATAGTAGTTATATTCTTGTATATAGGGGCAGTATTATAGTAGTTATATTCTTGTATATAGGAGCAGTATTATAGTAGTTATATTCTTGTATATAAGAGCAGTATTATAGTAGTTATATTCTTGTATATAGGAGCAGTATTATAGTAGTTATATTCTTGTATATTGGGGCAGTATTATAGTAGTTATATTCTTGTACATAGGGGCAGTATTATAGTAGTTATATTCTTGTATATAGGGGCAGTATTATAGTAGTTATATTCTTGTATATAGGAGCAGTATTATAGTAGTTATATTCTTGTATATAGGGGCAGTATTATAGTAGTTATATTCTTGTATATAGGAGCAGTATTATAGTAGTTATATTCTTGTATATAGGGGCAGTACTATAGTAGTTATATTCTTGTACATAGGGGCAGTATTATAGTAGTTATATTCTTGTACATAGGGGCAGTATTATAGTAGTTATATTCTTGTATATAAGGGCAGTATTATAGTAGTTATATTCTTGCACATAGGAGCAGTAGTAGATATATTTATATAGGGACAGTATTACGGTAGTATTAACTATTACTCAGCAGTCACGTGCTCGTTTGTGGTAATAGAATGTGAATTTCTTGATAATAATGAAGTTATTTTGTGTCTTTTGGGTGATGATTAGTGATGCAGCAGTGGGTGACATTGGCTTCTGTATAAATCTATGAGATTAGGAATGATGATGATGATGGGGCGATGGTGGAATAGTTACCGGTGCTGCAGTGTGCGGTCCGGGGCGTCTCCATAGACGGCTGTTACCTGGCTGTGACTGCGGAGGATGAGGAGTCACGGGACGCTCGGTGCCAGCATCAGTCAGATGAGCTGCTGTCATAGACCCGGCTGCCAGCCCAGCGCTTTGTTAAGCCACTGCAAACTCTGTCCTGCCGAGCCAGCACATTTCCCCCTGAATAAGTGCTGGAGCGTGATGACATCATGCAGCCGGCGGTGAGGACGAGTCCGGCCATTATCAGCTCGTTAACACCTTTCATATTGATTCTTACACTCCATCACCAACTAACAGATCACACCCGGGCCCTAGAGCCTCAGGGGCCCCAAACATCCCTTTGTTCTATAGAAAAAGACTAATACTATTAAAGATTTGCAATAATTGGGGGCCCCGTTGGAGCTTTCACATCGGGGCCCATGAGATTTAAGTTACGCCAATGCCAACGAGGTAGATGAAGTATCACATCCCCTTATTACGGGTCATTTTCCCCCTCCCCCTACATGCATGAATTTGGGGGTTAAAATCCTTTTTGCAATGGACTTATTAAAAATCTTGGTCCGTTCGGCTTATTTCAGGGACTTTACTTTCTCTCCACAGCCGAGAGGAGCTCGGAAAAAGGCAGATAATAGAGATACAAACTCTCCCAATGGACTGTAAGAATGAGCTCGCTGATGGGTTCTCAGTTATCTCATTCTGCAGCCGCAATAGAGTTCAGTACGGAGGATACAGGAGGCAAACGGTGCAAAACGTTCAATGAAAGTCCTCAAAGATGGACAATGGGGCATTCTCTGATAGAGGAAAGAAGGTTTAATCGTCATCACAGATGATGATTCTTTACTCTTATGTAGTGAGGTTATTGATTCTTTACTGTAACAGCAGTGCAATTGTTATGCCTCACTTTCGGGAATTAATCCGGTGACCTCTTGCTGTGGGTTGGTTCCTCCCCTGCTGAGCCACAGCCTGGTCAAGCTCTGTCCAAATGCTGATTGTTCTTTTATCTTTGCTTTTCTTGCTTTGGTTTGCGGCTGTCAGGTGTTCTCACTTGCTTATTTAGTCTCTGTCCTATCACATCCTGGGAGAGGCTATTTACATTCTCCATGCACATGCTTTCTTTGCTGGCTATATTCCTGGGTGGATTCATGTTTGTAGTCCCAGCTCTTCAGATAAGGATTCCCTTGCTGACTCATTTGTATAGTCTTACCCTGCAGTTTGTTGGGGAGCTTCCCTTCCCAGCGTTCTTCTTGTTTTGTTATGTTTCAGATTTCGGGGGTTTCCACGACTTCCGTAGTCTTTTGGGTTTTTTCTGTTTTCCTCCATCTTCCCTGTATGACTGTGTGAACACGTTCTTAGCCTTGCGTCTCACCCTCTGCTTTTGTGCACTTCCTTTATGGTTATTGTTATTTTGTATAACATTTAGTTTAGTTGAGGGTGCAGTTAATGACACTAAGGGTCACTACTCTTACTATAAGAAGAGTGAGACTATGGATTCATTACTGAACAAGCCATAAGACTATGGATTCTTTCCTGTAAGAGCAGTGAAACTATGGATTAATTACTGAACGAGCCATAAGACTATGGATTCTTTACTGTAACATCAGTGAGACTATGGATTCTTTACAGTAAGAGCAGTGACACTATGGATTCTTTACTGTAAGAGCAGTGAGACTATGGATTCTTTACTGTAAGAGCAGTGAGACTATGGATTCTTTACTGTAAGAGCAGTGACACTATGGATTCTTTACTGTAAGAGCAGTGAGACTATGGATTCTTTACTGTAAGAGCAGTGAGACTGGATTCTTTACTGTACAAGCAGTGAAACTATGGATTATTTACTGTAACATCAGTGAGATTATGGATTCTTTACTGTATGAGCAGTG
Organism: Allobates femoralis; assembly: GCA_033576535.1. Lineage (NCBI taxonomy): Eukaryota > Metazoa > Chordata > Amphibia > Anura > Aromobatidae > Allobates > Allobates femoralis. The sequence goes on along the minus strand of JARQOC010000011.1, from coordinate 229,054,333 downwards.
AATCTATGGATTCTTTACTGTAAGAGCAGTGAATCTATGGATTCTTTACTGTAAGAGCAGTGACACTATGGATTCTTTACTGTAAGAGCAGTGAGACTATGGATTCATTACTGTACGAGCCATAAGATTATGGATTTGTTACTGTAAGAGCAGTGAGACTGTGGATTCTTTACTGTAAGAGCAGTGAGACTATGGATTCTTTACTGTAAGAGCAGTGAGACTATGGATTCTTTACTGTAAGAGCAGTGAGACTGGATTCTTTACTGTACAAGCAGTGAAACTATGGATTATTTACTGTAACATCAGTGAGATTATGGATTCTTTACTGTATGAACAGTGAATCTATGGATTCTTTACTGTAAGAGCAGTGAATCTATGGATTCTTTACTGTAAGAGCAGTGACACTATGGATTCATTACTGTACGAGCCATAAGACTATGGATTATTTACTGTACGAGCCATAAAACTATGGATTCTTTACTGTATAGGCAGTGAATCTATGGATTCTTTACTGTAAGAGCAGTGACACTATGGATTATTTACTGTAAGAGCAGTGACACTATGGATCCTTTACTGTACTATCAGTGACACTATGGATTCTTTACTGTAAGAGCAGTGAGACCGGATTCTTTACTGTACGAGCAGTGAAACTATGGATTCTTTACTATAACATCAGTGACACTATGGATTCTTTACTGTAAGAGCAGTGACACTATGGATTCTTTACTGTAAGAGCAGTGAAACTATGGATTCTTTACTGTAACATCAGTGAGACTATGGATTCTTTACTGTAAGAGCAGTGAAACTATGGATTCTTTACTGTAACATCAGTGAGACTATGGATTCTTTACTGTATGACCAGTGAATCTATGGATTCTTTACTGTAAGAGCAGTGAGACCGGATTCTTTACTGTACGAGCAGTGAAACTATGGATTCTTTACTATAACATCAGTGACACTATGGATTCTTTACTGTAAGAGCAGTGAGATTATGGATCCTTTACTGTAAGAGCAGTGAGACTGGATTCTTTACTGTACGAGCAGTGAAACTATGGATTCTTTACTGTAACATCTGTGAGACTATGGATTCTTTACTGTATGACCAGTGAATCTATGGATTCTTTACTGAACGAGTCATAAGACTATGGATTCATTACTGTATGAGCCATAAGACTATAGATTCGTTACTGTAAGAGCAGTGACACTATGGATTCTTTACTGAAAGAGCAGTGACAATATGGACTCTTTACTGTAAGAGCAGTGAGACTATGGATTCTTTACTGTAAGAGCAGTGAGACTATGGATTCTTTACTGTAAGAGCAGTGACACTATGGATTCTTTACTGTAAGAGCAGTGAGACGATGGATTGTTTACTGTAAGAGCAGTGAGACTATGGATTAATTACTGTACGAGCCATAAGACTATGGATTCGTTACTGTAAGAGCAGTGACACTATGGATTCTTTACTGTAAGAGCAGTGACACTATGGATTCTGTACTGTAAGAGCAGTGACACTATGGATCCTTTACTGTAAGAGCAGTGACACTATGGATTCTTTACTGTAAGAGCAGTGAGACTATGGATTCTTTACTGTAAGAGCAGTGAGACTATGGATTCATTACTGTACGAGCCATAAGATTATGGATTTGTTACTGTAAGAGCAGTGAGACTATGGATTCTTTACTGTAAGAGCAGTGACACTATGGATCCTTTACTGTAAGAGCAGGGAGATTATGGATTTGTTACTGTAAGAGCAGTGACACTATGGATTCTTTACTGTACGATCAGAGAGACTATGGATTCTTTACTGTAAGAGCTGTGACACTATGGATCCTTTACTGTACTATCAGTGACACTATGGATTCTTTACTGTAAGAGCAATGAGACTATGGATTCTTTACTGTAAGAGCAGTGACACTATGGATTCTTTACTGTAAGAGCAGTGACAGTATGGATTCTTTACTGTAAGAGCAGTGACACTATGGATTCTTTACTGTAAGAGCAGTGACACTATGGATTCTTTACTGTAAGAGCAGTGACACTATGGATTCTGTACTGTAAGAGCAGTGACACTATGGATTCTTTACTGTAAGAGCAGTGACACTATGGATTCTTTACTGTAAGAGCAGTGAAACTATGGATTCTTTACTGTAACATCAGTGAGACTATGGATTCTTTACTGTAAGAGCAGTGAAACTATGGATTCTTTACTGTAACATCAGTGAGACTATGGATTCTTTACTGTATGACCAGTGAATCTATGGATTCTTTACTGTAAGAGCAGTGACACTATGGATTCTTTACTGTAAGAGCAGTGAGATTATGGATCCTTTACTGTAAGAGCAGTGAGACTGGATTCTTTACTGTACGAGCAGTGAAACTATGGATTCTTTACTGTAACATCTGTGACACTATGGATTCTGTACTGTAAGAGTAGTGACACTATGGATTCTTTACTGTAAGAGCAGTGAGACTATGGATTCTTTACTGTAAGAGCAGTGAGACTGGATTCTTTACTGTAAGAGCAGTGAGACTATGGATTCTTTACTGTAACATCAGTGAGACTATGGATTCTTTACTGTATGAGCAGTGACACTATGGATTCTTTACTGTAAGAGCAGTGACACTATGGATTCTTTACTGTAAGAGCAGTGACACTATGAAACTCTCTCGCCACATGATGTTGTAATGGAGTATTAACTAAAGATGTTTAAGGATGCCCTTCTTGCTAAATATAAAATATTACAGGTTATGGGCAGTAGATTCTGCTCTGGGACAATGATGCAGGGAATTACAGAAAAGTCAGGACAGACGTTTTTCTCTAATATAGGAGTCATTAGCATCCGCCTCATGGGGTTTTTACTTTCCTCTGGATCAACATATTAGATTATAGGTTGAACTCGATGATTATATATCTACCTTCACCTTAACAAATCATGAAACTAGCGATCATGGATCCCTCAGCTGTGCCTGTGGGGTTATAACCCTTTGTCCCATGCTTTACACTGCAGCACTGCTCATTCAGAGTAAAAGCACAAGCTCAAAGGGAAGTCGGTACACAGCAGGGGCGGACAGGCCCGGCGGGAGATCGGGAGATTCCCCGGGGGCCCTGACACTTTTTAGCCCCGCCCACTTAGCCCCGCCCCCATACCCCCCCTGGGCCCTGCAGAGTGACAGTGTGAGGCCCCCCTCCGGTATTATCACTAATCATATCGGCGCACTGCCGATATGATTAGTGAGTGATTGTTCTGGTCTTGCAGCAGCAAAGCACGGAGAGAGCTCTCCGTGCTTTGCCTGCTGTTGCGGTGCCGCCCAGCCTCCTCTGCGCAGCGCGACACTGCCGGCGCGTGCGCAGATGGAGACAGCCTCAGCCTGCGATGACTGCCTCCATCCAGGCTGTGTGCGCAGGTGCCGGCAGCGTCGCTGAGGAGGAGAGGGACCCGCCGTCATCGCCCCTGCAGACAGGCCCAGGGTGACTATAAAGGCGGGGGGGGGGGGGGATTTGGGTGGCCAGGGGAAGGAGGCTTGGGTGCGGGGGGTGTGTGTGTGCTAGGTCGTCCTGGTAACTGAGCGACTGAGGAGCCCATTATTCCATAAGAGATGGGCTCCTCAGCCATCAGCCTGGGGTGTGGGGGGTCCCAGACCGTGCTGCAGCCTTCACCATCCAGTCTCACCTGCTGGGGGCCTGTAGTGCTGTGCAGCATTTAGTGTGAGGAGATACTGCTGCTGCTGCTTCTACTACTGCCCCCAGCATGGTGCCATCAGGGAGGTCCCACAGGGCATCACAGGCCGTAGTATGAAGCAAACACTGTGGGAGCTCCCTGATGGCACCATACTGGGGTGCAGTGAGAGCCTAACCTCACGGAGCCCCATGATCTCTATCTACAATCCCTGAGTGGGCCCCATGATCTCTATGTGCGCCTATGTGTGGGCCCCATGATGATCTCTATGTACGTCCCTGAGTGGGCCCCATGATCACTATATGCGCCCCTGAGTGGGCCCCATGATCACTATGTGCGCCCCTGAGTGGGCCCCATGATCTCTATGTGCGCCTATGTGTGGGCCCCATGGTGATCTCTATGTACGCCCCTGAGTGGGCCCCATGATCTCTATGTGCGCCTCTGAGTCGGCCCCGTAATCTGTATGTACACCTCTGAGTGGGCCCCATGATGATCTCTATGTACGCATCTGAGTGGGCCCCATGATCTCTATGTACGAACCCTGAGTGGGCCCCATGATTTTTATACACGCCCCTGACTGTGCCCCATGTTATCTATGTACGCCTATGATTCGGCCCCATGGTCTTTATGCACGCCCCTGAGAGTGCCCATTGATCTCTATGTACGCCCCTGATTGGGACCCATATCCGCCCCTTATGCGGCCCCTGTAATCTCTATGTGGCCCTGAGCCTCGCCTCCATGTGGCAGTAGTAGAAGCAGCATCTCCATAGTGTGGCATTCACACTACATGCTGCACTGTATAGGACTCCCAGCCAGCAGCAGAACGGATGAGGAGGTAACTGCCTGGGACCCTTAGCTGAGGCTGGCAGGACATACTACTGGGCAATGGCCATGATTATCATGGCCATTGGCCAGCATGTTATGCTAGCCTCTGGTGGTACTATCATGCATGCCCATTGCCCAATATGTCCTGCCAGCATCTGTGGTACAATCATGCCCACCCAGCATGTCCTGACAGTCACTGGTGGTAGTACTAGCATGAGTGTACCACAGAGGCAGTACATACTGGGCAATGGGCATAATAGTGCCACAAAGGCTGGAAGGACATACTGGGCAATGGGCAAGATAGTACCATCAGTAGACTGACTAGGTGTTATCCAGGGCTCTGTCTCCCCTCTTCACAGCTGTTAACATTGCGTTTATGCTGTTCGTTGCAACGGATCCATTGTAAATCAGCACAAATGCAATGTACCGTAGACTTGTATTGCAAAAATGCATTCTAACGCTTGCAAAAACAGCCATGCGTTTGAAAGTATGCATTATTTGCAATGCACAGGAAACACGGTCGGCGGCTGGAGGCCAGCTGAGCGCTTCTATCACTTACAGGTGTGTTCTACTGTTATTCTGTGCCTGCTCATCTCTGTCAGCAGACATATTGTCTGATTGCAAAGAGCTGAAGACAGAAGACCTGTGAATTACGTCAGAGCAAGGATTTTTTTTTTTTATTAAAGATGGAGTCTCTAAATGCGATTTGAGTTTTATTAAACATTTATTTTCTCTATATTGTGTTTTTTTCCTGTTTACTAGAAATTCATGGTGGCCATGTCTAGTTTGGCGTGATGCCATGAATTTCAGGGTTAGTACCAACTGATAATACAAAGCTGGTACTAACCCCTTTATTACCCAGCGTGCCACCCACCACCAGGGCCACGGGAAGAGCCGAATAAAGCGCCTGGAAATGGCGCTATGATGACTGCGCCAATTCCAGGGGTGGCTGTGGGCTGCCGTTTTCAGCATCGGGGGCCCAGAATGCTTGGGCCTTACCATGCTAAGAATCCCAGCCCCCAGCTGCCGATCAAAATATGGCGGGAGCCCACTCATTTTTTTTTTTAACAATTTATAAAAAAAAAATGGGCTTTCCTGACTGTTGATCACCATCCAAGGTAAAGCCAGGCAGCTGGGGGTGGCAGGCCGTAGCTGTCCGCTTTATCTGCTGTGAGAATCAAAAATTCTGCAGAGCGCTATGTCATGTTTTTAAAAATTATTTATTTTCACACTTCTATATGTGACAGACCACAACAGCCAATCACAGATGCGGTCAAAGAGGATGGGCATCTGTGATTGGCTGTTCGAGTAATCTACAACCAGCCCATACATTCTAGTACGGTACTACGTATGGGCTGCATTCAGGTTACCTAAGCATCCAATCACAGATGCCCATTCTCTGTGTCAGTGTCTGTGATTAGCTGTTGGGCCTGTCACACATATAGAAATGTGAAAACAAATACTAAAAAAAACATGACGTAGCGCTCCGCAGATTTTTTGATTCTCAGCGCAGATAAAGCAGACAGCTACGGGCTGCCACCTCCAGTTGCCTGGATTTACCTTGTCTGGCGATCAAAAGACAGAGAAGCCTAATATTTGTTTTAAAATTATTTCACTTTTTTTTGGAAAAAACATGCGTATGCTCCCGCCATATGTTGATCGCCAGCCAGATAAAGCAAGGCAGCTGGGGACTGGGATTCTCAGCATGGTAAGGCCCAAGCGTTCTTGGCCCCCCACTCTGAAAATCGCAGCCCACAGCCACCCCTAAAAATGGTGCTTTCATCATAGCATCATGTCCATACACTTTCTCCAGCTCTTCCAGCAGTCCTGGTGGGGGGTGGCACGCTGGGTAATAATACAAACCTGCTACTAACCCCATTATCAGCTGGTACTAAGCCTGAAATTCATGTCGTCACGCCAAATTAGACATGGCCACCATGAATTTCTAGTAAACAGCTGACAGAGATGAGCAGGGACAGAATGACACTGGAGCACTTGTCATTTCATGTAGTGTAGAAATCGTGGCAAAAGTGTGGAGTGTGCTCTGGAAGTGATTAGTTGTAGTAACTATGTTATTTTCGGCAGAGATAAGTCCTACATAGAAGATGTGATATCAGTCGGCAACAGATAAAGAACTTCACCTAGAGGCATCACTGGTGAGTTTGTTTATTACCTATACACACACACTGACACTATACACAGAGCTCCTGTGTATAATGTCCTTGGTGATCATTATATTACCTGTACACTGACACTATATACAGAGCTCCTGTGTATAATGTCAATCGTAATCTCTATATTATCTTTACACTGACTCTATATACAGAGCTTTTTACATTTTCATTATTGGTCACTATCTGGTGCCATTATGTGCTCTGGTCATGGCTTGGCGGGATTTGTTCCTTGTATATGGTATTAGGCCAGCTTCACACCATGGTGTGATCAGGTCTGGGGCTGTCCGGTGTGAACCCGACAGCCCCGGACCCGATTTTCACACAATGCAGCCCTATGGTGCCGGACAGGGCTGGATGGCAGCTATTTGCCATCCGGTTTTGTCCCTGTCCGGCAGCATCAGGCTGCAAACGATTTTTGCCCTGGACACAAAAACGGAGCATGCAGCATTTTTGTGTCCGGGGTGAAAAATGCAGAGGTTTGCCAGAGAAAGAAAGTTGAGCATTTGGTGACTTCAGTATTTATAAGACAAATCTAGGATTACCTCTGCTTGCTTTACTCCTGGTTTTGTCTTAGGCCGGCTTCACACCACGTTTTTCCCCCTGTCAGGCTGTATCCAGTGCTTTGCAGGAGGCACCGGACACAGCCTGACAGATCCGGACAAATAGAAGCGGAGAGTTAATATGCTCTCCGGTCCTGTTTGTAGCCAGATTCTGCAGAGCGCAGCTTCAGGAGCTGTCCCCTACTGAAATGGTGCTGAACCTCTTCACAGGGGACAGCTCCTGGGGCTGAAGGTCAGCGGAGCTCACGCTGAAGTGCAGCAGCCGGCGTCCGGGAACCTGGCAGACTCTCTGGAACCGGAAGAATCCGGTAGGATCTGGTTTGCTTAAATTTTTCACCCCGGACACAAAAATGATGCAAGCTCCGTTTTTGTGTCCGGGGCAAAAATCATTTGCAGCCTGATGCTGCCAGACAGGGACAAAACCGGATGGCAAATAGCTGCCATCTGGCCCTGTTCAGCACCATAGGGCTACATTATGTCAAAAGTGGGACAGGGGCTTTCTGATTCACATTGTGGTGTGAAGTCGGCCTTACAAATACTGAGGTACAAATCTCACCAAATACTCTTAAGTGCTACATTCTTCTGATGGTGCGGACTCCACCAATAAATAAGTGATCACATTCCTAACCTGTGCACAGGGGCGGACTGGCCCAGGTTGCAGGGAGGCATTTGCCCCCCAGGCCGGTGGTTTAGTCCCAGTTTAGAGCCGCCCCCTCAGTGAGAGCGGCCACGTGGGACCCGGGACGCAGCAGGCAGGACGCGGGCGTCAGCGTGGAGGCTGTGACCTGGGATTGGCGCGGCGGCAGCAGGCAGCTGGCAGGCTAGTGAAGCAGAGCCCGCACCCACATGCTCTTCAGTTGGCCTCTGTAGTGGTAGCACCCATCCCTCCCCTCTTCAGTTGGCCACCGGCTAGAAAAAGTCAACAACCCCCCAGGGCAAGATCTGCCAGCCAGCCCCTGCCTGTGCATCGCTGATAACTTGTTTTCACCAACAAATCCAAATTAATGCAAACTACAGTTATTATACATCGCAGTAATACTGAGCGCACAGTGGTGTGCAGGAGCCATCTGTGTTTTACAGTCCACGCTACACTATAATAGGTATAACGCATAACAGGTATTTGCATATTGCTGAAGAATGGGTGGGCCCGGGGTGGGTGGGCCCCTGGAGTCAATTTTCCTGGTGGGTGGGCCCCTGGAGTCAATTTTCCTGGTGGGCCCCAGTCACCCCAGTCCGGCGCTGGTACACAGTACAAGTATAGACAGTAAAATCAATACCTCCATGACCAAGATCATTGGGAAACTGTGACAGGTGTGGGGGAGGGGGTCCGACCACCGGCCGTGACCAGCAGATCTGTAATGAGCTGTTCCAGGTGTCAGCAGAGGCTGTAACCACAGATGAAGCATTGTCATCCCCTGCTGTCATTGATGAATCTGTAGACGTGTCCATCCTGAGCCTCCTGGTGCATGAACTAAATGGATAGATGACATAACTACAGTTAATTGCATAAACACAAAGCTGCAGAAGAAACAGATGTATAAACCTTACATGGATAATATGTAAACTAGATCTATATAATTTTGTATGCAACCCATTTTCATGTGCAGCACCATGGAATTAATGGTGACCATATGACTAAATAAGTAATAATAATAATATTATGCAAAATTAAATAGACTGATCCCTTGTGCCAAAACACAAAATGAGGTCCCCTCATTATAGATGGGAAATAAAAAAATGTAATATTTATATAATTTCTAAATGATTTATATATTATTCCACCAAACCAACACAGAGGTGTAATATTACAAATTGTCCACAAGATGGCAGCAATGTATAGAAGTGACGGAATCCACCATGGTCAAGGGCAGAACTGGGCAAAGAGCGGGGGCGTAACTACAATAGGGGCAGGGGGTGCAATCACACCCGGGCCCTGGAGACTAGAGGGCCCCAAAAAGTCCCTTTGGCCTGTAGAAAAAGAGTAATGCTGTTAAAGATTTGTAATAATTGGGGGCCCCCTTGGAGCTTTCGCATCGGGGTCCATGAGCTTCATGTTACACCACTGGGCTTGTGGGCAACATCCAGCGCAAGTCTGGTCCATGGACCGAGAAAGCCGATAGGCTGAAAACAATGGCCCATGAGCCGCGCCATGCCCGCCGGCCAAATCCCAATGTCACCGATATCTGCCATGATACAGACAGCGGCGAATATGTTGGTGGAGGAAGGAGCACCAAAGACCAGAGCTGAGCGAGAGGGAAAGGGGAGCAAAGTGGATACGTATTTCTGTGTGTGAGATGTGTCTCTATATATGTGAGTCTTCATATTGAATATACGGAGGTTATGTGAGGGCTCATACTGTATATAGGGGCTATGTGAGGGCTCAGACTGTGTATAGCGGCTATGTGAGGGTTAATGCTGTACATAGGGGCTATGTGAGGGCACATACTGTATATAGGAGTCTATGTGAGGGCTTATACTGTATATAGGAGTCTATGTGAGGGCTTATACTGTATATTGGAGGCTATGTAAGGGCTCATATTGCATACAGGAGGCTATGTGAGGGCTCATGCTGTATATAGGGGCTATGTGAGGGCTCATGCTGCATATAGGAGGCTATGTGAGGGCTCATACTGTATATAGGGGCTATGTGAGGTCTGAATGTATATATTATATATGATGTACAAGAAAATTACTATAATACTGTCCCTATGTACAAGAATATATCTACTATAATACTGCCCCTATGTACAAAAATATAACTACTATAATACTGCCCCTATGTACAAGAATATAACTACTATAATACTGCCCCTATGTACAAGTATATAACTACTATAATACTGCCCCTATATACAAGAATATAACTACTATAATACTGCCCCTATATACAAGAATATAACTAATATAATACTGCTCCTATATACAAGAATATAACTACTATAACACTGCTCCTATATACAAGAATATAACTACTATAATACCGCCCCTATATACAAGAATATAACTACTATAATAGTGCCCCTATATACAAGAATATAACTACTATAATACTGCCCCTATATACAAGAATATAACTACTATAATACTGCACCTATATACAAGAATATAACTACTATAATACTGCCCCTATATACAAGAATATAACTACTATAATACTGCCCCTATGTACAAGAATATAACTACTATAATACTGCCCCTATGTACAAGAATATAACTACTATAATACTGCCCCTATATACAAGAATATAACTACTATAATACTGCCCCTATATACAAGAATATAACTACTATAATACTGCCCTATATACAAGAATATAACTACTATAATACTGCCCCTATGTACAAGAATATAACTACTATAATACTGCCCCTATATACAAGAATATAACTACTATAATACTGCTCCTATGTACAAGAATATAACTACTATAATACTGCTCCTATATACAAGAATATAACTGCTATAATACTGCCCCTATGTACAAGAATATGAGTACTACAATACTGCCCCTATATACAAGAATATAACTACTATAATACTGCCCCTATGTACAAGAATATAACTACTATAATACTGCCCCTATATACAAGAATATAACTACTATAATACTGCTCCTACATACAAGAATATAACTACTATAATACTGCTTCTATGTACAAGAATATAACTACTATAATATTGCCCCTATATACAAGAATATAACACTACTATAATACTGCTCCTATGTACAAGAATATAACTACTATAATACTGCCCCTATATACAAGAATATAACTACTATAATACTGCTCCTATATACAAGAATATAACTATTATAATACTGCTCCTATATACAAGAACATAACTACTATAATACTGCCCCTATGTACAAGAACATAACTACTATAATACTGCCCCTATGTACAAGAATATAACTACTATAATACTGCCCCTATATACAAGAATATAACTACTATAATACTGCTCCTATGTACAAGAATATAACTTCTATAATACTGCTCCTATATACAAGAATATAACTACTATAATACTGCTCCTATGTACAAGAATATAACTTCTATAATACTGCTCCTATATACAAGAATATAACTACTATAATACTGCCCCTATGTACAAGAATATAACTACTATAATACTGCTCCTATGTACAAGAATATAACTCCTATAATACTGCTCCTATGTACAAGAATATAACTACTGTAATACTGCTCCTATGTACAAGAATATAACTACTTTAATACTGCCCCTATGTACAAGAATATAACTACTGTAATACTGCCCCTATGTACAAGAATATAACTACTGTAATACTGCTCCTATATACAAGAATATAAGTACTATAATACTGCTCCTATGTACAAGAATATAACTACTATAATACTGCTCCTATGTACAAGAATATAACTACTGTAATACTGCCCCTATGTACAAGAATATAACTACTATAATACTGCCCCTATGTACAAGAATATAACTACTATAATACTGCCCTATATACAAAAATATAACTACTATAATACTGCTCCTATGTACAAGAATATAACTACTATAATACTGCTCCTATGTACAAGAATATAACTACTGTAATACTGCCCCTATATACAAGAATATAACTACTATAATACTGCTCCTATGTACAAGAATATAACTACTATAATACTGCTCCTATATACAAGAATATAACTACTATAATACTGCTCCTATGTACAAGAATATAACTACTATAATACTGCACCTATATACAAGAATATAACTACTATAATACTGCTCCTATATACAAGAATATAACTACTATAATACTGCCCTCTATATACAAGAATATAACTACTATAATACTGCTCCTATATACAAGAATATAACTACTATAATACTGCCCTATGTACAAGAATATAACTACTATAATACTGCCCCTATATACAAGAATATAACTACTATAATACTGTCCCTATATACAAGAATATAACTACTATAATACTGCTCCTATATACAAGAATATAACTACTATAATACTGCCCTCTATATACAAAATATAACTACTATAATACTGTCCCTATATACAAGAATATAACTACTATAATACTGCTCCTATATACAAGAATATAACTACTATAATACTGCCCCTATGTACAAGAATATAACTACTATAATACTGCTCCTATGTATGTAATATGTGGTCACCTAGTTTCGGTGATGTATGATGACAGGCGGTATACATGTTTCTTCTGTATACACGGTGTATCGTCATCTTTTCTCTGGGGTCTCTAATAATTTAGTCTGAGATGAAACTGAGATCTTGGTATTTGTAAAAGACATAAATAAGTCTGACCTCCTGTAGTCACTTTCTTAGTCACTTTTTCTGGAGCCTCTTCTATTATTGGCTCGTTGGGAATAGTCCTGGTGCCTGCAAAACTCATCTATTTGTGGATTCAGGCGGCCGCGGGTGGGGGAATCGGAGAGACCAAGAGTCAGACGTTAAGAGAACACAAGGGAGCGACTCACCCGAAACACACGAGGAAGAATAAGGATATAATATAGGAGATTAAAGGGACGGAATGATGAAGATGAAGAACGTGGCGTAGCAGTTGTTGCACTATTTGGGCGTACGTTTTTGCACTTCTTGTGCATTGAAGAAGATATTGAGTAGGTTGTTCTCAGTAGATGTTGATGATGACGGGTGGAGCCATGTGTCGATCTCTCCTGGTCGCCTTCGTCTTGTGTCTTCCGAGCGTCTTCATGGAGCAGACTCGTCTCCTGGAGCAGAGGAAGCCTTTCTTCGAACGTTTCAGACGGTTGGAGGAGCAGGTGAGGGCGGATGATGGGGGTCGTCCTGACAATAGGGACAATGGGAATCCCAATGATTATTGCTCAGTTTCCTAAGGGTCCATTAAATATTCCCTGTATAATACATTGTTTTCCATAGGGGGCGCTATTCCACTGAACTCGATGGACCCTTCCCACAGATATTACTATGATATTAATATTCATGCAGTTTCCCAAAATCCATTAAACATTCCCTTTATGAAATCTGGTAATGGACTCGACGGACCGTCCTATTATTGTATTTCTGCCTATTTTTCATTTGCGACATTCTCTTCTTTCAATGTCCGTCTGTATCATATAATATATGGCAGTTTGTTAAGTTCGTCATCATGGACAAGTTGTATCATGTATTATACCCCAGAGCTGCACTCACTATTCTGCTGGTGCAGTCACTGTGTACATACATTACATTACTGATCCTGAGTTACCTCCTGCATTATACTCCAGAGCTGCACTCACTATTCTACTGGTGCAGTCACTGTGTACATACATTACATTACTGATCCTGAGTTACCTCCTGCATTATACTCCAGAGCTGCACTCACTATTCTACTGGTGCAGTCACTGTGTACATACATTATATTACTGATCCTGAGTTACCTCCTGTATTATACTCCAGAGCTGCACTCACTATTCTGCTGGTGCAGTCACTGTGTACATACATTACATTACTGATCCGGAGTTACCTCCTGTATTATACTCCAGAGCTGCACTCACTATTCTGCTGGTGCAGTCACTGTGTACATACATTACATTACTGATCCTGAGTTACCTCCTGTATTATACTCCAGAGCTGCACTCACTATTCTGCTGGTGCAGTCACTGTGTACATACATTACATTACTGATCCTGAGTTACCTCCTGTATTATACTCCAGAGCTGCACTCACTATTCTGCTGGTGCAGTCACTGTGTACATACATTACATTACTGATCCTGAGTTACCTCCTGTGTTATGCTCCAGAGCTGCACTCACTATTCTGCTGGTGCAGTCACTGTGTACATACATTACATTACTGATCCTGAGTTACCTCCTGCATTATACTCCAGAGCTGCACTCACTATTCTACTGGTGCAGTCACTGTGTACATACATTACATTACTGATCCTGAGTTACCTCCTGCATTATACTCCAGAGCTGCACTCACTATTCTACTGGTGCAGTCACTGTGTACATACATTATATTACTGATCCTGAGTTACCTCCTGTATTATACTCCAGAGCTGCACTCACTATTCTGCTGGTGCAGTCACTGTGTACATACATTACATTACTGATCCGGAGTTTACCTCCTGTGTTATGCTCCAGAGCTGCACTCACTATTCTGCTGGTGCAGTCACTGTGTACATACATTACATTACTGATCCTGAGTTACCTCCTGTATTAACTCTAGAGCTGCACTCACTATTCTGCTGGTGCAGTCACTGTGTACATACATTACATTACTGATCCTGAGTTACCTCCTGTATTATACTCCAGAGCTGCACTCACTATTCTGCTGGTGCAGTCACTGTGTACATACATTACATTACTGATCCTGAGTTACCTCCTGTATTATACTCCAGAGCTGCACTCACTATTCTGCTGGTGCAGTCACTGTGTACATACATTACATTACTGATCCTGAGTTACCTCCTGTATTATACTCCAGAGCTACACTCACTATTCTGCTGGTGCAGTCACTGTGCACATACATTACATTACTGATCCTGAGTTACCTCCTGTATTATCCTCCAGAGCTGCACTCACTATTCTGCTGGTGCAGTCACTGTGTACATACATTACATTACTGATCCTGAGTGTTACCTCCTGTATTATACTCCAGAGCTGCACTCACTATTCTGCTGGTGCAGTCACTGTGTACATACATTACTGATCCTGTGTTACCTCCTGTATTATACTCCAGAGCTGCACTCAATTCTGCTGGTGCAGTCACTGTGTACATACATTACATTACTGACCCTGAGTTACCTCCTGTATTATACTCCAGAGCTGCACTCACTATTCTGCTGGTGCAGTCACTGTGTCCATACATTACATTACTGATCCTGAGTTACCTCCTGTATCATACTGCAGAGTATATTTTATGTTCTCTTTATGTTTAATTTTTATTGAAAATGTTACTGTCATATCTATTTTCTGTGTCGATGCATATCTTCTGTTGTTTTAGGTTATCAGCCACATTTGGCTGCATGATTTGATGGGGAAGGGATGTTCTCAGTTTCCTATGTTTACTCTGTTATAATGTGACTGATATCGGTCACGATTCCTCTGCTCTGCATTCAAGGTGTGCTGGGCTGGGTGATTGACAGCTCAGTCATCCTATCTGGACCTGGGATATGCTGGGCTATTGATGTTCTGATTGACAGCTGAGTCGCCCAATCTCTTTCTAGGCTGTGCTGGTTTTTTAAAGCTGTTCCTGTCTCCTGTGATTGTTCAGCCTTTTAGCTGTGCAGCTTTCCCCAGAGCACTGCCAGTCTTAGTTTCAGCTCTGAGGTGCTAAGTTGGTCTCTTGAATCTGAGCTCTGGGAATTGATCTTTTGCTGCCTGATTTTGCTGTGTTTAACCATTCTGTTCTGATCCGCACCTCTCATGGTAACTGACCTCAGATTATGACTTTACTACACCTCTGTTTTATCCCTCTGTCTTGACGTGCTCTCCTGGTATCTCACCTGAACACTTCACTCTTCTGCTTCTACTTGTCCGTGTGGTGACTAGTGTCACAATATGAGCTCTATCTCTGTAATGTCACATGTTGACTGCTCTGAAGTCCATGTGAAATGCTGCTGTAGTTTAAATCTGTGTACATTTTCTTTGACACATCAGGAGTTAATGCCTATAGCTGCTGTTATGTGCGGCTCTGCAGCTGGGGGGGGGGGTTCAGATCTGTTCTCCACTCCCTCAGCCTTTAAGTAGTTCCACTTCCTTCCACTAGGTGTTGCTGATAGAGTTTATTCTCTACAAGGATCCTGTGTAGTGAAGACGTTTGTGCTGGTGCTTCCTGCTGTTTCCTTTCCTGTAGGAGATGTTGTATCCTGGTCCGTGGGTGGAGGTGAGGGCTCTTAGCCTAGGGCAGTGTTTCTCAACTCCAGTCCTCAGGACCCACCAACAGGTCGTGTTCTCAGGATTTTCTTAGCATTGTACAGGTGTTAGTTTAGTCACCTGCACTGGGGATCTGTGCAATACTAAGGAAATCCTGAAAACATGACCTGTTGGCGGGTCTTGAGGACTGGAGTTGAGAAACATTGGCCTAGGGCTTATCAGGATCATAGGGCAAGGGTGGCGTCCCAGACCTCCATACCTTCAGAAGTACCTCTGGGTTAGACTAGCTCCCCTGATCGCCTTTAGCCCATCTTACCATCCTACTTCCAGATTCCCCTACTGCTATACCATCCCTCATGACATCCAATGTTGCTGTAATATTATAAGCTCTCATAGTATTATACGCCAGTGACTTCAGGTTTCTGTTTCTTTGCAGTTTCGCCGCTTTCAAGAAGTAACCTTGACTCGTCTACAAGGAATTGCTGAAAACTACAACGTCTCCTACAACATTGATGCACGTTTCCAAAACATTTATGACCAGCAGCAATCACTGTCTAAAACCTTCAACGACACCAACGAGGAGACTCAGAACGAGTTGAACGGCATCAAGTTCTGGCTGAAGAAGATTCAGAAGAAAACCAAGAAGATGGACCTCAAGATCACCGCCCTAGAGGAAGCCATGGCAGAGCGAAACAAACAGCTGACCAAGGAGAACAAAGCTAGAGACGTGACTGTGGCCAACCTGACGTCGGCCCTCAGCGGCCAGAAAAGGATCATCTACCAGCTGGTGAAGGACAAGAGCTCCTTACAGAAGGGGATGGAGATGTTCCAAGAGTCTATAGAAAGACAAGGAGGCAAAATAGCCGATCTGGAGAAACAGTTAAAGGAATATGCAGCAGAATGAGATCTTAGCGCCAAATGCTTTGTTGGCGCCACAAGAAATAAACCGAACTCCAGAAACCAAGCAGGAGCTCCCACCACAAGCTAATAACGAGCCTAAAACTGTCCAGCAACGTATGGTGAAGCTTCAGGCGAAACATAATCAGAGGAAGAAGCTGCAGGATGAGCAGCAGGTGCTGATCACCTCCATCAATAAGATGCCCCCCATGGCGGCTCAACGTGGACAGGAGACAAGGACTTCATTGGAGGAAGAGATGACTGGTCAACATGCTACAAGAGCACCACCGAGCAGAACGCTGGTCCCAAGACCAACCAAAGCCTTGACCGAGAGGCGGCTCACCCCATCAGCAACTCCATCCAAGTGTCAGAGTTAAGAGGGAATGTGACCAAGGATGACCGTCCTCCAGGATGGGGAGACCTCCCGATGTGCACCCTACAAGGAGGCCACCACCTGCCACAAAGGCCCCGGAAGAGAAGACCACCAAGGCTCCAGCGAAACGTAAGGACATCAAATGTAGATAATGGGTCACAGGTGTTCGGAGGGTTTTGGGTCCAGTTAATGACCTGTTTGATCAGTGACTTATATATCCCAAAAACAAGGGGGATAATGGACAACCCTGACGAGCACCAGTGCAGATTTTAAAGGGTTGGGAATGAATGGAGGCAACTTGACCGTGGCCGAGGGCTGCGAGTATCAGCTCTTCAGTCCGTGGCAAATTGCCCTAAAATACCAAATTGGGCCAATGTTTCAGACATGAGCAAAACCCCAAAAATGGCCAATTGCCTTTCAGGATAAGACCTCACCAAATATTAATCAATTAAGCCAAGTCCTGACCCAATCTAATATATGAAGCTGAGTGTATGTATGTATGTATGATATGATGTTGTATGTAGTGTATGTGGCATTAGCCCGTGGCACGTGTATGTATGTATGTATCGCCATGTGTGTTGTCCCATTCCACATATAGCCACTCCCACTCCACAGCTGTGTCATAGCCCCACCACTCAGCATAGCCATATAGCCCACCACCTTTATGGCCCCCACCCTCACAATGTATTATGTAGCATGATGATGCATGCTGATGCATGTGTGTGTGTGTATGTATGTATGTGGTGTATGTGGCATTAGCCCTGCCCACTCCACATATAGCCACTCCCACTCCACAGCTGTGTCATAGCCCACCCACTCAGCATAGCCATATTAGCCTCACACCTTTATGGCCCCGCCCCCTCGCAATGTATGTATGTATGTCTGCTGCTAAAGGGAATTCCGCACCTACAATCACAACATTTTGCAAACACACCTCCTTTGACTCAGGTTGTGAGGTGCAGTTGGAGATGTGCGGGTGCAGTTGGGGGCTTTTATTTAGGGAGGGGGGGTGGTGCAAGTTTAGGGGGGCGGGTTGGTGCAGGTTTGGGGGCATCATTTTTGGGAGGGGCAGGTTTGGGGGCAGTGTTTTTTTTTGGTGGGGGTGCAAGTTAATCATTTTTGTGCGGGGTGGGGGGGGGGAGGGTTTGGAGGGGTGCGGCTTAGGGAGGGCGAGGGGGTGGCATTATTTGGATGGAGCAGGTTTGGGCGAGGGGAAGTTTTGGGGTGGAGGTGAGGAGGTGAGGGGTAGGTTTGGGTGGAGTGGGTCAGGTTTGATGCATATAGTGGACTACATACCACACACAGACATAACTCTCTCGGGCTCTACAGCTAGTATAATTATATAAAATGAATAGACTTAGACTAAAAAGAAATTCAGACCCCAGTTCAGATAATAAATAATAATTCCCCTACAGACCAGACCCAAACATTTACACTCAGTCCTCAGAGACCACTACAGACTATCTACAATCCCAGACTAAAGGCTCCATATAAACATGAGGCCAAACTCTCCAGTATTGCTGGGTCCCACCAGCAGTCTAATGTGTACGGAGGCCGAGACTCATCATCTTTCAGGGGAGATAAGGACCGGCAGGTCTGATTTTGGACTGTCAATCGGTGCCAGAGATGTCTGGCCGGGTTCTATCATAATCTCTATATAGCGCCAAATGTTCGCAGCGTTTACAATCAGAGGTTCATATACAATCAGTCATAAGTAACAATTGATAGATAAAATGCAATCAATAAAGTGAAATATCGACAATCCTGCTCATAAGAGCTTACAATCTACAGTGAGGTGGGACTGACACAAAGTACAGGGGCTTATTTACAAAGATAGTCCAGCCAACTGGAGGAAATGGGGAATAGATAAAGGCTGCATGAGTCATCACCAGCCATTATTTGTAATGCTTTTGGGTTTGGTGGAGTTTGACAGAGATAATCTTCATAGAGAAATATGGGCTATATATAAAGGACTTCATTAGGGAATGTGATAGGCTGTCTTAAAAAAAAAAGAGTTTTTAGGGAGCACCTAAAACTGTGTAGGTTGTGATAGTCCTGATTTGTAGAGCATTAAAAAAAATTGGTGCAGCTCGGGAGAAGCCTTGGAGCTGGGAGTGAGATGTTTGGATTACTGTGGATGTTTGTTGAAAGTTGCTTGTGGAGCATAGAGAACGAATGGGGTGATAGACAGAGATGAGGGTTAAGAGGTAGGGAGTGCAGAACAGTGGAGAGGAAGGGCGGAGCGATAGACAGATGAGAGTAGAGAGGTAGGATGGTGCAGAAATGTGGAGAGGAAGGATAGCGCGATAGACAGAGATGAAGGTGGAGAGGTAGGGAGGTGCAGAACTGTGAGAGGATGGATAGGGTGATAGACAGAGATGAGGGTAGAAAGGTGCAGAACTATGGAGAGGATGAATATGGCGATAGAAAGAGATGAGGGTAGAGAGGTAGGGAGGTGCAGAAATGTGGAGAGGAAGGATAGCACAATAGACAGAGATGAGGGTAGAGAGGTAGGGAGGTGCAGAACTGTGGAGAGGAAGGATAGCGCGATGGACAGAAATGATAGTAGAGAGGTAGGGAGGTGTAGAACTGAGGAGAGGATGGATAGGGTGATAGACAGAGATGAGGGTAGAAAGGTGCAGAACTATGGAGAGGAGGAGTATGGTGATAGAAAGAGATGAGGGTAGAGAGGTAGGAGGTGCAGAACTGTGGAGAAGATAGGATAACGCGATAGACAGAGATGAAGGTGGAGAGGTAGGGAGTGCAGAACTGTGGAGAGGATGGATAGGGTGATAGAGATAGAGGGTAGAGCGTTAAGGAGGTGCAGAACTGTGGAGATGATAGGCAGGGTGATACAGATGAGGATAGAGATGTAGGAAGGTGCAGAACTGAAGAGCTTTGTAGGTGAGAAGAAGCTATTTGAATTGGAATCTATAGTGTATAGGCAGCCAGTGCAGTGACTGGAACAGAGCAGAGGCGTTCGAGTAACGGTTAGCTAGATAGGTGACACTGGCGGCTGCATTAAGGATGGACTGGAGAGGGGACGGTCTAGGGAAGGGGAGGCCAATTAATAGAGAATTGCAATAATCAAGGCAGGAGTGGATCAGGGCCAAAGTGAGAAAGGTCTGGATTCTAGAGATGTTCTTCAGGTGCAGGCGACAAGCGAACACAAAAGTGCTCTGCGGAGAGAGTCCTCCTGGATATAGAGAGTGAAGTCAGAAAGGTATGTCAGGCCAAGACCAACCCCTCCATTCACTTCCGCTCTTTGACCCATGTCTTATTCCGCACCAGACACCGCTCATGCGGTTCTGATGTCTGCTCGTGCAGTGTTGTGGCCTCTAGAGTTGACCAGGACCTGACACCAGGTAGTTTGTATCTTGAGTGTGATTGATTATAATCTGCTCTTCCTTCTCATTATAGTCTGTAACGTGGACTCGATGCTCATTTTCCCCAATTCTTCCACGGAGAACTTCGCAACGTTCAGTAAGGAGCTGAGGGAACCTTTGCACGAACTTTCCATCTGCACCTGGGTGAAGACTAATGTGAGCTACGTGGGCACCATCCTTTCATACGCGACAGAAGACAATGACAACAAGCTGGTTCTTCACGGTAGACATGGCGCCACCACAGACTCTATCCACTTTGTCATCGGGGATCCGGCGTTCCGAGAACTCCCCGTCGTCCCGCTGGCAGACGGCAGCTGGCATCATACCTGCTTCATCTGGTCCTCCATCCAAGGCAAATACTGGTTCTTCGTTGACCGCAGGTTAATTTCTACCGGCTCTAGATTCCAGAAAGGTTATGAGATCCCTCCTGGAGGATCTTTGGTTCTTGGGCAGGAGCAGGACACCTTGGGTGGTGGCTTTGACAGCACAGAAGCCTTTGTTGGACATTTGGCAGGATTTGCTATGTGGAATAGAGCTCTATCACCTGGAGAAGTGTCCGGCATCACCACCGGGAAAGGTTTGCCTAGAGGAACCATCCTGACCATCTCAGATGCCTCCTCTCTACATGGGTCAGTCGAGCGGGTGGACTGTAACTGTCTTGAGCATTGTGTGTAGACTTCCAAAATGCTGTGTATATAGAGGATCGCCTCCTTATTGGACAATTAAGGGCACTTTATATGGACTATCAGTAATGACCAATAACCAAAAACGTATTATCCAGTTCACCAGAACTGGGTCCACAGGTGGACAGCCACCACCGAGCCCAGGAGGTCCGGCACAGGGGCGTCCCATCAGAACGTGACCGTGGAGGAGAGCACATTAGAGTATTGCTGGTTTACAAATAGCCTATAACTCCTTTATATTGATAAGGTAATGCTTAAAGTCAATTTCTCCAGAGGGTCCTTTTGACCCTACCCCAAAAAAACAAAGCATGCACAATAGGACCCCATCAAAGTCTATAGACTCCTGAAAACATTTCTTACCCATCAGCAGGATAGCAGATAAATGTATGATAGCGGAGGGTCTCACCGCAGGGGTCAACCACCGATCACAAAAACAAGGAGTCTGGGTCCAGTCACCAGTGTTATTAGGTGCATGGAGGATATGGAGACGGATGAATAAGGAGGGAACGGGGGAGAGTTAGGTTAGTTGGGGTGATAGTTCTGTCTAAAGAGATGTGTTTTTAAAGCATGCTTAAGAACATGGGGCTAGATATTAGCCGGATAGTCTGGGGTAGAGCATTCCAGAAAACTAGTGCAGCATGAGAGAAAAGTCTAGGAGACAAAGGTGAGAGGTTCTGATTATTATTATCATTTATTAGTATAGCACTATTTATTCCATGGTGCTTTACATGTGAAAAGGGGCATACGTAGACAAGTACAATAAGAATGAATAATACAAGGCACAGACAGGTACATGAGGAGAGAGGACCCTGTCCACAAGGGCTCACAGTCTACAAGGTATGGGTGAGGATACAATAGGTGAGAGAGGACCCTGCCCACGAGGACTCAGTCTACAAGGAATGGGTGAGGATGCAGTAGGAGAGGAGAGAGGACCCTGCCCATGAGGGCTCACAGTCTACAAGGGATGGGTGAGGAGAGAGGAGCCTGCCCACGAGGGCTCACAGTCTACAAGAGATGGGTGAGGATACAGTAGATGAGGAGAGAGGACTCTGCCCATGAGGGCTCACAGTCTACAAGGGATGGGTGAGGATACATTAGGTGAGGAGAGAGGACCCTGCCCACGAGGGCTCACAGTCTACAAGAGATGGGTGAGGATACAGTAGATGAGGAGAGAGGACTCTGCCCATGAGGGCTCACAGTCTACAAGGGATGGGTGAGGATACAGTAGATGAGGAGAGAGGACTCTGCCCATGAGGGCTCACAGTCTACAAGGGATGGGTGAGGATACAGTAGATGAGGAGAGAGGACTCTGCCCATGAGGGCTCACAGTCTACAAGGGATGGGTGAGGATACAGTAGATGAGAGGACCCTGCCCACGAGGGCTCACAGTCTACAAGGGATGGGTGAGGATACAGTAGATGAGAGGACCCTGCCCCCGAGGGCTCACAGTCTACAAGGTATGGGTGAGGATACAGTAATGAGGAGAGAGGACCCTGCCCATGAGGGCTCACAGTCTAGAAGGGATGGGTGAGGATACAGTAGGGGATGGTAGAGCTGGGTCTTCAGGTTCCTTTATAAGGTTTCCACAGTAGGAGAGAGTCTGATGTGTTGGGGCGGAGAGTTCCAGAGTATGGGGGAAGCACAAGAGAAATCTTGAATGAAGATGTTAATCTTAGATCAGATACAGAACAGAGGCAAGGTGTAGGGTGATAGACGAAAATGAGGGATGAAATATAAGGTGGTGGAGAACTATGAAGAGCTTTGTGGGTGAGAGAGATAAGTTTGTAATGTATTCTATAGCGGATGGGTAACCAGTGCAATGACTGGCACAGGGTGGAGGCATCGGTGCAAATGGAGGACAGAGATCATCCATTCTTGTGATCAGTGGGATCCCCAACAATCATATGTTTAATCCCTATCCTGCAGATAGCTAATGTTCTTGTTGGTCACCCCCTTCAAGCTTTAGACAAATCAATATACCGTATGTTTTTTTAACCAACACCAATAGATGGCGGCACAGCACTGGCGATACACTGTATTTATTGGCCTCCAGCATCCTGCAGAACTCCTGTATAATGCTATCTCTCATTTATTATGCAAGTTTTATCAATGCTAAAAATATAAATATGATTTCTCCACCCGGTCTGTAAGGATTGTCCTGTGCTCTCGTGTTTAATCTTTTTTTAATTTGCTTACAGTTCAATGGTCTATAACATATTGCATGAAAGACCGACACCAAAGCCCTGATCAGAAGACTTGAAATATATATATACTAGATGGGTGCCCGATGCACAATGCATCGGGATTCTAGCAGAGCGAGTCTCTGACTCGCAATGGCCGCTTCGCGGCCAATGCTTCGCGCTGCTAAGGCGACTCGCCATGCCCGCTGCGCGGCCAATGCTTCGTTCGTATCCACATGACCACGCTGACTCGCAGCGAGAGCGGTCTCAAAAGGGGCAAAAAACCCATTCGTGATTATATAATAGATATATATATACACCGTATTTTTCGCTTTATAAGACGCACCTGTTTATAAGACGCACCCCCAATTTTGGTAAAAAAAAAGAGAAAAAAATAATTTTTAATGTTAAATGGGGTCCGTCTTATAATGCCAGTGTCCGTCTAACAAATCATATAGGGTTTATGTCCCACATAGCCCCTCATCCTATTACATGGTCCTTCATCCTATGATATAGCCCCCCATCCTAGAATTAGCCCCCTTAATCTGGATATGGCACCCTTATATTGGATATAGCCCCCTTGTGCTGGCACACGTCCCCAGTGATGGCAGATGTCCCCCATTGATGGCACACGTCCCCCAGTGCTGGCACGCAACCCCCGAGCTGGCGCACAACCCCCAGACCTGGCACACATCCCCTAATGCAAGCACACGTCCCCTTTTGCAGGCACACGTCCCCCATAGATGGCACACGTCCCCCATGAATGGCACACGTCCCCCATGGATGGCACATGTCCCCATTTGCGGGCACATGTCCCCTATTGCAGGCACACGTCCCCTAGTGCAGGCACACGTCCCCTATTGAAGGTACACGTCCCCTATTAAAGGCACATGTCCCCTATTGAAGGCACACGTCCCCTATTGAAGCCACACGTCCCCTATTGAAGCCACACGTCCCCCATGGATGGCACACGTCCCCCATGGATGGCACACGTCCCCCATGGATGGCACACGTCCCCCATGGATGGCACACGTCCCCGATTACAGGTACACGTCCCCTAGTGCAGGCACACGTCCCCTATTGAAGGCACATGTCCCCTATTAAAGGCACATGTCCCCTATTGAAGGCACACGTCCCCCATGGATGGCACACGTCCCCCATGGATGGCACACGTCCCCCATGGATGGCACACGTCCCCCATGGATGGCACACGTCCCCCATGGATGGCACATGTCCCCTTGTGCTGGCACACGTCCCCCATTGATGGCACACGTCCCCCATTGATGGCACACGTCCCCCATTGATGGCACACGTCCCCCATTGCAGGCACACGTCCCCTTGTGCTGGCACACGTCCCCTTGTGATGGCACATGTCCCCTTGTGCTGGCACACGTCCCCCATTGATGGCACACGTCCCCCATTGCAGGCACAGGTCCCCTTGTGCTGGCACACGTCCCCTTGTGCTGGCACACATCCCCTACTACAGGCACACGTCCCCTATTGATGGGACATGTACCCTATTACAGACATGTATTCCCATGTCCTGCATACCGCCGCCCCACATAATACACCCACCCCCTCCACATGCTGAGCCCCAAACTCCCCCCCCCCTTCCCGGTAATATGCTGCTTCCCCCTCCATTAAGATGGTCCCTCGCCCTGCACTCCCCCAGTCATTAATATGCCCCCCACGCTGGCCAGCAGCAAATAAAATAAAAAAAGCCTCCTTCCTCACCCTCTGGCGATGAGCGACAAGCTCACAGCGTCAGCGCTGACTCCCGGTCTCCATGGTGCTTGGCTTCTTCCGCTCATGTGATCGGGCGATGATGTCATCGCTGTATGCCCGATCACATGAGCGGAAGAAGCCAAGCACCATGGAGACCGGGAGTCAGCGCTGACGCTGTGAGCTTGTCGCTCATCGCCAGAGGGTGAGGAAGGAGGCTTTTTTTATTTTATTTGCTGCTGGCCAGCGTGGGGGGCATATTAATGACTGGGGGAGTGCAGGGCCAGGGACCATCTTCTTAATGGAGGGGGAAGCAGCATATTACGCGGGGGGGGGGGAGGGTTTGGGGCTCACCATATGGAGGGGGTGGGTGTATTATGTGGAGCGGCGGTATGCAGGACATGGGGGGCATATGGAGGGGCTGCAGAGAGAGCGGGAGATCTCTTGCTCCCGCTCATTTAATATGCACTGCTCCCCCCGTCAGTCTCTCAGTGCAACTTCAGCACTGAGAGGTGGACAGCGGCAGTGCATATTAAATGAGCGGGAGCAGGAGATCTCCCGCTCTCTCTGCAGCCCCGCAGCCAGCCCACTCCAGCCCCGGACACTCTCAATTGCTGCCCCCCAGCCTCCCCTGCAGTGTATATAATCCGTATTCGGATTATAAGACGCACCCCCCACTTTCCCCAAAAATTTTGGGGAACAAAAGTGCGTCTTATAAACCGAAAATACGGTATATATATGTATAGTTACACCCTATATACAGTGCCTTCTGCAAGTATTTGACCCCTTGAACTTTTCAACCTTTTGCCACATTTCAGGCTTCAAACATAAAGATATAAATTCTAATATTTTTGTGAAGAATCAACAACAAGTGGGACACAATCGTGAGGTGGAACCAAATGTATTGGATATTTTAAACTTTTTTAACAAATAAAAATCTGTAAAGTGTGGCGTGCAATATTATTCGGCCTCTTGAGTTAATCCTCTGTAGCGCCCCCTTGTGCTGTGATCACAGCCGCAGTCTCTTGGGGTTTGTCTCTATCAGTTTTGCCCATTCTTCCTTGCAGAACAGCTGGAGCTCAGTGAGGTTGGATTGAGGCGTTTGTGATCACAGATTCTCCATTGGATTCAGGTCTGGATGTGACTCGGCCATTCTAACACCTGGATACGGTTATTTTTGAACCTTTCCATTGTAGATTTTGCTTTATGTTTGAGATCATTGTCTTGTTGGAAGATAAATCTCTGTCCCAGTCTCGGGTCTTTTGCAGACTCCAGCAGGTTTTCCTCCAGAATGGTCCTGTATTTGGCTCCGTCCATCTTCCCATCAATTGTAACCATCTTCCCTGTCCCTGCTGAAGAAAAGTCCAAACCATGATGCTGCCACCACCATGTGTGACAGTGGGGATGGTGTTTTCAGGCCTCCACCATGTGTGACAGTGGGGATGGTGTTTTCAGGCCTCCACCATGTGTGACAGTGGGGATGGTGTTTTGAGGGTGATGAGCTTTGTTGCTTTATCATTTTACATTGTGTCCATAGTTTGATTTTGGTTTCCTCTGAGCAGAGCCCCTTATTCCACATGTTTGGGGTCTCCCCGGTGGCTTGTGGCAAACTTCACACCAGACTTTTTATGGATATCTCTGAGAAATGGCTTCTTCTTGCCGCTCTTCCATAGAGGCCACATTTGTGCAGTGTACGACTGATTGTTGTCCTATGGACAGACTCTCCCACCTCAGCTGTAGATCTCTGCAGATCATCCAGAGTGATCATGGGCCTTTTGGCCTCATCTCTGATCAGTCTTCTGCTTGCTCGAGATGAAAGTGTAGAAGGACGGCCGGGTCTTGGTAGATTTGCAGTGGTCTGATACTCCTTCCATTTCAATATGATCACTTGCACAGTGGCTCCTTGAGATGTTTAAAACTTGGGAAATCTTTTTGTATCCAAATCCGGCTTTAAAATTCTCCACAACAGTATCTCGGACCTGCCTGGTGTGTTCCTTGGTGTTCATGATGCTCTCTGCACTGGATACAGACCCCTGAGCCTATCACAGAGCAGGTGCATTTATACAGAGACTTGATTACACACAGGTGGATTCTATTTATCATTACCGGTCATTTAGGACAACATTGGATCATTCAGAGATCCGCACTGAACTTCTGGAGGGAGTTTGCTGCACTGAAAGTAAAGGGGACGAATAATATTGCACGTTCCACGCCTCAGTTTTATATGTGTTAAAAAAAGTTTAAAATATCCAATAAATTTGGTTCCACCTCACGATTGTGTCCCACTTGTTGTTGATTCTTCACAAAAATATTAGAATTTATATCTTTATGTTTGAAGCCTGAAATGTGGCAAAAGGATGAAAAGTTCAAGGGGCCGAATACTTTCACAAGGCTCTGTATATATCCTATGCTGATGATAACGGCAGTTCAATAAGACAGAAGGTTCAACCATTAATTGGCCATTGACCTTAGGTTATAGACACATCTGATTACATACAAGTATCTTCCTGCAGTAGGGAGACCGGTGTCCGCGCCATATTCACCCCGCCAGCGGCCTGCAGCGTCTCCTCTGTCCCTGTTAGTAACTTCCTGCTCTCAGGGGCTTCACAGGCTTCCTGCGAGCGCTCTTATGTGGTGAGCACTGAATTCTTGCTATTCTTAAAAGGTCAGTTCGCTCTAACCCAGAAGTGCTTCTCAGCCTATGGCTGAGAAGCACCGTGTATTTAAAGCATCTTCCCCCATTGGGAGGTGCCTGAAAAAAGGGGTCTATTCCCTAGAGACACAATGCTGGTTCTCCAGTTCCCATCCTGTATCCTATATCTGTATACCTGTGCCTGTATACCTGTACCAGGGTCCTCTAACCTGTCTCATCCTAGTGCCTGCACCTGTGTACATCTGCTGTGCCACTATACCAGCCTGCACCTGCCAATACCTGGTGTGCCTTAACACCTCCTAGCATCATCCGCTCTGGCAGCACCGACGTAGAGTCTCCGTCCCATTAAGCTGACCCCCGGAGTCAGCTGTCGGGATACCAAGACCCCCCCTGGGACTGCACCTGTCACATACCTACCTCCACAGCCTATCCTCAGTACCCGGGGCTCTAGTGAACACTCGGTGGTTGTTCAGGTTGCTCCTCCAGGTGGTGATTGGTGTCATGGCCCAGTGGGTCCACTCCTGGACGCTCACCCTGTGAGCATTACACTCTCAGTACAGAAGATTGGCTACCTTTAGAGTCATGGGGCTCCAAGGCCGATATAGACTTTCCTTTGAAGTGGATAGTTGGGCTTTAAAGTGTCTATGGTCATACAATGGTCAACAAAAAACATGGTCCAAACCAACAATCCATTGACTACCACCAAAGGAGGCCATACCACACCAGATAGAAGCTGATGATTGAAGAACCATTGAGTGAGCGATCATTACGAAGATGCAGCCACACACATTTTAGTCCCAATTGATCATTACAGTCTTTCATCTAAGCTCAGTGATACCGGGTGATGAACAATCTTTCTGGAAATACTCAAGAATTAGTGTTCTTGAAGAAAAATCAGAAATGTCAAATGAACACATTACATCCACTTCTGTCCAGACGAGGGCAGTTTGCATTCAGTTGGGTAAATCTATGATAAACATTCACTATGGATGTGTCACGCTTGTATTAAGGGGGTGCCCTACTACCGTGCGTGACAGTGGATACATGGACCAAGGATGGCCGGTGCACCACACAAAACAACAGATGGAGGGACACCGGGGAGGGGATAGATACAGCGGAGGGCACTGCTCATAGGGAACAGGGAAGAAGTTGTACCCTGATCTCCCTACCATCCCTATATGGGTTCTTTTAACCCGTCACCGAGCAGGATACCTAGTCCCTCGCTGGCCCTGATGTTAGCCCTTAATAGGGAGATGGCAGGCGGGAGCACTAGCCCCAACCACTGCAATAACAACAAGAGGGGAAGAAAAGACAGACAGGGAAGAACAAACAACTTGACTCCTCCTTGGCAGCAGACGGCTTGGCAGTATTCAGCTCTCTAGAGAACCTCCTTCACCTCAGGAAGCTTGACCAGAAATTGATTCATTAACCAGCAAAGGATGCTGGAACCGTGACCATATAAAGGGGATGGGAGTGACCACAGAGTAGCCACACCTGGACATAAACTAGCCAGCACAGAAACTGATATTAACTCCAACGCTGCCAAAGGAAAGAAACACGTTTAATATGAAATCTCAATAAAGGAATGAGACAGAGGTCCCAAAACTGTCACAAGTCTCCAAAGTAAGAGAGACCATCGTGACAATTACATCCACGAGGACGGTTTGAGTTTAGTTGGCTAAAACTATTGAAATTCACATCATAAAAAATCACTATGATTGAAATCGTATGGAAAATGAAGAGAAGTTGTCTCTTGGTTCTGTGATGCTTCTCGAAGGGTGAAGGCCCTCTTGGAGTCATCTTCTAGATGTGGCTATAACTCATGGTATCTGTATCTGATCCATGGTGTAACCATGAACCGGTGGATCCTCTTTGCGATTTATGACCTCTTGACACCTTGAAGACCCGAATTGTTGGTGTTTGGAGAACGTTCACCCAAGTGTGGAGACGTTTTACGGCCTCATCCGGTGAATGTCCCCCACTGAGGAGACAACTTTAAATAACTCAAGAATAACAAGTGGAGCCAGCGAGGAGGCGCTCCGGTTACCTCTGAGGAGGCGCTCCGGTTACCTCTGTGCTCGGCCATCAAGACGTCTTTTACGAGACCGAGCTGGTGGCCTCACAAGCCATGATGGACTCGCGGAGGAATGTACTCGGCATTCTCCTCTGCCTCGTCTGCGGCTTGTCGTTTGGGGACGTTCGGTGGCCGTGGCTACATACCGACCTCCTGGACGAGAACATCAAGAAAGAAGTTGACCAGGCTCTTCAGGTGGTGAACCAACCGGGCGTCCGAGGATGGAGGCTGGAGCTTATCAAACAGGTGAGAAACGAGCTCCACTGATAGCAGACTTTACAAATCTTTAGCTTCATGCCTGGTAGAAGCAAACTAAGGTTAGAGTAATTCCTAAGGACCTTATAAAGGGGTAACCACATTATTATTATTTAATTTATTCCATGGAATAACATGGAGCTAGACAGTAGTCGGATTGTCTGGGGTAGAGCATTCCAGAAAACTGGTGCAGCACGAGAGAAGTCCAGGAGACAGAGGTGAGAGGTTTGGATTATAATTATTATTTATTATTATATTGCCATTTATTCCATGGCGCTTTACATGTGAAAAGGGGCGAACATAGACAAGTACAGAATTCATGTACAATACAAGGCACAGACAGGTATAGGAGAAGAGAGGACCCTCGCCACGAGGGCTCACAGTCTACAAGGGATGGGTGAGGATACAGTAGGGGAAAGGAGAGGACTCTGCCCACAAGGGCTCACAGTCTACAAGGCATCTCTTGTGAGGATACAATAGACGAGGAGAGAGGACCCTGCTAATGAGGGCTCACTGTCTACAAGGGATGGGTGAGGATAGAGTAGGTCAGGAGAGGACTCTGCTAATGAGGGCTCACAGTCTACAAGGGATGGGTGAGGATACAGTAGGTGAGGAGAGAGGACCCTGCCCACGAGAGGTCACAGTCTACAAGGGATGGGTGAGGATACAGTAGGGGAGGAGAGAGGACCCTGCCCACGAGGGCTCACAGTCTACAAGAGATGGGTGAGGATACAGTAGGGGAGGAGAGAGGACCCTGCCCACGAGGGCTCACAGTCTACAAGGGATGGATGAGGATACCGTAGGAGAGGAGGGAGGACCCTGCCCACGAGGGCTCACAGTCTACAAGAGATGGGTGAGGATACAGTAGGTGAGGAGAGAGGATCCTGCCCACGAAGGCTCACAGTCTACAAGGGATGGGTGAGGATACAGTAGGTGAGGAGAGAGGACCCTGTCCACAAGGGCTCACAGTCTACAAGGGATGGATGAGGATACAGTAGGTGAGGGGAGAGGACCCTGCCCACGAGGGCTCACAGTCTACAAGGGATGGATTAGGATACAGTAGGTGAAGAGAGAGGATCGTGCCCACGAGGGCTCACAGTCTACACAGGGTGAGGGTAGAGCTGGTTGTGCAGCGGTATAATGGACCGAGGGTCACTGTAGGCTGTAGCTTGTTGGGTGGGTGTTCAGGTTCCTTTTGAAGGTTTCCACGGCGGGTGAGAGTCTGATGTGTTGGGGTAGAGAGTTCCAGATTATGTGGAAAGCGCGGGAGAAGTCTTGTATGTGATTGTGGGAAGAAGAGATAAGAGGGGGAGGAGAGAGAGATCTTGAGAGGATCACAGGTTACGTGTAGGTAAGTACCAGGAGGCCATGTCACAGATGTATGGAGGAGACGGGCTGTAGACGGCTTTGTATGTCATACGGTATTTAGGGTTTTGATCTGGAGCCTATGGGCAGCGGGAAGCCAATGAAGGGATTGTCAGAGAGGAGATGATAGGGAATAGCAGGGAGACAGGAGGGTTAGTCTGAGAGCAGAGTTTAGGATAGATTGGAGGGGTGTGAAATGTGACAGGTCGGTCATTGTATGGATCAAACACTGGGGATTAGTAGATTGATTTAAGTGGCACTATGGGTATACAGGGATATGATGAGGGGTGACTGAGGAGGTCTGGAGGGTCCTCTGCTTACAGAATATATGTGATATACGGATACACAGCACCCCAGATACACAATACCCCAGATACACAGCACGCCAGATATGCAATACACTGGATACACAGCACTCCAGACACACAGCACTCCAGACACACAGCACTCCAGACACACAGCACTCCAGACACACAGCACTCCAGACACACAGCACTCCAGACACACAGCACTCCAGACACACAGCACTCCAGACACACAGCACTCCAGACACACAGCACTCCAGACACACAGCGCACTGCCGCCCCTTATCAGACTCCCTAAACTAACACTGCTGTCCGTCAGTCTAAACGTCACTCACTCTCCACGATTCTTTAGAGAATACAAAGACTAAACTTATTACAGTTAAGCATTGATATAAGAGCAGAGTGTTTACAGTAAATGAATAAAGAGAGAATAATAAGTTGACACATCAACAGACATAGCGGAAAATACATAAAAGATTCCGTCTATTGTTCTTCTTTCCCTTGATGGTAGAGGGAATGCCGGATCTTTTTATATCACTAGTCATAGACTCAGGTTTCCAGGGCGGTTTAGTATTTTAATTGGAAAATCTCAGTATTCAGTATTAGAGAACATTGATTAATAAATAGCTCATATCATTCCATCCTTAAATGGGGGATGTCCAGATTGTCCACTGTCACGGGTGGCTGTAGAGGGGAAATTGTAACAAGATGTCAAGCAAAGGTAATCTGGGTAGCTAGTCTGACCCTGAAGACTGAGGTTCCCTAGCTGACCCTGTTCCCAGAATTACCTCTAAAGGTGGAGATGTCTGGGCCGCCACCCTTGCCCTGATCCTGACCAGCCCTGTGCTAACAGCCCCTCACCTACACTCAGTGAATGGGATAGAAACAGGAACTCCAAATAAGACTCTCTCAAAGGTAAAAGCTTCTGGAAGTCTTCAACAGAGCTGCAAAGCGTCCACACAGCTCAAGGTCAGAGTAGAGACTGAACTCTTTCAATGACACCAGCTGATGGGTCATGGGATTACATAAAGGCTGGGGGAGTGGACAACCGCGTCACCTGACACACACAGCAGCAGCTCACCTGGAGATCCACAGCCAGATGACCATGGACAGTAAATACTGCTACAGCTACTGACATTAACCCCAAAGGCACCAACAGGAATAAACTAATATAAACTACAGCAGAGCAGACTACAAGTGACCGCCACATAGGAGATCTGCCCAACCTTTGAAGCTTTGAGGATTGCTACTTCCTATAGGTGGCGCTAGAATTCAAGTCTACTTCCTCTCTGAAGTGATAATTTGCATATTTAATATTCCGGAGCAGCATTGCAGGCATTTAAGTCTCCATAAGGAGAATCCTTATCCTTTTATTGCCCCCAGTACACCCTCCCCCCTGACTGTGTGCAGTAAGCTGGATGTACGTTCCCCATAGGCATCAGGAGTTAATTGCTCTGCTGTCTGTATATTAAATGTTGTTAATTTCCTTTAGGGGTTAATGTTAGTTTTTCCCTTTTTTGCTATTGAAGTCTTCCATCAGGTGATGTGGTTAATTATCCTCCTCTACCCTCTAAATCATCACATGACCCATCACCTGATGTTGCTGTTAGAGTTCATTCTCTGCTAGACCCTCTTGCTGTATGGTAGTAGCTCTCTGCTGCTAATCCTCTGGAGGCCCCTTGCTTTGCTGCTGCCTATTCCAAGTATCTGTCACAGGGTGGAATAACGGATAGGGAATCAGGAGGCAAGATGGAAAGGTAGGCAAGGACATTAGGGGAGTTAGTCTGGCCCTGGATTTGGGGTCCCTGACTAGCCCTGTTCCCAAAAGTACCTCTGAAGGTGAGGAGGTTCAGGCCACCACCCTAGCTAGCTCTTCGCTCCTGATCAGCCCTAGGCTAAGAGCCTCTACCACCACACACAGACTGGAAAAACACAGAAGCTTCAATGGAAGTCAATGGCAGCAAAGACACAGCTCAGCACAGCACGACTTCACAGCACGGGGTCCAAGTAGTAATGAGCTCTAACTACGACACCTAGTGGAGGGAAGTGGAGCTATTTCAAGGCTGGGGGAGTGGAGATCTGAATACTAAGACTTACCCCTCCACCTCCACCCAAATGCTGTAACTCACCCCTCCACCTGCAGAGCTGCACCCAGACAGACTAAGGAAAAAAAGACTTGTATTAAGTCACAGCAGCAGCACTCATGGACTGCAAAGCAGTCAACACGTGACAGTATCCTTATTGTGATTTCCCCTGTCTGTCATTACCTATCCCTGTGTTGTATTACCTGCATTACCTGACCGGCCTATGAGCAGGGGTTACCTTAGGTGACAGGAGAGACTAGGTGAATGACGGCGGCAGGGGGAAGGACCTGCCCCGGGTGTCAGGGCAGTGAGGGACAGATACAGGGCAGTGTCAAGAGGTGTCACCATCCTGCGCTCCCTACTGTAGACCTCCCTTCCCCTATTTACCATCTCCCTGTCCATTTGTGCTGTGCCGTGCGGTGGACATTTTACCTGTCCATAGGTGACAGTAGGACTCAGCCAGTCCTTACCCGCCTACATTTCCTTAAACACTGCCTTACTGGCCTCCCCCGGAGCTCCTGATTACCGTGCCTCGTTCTTCTCTGTCGCAGGCTGCGCCCCGGATTCACATCGGTCTGGTCGAATTATGGCTTCAATTCCGGAAATTCCAGAAAGATCAAGACGAAATGTGGAGGAGGATGACGAGGATGATGAGGACGACTGCAGATTCCTGCCAAGGTGCAACTTGTGTAATGTAAAACCCCGCCCCCATCACATAAAAGAGCACAGGAAGCTCCGCCTCATTCTGCCCGCTAATGCCCCAAAATATGTAGAAACCACACCTCTTATGCAAATTTCAATAAGCCCCTCCTCCTAGTGTCTGACGCTCATAGCATTCTCACGTACGGCACCATGGAATCAATGGTGCTCTATAAGTAATAATAATAATAATAATAATAATAATAATAATAATAGCAGTTCTCTAATTGTTTTTTATTTGATTACTATGTCTGCAAAAGATAGAAAAAGCCCGGTGTATAGAATACCAAGATTTTCTAGATCCTTGTCCATAGCAGGAAGTAGTGGCAGCCCGGCAGCAGTCACACGATGCCCGGCAGCAGTCACACGATGCCCGGCAGCACTCACACGATGCCCGGCAGCACTCACACGATGCCCGGCAGCACTCACACGATGCCCGGCAGCACTCACACGATGCCCGGCAGCACTCACACGATGCCCGGCAGCACTCACACAATGCCCGGCAGCACTCACACAATGCCCGGCAGCACTCACACAATGCCCGGCAGCACTCACACAATGCCCGGCAGCACTCACACAATGCCCGGCAGCACTCACATGTTGCCTGGCAGCAGTCACATGATAACCAGCAGCAGTCACATGATGGTCATCAGCTGTCACTTAATGACCAGTAGCAGTCACCCCTTCATGCAAATTAATTAGACCCCGCCCCTCCGTCATCCGTCTTTCATGACTGTTGGAAAGTTTATGACTCAAATTAATTTTCAGATCTGAAAGACAAAATCCTGGACCTTGATACCCGGGTGCCGGAGCGGATGGATGAGATGGAGAAAAAGGTGGAAATAATGAGCGCGAGGGTGAAAACCGTGGAGGATACACACGAGAGTGAATGTGCAAACAAGACACGTATGACGAACGGTCATCAAGACGAGAACAAGAGCTCCTCCGAGAAGAGAGCATGTGCCAAGAGGGTGACGGGGCCCAGGAAGGGTAAAGTCAGCACTACACAGCTTGTCCACAAGGTGGCAGCTCTGTCCGAGATACTGAACGGGCACAATGAGCTGCTGGTAGAGCTGTATCAGAGAATGACAGCTCTGGAGGGAGCGAATGAAGCCCGACCTACGTCACTCACACCTCAAGATGGGAGTGGAGACGGAAATTGACTGTTTTATCTATTATTCTTTTTTTCATACTGTATTTATTATTATTATATACCGTCCTTCAGCTCGATCTCAAGCCATAGCGGATTGATGGGTGAATGCCCTGTAGGAAAATCAATCTTGTGCAACCTAGATAGGCCCAGCAGGGTCTTCTCCAAGCCTAGTTGGGTCCACCAGGGTCTTATCCAAGCCTATATAGGTCTTCCAGGGTTGTCGCTAAGTCTAGGTCCACCAGAACTTTCTCCAAGCCTAGATGGGTCCACCAGGGTCTTCTCCAAGCCTAGAGAGGTCCACCAGGGTCTTCTCCAAGCCTAGAGAGGTCCACCAGGGTCTTCTCCAAGCCTACATAGGTCCATCAGGGTGTTCTCCAAGCCTAGAGAGGTCCACCAGAACCTTCTCCAAGCCTAGATAGCTTCACCAGGGTCTTCTCCAAGCCTAGATGGGTCCACCAGGGTCTTCTACAAGCCTAGATAGGTCCATCAGGGTCTTCTTCAAGCCTAGATAGGTCCATCAGGGTCTTCTCCATGTCTAGAGAGGTCCACCAGGGTCTTCTCCAAGCCTAGAGAGGTCCACCAGGGTCTTCTCCAAGCCTAGATGGGTCCACCAGGGTCTTTTCCAAGCCTACATAGGTCCATCAGGGTCTTCTCCAAGCCTAGAGAGGTCCTCCAGGGTCATCTCCAAGCCTAGATAGGCCCTCCAGGGTCATCTCCAAGCCTAGATAGGCCCTCCAGGGTCATCTCCTCTCTGAAGTGGGATTTTGTGTCTGCTGGTTTTCGGTTTGGTCTCAGTTTTCACGATCTACCTGTCCATCCCTTTAATTACAGATACTTGAATATTGTGGGACAAAACAAGTTGTAATAATTCACAGGAACAAAAACTGACTAATGTTTTCCAGTCTAAGGGGTGACGGGGTACAGTTTCTGCTTGTGGAGAGTGACAGGATGAGGAGACGTTAGAGCCTCAGTGCTCCTTGGGGCATACAGTGTTTTTGAGGGAAGCGTCCATGCTGTGGGGTCTGCGCAGACCATGATCCGGGACCACCACATCACAACACAGCTGCTGACCAGATGAGGATTGGAGGACATGGCCCGCGGGGGACAAGAGAACAATAGAGATGGAGAATATACATTCCACAGGTTGTGAAATCTGCGGCTCCTGCTGTGGTGATCCCCGGGGAAACTATAAAGAGGAAAGAGAAAACTAAACAACATAGAAACATGGTAAAAGGGCTCAACAGGGGCTAAAAAACCAACGTACTAAAGGAACCGTATTAATCCCCGATTCTTCCTGGTCCTCACCCCGGTTTCCAGACATGAGATGGCTGCAGAGGTCACAAATTTGTGTCAGAAAGTGAAAAGATCAGGATGGTGATGTGAGGGTATAGGATGGGTGCGGAGACCGGCGTGAGGGTATAGGATGGGTGCGGAGACCGGCGTGAGGGTATAGGATGGGTGCGGAGACCGGCGTGAGGGTATAGGATGGGTGCGGAGACCGGCGTGAGGGTATAGGATGGGTGCGGAGACCGGCGTGAGGGTATAGGATGGGTGCGGAGACCGACGTGAGGGTATAGGATGGGTGCGGAGACCGACGTGAGGGTATAGCATGGGTGCGGAGACCGACGTGAGGGTATAGCATGGGTGCGGAGACCGACGTGAGGGTATAGGGTGGGTGCGGAGACCGACGTGAGGGTATAGGATGGGTGCGGAGACCGACGTGAGGGTATAGGATGGGTGCGGAGACCGACGTGAGGGTATAGGATGGGTGAGGAGACCGACGTGAGGGAATAGGATGGGTGCGGAGACCGACGTGAGGGTATAGGATGGGTGAGGAGACCGACGTGAGGGTATAGGATGGGTGCGGAGACCGACGTGAGGGTATAGGATGGGTGCGGAGACCGACGTGAGGGTATAGGATGGGTGAGGAGACCGACGTGAGGGAATAGGATGGGTGCGGAGACCGACGTGAGGGTATAGCATGGGTGCGGAGACCGACGTGAGGGTATAGCATGGGTGCGGAGACCGACGTGAGGGTATAGGGTGGGTGCGGAGACCGACGTGAGGGTATAGGGTGGGTGCGGAGACCGACGTGAGGGTATAGGATGGGTGCGGAGACCGACGTGAGGGTATAGGATGGGTGAGGAGACCGACGTGAGGGAATAGGATGGGTGCGGAGACCGACGTGAGGGTATAGGATGGGTGAGGAGACCGACGTGAGGGTATAGGATGGGTGCGGAGACCGAAGTGAGGGTATAGGATGGGTGCGGAGACCGACATGAGGGTATAGGATGGGTGCAGAGACCGACGTGAGGGTATAGGATGGGTGCGGAGACGGACGTGAGGGTATAGGATGGGTGCGGAGACCGACGTGAGGGTATAGGATCGGTGCAGAGACCGACGTGAGGGTATAGGATCGGTGCAGAGACCGACGTGAGGGTATAGGATGGGTGCGGAGACCGACGTGAGGGTATAGGATGGGTGCGGAGACCGACGTGAGGGTATAGGATGGGTGCGGAGACCGGCGTGAGGGTACAGGATGGGTGCGGAGACGAACGAGAAGGTATAGGATCAATGCGGAGACCGACGTGAGGGTATAGGATGGGTGCGGAGACCGACGTGAGGGTATAGGATGGGTGCGGAGACCGACGTGAGGGTATAGGATCGGTGCGGAGACCGACGTGAGGGTATAGGATGGGTGCGGAGACCGACGTGAGGGTATAGGATGGGTGCAGAGACCGACGTGAGGGTATAGGATGGGTGCGGAGACCGACGTGAGGGTATAGGATGGGTGCGGAGACCGACGTGAGGGTATAGGATGGGTGCGGAGACCGACGTGAGGGTATAGGATGGGTGCGGAGACGGACGTGAGGGTATAGGATGGGTGCGGAGACCGACATGAGGGTATAGGATGGGTGCGGAGACCGACGTGAGGGTATAGGATCGGTGTGGAGACCAACGTGAGGGTATAGGATCAATGCGGAGACCGACGTGAGGGTATAGGATGGGTGCGGAGACCGACGTGAGGGTATAGGATCGGTGCAGAGACCGACGTGAGGGTATAGGATGGGTGCGGAGACCGACGTGAGGGTATAGGATGGGTGCGGAGACCGACGTGAGGGTATAGGATGGGTGCGGAGACCGGCGTGAGGGTACAGGATGGGTGCGGAGACGAACGAGAAGGTATAGGATCAATGCGGAGACCGACGTGAGGGTATAGGATGGGTGCGGAGACCGACATGAGGGTATAGGATGGGTGCGGAGACCGACGTGAGGGTATAGGATGGGTGCGGAGACCGACGTGAGGGTATAGGATGGGTGCGGAGACTGACGTGAGGGTATAGGATCGGTGCAGAGACTGACGTGAGGGTATAGGATCGGTGCAGAGACCGACGTGAGGGTATAGGATGGGTGCGGAGACTGACGTGAGGTTATAGGATCGGTGCGGAGACCGACGTGAGGTTATAGAATTGGTGCGGAGATCGGGGATGATCACACTTTTATTATGGACCGACTGAGTTGTTTCCGAAAAGAATTCTACCCTGGATAACCCCATACATTGCTGAAAAAATACCGCCATACAGTGTAAATGAAAGCTTAAGCTTACAATAGTGTGCACCACCTTAATATACCGCTATACAGTGGGTAAAAAGTATGACCGTACATAGACTAAATCCCACCCTACAGTGTGTAAAGAATACTACCATACTGTGCTCAAATACTGCTATATACTGTATAATAAATACTACCATACTGTGCTCAAATAATACTGCTATATACTTTATAATAAATACTACCATACTGTGCTGAAATAATACTGCTATATACTGTATAATAAATACTACCATACTGTGCTCAAATAATACTGCTATATACTGTATAATAAATACTACCATACTGTGCTCAAATAATACTACTACATACTGTATAATACTACCATACTGTGCTCAAATAATACTGCTATATACTGTATAATAAATACTACCATACTGTGCTCAAATAATACTGCTATATACTGTATAATAAATACTACCATACTGTGCTCAAATAATACTGCTATATACTTTATAATAAATACTACCATACTGTGCTGAAATAATACTGCTATATACTGTATAATAAATACTACCATACTGTGCTCAAATAATACTGATATATACTGTATAATAAATACTACCATACTGTGCTCAAATACTGCTATATACTGTATAATAAATACTATACTGTGCTCAAATAATACTACTACATACTGTATAATACTACCAAACTGTGCTCAAATACTGCTATATACTGTATAATAAATACTACCATACTGTGCTCAAATACTGCTATATACTGTATAATAAATACTACCATACTGTGCTCAAATACTGCTATATACTGTATAATAAATACTACCATACTGTGCTCAAATAATACTGCTATATACTGTATAATAAATACTACCATACTGTGCTCAAATAATACTGATATATACTGTATAATAAATACTACCATACTGTGCTCAAATACTGCTATATACTGTATAATAAATACTATACTGTGCTCAAATAATACTACTACATACTGTATAATACTACCAAACTGTGCTCAAATACTGCTATATACTGTATAATAAATACTACCATACTGTGCTCAAATACTGCTATATACTGTATAATAAATACTACCATACTGTGCTCAAATACTGCTATATACTGTATAATAAATACTACCATACTGTGCTCAAATAATACTGCTATGTATTGTATAGTAAATACTACCATACTGTGCTGAAGTAACACTTTGTGAATGACTGTGTGATTATGTCAGGCCCAGGCCCTGGGGTACTCGGGTACCAGGCTTGGTGGTGTGTTTTCCACGGGGGATGTCACGGGTGCCTGAACCTGTGGCCTGGGTGACACTTCAATAGATAAGAGTTGTTGTCATGTGACGCCACCTGTAGTACCTGGTGATGGGTCACCAGCGCCGCCACAGTCCTCTGGAGGGCGATGGTATTGCAGCAAGTGTTGTAAAGTTCCCTACAGGCGGAGCTGGGCCTCCGGGGCAGCGTAGAGCAAAGGGGCAGCTTGGAGTGGGACTTGTGGCCAGGGTAAGAAGCAGTGCGGCAGTCTATAGGGAGGCTGGGGATGGAGAGGAATAACGCACACACTCTGGAGAAAGTCTCTTTCACCTTTTACTGATGGTATTCACAGGTAAAGATGTCCAGAGCACTGTGGGGTGACCAGGTGCACAGTGAGTCTCCACAGCAGGTGGGTATAAGGCCTCCTCAGGTTCCCTGCTGTCTCTGAAGCCCTGTCTGTGTATAACGCGGCTGGCCTCCTCTCCTTCTCTGATCCTCTCTCTCCTCCTGCGCGGTCCACGGGTTACCCTCTCTGATCACTGCGGTGCTACTCCACACCACGGTGTCGGGCTCCCTCTTTCTGGGTACGCAGGGGGACCGGGTGGATGAAGTCTCCATGGTGTGCCGGGGTTCTCTGTAGTCCTGGAGTATCCCACAGGTGCGGATCCCCGATGTCCGGTACGTCTGTGGGTAAACTCCCACTAGTTCCTCACTCCCTCAGCTCTGTTCCTTACCTTCTGTCCCCATTCCTAGGCTCGGCTCCACACTGAAGGGCCACTCCGGGTCACTGGTTCGGGCCTAACCGCGGCACCGACCACCAGGCCATCTTCTCAGCTCTCCTAGCGTCTGCACACTCTGACTAACTCCTCCCCCAGTAGCAGTATTTATAGGGGATCTCACCTAAAGTCAGTGAGTCTAGCTCCCCCTACTGTGCCGGGGTGGAAGGTGTTGCATATAGTAGGTACCTGCTGTGGAAACCCAGCTGTGCAGTAGGGAAGGCTGTGGCTACCTGCGTGAGCAGGGCACCACATGTATATACCTCCCCTCTGCCATCACATTACACCATCTTGTACTTACATCACTGCCGGCCTCCACAGAGAAACAGCGACCTCCCGCATCCCTCACACTGCAGTACAATGAAAGCTGAGCTCTGATTGGGTGCCCTGGAGTGAAAGCCAAGCTCTGATTGGTTGCTCTGGAAAACTGAACTCTGATTGGTTTCTCTGGAACGAAGCTTAACTCTGATTGGTTGCCCTGGAGTGAAATCTGAACTCTGATTGGTTGCTCTGGAACAAAGCTGAACTCTGGTTACTATGGAATGAAAGCTGGGCTGTGATTGGTTGCTCTGCAGTGTAAGCTGAGCTGTGATTGGTTGCTCTAGAATGAAAGCTGAGCTGTGATTGGTTGCTCTGCAGTGACAGCTGAGCTGTGATTGGTTGCTATGGGTGACAGTCTTTTATATAGAGACAGTTGTAAAGACTGAGGCCGGTGTGCAGCCCACACCCCTGTACACCCCTACATATGATATCAGCCTGATAATACACACCAGCCTAGAGGAAGTGTATATACCTCACGACACTTAGAGGGGGGTGGTCACGTGGAGATGGGCGTGGTCTGACCGCTGCTGATCCTATGGTAATATTAAAAATAATTTATTCATTTATATAGCGCTATTAATTCCATAGCACTTTACATACATCAGTAATGGTAATTTGTAAATACTGAATTGTTAACCCTTTAAGGCGATGCTCAGGCTCAGGTTTCCCGCCCTGTGATTGGACAGTGCTCAGTGTAGGGCGGCAGAGCTGGGGCAGTCACGTGATCAGGCCGCCATCCCCTCTGGTAAGGTCCCGGCCGCCGCGTTGCTATGGTGACGATGTAGGACTCCACTTCCCGTCATGCCCCGGGAGTGCGCTCCTGCGCTGACCCCGCCGCGGCCCCGTAGGTGGAGTCACATGACCGAGGATCCCCGAGACTGCGAGTATCACATGAAGGAACAGCGAGGCTGAAGAAACATGGCCAATGTGGCCAACAGGGTGTCCTGGTCCGGCCGAGAGCAGCCGGAGGAGCCCGAGGAGAGCACGGAGACCACACCGCTACTGAACGGGGCCGGGAACCGGCAGGTGAGGAGCGGACACCGGGGGGAGGAAGAGGATACAGGGGGGACACTGTGCTCAGGAGAGAGGATACAGGGGGGGGGGCACTGTGCTCAGGAGAGAGGATACAGGGGGGGACACTGTGCTCAGGAGAGAGGATACAGGGGGGGCACTGTGCTCAGGAGAGAGGATACAGGGGGGGGGCACTGTGCTCAGGAGAGAGGATACAGGGGGGACACTGTGCTCAGGGGAGAGGATACAGGGGGGACACTGTGCTCAGGGGAGAGGATACAGGGGGGGGACACTGTGCTCAGGGGAGAGGATACAGGGGGGGGGGGCACTGTGCTCAGGAGAGAGGATACAGGGGGGGACACTGTGCTCAGGAGAGAGGATACAGGGGGGACACTGTGCTCAGGGGAGAGGATACAGGGGGGGACACTGTGCTCAGGGGAGAGGATACAGGGGGGGACTCTGTGCTCAGGAGAGAGGATACAGGGGGACTCTGTGCTCAGGAGAGAGGATACAGGGTGGGGGGACTCTGTGCTCAGGAGAGAGGATACAGGGGGGACACTGTGCTCAGGAGAGAGGATACAGGGGGGACACTGTGCTCAGGAGAGAGGATACAGGGGGGACACTGTGCTCAGGAGAGAGGATACAGGGGGGACTCTGTGCTCAGGAGAGAGGATACAGGGGGGACACTGTGCTCAGGAGAGAGGATACGGGGGGACACTGTGCTCAGGAGAGAGGATACAGGGGGGACACTGTGCTCAGGAGAGAGGATACAGGGGGGACTCTGTGCTCAGGAGAGAGGATACGGGGGGACTCTGTGCTCAGGAGAGAGGATACAGGGGGGACTCTGTGCTCAGGAGAGAGGATACAGGGGGGACTCTGTGCTCAGGAGAGAGGATACAGGGGGGACTCTGTGCTCAGGAGAGAGGATACAGGGGGGACTCTGTGCTCAGGAGAGAGGATACAGGGGGGACTCTGTGCTCAGGAGAGAGGATACAGGGGGGACACTGCTCAGGAGAGAGGATACAGGGGGGACTCTGTGCTCAGGAGAGAGGATACAGGGGGGACTCTGTGCTCAGGAGAGAGGATACAGGGGGGACACTGTGCTCAGGAGAGAGGATACAGGGGGGACACTGTGCTCAGGAGAGAGGATACAGGGGGGACACTGTGCTCAGGAGAGAGGATACAGGGGGGACACTGTGCTCAGGAGAGAGGATACAGGGGGGACACTGTGCTCAGGAGAGAGGATACAGGGGGGACACTGTGCTCAGGAGAGAGGATACAGGGGGACACTGTGCTCAGGAGAGAGGAT
Organism: Allobates femoralis; assembly: GCA_033576535.1. Lineage (NCBI taxonomy): Eukaryota > Metazoa > Chordata > Amphibia > Anura > Aromobatidae > Allobates > Allobates femoralis. Next base: position 229,010,142 of record JARQOC010000011.1, on the reverse strand, counting down.
ACAGGGGGACACTGTGCTCAGGAGAGAGGATACCGGGGGGCACTGTGCTCAGGAGAGAGGATACAGGGGGACACTGTGCTCAGGAGAGAGGATACAGGGGGGACACTGCTCAGGAGAGAGGATACAGGGGGACACTGTGCTCAGGAGAGAGGATGCAGGGGGGGACACTGCTCAGGAGAGAGGATGCAGGGGGGACACTGTGCTCAGGAGAGAGGATACAGGGGGGACACTGTGCTCAGGAGAGAGGATGCAGGGGGGGACACTGTGCTCAGGAGAGAGGATACAGGGGGGGACACGGTGCTCAGGAGAGAGGATACAGGGGGGGACACTGTGCTCAGGAGAGAGGATACAGGGGGGGGCACTGTGCTCAGGAGAGAGGATACAGGGGGGGACACTGTGCTCAGGGGAGAGGATACAGGGGGGACACTGTGCTCAGGGGAGAGGATACAGGGGGGACACTGTGCTCAGGGGAGAGGATACAGGGGGACACTGTGCTCAGGAGAGAGGATACAGGGGGGGACACTGTGCTCAGGAGAGAGGATACAGGGGGGGGGGACACTGTGCTCAGGAGAGAGGATACTGGTCCGGCTTTTGGTGGGGGTGGTGGTAAAGGTTCACTCGGGTTCATTGTTGCTTTCTAGTGGATGGAGCGTTTTCTGGGGTCCTGGGTTTCCTTGACCCTCGCCCTGTCTGCTGTGTAATAATCCTGGGGGAGGGGTGCACTTATTTTCCTGTGGTGTGTACACAGGGATTGGGCGCAGTGTGTGGCGCATTGTTGCCCTTTAAGCCGGGAGAGGTGAACACCTAAGAGGATTACGGGTTATAGGATGGCTCTGAATATAGAGGAGATCTTGTATCCTCTGTCTGAATCTTCACCCATTTAGGGACTACATCTCCCAGCATGCTCTCCTGTATACAGCTGCCGCCGTGCTTTCCTGTATACAGCTGCCATCTATACTACTCACATTTCGAGGTTATTATGCACCTTATTGCTTTTTGGGCTTTCTCTGGGGCTGCAAGAGTTACATTTCTGTCAGCATGCTGGGAATTGTAGTGCTGCAGCAGCTGTTGACCCTATTCAGTACAGTGTCATCTCAGAGCACTTATAATGGAGGCTTCAAGTGAGCGCTGCGCTGTTAGGCTTCCTCCTGCTGCAGAGACACGTTGCTGAGTTTCACAATAGATCCTGTGGTCTGAGACTAAGAACTCGAAAAATCCAGAATGAGGAAAAACCGAACTAAGACACTGGAAACCGCAGAAATCCTGCACTGATCCTGTATTATCCTCCAGAGCTGCACTCACTATTCTGCTGGTGTAGTCACTGTGTACATACATTACATTACTGATCCTGAGTTACCTCCTGTATTATACTCCAGAGCTGTGCTCACTATTCTGCTGGTGCAGTCACTGTGTACATACATTACATTACTGATCCTGAGTTACCTCCTGTATTATACTCCAGAGCTGCACTCCCTATTCTGCTGGTGCAGTCACTGTGTACATACATTACATTACTGATCCTGAGTTACCTCCTGGATTATACTCCAGAGCTGCACTCACTATTCTGCTGGTGCAGTCACTGTGTACATACATTACATTACTGATCCTGAGTTACCTCCTGTAATATACTCCAGAGCTGCACTCACTATTCTGCTGGTGTAGTCACTGTGTACATACATTACATTACTGATCCTGAGTTACCTCCTGTATTATACTCCAGAGCTGCACTCACTATTCTGCTGGTGCAGTCACTGTGTACATACATTACATTACTGATCCTGAGTTACCTCCTGTATTATACTCCAGAGCTGCACTCACTATTCTGCTGGTGCAGTCACTGTGTACATACATTACTGATCCTCCAGAGCTGCACTCACTATTCTGCTGGTGCAGTCACTGTGCACATACATTACATTACTAATCCTGAGTTACCTCCTGTATTATACTCCAGAGCTGCACTCACTATTCTGCTGGTGCAGTCACTGTGTACATACATTACATTACTGATCCTGAGTTACCTCCTGTATTATACTCCAGAGCTGCACTCACTATTCTGCTGGTGCAGTCACTGTGCACATACATTACATTACTGATCCTGAGTTACCTCCTGTATTATACTGCAGAGCTGCACTCACTATTCTGCTGGTGCAGTCACTGTGTACATACATTACATTACTGATCCTGAGTTACCTCCTGTATTATACTGCAGAGCTGCACTCACTATTCTGCTGGTGCTCTCACTGTGTACATACATTACATTACTGATCCTGAGTTCCCTCCTGTATTATACTCCAGAGCAGCACTCACTATTCTGCTGGTGCAGTCACTGTGTACATACATTACATTACTGATCCTGAGTTACCTCCTGTATTATACTCCAGAGCTGCACTCACTATTCTGCTAGTGCAGTCACTGTGTACATACATTACATTACTGATCCTGAGTTACCTCCTGTATTATACTCCAGAGCTGCACTCACTATTCTGCTGGTGCAGTCACTGTGTACATACATTACATTACTGATCCTGAGTTACCTCCTGTATTATACTCCAGAGCTGCGCTCACTATTCTGCTGGTGCAGTCACTGTGTACATACATTACATTACTGATCCTGAGTTACCTCCTGTATTATACTCCAGAGCTGCACTCACCATTCTGCTGGTGCAGTCACTGTGTACATACATTACATTACTGATCCTGAGTTACCTCCTGTATTATACTCCAGAGCTGCACTCACCATTCTGCTGGTGCAGTCACTGTGTACATACATTACATTACTGATCCTGAGTTACCTCCTGTATTATACTCCAGAGCTGCACTCACTATTCTGCTAGTGCAGTCACTGTGTACATACATTACATTACTGATCCTGAGTTACCTCCTGTATTATACTCCAGAGCTGCACTCACCATTCTGCTGGTGCAGTCACTGTGTACATACATTACATTACTGATCCTGAGTTACCTCCTGTATTATACTCCAGAGCTGCACTCACCATTCTGCTGGTGCAGTCACTGTGTACATACATTACTGATCCTGAGTTATCTCCTGTATTATACTCCAGAGCTGCACTCACTATTCTGCTGGTGCAGTCACTGTGTACATACATTACATTACTGATCCTGAGTTACCTCCTGTATTATACTCCAGAGCTGCACTCACTATTCTGGTGGTGCAGTCACTGTGTACATACATTACATTACTGATCCTGAGTTACCTCCTGTATTATACTCCAGAGCTGCACTCACCATTCTGCTGGTGCAGTCACTGTGTACATACATTACATTACTGATCCTGAGTTACCTCCTGTATTATACTCCAGAGCTGCACTCACCATTCTGCTGGTGCAGTCACTGTGTACATACATTACATTACTGATCCTGAGTTACCTCCTGTATTATACTCCAGAGCTGCACTCACTATTCTGCTAGTGCAGTCACTGTGTACATACATTACATTACTGATCCTGAGTTACCTCCTGTATTATACTCCAGAGCTGCACTCACTATTCTGCTGGTGCAGTCACTGTGTACATACATTACATTACTGATCCTGAGTTACCTCCTGTATTATACTCCAGAGCTGCGCTCACTATTCTGCTGGTGCAGTCACTGTGTACATACATTACATTACTGATCCTGAGTTACCTCCTGTTATTATACTCCAGAGCTGCGCTCACTATTCTGCTGGTGCAGTCACTGTGTACATACATTACATTACTGATCCTGAGTTACCTCCTGTATTATACTCCAGAGCTGCACTCACTATTCTGCTGGTGCAGTCACTGTGTACATACATTACATTACTGATCCTGAGTTACCTCCTGTATTATACTCCAGAGCTGCACTCACTATTCTGCTGGTGCAGTCACTGTGTACATACATTACATTACTGATCCTGAGTTACCTCCTGTATTATACTCCAGAGCTGCGCTCACTATTCTGCTGGTGCAGTCACTGTGTACATACATTACATTACTGATCCTGAGTTACCTCCTGTATTATACTCCAGAGCTGCACTCACTATTCTGCTGGTGCAGTCACTGTGTACATACATTACATTACTGATCCTGAGTTACCTCCTGTATTATACCCCAGAGCTGCACTCACTATTCTGCTGGTGCAGTCACTGTGTACATACATTACATTACTGATCCTGAGTTACCTCCTGTATTATACTCCAGAGCTGCACTCACTATTCTGCTGGTGCAGTCACTGTGTACATACATTACATTACTGATCCTGAGTTACCTCCTGTATTACACTCCAGAGCTGCACTCACTATTCTGCTGGTGCAGTCACTGTGTACATACATTACATTACTGATCCTGAGTCACCTCCTGTATTATACTCCAGAGCTGCACTCACTATTCTGCTGGTGCAGTCACTGTGTACATACATTACATTACTGATCCTGAGTTACCTCCTGTATTATACTCCAGAGCTGCACTCACTATTCTGCTGGTGCAGTCACTGTGTACATACATTACATTACTGATCCTGAGTTACCTCCTGTATTATACCCCAGAGCTGCACTCACTATTCTGCTGGTGCAGTCACTGTGTACATACATTACATTACTGATCCTGAGTTACCTCCTGTATTATACTCCAGAGCTGCACTCACTATTCTGCTGTCACTTCTTCCCTCCCAGCAGTCAGGCTTCACATTTTGCACATTCTTGATACTTTTACTGACTGAATGCAACAGAACACGATTAGCGAGACAGAAGCTACACAAACCCGCATCCATCCATCACCATAGTCCTGCCTCATGTACGTGCCTCAGCCTGGACGTTGACTCATCTGGCTGATTACAGAGAGTAATAGCTGACATTATGGAAGGGTTGTGTGTGGATCTCTGGCTCCGCTCGTTAGCGCCCCTCCTCCCTCCGCGCTGATTTCATACATTACAGGCGAGCGGCGTCTCATTTCCTGTGTGGACACTGAGCCGCCATTCATAGCGCAAACCACCGTGTAATGTGATAAACCCGCGAATCGGAGATCAGTAACAGCTGATAACAGGGAGCAGTGGCTTGTGCTCATCTGTATTACATTATCTACATCTTCATGGTCTGAAGCGGCTGATAACAGAGAACCATAGCCGCATCCAGGTGTCGGCATTGTGCTACCCATTTGTCCATAAGTGGCTGATAACAGGAAGCAATAGAAGAACCGGTTGAGCCTGAAGGCGCTGGAGCGCGGAGCGGTGAGTGACGGCACTTGTCAGATGTTTGTGGTGCAAACAGCGATGATCGAAGCGATTATCTCCTGCTGATAGAAGACGTCTGTGCCGCCCTCAGGGCAGAGATCATACAGTGCAGGTACTCCGGGCGGGGGAACCGCAACGCACCGTCCCTTTAAGACATTTTTTTAAGTTTTCTAAGTATCAGAATCTCACATTTTCCTTCCTTCTCCGGCTCCTTCCTCTTTCTAATCTGCAGCAGAGTAATCTGTGTCCTGTCATCCACGTGAAGGGGAACTCCACTGATAGCCATCAGGGCGGGGAAAACGCTCATTAGCTCCTCCCATTTTATTTATTGATAATTAATATATTTATTTTCCTTTTAGTTTCCAAGTTCTATTCTTTTCCGCATTGGGCAACTGAGCACCGTGGACCTCGGCGATGAGAACCGCGAGCTGGTAAGGGGTTAATTCACTCACATCCAGAGCTACAATCACAATCCTGCCCATTCATGTTGGCTGGTAACTTTACAGAGAATCCTTGTCTTCTGCCCCCTCCGCTCTCGTCTACCGCCGCTCTCTCGTCGTCTTCTGCCGCCTCTGGCCCCCGCCGCTCTCTCGTCGTCTTCTGCCGCCTCTGGCCCCCGCCGCTCTCTCGTCGTCTTCTTCCGGCGCCCACTCTGGCCCCCGCCGCTCTCTTGTCGTCTTCTTCCGCCGCCTCTGGCCCCCGCCGCTCTCTCGTCATCTTCACCCGCCTCTGGCCCCTGCCGCTCTCTCGTCTTCTTCCGCCGCCTCTGGCCTCGCCACTCTCTCGTCATCTTCACCCGCCTCTGGCCCCCGCCGCTCTCTCGTCGTCTTCCGCCCCTGTGGCCCCCGCTGCTCTCTCATTTTCTTCCACCGCCTCTGGCCCCGCCGCGCTCTCGTCGTCTTCTTCCGGCGCCACTTGGCCCCCGCTGCGCTCTCGTCGTCTTCTTCCGCGCCCACTCTGGCCCCCGCCGCTCTCTCGTCGTCTTCTTCGGCGCCCACTCTGGCCCCGCCGCCTCTCTCGTCGTCTTCCGCTGCCTTTGGCCTCCGCCGCTCTCTCGTCGTCTTCCGCAGCCTTTGGCCCCCGCCGCCTCTCTCGTCATCTTCACCCGCCTCTGGCCCCCGCCGCTCTCTCATCTTCTTCTGCGCCTCTGGTACCCGCCGCTCTCTCGTCTTCTTCCGCCGCCTCTGGCCTCGCCGCTCTCTCTGTCATCTTCACCCCGCCTGTGCCCCCGCCGCTCTCTCGTCGTCTTCTGCCCGCCTGTGGCCCCCGCCGCTCTCTCATCTTCTTCCGCCGCCTCTGGCTCCCGCCGCGCTCATCGTCGTCTTCTTCCGGCGCCCACTCTGGCCCCCCGCCGCTCTCTCGTCGTCTTCTTCCGGCGCCCACTCTGGCCCCCGCTCTGCTCTCTCGTCGTCTTCTTCCGGCGCCCACTCTGGCCCCCGCCGCTCTCCGTCGTCTTCTTCCGGCGCCCACTCTGGCCCCCGCCGCTCTCTCGTCGTCTTCTTCCGGCGCCCACTCTGGCCCCCCCCCGCTTTCCTCGTCGTCTTTTTCCGGCGTCCCACTCTGGCCCCCGCCGCTCTCTTGTCGTCTTCCGCCGCCTCTGGCCCCCGCCGCTCTCTTGTCGTCTTCCGCCGCCTCTGGCCCCCGCCGCTCTCTTGTCGTCTTCCGCCTGTCACGGTGTGCACGATGACAGGGTGGAGGCCACGCGCAGACGATCCCAGCGTTTGGCCCATCAGCCATAATTGGTGGAGGATGGTCCGTCACTTTCAGGGGCATTTACTTCTGGGTTGATGGAGAGAAGGTGATGAGATCTCTCTATTATGGGAGAACGGCTGTGGAGGTCTTCGCGCTTTTCTGGTTTTATCCACCAATGTTGTAGGTCACTAGGACCCAGCAGACTCTTCCACCTTTATAAGGAGGTTCATTACCCTTCTCGGTGCAGGTGATATTTCCTGTGTGACTCATTATCCTTGCTCCAGCAGAAGCTGAGATTGTGGAGGTTGCTGTGTTCTGCTGTCAATAAGTGTTTCCTTTCCCCAAATGTCTGTCCTTCCCTGGTGTTTGTCTTTAGTTGATAGTGGAGGGGTCTAGTGAACCTCTCCATCTGATCCTTAGATAGGATAGATCTAGGATCAGAGAGGGACGAGGTTCGTGGTCGGCGACAGTTGAGGAGACTGTATAGGGACGTTAGGGCAGACAGGGTCAGCTCTAGGAAGTCTAGGGGTCACCGTCTCCTTCTTGTGCCCTTAGCATTAGGGACTCCTGATTCCCCCCCCCCCCCCCCCCCCCCCCCCCCCCCGTCGTTATCCTACGCTGGGTGTCTTCCCACTCCCAGCGTGACACCGCCGCTCTCTCGTCTTCTTCCGCCCACTCTGGCCCCCGCCGCTCTCTCGTTGTCTTCCGCCGCCTCTGGCCCCTGCCGCTCTCTCGTCTTCTTCCGCCGCCTCTGGCCTTGCGCTCTCTCTCGTCATCTTCAGCCGCCTCTGGCCCCCGCCGCTCTCTCGTCATCTTCAGCCGCCTCTGGCCCCCGCCGCTCTCTCGTTGTCTTCCGCCGCCTCTGGCCCCTGCCGCTCTCTCGTCTTCTTCCGCCGCCTCTGGCCTTGCCGCTCCTCTCGTCATCTTCAGCCGCCTCTGGCCCCCGCCGCTCTCTCGTCGTCTTCCGCCGCCTGTGGCCCCCGCCGCTCTCTTATCTTCTTCCGCCGCCTCTGGCTCCCGCCGCGCTCTCGTCGTCTTCTTCCGCCGCCCACTCTGGCCCCCGCCGCTCTCTCGTCGTCTTCTTCCGGCGCTTACTCTAGCCCCCGCCGCTCTCTTGTCGTCTTCCGCCGCCTCTGGCCTCCGCCGCTCTCTCGTCTTCTTCCGCTCTCTCGTTCCTCTCGCACTTCATCCTCTTTAATCGAGCCTCTGTTTTTGGATGTTTTTCAGGGAACAGAGATGACCTCTCCGGTCATTAAAGAAATCCCGCACAACGAGAACCTCCTGTCCCTGAAGTATGAGGTGACCTCAATGTTGGGTGTTGTAGTCCTCTCCCCGCTCACATTCTGATGGTGTCCACCATTTTTGGAAGGGGATGTATTGTGCCTGTTGACAGCAGTGGCTGTGTAGGAAGCTGAAGTGTCGTCTCAGTGTGTCGTGTCACTCTTCTCTTGCAGAGTCTGGACTATGATAACAGTGAGAACCAGCTGTTTATGGAGGAGGAGCGCCGGATCAATCACGCCGTGAGTACAACCCCCATCACTCACCAGCCTCATGGGATCCTTATTGTGTTTGTGAACTACAACCCCCAGCATGCCCCGACGGCAGCTGTGGAGATAGTGTAAGGGGTGTGTGGGGCTTATAACTGCAGACAATAGCGGGGGGTGACGGTGCTGTCTCCGGCAGGGGTTCCGCACGGTGGAGGTCACGCGCTGGGTCATCTGCGGGATGATCGGGATCCTCACCGGACTCATCGCCTGCTTCATTGACATCATGGTGGAGCAATTTGCAGACGTGAAGTACCAGGTGATAAAGAGCAGTATCCTCTGCGGGAGTAATAAGAAATACTCCTCAAATACTCTGTGCTGCAGGGCGCTCTGCTCTGAACACTTCACAGTTTTCAGTTTGTGATCTGTGCACTCCTCCTGAATCACTCTGTGCTGCTGTGGCACCCTGCTTCATACATTGTACTGATACACATTACAACATAGATCCTGCTCTCCTGAATAACTCTGTGCTGCTGTGGCCTCCTGCTTCATACATTGTACTAATATACATTACAACATAGATGCTGCACTCCTGAGTCACTCTGTGCTGCTGTGGCACTCTGCTTCATACATTGTACTAATATGATATAATACTACATAGAAAGTGTCCTGAATCACTCTGTACTGCTGTGGAACACCTCTCACTCCTGTCCTTACTACCATAGGATACCGCATAGACCATCCACCACTCCTGAAATACTCTGTGCTGTAGATTCACGTCCTACTCCCTCCCTTACTAACATCAAGCTTGTTCCCCTCTCCTGAAATACTCTGTGCTGCAGCAAGTATCTGCACCATCCACTACGAGACCATTCATCCTGTGACCTCCCTGTAGAAGGATGGCACACGTTCCTGGAAATACTCTGTGGTGCTGTGGGGATCCTGTTTTTACTACTAAATAATTTTCAGTCTGTAGCACTTTTAGTACTTTTCCTGAAATACTCTGTGGTGTTATAGTAAATGACTCCTGTTACCTCTTGTACCTCCTTGAATCTCTTCACCTCCATGAAGTACACAGCCCTGCCTTTGTCACTTTGATCATGTCATTGAACACGGTCACTCACTACCACCAAAGTGTAGCATCACCTGAAATACTCTGTGCTGCTGTAACGGGTCACATACTCCTCATTATACACAGACCTGTCCTCAGTAACGCGGACACAGGTATAGACAGTCACTGCTTCCCATATACCGTATTTTTCACTTTATAAAACGCACCTGATTATAAGACGCACCCCCAAATTTGGTGAAGGTAAAGAGAAAAATAATAATTTTTGATATCAAATGGGGTCCATCTTATAATGCCAGTGTCAATCTTACAAATTATAGTAGCCCCCCATGGCAGGCACAGTAGCCCCCCATGGCAGGCACAGTAGCCCTCCATGGCAGGCACAGTAGCCCCCCATGGCAGGCACAGTAGCCCCCCATGGCAGGCACAGTAGCCCCCCATGGCAGGCACAGTAGCTTCCCATGGCAGGCACAGTAGCTTCCCATGGCAGGCACAGTAGCCCCCCATGGCAGGCACAGTAGCCCCCCATGGCAGGCACAGTAGCTTCCCATGGCAGGCACAGTAGCTTCCCATGGCAGGCACAGTAGCTTTCACCATGGCAGGCACAGTAGCTTCCCATGGCAGGCACAGTAGCTTCCCATGGCAGGCACAGTAGCTTCCCATGGCAGGCACAGTAGCTTCCCATGGCAGGCACAGTAGCTTCCCATGGCAGGCACAGTAGCTTCCCATGGCAGGCACAGTAGCTTCCCATGGCAGGCACAGTAGCTTCCCATGGCAGGCACAGTAGCTTCCCATGGCAGGCACAGTAGCTTCCCATGGCAGGCACAGTAGCTTCCCATGGCAGGCACAGTAGCTTCCCATGGCAGGCACAGTAGCTTCCCATGGCAGGCACAGTAGCTTCCCATGGCAGGCACAGTAGCCCCCCATGGCAGGCACAGTAGCCCCCCATGGCAGGCACAGTAGTAGCCCCCATTGCAGGTACAGCCCCTTTTGGCCCCCATCTTTGCGCACCGTAAAAAATAAGAAAGGTTGTGATACTCCCCTAGCTTCACCGCTGCCTGCTGACCGCGATATCCCCGCTATCTGTGCTGTGCCAGCATTCGGGTCCTGAGAGCGGCGCTCGGTGATGACATCACTCGCAGCACCTGGATGCCGGCACAGCACCGACAGCGGGCATAGCATGGTCAGCAGGCAGCGGTGAAGCTAGGTGAGTGTCACATCCATCATATAGTCCGTGCTTTCCACGCAATGCAAGCATGGAAATCACTGACTATACAGACAGGCTGCAGCTGCTCAGCCGCGGACCCGGCTCCTGTAATACGGGCTGCTCCCGCTGATGATTGACAGTGGGATATAGTGCATATTACAGGAGATAATGAGTGGCACCACGGGGCCGCAGCTGCAGCCCGCTCCTGGCCTCATCCAGCCCTCGGACACCGCTCCTGAGCCGCTTCCCCCAAAGCACAACTTTTACTTTCACTGTGTAAGATGCATCCTCCACTTTCCCCCAAAAGTCGGGGGACTAAAAGTGCGTCTTACAAAGCGAAAAATACGGTAATCAGTGCACATCTGTCCCCTGAAACCCTCTGTGCTTCTGTGACCTTTTTCCGCCTCCTTTTGTCCTTTGTGTTTTTTCTTAACCTTCCTCGTCAGATATTGACAAGTTCACAGAGAATGGCGGCCTGTCGTTCTCGCTGCTGCTCTGGGTGACGCTGAACGTGGCCATCATCATGGTGGGCTCCCTGATCGTCGCCTTCATAGAGGTGAGTCCGGCGGAGAGCTTCCTTATGGCGGAGGTTATCGGAGACTCCCACCTCATATTCTGGGTTCTTCCTTCCAGCCAGTCGCGGCCGGCAGCGGGATCCCACAGATCAAGTGTTTCCTGAACGGGGTGAAGATTCCCCATGTGGTGAGACTCAAGGTAAGGAGCTAGTGCCAGCATCTGGGGGGAGCGAGTGCCAGCATCTGGGGGGAGCGAGGGCCAGCATCGGGGGAGGAGTGAGGGCCAGCATCCGGGGGAGGAGTGAGGGCCAGCATCCGGGGGAGGAGTGAGGGCCAGCATCCGGGGGAGGAGTGAGGGCCAGCATCCGGGGGAGGAGTGAGGGCCAGCATCCGGGGAGGAGTGTGAGAGGCCAGCATCCGGGGGAGGAGTGAGGGCCAGCATCCGGGGGAGGAGTGAGGGCCAGCATCCGGGGGAGGAGTGAGGGCCAGCATCCGGGGGAGGAGTGAGGGCCAGCATCCGGGGGAGGAGTGAGGGCCAGCATCCGGGGGAGGAGTGAGGGCCAGCATCCGGGGGTGGAGCGAGGGCCAGCATCCGGGGGTGGAGCGAGGGCCAGCATCCGGGGTGGAGCGAGGGCCAGCATCCGGGGGTGGAGCGAGGGCCAGCATCGGGGTGGAGCGAGGGCCAGCATCCGGGGGTGGAGCGAGGGCCAGCATCCGGGGGTGGAGCGAGGGCCAGCATCCGGGGGTGGAGCGAGGGCCAGCATCCGGGGGTGGAGCGAGGGCCAGCATCCGGGGGTGGAGCGAGGGCCAGCATCCGGGGGTGGAGCGAGGGCCAGCATCCGGGGGAGGAGCGAGGGCCAGCATCCGGGGGAGGAGCGAGGGCCAGCATCCACAAGGAGCTGTGCTGCACTGTATACTGGGGATGACCCTGTATATGGGGGTTGCTATATATGGGGGACACTGTATACGTGCAACACTGTGTATGGGAGACGCCACTGTAAACGAGTGACGGCACTGTACAGTAGGGACGCCTTATATATGAGTGACGTCTGTCTATCTGCAGACCCTGGTGGTGAAGGTGTGCGGAGTCATCCTGTCCGTGGTCGGAGGACTCGCCGTCGGGAAGGTCGGTGGAGTCTTCTTTATACTTTGTTTTTGTGTGTAGTAAAGTCTCTTACTCATTCTGTATTTTTCCCCTTGTTCAGGAAGGGCCCATGATTCACTCCGGGGCCGTGGTTGCAGCCGGCATTTCTCAAGGGAGGTCGACCTCTCTGAAGAGGGATTTCAGGGTCAGTGACCTAAAATTCTGTCTGCAGTCACCACTATGGGGAGCTCCCTGTATACAGAGATACATGATAAGATTCTGTCTGCAGTCGCCACTAGGGGGAGCTCCCTGTATACAGAGATACATGATAAGATCATGTCTGCAGCCACCACTAGGGGGAGCTCCCTGTATACAAAGATACATGATAAGATCCTGTCTGCAGCCACCACTAGGGGGAGCTACCTGTATACAGAGATTCATGATAAGATCTTGACTATAGTGACTACTAGGGGGAGCTCCCTGTATACAGAGATACATGATAAGATCCTGTCTGCAGTCACCACTTCGGGGAGCTCCCTATATCTCTATGTACATGGAGCTCCCCCTGGTGGTGGCTGCAGTCATTACAGTGGTCACATATAATTGTTGCCGATTCTCTTTATTTCCTTCCTCTCCTCCTCACATCTGTTTTCTCTCTCCAGATCTTTGAATACTTTCGCAGAGACACGGAGAAGAGAGATTTTGTTTCCGCAGGAGCCGCCGCCGGAGTCTCCGCAGCTTTCGGGGCCCCCGTGGGTATGATCTCTGTTTTTATCAAGTCCAGATCCAGAAATAAAGTATGTGAGGACGGTGGCGGTGCAGACTGGGCATGACATGCCCCCCCGGGGCCCGCCTGACAGCTGCACCCTCTTTTTTAGGATCTGTTATAATTATACAGAGCTGTTGATCTTTTTGGCCATTTTTATTCCTCTTTTTCTGCCATCTTTGGTCTGGCGCAGTCTGTGCAGCTGCTGGGAGTTGTAGTGTCACAACAGCTGGAGGATTTGTAAGCAAAGACGCTATAATCTGCAGATTAGTCGGGTCCTGTAGTCACAGTTAAAGCTGAGAAAAGTGACGTTACTCTCATAAGACTACATCTCCCACAATGCACTGTTGCAGAGCAGGAAACCAGCAGGATTTTAGCTGCAGCTCTGGCTGTTGTAACCTGCAGCTCTGGCTGTGACGGCTGTTGTAACATGCAGCTCTGGCTGTGACGGCTGTTGTAACCTGCAGCTCTGGCTGTGACAGCTGTTGTAACCTGCAACTCTTGCTGTGACGGCTGTTGTAACCTGCCGTGATTATTGGTTTTCTGTCCTTAGGCGGGGTGCTCTTCAGCTTGGAGGAAGGAGCCTCTTTCTGGAACCAGCTGCTGACATGGAGAATAGTAAGTACAGGTCTAGTGTATGGCACGAGTCCTCTATTCTGGAGGGGTGAAGGATGGATGGACGCCGCTGATCTCACATAACTCACCGCAGGATATGATCTTCACAAAACCTACGTCCTACCTGAAAAATATGGCTGTCTTCATCCGGATACAGCACCCCTCTGCTCTGTGGTCCATGCTGGTATTGCTGCTCAGCTCTGTTCACCACACTGCGGTACCAGACACAGACCCGGGCAGGAGTGGCGCTGTGTCCATCAGTGGTGTCAAAATTCAGCATTGTTTAACTGCAGATCTGGACCTGACTAGAGTAAAAAAAAATTGAAAATGCAGCTTTAAGGCCACTAAGGTATGATAAATATGAGTGCAGCACTGGATGTGACTGGAGTAGGAGGGCAGTGAGTGCAGCTCTGGATGTGACTGGGGTTACGAAGGCAGTGAGTGCAGCTCTGGATGTGACTGGGGTAGGAGGACAGTGAGTGCAGCTCTGGATGTGACTGGGGTTACGAAGGCAGTGAGTGCAGCTCTGGATGTGACTGGGGTAGGAGGACGGTGAGTGCAGCTCTGGATGTGACTGGGGTAGGAGGGCAGTGAGTACAGCTCTGGATATGACCGGAGTAGGAGGACAGGGAGTGCAGCTCTGGATGTGACTGGGGTAGGAGGACAGTGCGTACTTCTTTGGATGTGACTGGGGTAGGAGGACAATGAGTGCAGCTCTGGATGTGACTGGAGTAGGAGGACAGTGAGTGCAGCTCTGGAGGAGGTTGTATCCAGTGAATGTTCTCTATATCACCTATTTCTTATTTTCTCCCTCCAGTTTTTCGCCTCCATGATTTCCACCTTCACCCTGAACTTCGTCCTGAGCTTCTACAACCACAAGCCGGGCGACCTGTCCAACCCCGGCCTCATCAACTTCGGGAGGTTCGACACTGACGTGAGTCTCATCTATTCGGGGGTCTTTCCCCTAGAAAGTGGAGATAATATTGAGGGTCTCCAGATCGGAAGCCACCCCTACCTTTACATGAGCAAGGTCAGATAGCCACCCCATATGTTTGGGGATTCGGTGGGGGCTGGTCCTGGCAGCACTATATGGACAGCCTGATTATAGGTGGGCTGTCAGGCCAGTTATGTTCCTCTGTGACTACTCCTGGACATGATCAGGGGGCTCTCAGCAGCCGGACCCTCATTGGTCAAATGGTTATTCCCTATAGTGTGGATACGGGTGATGAATGTATGTAGTGGGACAACCTCTATAAGGTCCCTTTGAGCCCCCTGCCCCCTCCCGTCCTTCTTCCTCTTTCAGTTTGGAGGTTTTTCGGTAATGTCTGATCCTTCCTGGAAATTCATCTTCTCTTTCCCCCCTGAGTCACGATGCGTCCGGCAGCCGAAGCCGAGATTTCTAACCCCGGTATAATGGAAGATCTCCACTGTGGGAGTGATTCACACTGATACACTGTATCAAACCCTCAGCTGTGTGAGCAGGATGGCATGACATCCAGTTAGAGTTTCCATTCACTGACAGCGAGCGCAGATCTCTACACATCAGTTCTTATAGTTATAAAGTATTTTGTAAAGTTTCAGAACTTTTTTCTCATCCCGACATTCGGGGTTATTGATTCAGAGCCGGAGCCAACGTTCCATTATACTATGAAGGTTCACATTGTTCCTCCTCACAAGGACGCACTTATTCCTGCATGTGACTCCATCGCATGTCACATTACACAGACACCACCCCTCCCCCACAATATATACATCTATAAGAAAGGGGGTCACAAGGGAAACTCATGGCGATGTGCGCGCCCTGAGGGGGTCCACATGATGGAGCTCATACCCCGACCACAGCATCAATCATTGTCAGCATCTCACCCCAAGTGTCCCTGAACACAACACTGAATAAGACTAATAGTAATACTGCTCCTATGTACACGAATATAACTACTATAATACTGGAAAAAAGCAAAAAGATCAGCTCACCTTCTCTTCAGTCCCAGCGCACGGATCATGCAGTGCAGCAAGTGGTATAAAGGAAAAGCGAATGTCCAGCGTGGGAGATGTCCATAAAATATAACATTTATTCCATTTTTGTTAAAAGCACATAAGTCCAAAATCCATCGTTACATCCAGAGACACAAAAAACGGGTATTTTTTACCAGTGACAATCACAGGCTTATAGTGCATTAAAATCATACGCGTTTCAGCGGTCGCGCCGCCTTAATCACAATGATTAAGGCGGCGCGACCGCTGAAACGCGTATGATTTTAATGCACTATAAGCCTGTGATTGTCACTGGTAAAAAATACCCGTTTTTTGTGTCTCTGGATGTAACGATGGATTTTGGACTTATGTGCTTTTAACAAAAATGGAATAAATGTTATATTTTATGGACATCTCCCACGCTGGACATTCGCTTTTCCTACTATAATACTGCTCCTATGTGCAAGAATATAACTACTATAATACTGCCCCCTATGTACCAGAATATAACTACTATAATACTGCTCCTATGTACACGAATATAACTACTATAATACTGCTCCTATGTGCAAGAATATAACTACTATAATACTGCCCCTATATACAAGAATATAACTACTATAATACTGCTCCTATGTGCAAGAATATAACTACTATAATACTGCTCCTATGTACAAGAATATAACTACTATAATACTGCCCCTATGTACAAGAATATAACTACTATAATACTGCCCCCTATATACAAGAATATAACTACTATAATACTGCCCCTATATACAAGAATATAACTACTATAATACTTCCCCTATGTACAAGAATATAACTACTATAATACTGCCCCCATATACAAGAATATAACTACTATAATACTGCTCCTATATACAAGAATATAACTACTATAATACTGCCCTTATATACAAGAATATAACTACTATAATACTGCCCCTATATACAAGAATATAACTACTATAATACTGCTCCCTATATACAAGAATATAACTACTAAATACTGCTACTATGTACAAGAATATAACTACTAAATACTGCTCCTATTACAAGAATATAACTACTATAATACTGCTCCTATATACAAGAATATATACTATAATACTGCTCCTATATACAAGAATATAACTACTATAATACTGCCCCTATATACAAGAATATAACTACTATAATACTGTCCCATTACAAGAATATAACTACTATAATACTGCCCCTATGTACAAGAATATAACTACTATAATACTGCCCCTATGTACAAGAATATAACTACTATAATACTGCTCCTATGTATAAGAATATAACTACTATAATACTTCCCTATAAACAAAATATAACTACTATAATACTGCTCCTATAGCAAGAATATAACTACTATAATACTGCTCCTATATACAAGAATATAACTACTATAATACTGCTCTATATACAAGAATATAACTACTATAATACTGCCCTATATACAAGAATATAACTACTATAATACTGCTCCTATATACAAGAATATAACTACTATAATACTGCCCCTATATACAAGAATATAACTACTATAATACTGCTACCTATGTACAAGAATATAACTACTATAATACTGCCCTATGTACAAGAATATAACTACTATAATACTGCCCTATTACAAGAATATAACTACTATATAATACTGCTCCTATATACAAGAATATAACTACTATAATACTGCCCCTAATGTACAAGAATATAACTACTACTATAATACTGCCCTATGTACAAGAATATAACTACTATAATACTGCTCCTATGTACAAGAATATAACTACTTAATACTGCCCTATATACAAGATATAACTACTATAATACTGCTCCTATTACAAGAATATAACTACTATAATACTGCTCCTATGTACAAGAATATAACTACTATAATACTGATCCTATATACAAGAATATAACTACTATAATACTGCTCCTATATACAAGAATATAACTACTATAATACTGCTCCTATTACAAGAATATAACTACTATAATACTGCTCCTATATACAAGAATATAACTACTATAATACTGCTCCTATGTACAAGAATATAACTACTATAATACTGCCCCTATGTACAAGAATATAACTACTATAATACTGACCTATATACAAGAATATAACTACTATAATACTGATCCTATATACAAGAATATAACTACTATAATACTGCCCCTATAAACAAGAATATAACTACTATAATACTGTCCTATTACAAGAATATAACTACTATAATACTGCTCCTATATACAAGAATATAACTACTATAGTACTGCCCTATGTACAAGAATATAACTACTATAATACTGCCCCTATGTACAAGATATAACTACTATAATACTGCTCCTATATACAAGAATATAACTACTATAATACTGCCCTATTACAAGAATATAACTACTAAATATAATACTGCTCCTATGTACAAGAATATAACTACTATAATACTGACCCTATATACAAGAATATAACTACTATAATACTGCTCCTATGTACAAGAATATATCTACTATAATACTGCTCCTATATACAAGAATATTACAACTGTACTATATTACTGCCATTGTCTGGTTGTTTTGCAGGAGAACAGTTACAAGTATTTTGAGCTTCCGATCTTTATAGGGATGGGAGCGGTAGGTGAGTGTGGTGACGGTGATAATGTTATGGTGATATATACGGTGTTATTACACGGTGTGACATGCTGTGCTCTCTCTGGCAGGCGGGATGCTGGGGGCGCTGTTTAATGCCCTGAATAACTGGCTAAAGATGTTCCGGATCAGGTAATGTGACGTTTTGCTCCTTTGGTTTATGTTTCTGGCAGTGCTGTCTGTGTTCATCCTGAGCTGAGATGATGGGATTGCACAGTGTCGCCCGCTTTGGGTCTGTACGCTCATCCTGATCCTGCTGGTTCATGGTGATGATGGGATTGCATAGTGTCGCCCCCTGTGGTTGTAGGTATCTGACTGTGGTTCATGGTGATGATGGGATTGCACAGTGTCGCCCCCTGTGGGTGTACAGTGTTCATCCTGATCCTGCTGGTTCATGGTGATGATGATTGCACAGTGTCGCCCCCTGTGGGTCTTCAGTGTTCATCCTGATCCTGCTGGTTCATGGTGATGATGGGATTGCACAGTGTCGCCCCCTGTGGGTCTGTATGCTCATCCTATCCTGCTGGTTCATGGTGATGTGGGATTGCACAGTGTCGCCCCCTCTGGGTCTGCAGTGCTCATCTGATCCTGCTGGTTCATGGTGATGATGGGATTGCACAGTGTCGCCCCCTGTGGGTCTGCAGTGCTCATCCTGATCCTGCTGGTCATGGTGATGATGGGATTGCACAGTGTTCGCCCCCTGTGGGTCTGCAGTGCTCATCCTGATTCTGCTGGTTCATGGTGATGATGGGATTGCACAGTGTTGCCCCTGTGGGTCTGCATGCTCATCTTGATTCTGCTGGTCATGGTGATGATGGGATTGCACAGTGTCGCCCCCTTGGGTTCTGGTACTGTCAGTCCTGTTGCCTCGTCTTTGTGTATTCTTTCCTCCAGGTGTCGGCCATTTAGCCTTTACTTCCTCATCCCGATTCTTTGTTCATTCAACTTAGGATTTGCACAGTGTCGACGCCTTGGAAGTATTATAATGTTGTGATACCGCGGGTTCTCGGGATGATGGATTGCACCATGTGTCCCCCCGGTCGGGCCACTGCTTCTATCTTGATTCTTTTATACTTGGGCTTTCAAGGGCACTTTGGACATTTAACTGCTTCATTTCCTGCGGGTTCATGGTGATGATGGGATTACACAGTGTCGCCCCTGTGGGTCTGTACGGCTCATCCTGACCCTGCTGGTTCATGGTGATGATGGGATTGCACAGTGTCGCCCCCTCTGGGTCTGTACTGCTCATCCTGATCCTGCTGGTTCATGGTGATGATGGGATTACCAGTGTCGCCCCCTGTGGATCTGTACGGCTCATCCTGATCCTGTGGTTTCATGGTGATGATGGGATTGCACAGTGTCACCCCTCTGGGTCTGCAGTGCTCATCCTGATCCTGCTGGTCCATGGTGATGATGGGATTGCACAGTGTCGCCCCCTGTGGGTCTGTACTGCTCCTCCTGATCCTGCGGGGTGCATGGTGATGATGGGATTGCACAGTGTCGCCCCCTGTGGGTCTGTACGGCTCATCCTGATCCTGCGGGTTCATGGTGATGATGGGATTGCACAGTGTCGCCCCCCTGTGGGTCTGCAGTGCTCATCCTGGTCCTGCTGGTTCATGATGATAATAGGATTGCACAGTGTCCCCCTGTGGGTCTGCAGTGCTCATCCTGATCCTGCTGGTGCATGGTGATGATGGGATTGCACAGTGTCGCCCCCTGTGGGTCTGTACGGCTCATCCTGATCCTGCTGGTTCATGGTGATGATGGGATTGCACAGTGTCGCCCCTGTGGGTCTGCAGTGCTCCTCCTGATTCTGCTGGTTCATGGTGATGATGGGATTGCACAGTGTCGCCCCTGTAGGACTGCAGTGCTCATCCTGATCCTGCTGGTTCATGGTGATGATGGGATTGCACAGTGTCGCCCCCTGTGGGTGTACAGTGTTCATCCTGATCCTGCTGGTCCATGGTGATGATGGGATTGCACAGTGTCGCCCCCTGTGGGTCTGCAGTGCTCATCCTGATCCTGCTGGTGCATGGTGATGATGGGATTGCACAGTGTCGCCCCCTGTGGGTCTGCAGTGCTCCTCCTGATTCTGCTGGTTCATGGTGATGATGGGATTGCACAGTGTCGCCCCCTGGGTCTGTACTGCTCATCCTGATCCTGCTGGTGCATGGTGATGATGGGATTGCACAGTGTCGCCCCCTGGGTCTGTACTGCTCATCCTGATCCTGCTGGTGCATGGTGATGATGGGATTGCACAGTGTCGCCCCCTGTGGGCCTGTACTGCTCATCCTGATCCTGCTGGTTCATGGTGATGATGGGATTGCACAGTGTCGCCCCCTGTGGGTCTGCAGTGCTCATCCTGATCCTGCTGGTTCATGGTGATGATGGGATTGCACAGTGTTGCCCCTGTGGGTCTGCAGTGCTCATCCTGATCCTGCTGGATCATGGTGATGATGGGATTGCACAGTGTCGCCCCCTGTGGGTCTCTGGTGGTTTTGTCGTCCTTGTTGCCTCGTCTTCTGCTGTTTCTTCTCCTCCTCCAGGTTCTCGGACATGTAATCCTTTTCTTCCTCACAAACTTCTTTTCTCATCAACTTTAGGAATTTGGCAGAGTCTGAGACGTCTTAGGAAGTAATTAATAAAGGTTGTGTGTGAGAGCGGCGGGTCTCTGGCGGGAGCTGCTGATGGTAAACCCACATGTGCCGCCCCCGCAGATCAGACCACAGGGCTTTATTTATATTTCTTTTATACTTGCGGCTGCAAAGAAAGGCAACTTTGACATTTAATCTTTTTTGTCTTTCATTTCTTTACAATATCAATGGGTGGACAATACCAAATATTTTCGCAAAAACATAAATATATATAATATATTTATGTATTAAAAATAAATACAATATTAAATAAAAAAATATATTAATTAAAAAATATCAATTGTATTTAAAATATATAAGTATAATTATGGTAAATAAAGATAACTAAACAGTAAAAAAAATATATAATTTAATAATAAAATAATAATATATTAGATGTTATTTGAAATACATTTTTTAACATTAAGTAGAATAATGTTAAAAATAACTACGGTAAATAGTAATATTAATAAATATAATTTACAAGATATAATTAATTAATAAAATAAATAAAAATACTAAAGGTGTTGTCCAGGCTTTTGCAATAAGTTAATGTGTGTATAAGGCTGCAAAATGTTGACAATTTTGCAATATACTTGCTGTCAACATTTTGCCAGGTTTCCCAGATATCACATATTTGCGGCTGGTAGGAACGTCTAGGGGGTGTGATTGTGCATGGAAATGGAGAACTGGTCGTTCTCAGTCTCTACATCGCCCCTCCCTATCCAGTGACCAGACGCAGATTTTACAGGCATGCCCCTCCTAATCTCACTATACTGGCCACCCAAATGTCAACTCCATTGTCCCACTGACTCACACTGTACCGAACGAAGCTTGAAGAGATCCCTCGCTACATCTAACAGTGCAGACCTGTGTGCGCAGCCCTGAAGTAATCTTTCCAGTCCTCCCAGGTACAATGAGTCGGCTGCGTGAGGTGTGTTCACACTGTGTATCATGGGCTGTTTTGCGCTAATCAGATCTTTCAGCCAAACCACTGGGTATACAATCAGAGTGGTGCGTGTTTCTGATTAGACCTTTGTCCTCTATCACAACTCCTGGTTTTGGCCTACAAAGAATGATAGCGAACATAAGCCACCAAAAGCAGTGTAACAACAGCTATAGTGATACCTAGTCCCTCACAGACCCTGATGTTATCCCTCAATAGGGAGATGCCTAGCAGGAGCACTAGTCCCAACCACTGCAATAATAACAACAAGAGGAAAGGAAAGACAGACAAGGGAACAACAAACAACTTCACACCTGCTGCTACACTTCTTGGTAGCAGACGGCTTGACAGTACTAAGCTCTCCAGAGAAGCTCCTTCACTCAGGAAGCTTTGGCCAGGAATGAGTTCATTACCAGCCAAAGATGCTGAAACCATGTGACCATATAAAGGGGATGGGAGTGATTACAGAGTAGCCGCATCTGGATATAAACTAGCCAGCTTGCTAGCAACAGAAACTGATAATAACTCTAAACTTCAAAGGAAAGGAACACGTTTTAATGTGTGAAGTCCCTATACAGAATGAGACAGGTCCCAAACCAGTCACAAGTCTCCAAAGTAAGGAGACCATCGTGACACAACATTGTACCACGCTCCGGCCGCTGTTGTTAACGTTTCCACCCTGTATATTCACCCCGTATCCATCCTGGCACATCGCGGTGTTGAGCAGTGTATTGATGTGTATACCGTCCTGTGTCTTCCCAGGTATCTGCACCGGCGCGGCCTGCAGGTGATAGAAGCCATGTTAGTAGCCGCTGTGACAGGCCACCGTGTCCTTCGTCATGATCTATTCCTCCTCGGACTGTCAGCCACTGCGGGCGAGTGCCGGAGACTACAACCTGCAGGTGATCACAGGCTCCTCCGCTCACAGCCGAAGCTGCAGTCTGATTTCTGCTCTTGTGGGTGGTCATGTGACTGCAGATCATCCATGTGGCCTTATCTGCTGATCATGCTTCTGAGTGGAGACTGGAGAACATTGCATCAGTTTAGTTATGGGAGTTTGCAGAAGTATTCACCCCCTTTTACCTGGATGTTTCTTTCCTCTCCCCATTCAGCTCTTCTGTGCCGATGGAGAGTACAACGCCATGGCGTCTGCGTTCTTTACTACGCCAGAAAGCAGCGTGCGGAGACTCTTCCATGAGCCCCCCGGTGAGTGCAGCGTCCTGCGGCCCGGAGACGTGATCCAACGTGGTGATCGCTCCGGTCTGACCGCCGCCCTGTGCCATCTTCTCCGCAGGCTCCTTTAACCCGCAGACCCTCGGCCTGTTCACCCTCCTCTACTTCTTCCTTGGCCTGCTGGACTTACGGCCTGACGGTCTCCGCCGGGGTCTTCATCCCGTCACTCCTCCTGGGGGCCGCCTGGGGACGACTCTTTGGAATCCTTATAACCAGCATCTCTAATGAGTCCATAGTAAGTGTCAGCTCCAGTGGACTCGACATATGGCCCCTGACCGACAATATGGCCGCCCCTGACCCTTTCAATATGGCCGCCCCTGACCCCTTCAATATGGCCGCCCCTGACCCCAATATGGCCGCCCCTGACCCCCGACAATATGGCGCCCCTGACCCTTTCAATATGGCCGCCCCTGACCCTTTCAATATGGCCGCCCCTGACCCTTTCAATATGGCCGCCCCTGACCCTTTCAATATGGCCGCCCCTGACCCTTTCAATATGGCCGCCCCTGACCCTTTCAATATGGCCGCCCCTGACCCTTTCAATATGGCCGCCCCTGACCCCTTCAATATGGCCGCCCCTGACCCTTTCAATATGGCCGCCCCTGACCCTTTCAATATGGCCGCCCCTGACCCTTTCAATATGGCCGCCCCTGACCCTTTCAATATGGCCGCCCCTGACCCTTTCAATATGGCCGCCCCTGACCCTTTCAATATGGCCGCCCCTGACCCTTTCAATATGGCCGCCCCTGACCCTTTCAATATGGCCGCCCCTGACCCTTTCAATATGGCCGCCCCTGACCCTTTCAATATGGCCGCCCCTGACCCTTTCAATATGGCCGCCCCTGACCCTTTCAATATGGCCGCCCCTGACCCTTTCAATATGGCCGCCCCTGACCCTTTCAATATGGCCGCCCCTGACCCTTTCAATATGGCCGCCCCTGACCCTTTCAATATGGCCGCCCCTGACCCTTTCAATATGGCCGCCCCTGACCCTGACAATATGGCCGCCCCTGACCCTGACAATATGGCCGCCCCTGACCCTGACAATATGGCCGCCCCTGACCCTGACAATATGGCCGCCCCTGACCCTGACAATATGGCCGCCCCTGACCCTGACAATTGGCCGCCCCTGACTCTTTCAATATGGCCGCCCCTGACCCTTTCAATTGGCTGCCCCTGACTCTTTCAATATGGCCGCCCCTGACCCTTTCAATATGGCCGCGCCCTGACCCCCGACAATATGGCTGCCCCTGACCCTTTCAATATGGCCGCCCCTGACCCTTTCAATATGGCCGCCCCTGACCCTTTCAATATGGCCGCCCCTGACCCTTTCAATATGGCCGCCCTGACCCTTTCAATATGGCCGCCCCTGACCCTTTCAATATGGCCGCCCCTGACCCTTTCAATATGGCCGCCCCTGACCCTTTCAATATGGCCGCCCCTGACCCTTTCAATATGGCCGCCCCTGACCCTTTCAATATGGCCGCCCCTGACCCTTTCAATATGGCCGCCCCTGACCCTTTCAATATGGCCGCCCCTGACCCTTTCAATATGGCCGCCCCTGACCCTTTCAATATGGCCGCCCCTGACCCTTTCAATATGGCCGCCCCTGACCCTTTCAATATGGCCGCCCCTGACCCTTACAATATGGCCGCCCCTGACAATATGGCCGCCCCTGACCCTGACAATATGGCCGCCCCTGACCCTGACAATATGGCCGCCCCTGACCCTGACAATATGGCCGCCCCTGACCCTGACAATATGGCCGCCCCTGACCCTGACAATATGGCTGCCCCTGACCCTGACAATATGGCCGCCCCTGACCCTGACAATATGGCCGCCCCTGACCCTGACAATATGGCCGCCCCTGACCCTGACAATATGGCCGCCCCTGACCCTGACAATATGGCCGCCCCTGACCCTTTCAATATGGCCGCCCCTGACCCTTTCAATATGGCCGCCCCTGACCCTTTCAATATGGCCGCCCCTGACCCTTTCAATATGGCCGCCCCTGACCCTTTCAATATGGCCGCCCCTGACCCTGACAATATGGCCGCCCCTGACCCTGACAATATGGCCGCCCCTGACCCTGACAATATGGCCGCCCCTGACCCTGACAATATGGCCGCCCCTGACCCTGACAATATGGCCGCCCCTGACCCTGACAATATGGCCGCCCCTGACCCTGACAATATGGCCGCCCCTGACCCTGACAATTGGCCGCCCCTGACTCTTTCAATATGGCCGCCCCTGACCCTTTCAATTGGCTGCCCCTGACTCTTTCAATATGGCCGCCCTGACCCTTTCAATATGGCCGCCCCTGACCCTTTCAATATGGCCGCCCCTGACCCTTTCAATATGGCCGCCCCTGACCCTTTCAATATGGCCGCCCCTGACCCTTTCAATATGGCCGCCCCTGACCCTTTCAATATGGCCGCCCCTGACCCTGACAATATGGCCGCCCCTGACCCTGACAATATGGCCGCCCCTGACAATATGGCCGCCCCTGACCCTTTCAATATGGCCGCCCCTGACCCTTTCAATATGGCCGCCCCTGACCCTTTCAATATGGCCGCCCCTGACCCTTTCAATATGGCCGCCCCTGACCCTTTCAATATGGCCGCCCCTGACCCTTACAATATGGCCGCCCCTGACCCTGACAATATGGCCGCCCCTGACAATATGGCCGCCCCTGACAATATGGCCGCCCCTGACCCTTTCAATATGGCCGCCCCTGACCCTTTCAGTATGGCCGCCCCTGACCCTTTCAATATGGCCGCCCCTGACCCTTTCAATATGGCCGCCCCTGACCCTTTCAATATGGCCGCCCCTGACCCTTTCAATATGGCCGCCCCTGACCCTTTCAATATGGCCGCCCCTGACCCTTTCAATTGGCCCTGTCAATATGGCCGCCCCTGACCCTGTCAATATGGCCTCCTGTCAATATGGCCGCCCCTGACCCTGTCAATATGGCCCTGTCAATAGGGCCGCCACTGACCCTGACAATATGGCCGCCCCTGACCCTGACAATATGGGCCGCCCCTGACCCTGACAATATGGCCGCCCCTGACCCTGACAATATGGGCTGACCCTGACAATATGGGCCGCCCCTGACCCTGACAATATGGGCCGCCCCTGACCCTGACAGTATGGCTGCCCCTGGCAATGTGGCCGCCCCTGACCCTGAAAAATATGGCTGCCTCTGCCCCTAACACACCTAATTTCTTGTGTTGTTGCAGTCGTGGGGCCGATCCCTGGGAAGTACGCACTTGATGGGAGCAGCAGCTCAGCTCGGTGAGTAAATTCAGCAGACGCACGAAGCCCCCGCAGCCGCTGCTCAATCCTGCTGGAATTTCTGCATTATTAATCCCTTATGTGACGGCTGAACGTTTGGACAGATGTGCAGCCTCACTGCAAAAAATACCACTCACAACAGCTTACAAAGTACTACTCCTAAATTATTGAACTGGGTCCTTGTATTCAGATTTATACATTACCACTAAGGGGAGCTCACTACATACAGATTTATACAGCCACCACTAGAGGGAGCTCACTACTTACAGAATTATACAGCCACCACTAGAGGGTGCTCACTACATACAGATTTATACAGACACCACTAGGGGAGTTCACTACATACAGATTTATACAGCCACCACTAGGGGGAGCTCACTACATACAGATTTATACAACCATCACTAGGGGGAGTCACTGCATACAGATTTATACAGCACCACTAGTAGAGATCACTACATACAGATTTATACAGCCACCAGTAGGGGAAGCTCACTACATATAGATTTATACAGCCACCACTAGAGGGAGCTCACTACATATAGATTTATACAGCCACCACTAGAGGGAGCTCACTGCATACAGATTTATACAGTTACCACTAGAGGGAGCTCGCTACATGCATATTTATACAGTCATCACTAGGGTGGGCTCACTACATGCAAATTGATACAGACACCATTAGGGGGAGCTCACTACATACAGATTTATACAGTCACCACTAGAGGGAGCTCACTGCATACAGATTTATGCAATCATTTATAATTTTCTATGTTCTATCCATGACAGGCGGAATTGTCAGGATGACGTTAAGCCTCACTGTCATCATGGTAGAAGCTACTGGAAACGTCACCTACGGTTTCCCGATCATGCTTGTCCTAATCACGGCGAAGATAGTCGGAGACCTGTTTATTGAGGTCAGGTAGCACCCGGAGCGGGTGGAGCTCAGCCATTTCTTAACTTAGAGGATTCTCCTGACCATTGTTTGATGTGATCAGGTTATAGCCTGTCAGTCTGTAATTCCTCCACAGTGCCACCACTGGTGAAATGAAGCATTACACAGATGGGTCCTCCAGAGACCAGGGGGCGCTCTTTATCGAGTAGTCAAAGCATAGAGCACATACTTTGAATTTTTCTTTAATCCTAAAATCTCTGTTTTCTGTCAATGATTGAAATTTTAAGACCTTAATTGTGATTTTGGGTTTTCTTCCTCTCCAGGGCCTTTATGATCTTCACATCAAGCTGCAAAGTGTCCCGTTCTTGCACTGGGAGGCCCCCGTCACATCGCACTCCCTGACGGCCAGGTCAGTGATCACCATGCTAATAATGTGAAGCTCCTGATATTATCTTATGCCTTTATAGGATCCATGAGTGGGGTGTGGCACCCCCCTGTACACAACAGTAAAGTTTGTGGCACAGCGCCATCCAGAGTGTATGGCCATGACTGGTACTGCAAATTGGCCTTTTCACTGATATAGGCTGTAGTACTGGATATGGCCACAGTCCTGTGGATGTCACTGTTGTGCAGGGACCCACATGGATGGTATCTTTGTGATATCAAGGTGAGGATCTTACAATTGGGATTTACAGGAAGCCTCATTGCCCGTTGCATGTTTTCCTCCCTGTGATATTGTGATGATGATCCAACACTTGTGATTTACAGGAAGCCTTATTGCCCCTGCATATTTTCCTCCCTGTGATATCAGGGTGATGATCATGCGCTTGGGATTTACAGGAAGCCTCATTGCCCCCTTCATGTTTTCCTCCTTGTGATATCAGGGTGATGACCTTGCACTTGGGATTTACAAGAAGCCTCATTGCCCCCTGCATGTTTTCCTCCCTGTGATATCAGGGTGATGACCTTGCGCTTGGGATTTACAGGAAGCCTCATTGCCCGTTTACATGTTTTCCTCTCTTTGATATTGGGGTGATGATGGTTTATCCTCGTAAAATCCCTTTAAGTCATAGCCTGCTGAGATTTTACATGAGTGTTCTCCTTTAAGCAGCGGACAGCGATTCCATGATCCCGAGTTATAATGGATCCGGATAATTTCCTGTGATCTAGAACGTTAGAATGTTCCGCCATTAATAGAAGCGATCAGCCTGCTGATTTTCTATGGTCGGGTTATCTGGAAATGCACAAGCCTGAAATATTTGATTATTCCGACTGCGAAGAGAATAAATGGCGCTGTGTGTGAGCAGATGATCGCTGCCGGATGGGAGGAGTAGTCACACAAAGTATTATATGGCTCTTACTAAAATCTAACGCCGAGCTAGTAAACGTTGGGAAAATTATGGCAATTGCTGTTTAAGCGTTTTCTAAGGCACTGATCTATAAAACTGCAATACCAAACTCAGCCTGTGGAATAAATAGGCGCTATTTCCCTTTTAATCTTTGCTCCCCCTTTTAGGACCCTGCGATTAGATCTTTATGTAGCAAGTGATGATGAACTGTGGATTTTTATGGGCTCTGCTGCCATCTGGTGGTGATTTTTGTCATTACAATCATTTTTGTTTTAAATTAAAAGTTCATAAAATGTTGTTTTTCATCCTGTTTTCAGAGAAGTGATGAGCACGCCGGTCACGTGTCTGCGCAGGAGGGAGAAGGTCGGCCTCATCGTGGACATCCTGAGCCAAACCACCTCCAATCCACAATGGCTTTCCTGTGGTGGAGAACAGCGGGAATACCGGTCAGGTAGCAATGTGCCGGTAGTCTGCAGAGGCACTGTATTTACAAAGCGGGGGGGGGGGGGGGTGGCATTTTTAATCTAGACAATTTGCTACATTTTTCATATTTTTTTAATTTTTTATTTTAGATGCAATAAACAGTGAATTGCAAAGTATTCCTACCCTCTAAATACAATATTTATATTTCCTTACAGGCTCCTCGTTTATGTGGATTGATCCTTCGATCCCAGCTGATCGTGCTCCTGAAACACAAGGTACGGCATGCCCAAAATTCCAATAAAGGGGCGTGGCTTAATTTTGTGGGAGGGTTTAATGAAGTTTAAGGACATCGGCGCCAGCTCTCTGATGCTTACAGTGACATCTGGTGGCCAATGTCAAAATTGCAACTGTTAAATTATATTACATGACAATTGGAAAAAAAATTTATTCCCTGAATTAATACATTGCATACAAATGAATTGCACTGGTATGATGTAGACACATAACAGTAGGCATTAAGAGGTTAATGTAGTGTCCTCATTTAGGAGTTTGGAGCACACTTGTATTCTGATGTTAGGCAAAGGCTATTCTAGGGTTCAGTGTCACTAATTGATGGGTCGGGTCTTGTTTTTGTGATTTTTAGGTTTTCGTCGAGAGGGAAAATTTAAGTCTCATCCAGCGGCACTTGAAGTTGAAAGATTTCCGGGACGCTTACCCTCGCTTCCCCCCAATCCAGTCCATACACGTGTCTCAGGATGAGTGCGAATGTCTGATGGACATGACTGAGTTCATGAACACCCCACCCCAGTACACTGTGCCCCATGGTATGGCATTTCACCCATGTGTCCTTTCCACCCTGTAGATTATCGGGGTGATAATGTAACACTTTTGGGATTTACAGGAAGCCTCATTGCCCCCTGTATGATTTCCTCCATGTGATATCAGCATGATGATCTTACACTTGGGATTTATAGGGAACACCGCCTTGCCCCTGCATGTTGTCTACCTTGTGTTATCAAAGTGATATGGGAGGTGTGATCTAGCGTCTATTGCTTTACAGGAAACCTCATTGCCTGCTGCATTCTTTTCCTCCCTGTGATATGAGTGATAATCTTATGCTTGGATTTACAGGAGCTTCATCACCCCTGCAACTTTTCACTCTGTGATATCGGGTGGGGATTGATCTTGCACTGCTGTGCTTTACAGGAAGCGTCATTGCCCTTTGCATCATTTCCTCATATTCATATCAGGGTGATAATCTTACACTTGTGATTTACAGGAAGCCTCATTGCCACGGGTCTTCAAACTTTTCCGAGCGCTCGGCCTCCGGCACCTGGTGGTGGTGGATGATCGCAACCGGGTAAGTGTCTCCACTTGTGCCTCATTTTACCTTGGCCCTGCTTTCTGCCTTGTCTTTTGCTGAGCTTTGTGCTTCCTTGCTGCTTTTCACATATGTTTCCTTTTCACGTTTGCTCTTGTGTTTCGCCCGCACTCGTCACCACCAGGTGCACACTAGGTTTCGCCCTTCTCATTTGTGCATGTGTTGCCCTTTTCTCCGCAGGTCGTGGGTTTAGTGACCAGAAAAGATCTTGCTCGCTATCGTATTGGGAAGCACGGGCTGGAGGAGCTGAGCCTGGCGCAGACGTGATGCCGCCCTCGGGCCGCTCTTTTCTATTCCTTCTCTCTTCCTTGAAGCGGACACTTAGCGGGTCTGAGAACTTTCCGCACTGCCAGGAGCTCTGCACTGGAGGAGCGCTGCTCCTGGAGTGAATGTCCAGGCGGCCTGTTACACCTCCGGAGCAGCCATACAGTGTACGCAGCGCCGCCTTATACAGGAAACGACTATTTTACTTCACTCCAGCACCTGTCCCCGTCCCACAGCCGTTCCCTGCACACGTCAGATCACAGTATGAATGTTACTCCAGTCTGGGTACAGTGTGTGATGTGTATTGTGCTCCACTCACACCCAAAGCTGCATCAAAACTGTGTCCCGGTCAACACAGCACTGAGCAGAATTATGAATGCAGCTCTGGATGTGATTGGAGTATAACACAACCAAAACCAAATAGATTTATACTGCAAAGTGATGGAGTTGGCAAAACCCTAGAACTATCGGTAAACTACGACTCCTAACATGCAGGCTGTCAGGACATGATGGGAGTAGTACTTTACTATTGGCCAATAAAGGGGAACTCCAAGGAGAGAAAACTTTTTAGTACAGTTCCTGCCCTCCTACATGATGAAGCAGAGCTGTACACTGCAGTTCTATGATCTATAGATCGCTCATAAAGCAATAAAATCATATCTGCTCCTCAGCTCTCACCCCTCCCTTAGGGGACAGAGAAATTCATCTTTATGCTGCAGCAATGAGATGAGGTGTGTGGGGGAGTGGACCCTGGGGGCTCCAGGATCAGTTAACTCATACTTTTGTATGAACAGGAGGTGTGGGCCTACATTCCTGCCCCCTCACACTTCAGTATAGGCAGGGGTGTGTCCGCAGACGCCATGGTCACACTACATTCCTGCCATTGATACACCATCCTATGTAATATCGGGACAAGGGTATTCTCCCTTTAAATATCAATCATGTCACCAAGCATATATTATATATATATATATATATATATATACATACACATATATATATATATATATATATATATATATATATATATATATATATATATTATATATATATAACACACACCACACTGTGATCTTGTGCTGTACTATGATATGGTGCATAATGTGTACTGCCATGTATCAGGCCAGGAGCACAGGCAAAACACTGCATTGATCAGCACTGCCATGGTCTCCTCTCCCCCATGTCAACTTGGTAGATTCCTGTCCCCTGAAACTTTCTATGGATCCAGATTCCTCATTGTCTCCACAGTCACAGCAAAGCACCCAGACGTCTGAGCAGCATCTGTTACATGGGGTATAAACCCCGAAGTTCCATTATTGTGCTCTGTTCCTTATACTGAGCAACAAACCTATATGGGCTTAAGATGGATGGATGGATATTTTTATCGGGTTTATTTGAATCCCATTTTGGACAAACTAAGGTGGTAATCTTGAATACAATGCAGAAATGCTGTATGACTGATGTTATTGAATGAGTAGGAGCTGATCAGTGTTTTTCCTCGGCTCTTTTAGGCCTGAACTCAAAAAAATTACAACACAACAAGTATATACTGTGACCATGGGGCAGGCGGCCACACCCCCTGCCATGCCCCCCCTGCCCATACAGAAGTGTGAGGGGGCTGGGATGTAAGATGATCCTGGAGCCCCCAGGGTCCACACTCCCTGCCTACACAGAAGTGTAATGGGGCATTAATGTAAGATGATCTTGAAGCCCTCAGGGTCCACACCTCCTGTCATGCTCCCTGCCCATACAGACGTATGAGGGGGCTGGGATGTAAGATGATCCTGGAGCCCCCAGGGTCACACCCCAACACACCTTCTGTTCATACAGAAGTATGAGGGGGCTGGAATGTAAGATGATCCTGGAGCCCCAAAGTCCACACCCCCCGACACACCTGCTCTCACTAGCAGATTTTTTCAGACCCCTGAGGGAGGGGTGAGAGCTGGGGAGCAGATATGATTGTATTGATTTCTAAGTGATCTATAGATCCTAGATCTGCAGTGTACAGCTCTGCTTCATCATGTAGGAGGGCAGGGACTGTACTAAAGTTTCCTCTCCCCGGAGTTCCCCTTTAATCCTGCGGAATTCCCAGCACTGCAGTACTATCATCACCCCATGCACAAAAACCGTGCGCTATCTCTTTAAGAACAATTTTTAAAAGAAATTTGTTTTATGTTAAAATCTTAAAAAATATATATAAAAAAATATATAATTTTGCAGCAGAGCCTCCAGATTGTTTTAATCTTTTATATAGTACAGCACAGCGCCTGTAGGGGGCGACATTTCTCCTTATAGACAGCGGCATCCAATCCTGGCTGCAGGATTTAATAGAATCAGTCGGGTGGGCGGGGCTAATTATGTATCTAGCGGCCTTAAGAGCTGAGCATCATGGGAAAAGGTATAAAGCAGGGGGTGGAGCTGCGAACATCTGACGCCACTTTTTATACTTCTTCATTTTTTTTTCTGCAGTTTTTAGGTGTCGGGATGTAGGGGAGCAAGAAGAGCAAAAAGTAAAAAATAATTATTATTTTGGGGTGTTTTTTTTATTTTTTTTATTTTACTTCACCATGTTGATCTGCTGTATTAGGGCGTTACCACTGGTGCAACTTGATTGCTTCATGCACATTTGGTTTTTCAACCATTGTCTCCACGATAAACTAATCTTCAATAATTAGATATGAAATCTGAAAAAATACGGAACCCCCTAAATATTAATTTCTGCCCAAACAAAATCTCTGCTGCTCCTCCGGGGCTGGACACAGTGATAGAATCCTTATTCACCAATCAGGTTCCAAGGTATAAGCCCCTCCCACATGTTGTCACGCCCCCGAGGAGCTTATAATTTTTTCTACAGTTAATTTCTGACCTAAATTTAGTTTTTTTTTTTCTTTTTATAAATCCTCATTGATGTTGACTTTATGTACATTTGTCCTAGCTCAGCCTGTGGTGCTGGTGATGCAGCTTTACCCTCCGGGCACCGGCTCCAGGGACCTGACCACCGTTTTCACGAAGTGACCACTTGCTATAAAAGCCAAATATTGCAACTTTTTTGACTTTTTCTTTTTTTGATATGATGACATCCCCGTTGTTGTGTGAGTGGATGGAGGACGCGGCCGGGTGATCGCTCTCCGGCTCTCTTTATAAAGTTGTCTTTTCTTTTATTGGATTCTGTTCAAATTTTTTGCTGCTGTTACAATAAATTGATTAGTTACCTGTGACGATTCTCCCGAGTCTTTATTATAAATTAGAGGGGGTTTTTTTGACCAGTGGGGGGCGCTGGGTGCCTTGGTTTTGTCCAATGAAGTCTCCCCTACCCCTCTTCCCCAATATATGCACCCCATATGAAGCCTACAGTTATCATGTGTATTGTGTCTTTACTGCAGGGACCAGCAGGTGGCGCTGTTTCCAATGTTATTCTTATAGGGACAGTGGGGATGTTGGGTAGGGGCTGTAGGGAAGGTATATGGAGTAGATCCAGGGTGGGGGGGGCACCTCACAATTGTGTCCCACTTGTTGTTGATTCTTCACAAAAAAATTAGAATTTTATCTTTATGTTTGAAGCCTGAAATGTGGCAAAAGGTTGAAAAGTTCAAGGGGGTCAAATACTTTCACAAGGCACTGTATATAGGGAGCCGAATACTTTCACAAGGCACTGTATATAGGGGGCCAAATACTTTCACAAGGCACTGTATATAGGGGCCAAATACTTTCACAAGGCACTGTATATAGGGGTCAAATACTTTCACAAGGCCCTGTATGTATGTATGTGTATATATAATATACACAAGCATTGTTTAACATCACAGGAGTCTATGGACCGGCCTTTGTGTGCTGTGATCTGTGGCAGAGCTGTCAATCACACAGCAGACCCCGCCCACTGTGACCCGCTCAGGGGTATAAACACCGGGGGGCTGAAGAGTGGTGTGCACCCTTTACAGAGGTGGGGATAGAGAAATAAGACAAAAATAATTTTTTAAAAACTTTTTATTAATCAAAATATAATCTGACTATGTACAGAGCTGGGTATATAACATGGATGGGGTGACTGGTGTAATGCAAAATACTTATAATGGGGCAGATAATGGTGATGCCGTCCCCTTGAGTGACGTTGCCTGGATCCTCTACTCGGGTTGCTCCTGTCTATTGATGGTCTCGGACCCTCTTGTTTGGGGTAGGGTAGTCTTTACCATTCTCG
The DNA here is from genome assembly GCA_033576535.1 of Allobates femoralis. Classification (NCBI taxonomy): domain Eukaryota; kingdom Metazoa; phylum Chordata; class Amphibia; order Anura; family Aromobatidae; genus Allobates; species Allobates femoralis. Next base: position 228,975,246 of record JARQOC010000011.1, on the reverse strand, counting down.
GATCTCATCTTCACAGTAGGGTCATCCACTTCCCACCCCTTGTTGTAGTAGACTTGTGTTTTCGCCGAAGTTGTTATGGGGTTTGGCTCCAGGAATGGTCAATGTTCTACCAGGTAGATGGATAAATGTTCTTCTAATCTAGAAAGCTTCTGCTTATCCTAAACTATGGGGAACACTTGGGACCTATCTGCCAAATTCATTCATGAGGTCCCTTCCGGCGCCCTGGAATTCGTGATGGGTGTCCGACGTCCAGTTTTCCAGAAGATCGCTGAAGTCCGGGGTGCTGGTGTTCAGGATGCAGCACGGTACGGGAGATGGTTCCTTCCAGAACGACAGGGGTAACATCCGCCTGTGCATGGGCACGATATGGGCATACTTGCGGTCTAGTCTATGCAACCTGGCGTCTTTACCCGTGGACATCTTTTGCCTCGTATACTTTCGAAGGCCGAAGTCGAAGAGCTCGGTGAGAGGACCAAGCTTCTTGGGATCTTCCTTGGTGCAGATGCTCTTTAATCTCTTACGGTCTATATCTACGGGAGGAGTGAGGGGGTCTCCATCGTGGTCTTTTTGTGCCATCTTTACCAGGTCTTGATAATACAACTCCTGTCCTCCGTACATTCGAGGTGTGAAGTAGTCTTCATAAATATTACAGGAGTCCGGGTCTTCTTCTTTGGTCTTCTGGCCAAAATATCTTTGAATGTCGTTGCTGATGAGCTCTGAAAACTTGAGAAGCTGCTCGGTCATCTCTGTAGGACATTCCCCGGTGGAGGCATCATGGCTGCTTACGATGCCGGTTGACCTGATCTCTTCATGCTCCTCTCCGAAGGAGAAGTCCTCCATATCCTCCTCATCTAAAAGTTCATCATCTTCTTCTGAGGAATCTTGGAAATCCACATCCTGGGTCAGGGCTGGGAAGAAGAATGGATGTTGGAAGGGTGGAGGTAACTGGTAGTCTGAGAGGTTTCTGATGACACCAGTTGCCATTGTGTTTCGAACACTATCAAAAAGAAAAAATAAACTTGGTTTAGTGGAGTCATGACCTACAAGGTAGTTGGTTGTAGAGTCAGTCAGTGTCTATTTTGGGTGGAGTTGGAGTCAGATTCAGGGAAATTGAGGAGTCCGATGTGTGGCTTACCGACTCCACAGCCATGGTTGTGGAGTCTGAGTCGGTATCCATTTTGGGTGGAGTTGGATGTTTGGCTTACCGATTTCAACTACACAACCATTGCTGTGGGATCGGTGTTCGTTTTGGGTGGAATTGCAAGTTGGATTCAGGGAAATTGAGAAGTCGGAGGTTTGGCTTACTGACTTTACAGCCATGGTTGTGAAGTCCGTGTCCATTTTGGGTGTAGCCGGAGTTGGATTCAGGGAAATTGAGGAATCGGATACGTGACTTACTGACTTCACAGCCCTGGATGCGGAGTCGGTGTCCATTTTGGGTGGGGTCATATTCAGGGAAATTAAAGAGTCTGAGTTGAGTGTTTGGCTTACCGACTCTATAGCCCTGCTTATAGGCATAACTGGCCACCCTCTACTTGGACTATACTTATGCACTATTTACCAAGCAGAAAACCATGTAAAGGTCTATCTGCTGACCACTATACATGACCTGAGTCCATAAAGTCCACGCGTTGCAGGGATTTTTATAGCCGGTATCCTCGAGTGCAGGAACAATAAGAATTGGGTTTAATCCACCGCCACAAATTGTGTACAAAATTCCATCTGGGTTAGAACATTAAAAAAAATCCTCAAAAGAGCGTTAAAAACTTTATGAAATCTCTATGAGAAAAAGGAGAGGATCCGAAACATTAAGTGTTTCGGCTGAATAAGGACAAACCTGTCTGGGATCCTTTCCTTCTTCTCGTGGAGGTTTTATAAGGTTTTTCTGATCATCATAATGGGAGACCCAGACAATGGGTTTAGGGCACTGCCCTCCGGAGGCCACACTAGGTACTACAAGTTTGTAGACACCGCCCCCTCCGCTTATAAACCCCTACCGCAGGGAACATCCTCAGTTTTAAACTTAGTGTGCTCGGAGGAATCGCACGCTTTGCTTGCACATCACTGCATTCTCACAACTTACGTGATGGCGTCTGAAGACAAGGTAGGTCCCGGTCGGGGACCTCCGGCAGTCTCCCTGTTCACCCTTGGGGAACACACAGGTTGAGGTACCGGAGGGCCCAGAGCCTGGACACGTTGTGTCCTCCGGTACGCTGCCGTGCTCCTTCCCATCCCTCCTTGGGGGGCTCTGGGAAGTGGGAGACAGGAGCCTTGCACAGCTCCGCTCCGTCCGAGGCCTCCCTAAATGGTGCTTACAGACCGGACTGGAGCCAGCCCAGTCCGAGGCCTCCCTAAAGGTGCTTACAGACCGGACTGGTGCTGAAACCCCTGTCCGAGGCCTCCCATATATGGTGCTTACAGACCGGACCGGCACTGAGGCGCCCTGTGTGTCTCCGGTGTGCCTGGGGGTAGTGTCTGACACTATGTGTTTTTGACACTCAGACCGCGCGCAGCCTTTGGGTCCGCGGTTCTGGCGGCGTACCCTGTGCTGGGGTCACTATAGCTGACCGCCCTGTGTGTCACAGGGGCTGCGGCTGCGGGCTACAGATTTTGTCTGCAGCCCTGGGTATAGTGTGATGCTATATCTCCCGCGCTGCGGGCTCCAGCACCAGATTACTAAGATGGCTGCTTGGAGAGATGGGGAGCAGCCCATGAGATGTGGGCGTGTGTGTGTGCTTCCCGCGTGTTTTCGGCACCGCCCACGACTTGTCTGGCGGCGGCCATCTTCTCCTCACTTCCCTGTTGGGACTGAATGAGTGCACTGCTGTACTCCCGGGAGAATCCGGTCCTTACCCTCGCGGAGGCCACACACACACCGCTTCCCTCCACCGCATTGAAGCGGTCGGTAAGCCGCCGGTGTTCCGGTTTCCTACTTGGCTTATTTTTCTCTTCTGCTGTCGGCATGTCCCCAGCAAAGAAGAGCGCTGCTAAGGCAGACAACTCTACCACTACCTGTGCTACATGCAACGGGACGCTGGTTGGGGGGTCCTGCAATAACTGCGGACGCCCAGAGGCCCGGACTGATGCTGCAGAGGCTGCAGCTCCGGTGCTGTACCCTGAGGTTCAGGTGATCCCAGGGCCATGGGAGACACAGAATAAGATAAATGATTCTGTGTTATCCAAGCTGTCCTCCATGTCGCAATCCCTGGAGGCACTGACTAGGAGACTGGAAAGTCCAGCTGCTCCCTCAAGTTACCCCCGGGTGTCACCCCTTGTTGCCGCGAGATCCCTTAAGCGGGCTCGCCAGGATGAATCACCCGAGATCCAGAACCTCTCTGAAGAGGAGCGTCACTCTGACGGTGACGAGGATGATGGGGGTTCAATACTTGAGTCTATGTCAGAACCACCTGACGGGTGGAGGATTTGGTATCCTCCATAAACGAGACTCTTCATCTCGTGGCACCCCCTGAGGAGGTGGACCTCCATCCGAAGGAGGCTTATCAATGGCTGCAGCCAGAGGCTCGCTCATGTGGCTCCTTTATGGACCACACTAACTTTGGAAGGGTGGTTAGAGCACCCAGGGTTCACCCTGGGCGGCGTTATGTCCACAAATCTAGGGACACTCGCTTCCCCTTCCCCCAGCAGGTGCTTCAGGAGTGGTCGCAGTCCCCGAAGGTGGACGCTTCCATGACCAGGATTGCTGCACGCTCCCTTTTCTCTGCCTCTGATAGCTCCTCATTGAAGGACGCGACGGATAGACAGGTCGAACAACTCGCCAAGTCTTCCTATGAGGCTGTGGGGTCTTCATTTGCCCCTAATTTTGCCACGGTCTGGACCTTGCAGGCGATCACCGCCTGCTTGGATGGTATAACTGACCTGGCGGGGTCCAATTCAGAGGTCCTAGCGCTTACTGATAGGGCAAAGGCCTATGCAGATTACGCCAGGACTGCGACCCTAGAAACTGCCACTCGCTCGGCTGTGGCTTCGGCCTATGCGATAGCGATCCGCAGGTTATTGTGGCTGCGTCTATGGGACTCAGATGCCACGTCAAAGAAGATTCTGCAGAATCTTCCGTTTTCTGGTGACAGACTGTTTGGTACTGAGCTGGATAAGCTGATAAAGGATTCTGCGGAGTCTAAGATCCCACAGAATAAACCCAAGCCACGGTATACCGTTAAAAGGAACCCAAAACAGTGGTCCTTTCGCTCCAGCTCTCAGTCATCAGCCTCGTCCGTTCGCGCGGACAGAGGGGGTAAGCCCTCTACTCAGTGGCGCCCCAAGGGTCGCCAGAAGAAGTCAACGGGGGCGGCGGCTGCCACTCCCAAACCCACTTCCGCATGACTCGCTCTCCAGTCCTGCCGCCCCACAGGTGGGGGCCGCCTGTCCCGATTTCAGGACAGATGGTTACTCCTCGTTCAAGATCAGTGGGTCCGAGACGTAGTCTCGCGCGGCTACAAGATAGAGCTGACGTCGTGGCCGGCACACCGATTCCATCGGTCGGTTCCATCCCCGGAAAAGGCTCAGGCTTTTCATATGGTGTTGGAGGGGCTCCGCAGAGACGGAGTAGTGATCCCAGTGCCTTCCGGAGAGAGGTTCAGGGGTTTTTTACTCCAACCTCTTTATCGTCCCGAAGAAGGACGGCTCCTTTCGCCCGGTTTCTGGACCTCAAGTTGTTCAACCGTCACGTGTTGGTTCGGAAGTTCCGCATGGAATCCCTGCGCTCCGTGATCGCGGCTGTGTCGCAGGGAGACTTCTTAGCGTCCATAGATATCCGAGACGCTTACCTTCACGTGCCCATTGCACCAGCTCATCAGCGCTGGTTGAGATTTGCAGTGGGGGACGAACACTACCAGTTCGTGGCGCTGCCCTTCGGGTTGGCCTCGGCTCCGCGGGTGTTCACGAAAGTGATGGCCTCTATGATGGCTCTCCTACATATGCAGGGACATGCCGTCATACCCTATTTAGACGACCTGCTGGTCAGGGCGCCATCAGAACATCTTTGCCGGAAGAGCCTAGAGGTGACCATGAAGTCTCTGGAACAGTTTGGGTGGCTTCTCAATGTCCAGAAATCAACCCTGGTTCCGACCCAGTCACTGACATATCTGGGCATGGACTTCCACACGGACTCAGCTCTGGTGTCCCTACCACGAGCCAAACAGCTGGCCATCCAATCGGGAGTCCGAGATATACTCCTGTCCCCACAATCATCCATACGGGTGTTGATGAAGCTGGTGGGACGCATGGTGGCAGCGATAGAGGCGGTGCTTTTTGCACAGTTTCACCTCCGTCCTCTTCAGCTGGAAATTCTCCGCAGATGGGACAAGAGGACGATCTCGCTGAATCGGCTGATGGCCCTTTCACGATCGACCAGGGATTCCCTGCTGTGGTGGCTCCAGCCACATCACTTGTCACGGGGCCGGTCTTTTCTCAAACCGTCATGGTTAGTGGTGACCACCGACGCCAGTCTGAAGGGCTGGGGGGCGGTGTTCTTACACCACAGGGCTCAAGGCCTCTGGACTCAGTCGGAGTCGGCGTTGCAGATCAACGTGCTGGAGATCAAGGCGGTCTATCTGGCGCTCCTGGCGTTTCAGAAATTCCTGTCGGGACAGCCCATCCGGGTTCAGTCCGACAATGCGACGGCCGTCGCATATATAAATCATCAGGGAGGGACCAGAAGTGCTCAGGCCCTCGCCGAAGTCCACCGCATTCTATCCTGGGTGGAGGACAACAACTGCCTGATCTCCGCAGTTCACATCCCAGGGGTCGAAAACTGGGAGGCCGATTACCTGAGCCGACAGGGAATGGACGCCGGAGAGTGGTCTCTTCATCCGGACGTCTTCCGGGACATCTGCAGCAGATGGGGCACTCCGGACGTGGATCTGATGGCCTCACGGCTCAATCATCAGGTGCCGCAATACATGGCGAGATCATGGGATCCTCAGTCTCTGGGGGCGGACGCCCTGATCCTGAGTTGGTCCGGATTCCATCTACCATATGTGTTCCCTCCGCTGGCACTGATTCCCAAGGTTTTGTGGAAGATCAGGTTGGAGTGCAGCGTAGCCATTCTAGTGGCACCGGATTGGCCCAGGAGGTCCTGGTATCCGGACCTGTGGCAACTGTCCGGCGGACTCCGGTGGGCTCTTCCAGACCGCGCAGATCTACTCGCGCAGGGCCCCTTCTTCCACCTCAATTTCAAGGCCCTCAGATTGACTGCATGGCTCTTGAGGCCTGGCTTCTGACATCCAGGGGATTCTCTCCTACAGTGGTTGCCACTATGAATCGGGCTAGGAAGCCTGTATCACGGAGGATTTACCACAGGACGTGGAAAATCTTTTTCTCCTGGTGTGCCTCTGGTGGACGGTCTCCGTGGCCCTTGTCCGTTCCGACTTTGTTGGCTTTCTTGCAATCGGGTTTGGAATTGGGCTTATCCCTCAGCTCCCTGAAGGGTCAAGTATCAGCGCTTTCAGTGCTGTTTGACAGGCGTTTGGCGCTCCTTCCTAAGGTCGGTCAATTTCTGCAGGGGGTGTCTCGGGTGGTTCCGCCATACAGGCGACCCCTGGACCCTTGGGACCTTAACATGGTCCTGGCGACTCTGCAGAAACCGCCGTTCGAGCCACTGAGGGAAGTCTCCCTCTCTCATCTGTCACGGAAAGTGATCTTTCTGGTGGCAATTACATCTCTGAGACAGGTTTCAGAATTGGCTGCACTGTCGTGCAAGTCACCCTTCCTGGTAGTCCACCAGGACAAGGTGGTGTTGCGTCCGCGGGCAGAATTTTTGCCAAAGGTGGTGTCCACTTTTCACTTGAACCAAGAGATTGTGCTCCCATCATTTTGTCCCGCTCCTGTTCATCAGGTTGAGCGTGACCTCCACACTCTGGATTTAGTGAGGGCTGTACGCATTTATGTGTCCAGGACGGCCTCCTTCCGGAGTTCGGACTCTTTGTTCATCCTTACGGCGGGTCGCTGTAAGGGGTCCGTGGCATCCAAATCAACCTTGGCCAGATGGATCAAGGCTCCCATTCAAGAGGCTTACCGTTCGGCGGGTCTGCCTCTCCCGGTGGGCTTGAAGGCGCACTCGACCAGAGCCGTTGGTGCTTCCTGGGCTTTGCGACATCGCGCTTCAGCTCTGCAAGTGTGTCAGGCGGCAACCTGGTCCAGCCTGCATACATTCTCTAAGCACTATATGGTGCATGCCCATGCCTCTGCGGATGCAAGTTTGGGCCGGCGGGTCCTCCAGGCGGCGGTTGCCCACCTTTGAGGGGGACCGTGTATATCAACGTCTTTTGAGGAACTCTTCCCGCCCTGGGGTTTGCTTTAGGACATCCCCATTGTCTGGGTCTCCCATTATGATGATCAGAAAAAAGAGAATTTTGTTTACGTACCGTAAATTCTTTTTTCTTGAATCATCAATGGGAGACCCAGCACCCACCCAGTTGTTCCGTTGGATGTTTTGCATTTGCCTGTTTCCAGTTGGGACAGTTTATCCGGGTTGTTGGACCGTCTGTGCACGGTTTCTTCCCGATGTTTCGGGTGTGGTTTATGTTGTCTCCTCGCAGCTTATGGACCAAACTGAGGATATTCCCTGCGGTAGGGGTTTATAAGCGGAGGGGGCGGTGTCTACAAACTTGTAGTACCTAGTGTGGCCTCCGGAGGGCAGTGCCCTAAACCCATTGTCTGGGTCTCCCATTGATGATTCAAGAAAAAAGAATTTACGGTACGTAAACAAAATTCTCTTTTTTCTTCCCTCTCGCGGATTTGTTTTTCTAATGTTCTAATAAAGATGGAACGTTTTATACAATTTTTGGTGTTTGGATTAAACACATTTCTTATTGTATTTAGTAAGAAGGAGCAAACAATCATTTTAATAGAGATGGTTACATCAAAAAGAGTGATCTTGGGTGTAAGCCGGGAGTTAGGATATTTCATGGTCTTCATTCAAAACCCAGGTGGGGGTTGCATACTTGGCTCTTCTCTATGAGTACATGGCTATAGGGTGTGTAGACCTAGTAGTCTCAACCCGGTTCTTGTGTCTTAGGGTGGAATCACACTTGTGCAAGATGCATGCGAATATCTCTCATGCATCTCGCATGACTCACCCAGAACGGCCCCTGCACCTCTGGAAAGGAGTGCATCAGCTGCTTGTGTTTCTATGCAGCTCCATGCTTCCGTCCAGAGAGGAAGGGGTCTTTCCGGGTGAATAATGCGAGATACTTGTATGCATCTCGCATGGTGTGTTTTCACCCTAAGGGCTCGGACACACTCTCCTAGTTACATCCGAGTCTGACGGACGAGACTCGGATGAGGCTGGAGCAGTGACCTGGAACAGCCTCTCTCTCTCTGGACGGGGACTACTAGGTCTACACACCCTATAGCCATGTAAACATAGAGAAGAGCCAAGTACACAACGCTTATATAGTGTGTTTTCCACCCTTAATGGTCCTCTGTCAAATAACAGACAGATTCTATCATACCAGATGGGTCTGTTAAAGGGATCTTCTTGTAAATATCGATAAGCAGCTCGATAGAGCAGGAAAAAATATACTAAATCTAACCCTGCAAATCTATTTATCTAACTTGTTACTTGTTTATCTAAATTCTTACTCATTCTAAGTCATGTGGGCGGTCCTAATCTGTGACTGACCGTTATTTGTATGATTTGGACCGCCCACTGGACTCCTAGGCTTAAAATTAGTAGTGATTAGAACAATAAAACACAGAACAATAATAATAAAATAATAATAAAATTAGAACAATAAAACACAGTTTATACTCCATCTTTTCCCACACATCTATCTATATATCACTCTGCTCTATGACATGTTTAACATGACCGGTTGCCGTAACGTGCGTTGGGACCCCAGAATTTCAAATTACACCTATAGAGCTGAAGTAGCGCAACCATTGTCTACCTACAAAAAAACTGAAAAATGTAACAGATCCAGAGGTGGCAATGCTTATTCTTGAAAACAATATGAAGATCTTAAGGGTGTTAATACTTCTGCAACTGTACTTTTTCTCCCTTTGAAAATTTATATAATTTCTTTAATCATCCCTTGCACAATAGGAATATGTGTAAGCACAATATCACCTTACATAATAAACACTTCATTTTAAAAAGTACTGTATTTTTCAGATCATAAAACACACTTTTTCCCCCCAAAATTCGGTTAAAAATGAGGGTGCGCCATATAATCCAAACAGCACCAAACAGTGTACTAGGTGAGGGTGGGGGCACGGTGGTGAAACAGGGTCGTGGTGGTGGGAGTCAGTGTCACGGTGCGGCACTGCTGAGACCTGAGGCTGTGTGGATCGTGTGTCCCGGCAAGTTTTGACCGGGCACCATTAATCTCCTGGCAGTTGACGTGATGGGTGAAGGGAAAATGACTGAGGAGGTAGTGCGCAGGCGCAGATGAAGATCTCCGAGAAGGTGGAGAAGATGGCTGTGGAGGTAGCACAGGCACAGATGGAGATCTCTGGGAACATGGGTGCGGAGGCAGTGTAGGCTCACATAGAGATCTCAGAGGAAGTGGCTGTGGAGACAGACCACACAGGCACAGATGGAGATTTTAGAGATCTCCATCTGAGCCTGCGCTGCTTCCACAACCATTTCCTCATAGATCTCCATCTGTACCTGTGCTACATCCACAGCCATCTTCTCCACCTTCTCAGAGATCTCCATCTGCGCCTCTGTGGCCTCCACAACCATTTTGTCTGAGATCTCTATGTGAGCCTATGCTACCTCTGCACCCATTTTCCCAGAGATCTCCATCTGTACCTGTGCTACATCCACAGCTATCTTCTCCACCTTCTCGGAGATCTCCATCTGCTCCTGTATGGCCTCCGCAACCATTTTCTTGGAGATCTCTATCTGTGCCTGTACAACCTCCGCACCCATTTTCCTGGATATCTCCATCTGTACCTGTGCTACCTCCACAGCCATCTTCACCTTCTCAGAGATCTCCATCTGTGCCTGTGTGGCCTCCCACAACCATTTTCTCGAAGATCTCTGTCAGCCTGTGCTACCTCCGCACCCAATTTCCCGGAGATCTCCATCTGTGCCTGTGCTACCTCCACAGCCATTTTATCAGAGATCTCCATCTCCACGATCTTGCCTCCTATGACGCCGCCCCACTACCACCGTAACACACACACACCCTTCCTTAGGCAGGCTTCACACAACGGTGTGATCAGGTCCGGGGCTGTCCGATGCGAACCTGGCAGCCCTGGACCCGATTTTAACACAATGTAGCCCTATGGTGCCAGATAGGGCCAGATGGCAGTGACTTGCCAACTGGTTTTGTCCCTGTCCGGCAGCATCAGGCTGCATTAGTTTTTTGCACCAGGCACAAAATTGGAACTTGCAGCATTTTTGTGTCCGGGGCAAAAAATTAAACCAAACCGGATCCTGTCGAATTTTCCCGTATCCGGCATGATCCGGCGCCCCCTAACATGGGAGTCTATGGGGCACCGGACCCGACAGAGAACCTGTCAGGTTCCCAGACGGCGAGTGCTGAAGCTTAGCGCCGGCCGCTCTGAACGTCAGCAACTGGAGCTGTCCCCTGCTGAGACTTCAGGACTGCGGATAGCTCCCCGCTACCTGCGATTATGTCATTTCAGCAGGGACAGCTCCTCCTGCAGCTGCGCTCTGCTGAATCTGGCTGCAAACAGGACCGGAGGGCATATTAACCTTCCGGTGCTGTTTGTCCAGAGCTGTCAGGCTGTGTCCGGTGCAAAGCCCGACAGCCGAAAAACCGTGGTGTGAAGCTGGTATCAGTTTTCCTAAAATCTTCCTCTAAATTTGAGATGTCTCTTATAATCTGGTGTGTTTTATAATCCGCACAGTCCGGTATTTTATGGAATTTAATACCCCAGTTTTTAGAAAACTCTATAAGAATTTATTACAATCTGTGCTGTAGTAGAGTGATATTTAGATAGGTCTGTATCATCATCCTGTTTAGTTTCTCTAGACAAGTAAAATTATAATAATAATTACATATTATTAATACTAGTAATAGTTTATATTATTAACAATAACATTAATATTTACTTAGTAATGATATTAATTATTAATATTAATTTATATAATTCTTATTATTAAATCCATCTGAAAAAAAGTTTAAAAATTAAAAAAAGACACTGATGTCCTTTTTTGTTCCGTTTGTAATAGTTCTGATTTTACTCCAGGTTTAATTGATGATATAATGGATCCATTATGATCAAGTTCCCAGAGATTTCAATGTTTAAAAAGAAATAAAAACAACTAAAAAATTCTACATGAAAAAAACAAATTTACATTACTCAAGAAAACAAAAACAAAATTCTACATTAGTGAAAAAAAACAAAAATAATTCTACATTAGTGAAAAAAAAACTACTGTAACGTGTGAACAGAGTCAACAACTCATTGAGAAAAAAAAAAGTCCTTTTTTAACCGGAATTTCGACAGAACTGAACAATAACTTGGATACAAAAGATAAGAAAACCCGAGATAAGAAGAGGTGAGATAGGAATTTCCCATTTACTTAACAAAATACTTTAAAAAAAAACTGAAGTACGATTTCCCTTCTTTTGTGTAGTTTCATCGTATTTGATCGATTTTTCCAAAACTTTCTGCAGCTTTTATAAACTTTTGATTATTTGTTTTAATAAAAATGAATTTACTGTGACATTAGGCAAAGAAAATTAATAACTTAGATGATTTTTTAATGTTAGAGAAAAAAGTAATTTTCTTTGACCACAAGCTAAGAACATTCCTTTCGTAAATGATGGAGCAACATAATTAACATCTATAAGTAATATAAATCATAACTTTACAATGACTTTAATAATTTTAATGAACATTCTAAGCATGAAAAACAAATCTATGAATCATATCAAAGAGCAAGAAATGATTTTCAAACTCATTTATAGACCTTCAATTGCTATCTACGTTAAAATCGCCTATAATCATAAGTAAGTTTCGCCTTTGGATTTAGTTAATGTGTTCGAGAAAAAATAGACTCTGAAATAAAAAAATACATTTGCTCAAATTGTAAAAATGTTTTTCATCTTTTCCCGAAATTAGATTTTCCAAATTAAGAAACCAGGTGAAAAAATAAGACGAGAAACTGAAGAAACACGTTTTTTTATTAATTAAAAATTGAATAAATCTAGTTATTGTTTGTCCAGTGTTTAAGCCTCCCCAATTTTTTTTTTATAACGCATTTACTAAAAAATGTCAATTAAAAATATTTTTCAGTATGATATTTTGCAAATTGTTGTTTTTAAAAAAAATGTTTTTTTTCTAAGATGTTAAAATTGAAATGAGCCGAGACGACTCACCTTGTTGTTGGCCAGGTTCCCCCGTTCTATAGCACCTGAGGCTTTAGATAAAGTATTTATAGTGGAGGTTGGAGCTGACAGGTTGACAAATATTTGATAGGAGTATTGTAATCGTACACTCGGCAAACACAGCAGGGATTTGTTTTAGCACCCGGCAACCGGTGGAGCAAGGGGAAGGGGGAAAATTAGAACGGATGGGGACTTTTAAGTTAATGGTCAATTTGCCAGGGAATTCTCAAGTGGTTTGCCTGTGAATTCTGCTATTAAGTCTCTGGCCACAGATGCCTGGCCGCCCCTTAACACTGGTACGTATGGCCCTTATCACCAGGCCTGATCTCAGGCTCAGACCGGCTCTGACAGATTGCTGGAAAATTACATTTCATGCTATTTTGACTTCTGGAGTAGGGATCTTTTAAAGGACATGATGCTTGACAAACAGTTAATATTTATATAGACACTTTGCCAGTCGAGCGGAATGACAGACTTCAATGTGGACACGGATGGGACCAAACAATGCAAAAAACATTTTTTTATTTGGTATTAATTTTTTTATTTTTAGTTGGTTTTGATCTATTGTAATCAGTAATGTCTGGTCTCTGTTCACATATAACTTTTGGTTATTGAAACCACAATGGACACCGACTAGCAGCTGTCAAGACTGATCTGTTGGTAAGGCATCACACCGAGAAACCCCGAGACCCTGTAACCCTTATACAGGGAGCTGGAATCACTATGGAGCCCAGGAGGTAACTGCCTAAAGGTAAGCAGCAGATCAGAGCAGGGAGGTCACCAGCAGGGTCATGGTTAGGAGGTCAGGGAATACCAAATTAGGATTTGAAATAGTACTCAGAAGGTAGTGTCAAAACCGGGATGGCAGCAAAAGAACAAAATCCAGATAAAGGTCAGAGTCAATATAGTAGAACACCAACTAGATAGCAGGGGAAACCAAAAATATATCTGGCGGTTTGCAAGGTAGGCTCCAAGGTATTTGAAGGGCGCAGTCCCTCCATAGGCTGGAGCTCAGAGCCTGATAATCTCATCCAGACCGCCCCTACAACAAGCCAGACAGTGATACACCACAGCCACCCGAAATGAAGCTTGTGCCTATCAGACGCTTCTTCAGGAACCTGTCCCCCATCAACCAAGGAGGAGCATGACGATGCCCAATGACAGAGGCAGGAAATAAAGGAGCAGGTCCCGATGAGGATATGGCGCCCCTATCACCGGCACCAGCCAAAGGAATCTGGCGACGCCTAGTGGTTGGGGTAGAAATCGCAGTCACAGATTCTGATGGAGACAGACAGAAAAGGATCCCTGTGCAAGGACAGTACATGGGACCTTTGCAGTACAATAGTTCTGTCTATGATGATCACTGTGTGCTGATTTGGAGATGGAAATGGGCCTCCTTACCTCTCAGACCCCTGTTCGATGACCAAGCTGCACCAAATGATATGTCTGCCCTTGCCATTGGCACTTTCAGACTCTGTTGCTTATATCAAGGTCTGTTGGGGCCCGCTCAGGTCGCTGCTGTTCTGATGGTGGAAAAAGGTGGCTTTATTAATGGAATCTGATGCTGATGTAAACAAACCTTAAAATTATTAAACCATTGATTGGTGTATGACCTGCAGCTACTTGTCTCACTGTACCATATACACGCACACTGACTTGGCTGATCATACAGGAATGGGCCTTTCTCATTAAGAGCCAAAGGATGGGACAGATTCACCTCCCAACGTGGCTCAAAGAGAGAACTCAGCCAGAGAAGAGTGAGCTTTATAGCAAGAACAAAATGGAGCCAACGTCATGATGCCATTCTGCTATGTACCCATCAGTTCTGGAACAAGAACGATCCCATTAGGGAGAGAAAGACATGCTTAGGTTCACACTACTCATAGAGAACAAGTATGTGGGGTAACCTGAGGTCGGAGTTGAAGCTGAATGTGCATATGTTGTGTTCAGCTACCTTCCAGTCTACTCATCTAGGTGACATCACTTATAACCACATAGACCTTGGGAGATGGTCAGAGACCGCTTTTTTACTTTTCTTGGAGTTCATTTGCATACTTTTTCCCAAGAAACATTTGTTACGACTCGGCATCAGTGAGGAGACTCTGGCCACTTGTTCGGTTGTGAACTATTCTTAATTATGCCAGACATACTATTCCTTTGTCGACAATATGGAAGAAATGGCAGCACTCGCAGACAGTGTGAACTTCAGTTTAATTCAAATAAAGTGCTTCATCAAACAGGTAGGGGCCCTGGGGCCAAACAATGAGGGGATGGAGAGGACGACAGGGCGGCCCAGGAAACGGTTGATGCTCGTTTCATTCAAAGTGAACTTCAATGGGTCCTTTTTCTCTATTTTGTACTATGTCTTTGTTCTGCATGTCAAGGGACATGCGCCATTGCTTAATTTGAGATTGTCTGGTGCCCTTCTTTTGCCGGCTATTGTTGTGGAATGCCCCTGCGGTGGCTAGGCTACATCATTCAGAGGAGAATTATGATATCGGATTGAACTAGTGACCAGTGAGTGAACAGCCACTTACCGCCAGGGCTGTGGACTCAGTAGACCAAACCTCCGACACAGACTCCTCAATTTCCCTGACTCCCGACTCCCTCATACATGACTCATGTTTAAGTGATACATTTCTTGTAGAACAATAGTAACATCAGGCTTTACGCATTATTATGATACAATAATCAATATATTTAGATGGAACATAATAATAATTAAAAATAATAATATTAAGCACATTCTGCATTGAACTACTGTACCCAATTCATTATATATTTTAGGAGTTGGAGTCGGTCCCTCTTATACAGACTCTGACTCCACCAAAATGGGCACCGACTCCACGATGCCAACTCCACAGCCCTGCTTACCATTAATCCTGTGGGACACAATGCCCTGAAATGCAGCTGAGAGATATAAAAAGAGGTCTGCTTCTATCACCGGAGTAAGTCTACAGGACTTCAGTCTAGGGACCATGGTTCCAGGTGCTCTATTGCCCAATAAGCCCGCTAATTTGTTTGGATTATCCCAACCTGGGATCTCCAGTCTCCCAGCCACAACCCTCAATGTGCTCGGTCGGTTTCCTAAGCTTGCCGCTACCTTCTGTCAGTGGTGCCCGCCAAAAGTGGAGTGCTGCTGGCTGGGATAGTTGGTCCTGAAAGTCAGGGATGTTTTGGTCTCTGGTGAGCCAGCAGAAGGGGGAGAGTCTATCATATGTACCAGCTTGTGTACTTGTTGGGAATTTAGTATATACTGGTGGCTGTTGGTGACCCAATAAAGTCTTACCAGAGCGTGGGACCCTCACTCTGTATTGGCTGAGTCATGTTCTGTCTACGGGAAAGGAGTGCAGGCGTGGGATGAGCCCTGGCCTGGGGTGGTCTTCCTAAAGACAGCTTGGCCAGAAGACAAAAGCACCCACTGACCCTCGTGTCTCCACAGCATTTTCTGACTACCTTACGCCTATGGTTGTCTCCACAAGGAAAAACACTACTTCCCAAGAATGTAATCATGATTGCAATAATGCACTAAGGTAGAAGTACTTTCTCCTCTGCTCCATTTCTTCCCGTGTCCAGAACATTCAATGCGTTGTACCAAGTTTAGACGTTATCACCTATTTACGTAATAGGGGAAAACTTTCCAACCAATGAGACCCTCCTCAGTCTCGAGAACTGGAGCTCTGAACAGCCTCATGTCAATGGAGTGATGGGTGACCATGCACAACTCCGGTCCGGTGCTCGGGGCTATCTCAAATGGTACCATTAAGAATAAATGGTGATTTACCACCGCTACATTCACACAGAGGTTTTGATATCAGTGGGGACCCTGTGGTTGGGAACTTATCACCTATCCCATGGATGGTGTGTAACTTACAAACTTGGGTACAATACCTTGACCTTATTATCATTAAACACTAAGTACAATTTAAAATAAGAAGTTTGTTGATTTTTTTGTCCCCCTTGTCTTGAGTTGTGATCATTTTTATTACTACAGATACATTGACCCCTGTATTATTATTCATTCTAATTCTCTCACCCAAATGCAGTCTTGTACTTTGTATGCGCCGGTTGACCACTTCCTTTGGATGTCTACGATATATGTTGCTGACAGGTTCACATTCCATGTCTCACAATTATTTCAATGCAGTTTCCTTATATTAAAGTCTATTATTTCTTTCTAATCTGAAGGCTACAATTGGGCTTTTGAAGGAGAAAATGGACCCCCTGGGGGGGACTGATAAATCTGGCCAAAAGACATGCTGTATTTGTTGCCATTAGCAGATTTTGGAATGGTGCACCAATGTTTCTTCATAACCATGTTCTCTTTTCGAAGACCATCTCCTCTAAATAGACCGTCCCTTTAAGCAGAGTTATTTTTTTCGCCCCCACACCTCAGGGTAATATTTCCATTAACTGATTAGGCGTCTTAAACATTGACTCCGTCTGACTGTTTTATCTCTGCCTGAATGGACTATAAATATTGACAGTGAGGACACGTGGCCACATTCACACTACGGCTGCAAACTCGGCTCCATTGTGTTATTCCTAAAGTAGATTCTATACCGGGCAGGAGCATTGGATACACTCATGAGCAAAAGGGTAACAATGCTCTGAACATTTGAAGTTCTGGCTCCATATCTCACCATCCACTACAGCTTTGAGTGTGAGACTACCTTCATCTTACAGACAATCATCTTGGCTATCTCATACATAAAGTTGACTTGCAGCTATTTAGCATATGATTAGTTATGCAGATTATTATCATGTAACTGTTTCCCTCCTAAAAATCTAAATTTTATTTTCTATTAATTTGTTAGTATTTTGTAAACCCACCTTCGGCTTTTAGCACTGCCTGAATCATCGTTTTGGTTGTCTTCTCCATCAGATACAAGAATGTCTCCACCGAAATCTGAACCCAGGTCTCTTGTACACCTACCCAATGTTGGTGCACACTGGTCACCTCACTTGGAGATGTATACAGCTTTATCTTCACCTCTACCCACAAGTGTTGGATTGGGTTGAGGTCTAGGGACTGCGGGGGCCAATCCAGCTCCTCTACTTCATTGTCATTGAACCATTTCTTTCCAATCTTACCATATCCTTCGGGTCGTTGTCCTGTGGAACACTATGTCGTCCTTTTCATACCCATAGTACTTGAGTGTATGAAGTACTTCGTCTTGTTGGATTCTCACATATAGCTCAGCATTAACATGGTCAAATATCCAACGCCTTTGGCTGTGAAACTACCTCCAGCAGACGTAGCAGTTCCTTCAATTTCTTGATCCTTTCGCCCCTTTTTCCCTTGTTCCTTCTAGACCCATTTTCCCCCATCAAATTTCATCTCATCTCTCCAATTGGATGATCCCCCGGTCCTCTGGTGCGCCAGTTTAACCCTTCACTATGGATATTTTTGGGATTTTCTTTGTGGGTTTGCTCTAAGTTTGCCTGTACATTAACTATTGGACTTATTACACAAATCATACTTGCCCACATTCCTGAAATATGGTGACATCTCGGAGGAATTGTCACGTCTCCCAAGTGCTTTAGAAGCCTACCATAATCTCCCATAAAACTGGAATAGTCCATCATGAGGTAGAGCCCAGCATCTAAATGGGGCATAGATGATGGATAGAGGTGGAGTGGAGGGCATGGACAATGTCTGGATGAGCCCAACCACGCGGGGAACTTTGTCTCTGGTTTCCTAGGATCACTGAAAGACGTCAGCTAGAAGCAAAGTCACCCATGAAATGTTCTCTGTAAATGTCTGCTTTATTTGGGTGGGACTTCTGTAATCTATTTCTGGGGTCCTTGTTGTGAAAGGGTGAGGGGGCGGTGACTCCCTACCGTTAACTGAGCCTTTTTTATGCTTTTAATTGGTTGAGGAGACCCAAAAAAGTGCATACTCATTGCCTTATGTGGTTCTTTATGTTTTTATTATATCTCTACGATTTCCAGTTCTTCTTATTCAACTGATAGAGAAAAGAAGAGCCCATGACTCACGGCTTGGACCTTTAAAAAGAAGTGGAGCTCTATTTCAATTAATTCAGGTAGGTGTGGCGCTCCACTGGTCGGTGCGTCACTGAGGGGTACTGCACCCAGACCAGCGTGTAGTAGTATCCCTGTGACCAGGGGATTGGAATGTTAATTTGAGACCCTCACCCTACGCATTCAGACACCTAGAGCCAGAGGATCAATTGGTTAACCCATTTCTAGGGAACTGATCCTGGTGGGTGGAGTCTTACGTGGGTAGTGAAGAGCGGGAAAGAAAGCTTAGGCAGAACACTGGGAGAGAGAGAGAGAAGAAGCGGGACCCTGCGAGTGACGCACAGGGACGTCACCTAAAGGACGGTGACCCAGACTGAAGGAGGATCCTCGGGTGTCAGCTAACACCCTAATCTGGTACGGTATGGTACCCATTCAGAAGGACCCAGTCCACCAACGGAGGACCGGCTCCAAGAGCGGTGCAGGAGTTCAGCCCTTAAGGTAGCCATGCCCTGCATATTTCCCACAAAGGCCCCCATATAGGGTTATGAGCCCCTCAGTTAAGGGTTAACTCTAGTACAACCCGTGGGGACTGACGAAGGGCTCTGTGCGAGGGGACATTTCATCCTCTGGTGACTACCCAGGCCAGCTACCCGTGACTGTATACCTGTAAGCTGCCTGAAGGTTACCAGTAAACTCGTGCAGAACCTAATTATCGTGTGGTGTTTTATTCCAGTGCACTGGGAGAAGTTACCAAGCCTCCCGCCTGCAGAGCTGTCTCCCTGTCAGCGACCCCGACAACCAGTACCGCAGCACTGCCCTGGGGATCCTGCTCCACCTATGGGGAGCAACACCACCTAGCTGCAGCCACATCATCTCCAGAGGTCTGAGAGCAGCGATGGTGCATTCACCAGATACCGTAGGTGGTGTCACAAACATTTATTTTATTTTTCCCTTTTTTTATTTTTACACATTTTCTAGCGACCACCAGGGCCACGGGCCCGGGCACCGGCCACCAGTGACAGCAACCGTAATCAACGCCCGGGTTCCGAGTACCCCACGGCCTTGTGGGTCATAGGTGCGGCTGACTTTTTGTAGATCCCCCAACTTACACTTTGGGTAACAATTTTATTTGATCCAGAGTATTGTGTGCATTTGTTAGAGAGTTTGGTTCCCAATAGAAGTTTTATGGCCCCATTAGGGCCAATTTCCCATAGTAATGGGATCACTTGTCACGAATAGCCCAAATATTGATCTGAATTGTGATGGTGTGATATGCTGTGCTGGGTATCATTTTGTCTATGTTCACATTGTTACTGCTTTTCTGTATCATTCTGTGTATTCCCTGTCATGTCTAGAGTCTTAATTACATTACACAAGGTCTGATAATTGAATAGTCTCAGTATCTCCAGTTTGGATGTATCCATACCTCTTGATGACATTTCCTGACTGTCCATTCATGACCCCTCTGCACTCCAAATACTGGAGATCACACTCTGTAGTGCCTTAATCACTGAGACACCTCCACAGGTCTAAGGGGCCTGAAAACAATCCAACCTGTCTGCCTACCTCTAGAAATAAGGAGAGGGTTTGAAAAGGACAATGAGACAAGTAAGATAGATCCTTTGTGGGATGCTGAGCTAAGACCAGCACCCCAGAGGGACTTGGAGAGAACTCTGATTACCCTGGGAGATCCTACTGGAGTGGCCCTATACAGAGAATAAGTATCTCATATCAATCTCTAAGCGGAGGATTGTGACTCTCATCTCACGGGACATTTATCCTGTTACTGGGCTGTATTGTATTCCTGGACTGTATTGTGTTCCTGCACTGTATCCGTGTTCATGGAATGTATCTTGTTCCTGCACTGTATCTGTGTTCATGGACTGTATCTTGCTCCTGGACTGTATCTGTGTTCATGGACTGTATCTTGTTTCTGGACTGTATTGTGTTCCTGGACTGTATCCATGTCCATACACTGTATCCGTGTTCATGGACTGTATCTTGTTCCTGGACTGTATTTGTGTTCATGGACTGTATCCATGTCCATACACTGTATCCGTGTTCATGGACTGTATCTTGTTCCTGGACTGTATTTGTGTTCATGGACTGTATCCATGTCCATACACTGTATCCGTGTTCATGGACTGTATCTTGTTCCTGGACTGTATTTGTGTTCATGGACTGTATCTTGTTCCTGGACTGTATCCATGTTCATGGACTGTATCTTGTTCCTGGACTGTATTTGTGTTCATGGACTGTATTTTGTTCCTGGACTGTATCCATGTTCATGGACTGTATCTTGTTCCTGGACTGTATTGTGTTCCTGGACTGTATCCGTGTTCATGGACAGTATCTTGTTCCTGGACTGTATCCATGTCCATACACTGTATCCGTGTTCATGGACTGTATCTTGTTCCTGGACTGTATTTGTGTTCATGGACTGTATCTTGTTCCTGGACTGTATCCATGTTCATGGACTGTATCTTGTTCCTGGACTGTATTTGTGTTCATGGACTGTATCTTGTTCCTGGACTGTATTTGTGTTCATGGACTGTATCTTGTTCCTGGACTGTTTTTGTGTTCATGGACTGTATCTTGTTCCTGGACTGTATTTGTGTTCATGGACTGTATCTTGTTCCTGGACCGTATCTGTCTTCATGGATTGTATTTGTGTTCCTGAACTATTTTACCCTCTGTGTGGGGGAATGTTGTAATGAGGGTTCTTGGGCGTTTACTTATCTCTTGCTTCGTTGATTTTGTGATACTGGAGTAGGACCACATTACATGAATTTTTTAATGTTACCAAAACTGGGTGTAACCTGTGATTCTATTGTTCTCTGTTAGCAGGTTCCTATTCACCCATAATATAGGATATTTTTAATCCAGATAGAGGCTTTGACTGAGCATAGGGAACCAGTATACAAAACATGTTTCAAAGTGGCTACTGGGCAGTTAGCGATATGGCCATATTTATAAGCTAAGTATCTCATTTTTACATGTCTCCTTAGCTATAATATTGTTCGATATTCCATTACAGGTCTTAGTGTTCCAGAGTGCTGCTGTTTTTTTGTTACAATGTATCATTTTCAGTGTTGCACCTGTACACACTACAGGATTGAGTGCAGCAGATTTCTTCTTGTTTGCAAATGATGTCATAGCCCCAGAGCCGCACTGATGACATCACAACCCTGGGGTATATATCGCGTTTTGCATTTTTTGACCATTTCCTTCCCCCATCACATCCAGACATCGCAGCATATGTCCGAGCATCTGCCGCTCTGCTGAATTTCCAGAGCCCTCACCGTCCTGGCTCTTATCAGCCGATTGGCCTTGGGGGTGGGGGTGGGGGGTTTACCGGCTTATACTGTCATGGTTGCCCAGAAACTTTAAAAAAAATAAATAAAAAAGGGTAAACCTTTGTTAATATTACACCCCCTCCCCTCCCCCACTGCTCCTCGTCTTCCACCCTCTGATTTTACAAGGCAAAAATCAATATGTACAATATGTTTGCACTTAAGGAGGCCTCCAATGAATTACACAGTCCATTAGGCACACGAGCACCGCGGCTCAGCCGCCGCCATTACACCCACATTAACCAAACTTTAATACAGTTTGTTTTTAGATAACAGATAAACTATCACCTCGTCTGCTTTCTCCGGGATCCAAGAAAATATTGTCCCCGTCCTACAGAGACGTCAACATGGAAATGATCACTAAAGTCAATTAGAAAATAATACCACCAAGAAAGAGAAAAATAAAGGGGAATTCCACCGAAATATCCAAGTCTTCCTCCGATCTTCATCTTTATTATAGTAGTTATATTCTTGTATATAGGGGCAGTATTATAGTAGTTATATTCTTGTATATAGGCAGGGGCGGGCTGGCCCAGGTGGCAGGGGGGCAGGTGCCCCCTGGGCTGGTGGTATAGTCCACCATTAGGGCCGCCCCCTGCAGAAACGGGCCGGCCGCGGGTGTCGCTTTGCGGCCGGCGCGCCGCCTTGCGGCTGGGACGGCACGGAGACAGCATGAGGCAAGGTCAGTGCTGACAGCCCGACAGCACCCCCCCCCCCCGCTTCTCAAGGCAGCCCGACAGCACCCCCCCCCCCCCGCTTCTCAAGGCAGCCCGACAGCAACCCCCCCCCCCCGCTTCTCAAGGCAGGGGCTGGCTGTAGAAATTGTGCTACCCGGGGTTAGAGGCTCCATCCAGCCCCTGTATATAGGAGCAGTATTATAGTAGTTATATTCTTGTATATAGGAGCAGTATTATAGTAGTTATATTCTTGTATATAGGGGCAGTATTATAGTAGTTATATTCTTGTATATAGGAGCAGTATTATATAGTTATATTCTTGTATATAGGGGCAGTATTATAGTAGTTATATTCTTGTACATAGGAGCAGTATTATAGTAGTTATATTCTTGTAATAGGAGCAGTATTATAGTAGTTATATTCTTGTACATAGGAGCAGTATTATAGTAGTTATATTCTTGTACATAGGGCAGTATTATAGTAGTTATATTCTTGTACATAGGAGCAGTATTATAGTAGTTATATTCTTGTACATAGGAGCAGTATTATAGTAGTTATATTCTTGTATATAGGAGCAGTATTATAGTAGTTATATTCTTGTATATAGGAGCAGTATTATAGTAGTTATATTCTTGTACATAGGGGCAGTATTATAGTAGTTATATTCTTGTATATAGGAGCAGTATTATAGTAGTTATATTCTTGTATATAGGAGCAGTATTATAGTAGTTATATTATTGTATATAGGGGTAGTATTATAGTAGTTATATTCTTGTACATAGGGGCAGTATTATAGTAGTTATATTCTTGTATATAGGAGCAGTATTATAGTAGTTATATTCTTGAATATAGGAGCAGTATTATACCATGTTTCCCCGAAAGTAAGACACCGTCTTATATTTTTTTTGGGTCCAAAAAGACCGCCATGTCTTACTTTCGGGGGTGTCCTATATTAGCCCAAAAAAAAAATCCCATTGCAGCAGCCTCCCAGTACGATACCCACTACAGCCTGCCACATCTCACACACACACACACACACACACACACATCACACACACATCTCACACACACACATCTCACATAGACACATCTCACATACTCACACATCACACACACACATACACACACATCTCACACACACATCTCACATACACACACATCATACACACACATCTCACACACACATCTCACACACACATCTCCCATACACACACATCTCACACATACACACACATCTCACACACACATCTCACATACACACACATCATACACACACATCTCACACACACATCTCACATACACACACATCACACACACACATCTCACACACACATCTCACATACACACACATCACACACACACATACACACACATCTCACACACATGTCACACACACACACTTTCACTTTCTTACCTTCTTTCTTTTCTTTCGTCTGCGGTGCTGCTTTGGTGGTGCACACGGGTCAGCTGACGTCAGTCCTGGGCTGTGATTGGCTCCTGCCCTGGGCCAATCACAGTGCCGGAGCCCTGGCCAATCACAGCGCAGGAGCCCTGGGCCAATCACAGCCCAGGACTGACATCAGCTGGCCGATTCCTGCGCTGTGATTGGCGCAGGGCTCGTGGGCGGAGTGGAGAGAAGGAGAGCGCGCCGGAGCTCCAGGGCACAGCGTATTGGCGGGGACTGACAGTGGGGACAGCGGAGGCACGGGGAGCGGTGCCGCAGTGCCACAGATCCGGTGATGCGATCCGGACAGGTACGCCTTACATTCGGGGGGGTGGCTTATATTAGCAAGTAGGGCGCCCCCCAAAGCATGCCTTACTTTCAGGGGCACCCTACTTTCGGGGTAACACGGTAGTAGTTATATTCTTGTATATGGGGGCAGTATCATAGTAGTTATATTCTTGTACATAGGAGCAGTATTATAGTAGTTATATTCTTGTATATAGGAGCAGTATTATAGTAGTTATATTCTTGTATATAGGAGCAGTATTATAGTAGTTATATTCTTGTATATAGGGGCAGTATTATAGTAGTTATATTCTTGTATATGGGGCAGTATTATCGTAGTTATATTCTTGTATATAGGAGCAGTATTATAGTAGTTATATTCTTGTACATAAGAGCAGTATTATAGTAGTTATATTCTTGTACATAGGGGCAGTATTATAGTAGTTATATTCTTGTACATAGGGGCAGTATTATAGTAGTTATATTCTTGTATATGGGGGCAGTATTATAGTAGTAATATTCCTGTACATAGGAGCAGTATTATAGTAGTTATATTCTTGAATATAGGGGCAGTATTATAGTAGTTATATTCTTGTACATAGGGGCAGTATTATAGTAGTTATATTCTTGTACATAGGAGCAGTATTATAGTAGTTATATTCTTGTATATGGGGGCAGTATTATAGTAGTAATATTCCTGTACATAGGAGCAGTATTATAGTAGTTATATTCTTGTATATAGGGGCAGTATTATAGTAGTTATATTCTTGTATATAGGGGCAGTATTATAGTAGTTATATTCTTGTACATAGTGGCAGTATTATAGTAGTTATATTCTTGTACATAGGGGCAGTATTATAGTAGTTATATTCTTGTACATAGGGGCAGTATTATAGTAGTTATATTCTTGTACATAGGAGCAGTATTATAGTAGTTATATTCTTGTATATGGGGGCAGTATTATAGTAGTAATATTCCTGTACATAGGAGCAGTATTATAGTAGTTATATTCTTGTACATAGGGGCAGTATTTATAGTAGTTATATTTATATTATTGTTATCTGTAATAGGGCAGTATTATAGTAGTAATATTCCTGTACATAGGAGCAGTATTATAGTAGTTATATTCTTGTATATAGGGCAGTATTATAGTAGTTATATTCTTGTAATAGGGCAGTATTATAGTAGTTATATTCTTGTACATAGGGCAGTATTATAGTAGTTATATTCTTGCATATAGGAGCAGTATTATAGTAGTTATATTCTTGTATATAGGAGCAGTATTATAGTAGTTGTATTCTTGTATATAGGGGCAGTATTATAGTAGTTATATTCTTGTACATAGGGCAGTATTATAGTAGTTATATTCTTGCATATAGGAGCAGTATTATAGTAGTTATATTCTTGTATATAGGAGCAGTATTATAGTAGTTATATTCTTGTACATAAGAGCAGTATTATAGTAGTTATATTCCTGTACATAGGAGCAGTATTATAGTAGTTATATTCTTGTACATAGGAGCAGTATTATAGTAGTTATATTCTTGTATATAGGGGCAGTATTATAGTAGTTATATTCTTGTACATAGGGGCAGTATTATAGTAGTTATATTCTTGTACATAGGGGCAGTATCATAGTACCGTATATACTCGTGTATAAGCCGACCCGTGTATAAGCCGACCCCCCTACTTTTGCCCCAAAAATCTGGAAAAACCTATTGACTCGTGTATAAGCCGAGGGTGGACCCCAGCACAGGTATACAGCCCCCAGCAGTGTGGTATACAGGTCCCCCCCCAGTGGTATACAGGCCTCCCCAGTGGTAGTATACAGCAGCCCTAGTGGTAGTATACAGCAGCCCCAATGGTAGTATATAGCATCCCCAGCAGCCCCAGAGGTAGTATACAGCAGCCGCAGTGGTAGTATATAGCAGCCCCAGCAGTAGTATATAGCAGCCCCAGCAGTAGTATACAGCAGCCCCAGTGGTAGTATATAGCAGCCCCAGTGGTAGTATATAGCAGCCCCAGCAGCCCCAGTGGTAGTATACAGCAGCCCCAGCAGTAGTATACAGCAGCCCCAGTGGTAGTATATAGCAGCCCCAGTGGTAGTATATAGCAGCCCCAGTGGTAGTATACAGCAGCCCCAGTGGTAGTATATAGCAGCCCCAGCAGCCCCAGTGGTAGTATACAGCAGCCCCAGTGGTAGTATATTGCAGCCCCAGTGGTAGTATATAGCAGCCCCAGTGGTAGTATACAGCAGCCCCAGTGGTAGTATACAGGAGCCCCAGCAGCCCCAGTGGTAGTATACAGGAGCCCCAGCAGCCCCAGTGGTATATACAGCAGCCCCAGTGGTATATACAGCAGCCCCAGTGGTATACAGGCCTCAGCAGTATATACAGCAGCCCCCAGGGGTTATACAGCACCCCCCAGGGGTTATACAGCGGCCCCCAGGGGGTACCCAGCAGCCCCCAGGGGGTACCCAGCAGCCCCCTGGGGGTACCAACAGCCCCCTGGGGGTACCAACAGCCCCCAGGGGGTACCCAGCAGCCCCTGGGGGTACCAACAGCCCCCTGGGGGTACCCAGCAGCCCCCTGGGGGTACCAACAGCCCCCAGGGGGTACCAACAGCCCCCACAAGCTGGCACTGTCCCCCCTTGTAAGTGTCCCCCCCCCCCCGGTGTTTATACATTACCAGCCCGGTGTTCTGATCGGCGCCGCTCCTCCGTGCTGCGTCTTCATCCTCCCGCGCTGGCTGCATCCGGGTTCTCCAGCGGTCGCGCGATGACGTCACATCGCTGCGACAGCCGGAGATCACGGATGGAGCCAGCGCGGGAGGATGAAGAAGCACCGAGGAGCGGCGCCGATCAGAACACCGGGATGGTAATGTATAAGCACGGGGGGGGGGGCCCTTACAAGGGGGGACAGTGCCAGCTTTTGGGGGGGCCATATGCACTGCTTCCCCCTGCCGCTGATTGACAGGGGGATGCAGTGCATATTTAATGAGCGGCCCACGTGACGGGGCCGCTCATACAGCAGCCCCCCCCCCGCCTCCTCCAGCCTCCACAGCCCCCGGGACACAGCCCCCCCGTATATGACTCGTGTATAAGCCGAGGGGGGGACTTTTCAGCCCAAATTTTGGGCTGAAAAACTCGGCTTATACACGAGTATATACGGTAGTTATATTCTTGTACATAGAACAGATATTATAGTAGTGTATATATTCATGTAATAGGAGCAGTATTATAGTAGTTATATTCTTGTACATAGGGCAGTATTATAGTAGTTATATTCTTGTATATAGGGGCAGTATTATAGTAGTTTATATACCTGTACATAGGGCAGTATTATAGTAGTTATATTCTTGTATATAGGATGCATAGTATTATAGTAGTTATATTTTGAGTATTATAGGGGGCAGTATTATAGTAGTTTATTATAATTCTTGTACATAGGAGCAGTATTATAGTAGTTATATTCTTGTATATAGGGCAGTATATATATCTTGTAGTTAGTAGTAATTTTTGTACATAGGAGCAGTATTATAGTAGTTATATTCTTGTATCATAGGAGCAGTATTATAGTAGTTATATTCTTGTATATAGGGGCAGTATTATAGTAGTTATATTCTTGTATATAATAGGAGCAGTATTATGTTATTCTTGAAGCTATTTATAGTTATATCTTGTATATAGGGCAGTATTAGTATATCTGTATAGGCAGTATTAAGTTATAATTCTTGTAATATAGGGGCAGTATTATAGTAGTTATATTCTTGTACATAGGGGCAGTATTATAGTAGTTATATCTTTCTTGTACTTTATAAGGGGCAGTATTATAGTAGTTAACCACTCTGTTTACCAGATTCCATTGCTCTTGTCTCATGGGTGTAGTAGTTCTGATCACCTGATGGTGACCCCGTTCTCCACCATCCATGGGTCTCCTATCACACCACCTTCTTCTATCATCTTTATTTGCTCTTTTCCTTCTGGTACATACGATCCTTAAATCCCATTATTCACTGTCACAACTTCTCACTATCAAGGTAAAATATTGAACCCGTCCTGAGCTCCTTTGTCTTCATCCCAGCCCTCAAAGAAAGATATCAGGACTGAGAACCATATCTGTATGTGTGTATTAGGCTGGAGATTGCGGACCCTTCCCAAATACTAATGTCTCATCTCAATCAAAGACGTCTAAGGTGGGAGAATAATGCAAAGTTTACAAGATAAAGAAAAAGTCTGATAATCAAGATGACTAATGATTGCACAGTAATTCAAGTTGTGGTGAATATGTAAGAGAATGACATGATAGCAGTATTATAGTAGTTATATTCTTGTACATAGGAGCAGTATTATAGTAGTTATATTCTTGTATATAGGAGCTGTATTATAGTAGTTATATTATTGTACATAGGGGCACTATTATAGTAGTTATATTCTTGTACATAGGGGCAGTATTATAGTAGTTATATTCTTGTACATAGGGGCAGTATTATAGTAGTTATATTCTTGTACATAGGACAGTATTATAGTAGTTATATTCTTGTACATAGGAGCAGTATTATAGTAGTTATATTCTTGTAATAGGGGCAGTATTATAGTAGTTGTATTCTTGTACATAGGGAGTATTATAGTAGTATATTCTTGTATATAGGGGCAGTATTATAGTAGTTATATTCTTGTACATAGGGGCAGTATTATAGTAGTTATATTCTTGTACATAGGAGCAGTATTATAGTAGTTATATTCTTGTATATAGGGGCAGTATTATAGTAGTTGTATTCTTGTACATAGGAGTAGTATTATAGTAGATATATTCTTGTATATAGGGGCAGTATTATAGTAGTTATATTCTTGTACATAGGGCAGTATTATAGTAGCTATATTCTTGTATATAGGGGCAGTATTATAGTAGTTATATTCTTGTACATAGGGGCAGTATTATAGTAGTTATATTCTTGTACATAGGAGCAGTATTATAGTAGTTATATTCTTGTATATAGGGGCCGTATTATAGTAGTTATATTCTTGTACATAGGGGCAGTATTATAGTAGTTATATTCTTGTATATAGGGGCAGTATTATAGTAGTTATATTCTTGTATATAGGGGCAGTATTATAGTAGTTATATTCACTGTATATAGGGCAGATTATATAGTATATTCTTGTATATAGAGCAGATTAAGTAGTTATATCCTTGTATATAGAGCAGTTTATAGTACTTATATTCTGTACATAGGCAGTATTATATAGTTTTATTTCCTGTTCTAGGCCATATTATGTATTATAGTCTGTATATAGAGCATATTAAGTAGTTATATTCTGTATATAGGAGCAGTATTATGTGTTAATTCTTGTACATGCAGTATTATAGTAGTATAATTCTTGTACATGAGAAGGCAGTATTATAGTAGTTATATTCTTGTACATTGGAGCATTAATAGTATGTTATTCTTAAACAAAGTGCAGTGGAGATATAGTAAGTTATAGTTCTAGTAAAAAGTCAGTATTATAGTAGTTATATTCTTGTATGATTGGCAGTATTATAGTAGTTATATTCTTGTAATAGGGACATTATTATAGTAGTTATATTCTTGTACATAGAGCAGTATTATAGTAGTTATATTCTTGTACATAGGGCAGTATTATAGTAGTTATATTCTTGTACATAGTGGCAGTATTATAGTAGTATATTTCTTGTACATAGGAGCAGTATTATAGTAGTTATATTCTTGTATATAGGGGCAGTATTATAGTAGTTATATTCTTGTACATAGGGGCAGTATTATAGTAGTTATATTCTTGTACATAGGAGCAGTATTATAGTAGTTCATATTCTTGTATATAAGGGCAGTATTATAGTAGTTATATTCTTGTACATAGGAGCAGTATTATAGTAGTTATATTCCTTGTACATAGGGCAGTATTATAGTAGTTATATTCTGTACATATGGGCAGTATTATAGTAGTTATATTCTTGTATATAGGGGCAGTATTATAGTAGTTGTATTCTTGTACATAGGAGTAGTATTATAGTAGATATATTCTTGTATATAGGGGCAGTATTATAGTAGTTATATTCTTGTACATAGGGGCAGTATTATAGTAGCTATATTCTTGTATATAGGGGCAGTATTATAGTAGTTATATTCTTGTACATAGGGGCAGTATTATAGTAGTTATATTCTTGTACATAGGAGCAGTATTATAGTAGTTATATTCTTTTTTTGTGTCTCTGGATGTAACGATGGATTTTGGACTTATGTGCTTTTAACAAAAATGGAATAAATGTTATATTTTATGGACATCTCCCACGCTGGACATTCGCTTTTCCTTTATACCACCTGCTGCACTGCAGGATCCGTGCGCTGGGACTGAAGAGAAGGTGAGCTGATCTTTTTTGCTTTTTTCCAGTATTATAGTAGTTATATTCTTGTACATAGGAGCAGTATTATAGTAGTTATATTCTTGTATATAGGAGCAGTATTATAGTAGTTATATTCTTGTACATAGGGGCAGTATTATAGTAGTTATATTCTTGTATATAGGAGCAGTATTATAGTAGTTATATTCTTGTACATAGGGCAGTATTATAGTAGTTATATTCTTGTATATAGGAGCAGTATTATAGTAGTTATATTCTTGTACATAGGGGCAGTATTATAGTAGTTATATTCTTGTATATAGGAGCAGTTATATAGTTATAGTATTAGGCTTTGTAGTATTTCTTGTATATAGGGCAGTATTATAGTAGTTATATTCTTGTATATAGGAGCAGTATTATAGTAGTTATATTCCTGTACATAGGGCAGTATTATAGTAGTTATATTCTTGTATATAGGGCAGTATTATAGTAGTTATAGTCTTGTACATAGGACAGTATTATAGTAGTTATAGTTCT
The DNA here is from genome assembly GCA_033576535.1 of Allobates femoralis. Lineage (NCBI taxonomy): Eukaryota > Metazoa > Chordata > Amphibia > Anura > Aromobatidae > Allobates > Allobates femoralis. The sequence goes on along the minus strand of JARQOC010000011.1, from coordinate 228,944,277 downwards.
TGTACATAGGAGCAGTATTATAGTAGTTATATTCTTGTACATAGGGGCAGTATTATAGTAGTTATATCTTGTACATAGGGCAGTATTATAGTAGTTATATTCTTTTACATAGGAGCAGTATTATAGTAGTTATATTCTTGTACATAGGAGCAGTATTATAGTAGTTATATTCTTGTATATAGGGGCAGTATTATAGTAGTTATATTCTTGTATATAGGGCAGTATTATAGTAGTTATATTCTGTATATAGGAGCAGTATAAGTATTATATTCTGTACATAGAGCATATATAGTAGTTATATTCTGTATATAAGGGCAGTATTATAGTAGTTATATTCTTGTACATAGGGGCAGTATTGCCCCTATAGGGGCAATAGCTGTCTGGAGTGACGAGTGAGAAGAATTGCGTGTGAATTGCGCAGTGATTCCGCGCTGTCTGATAATGATGTAATGTCTCAGATGTCCACATGGGGCAGTGATGGGTGTGGAGGTTTTGTCTTCTCTCTGAGCTTTGTCCTCCTTCACCTGTTACCTGTCCATGGTGCTGATCTGCAGAGCTGGACATTAAAGGGTGGAAGCCGCCTGTAACAGGACACAATCATCTGGAATCTCATTTGCTAACACTGATTTCACTCCCTGTTGATTATCTGTTTGCTGTCAGCAGAATGAATCACTATTGGGATCCAGGAGCTTAAAGGCCCATGCAGACCTCATACTTCTCACAGCAGAGGGTTTTGTTACCATTGTATCCAGTCTAGATAAACCTCTGTGAGCTGATCGGCTTTGATTCACCTTTACTTGCATTTTACCTATACTGGTATATAATATAGTAACTGTAACACTAGTGTGGATGCCTCCGGAATCTAATGGCATGGAAGAAAAGACACGACTGAGACAAGGTATTAAAGTGAAAGTGTGTATTAACACGTGGTAAAGTACAAACGTAAATGTGCAGCAACAAAGCAGGGTTCATAAATTGTGCAGGTAATAGTTCATTCACAGTGATACCAAATGGAGTAATCTCTTAGTAACAGTTCAATCACAGTGATGCCAAATGAAATAGTCTCTTGGTCAGGCTCGGCACCAGCACCCGGCGAACCCGGGCATATGCCGGGGCCCTGAAGAGGTGAGAGGGCCCACACGCTGTCTGTGAGCGAAAGCAGTGAGGAGTCCCAATCACAGATAGTGGCCCTCTCTCCCTCTCTCCTGATCTATGTGATCGGTACACAACAGGAGAGAAAGCCCCAGGAGCTGAACTGAGGCTGAAGGATCTTGCAGTTATGTGACTGATCACATGACTGAAATCAAGGTCCTAGAAGAACCTGCATCAGCTCAACTTCTGCTGCCTCTGTGCAGCTCCCAGTGGCTCTTCTCTCTTGCTCTGCACCGATCAAGAATAACTAGGTGAGGTAATATTTGTGTGTGTGTATCTGTATGTGTGCATGTATCTGTATGTATGTATGATGTCTGCATGTGTGTGTCTGTGTGTGTAATTCTATATGTGTGTGTGTATAGTCTCTGAGAACAAGTCCAGAACTGGATACAGTGCAGAGTAGCAAAAGCAAAGTCCAAAACAGTCCTGAGCACTGCAACTGCAACAAAATAAACAGAAAAACCACAGTGGAGCTTTTAAGAACTTAATGAACTTATGTGAAGAGAGACACGTTGGAAGAAACTGAAGCAGTAACACACTCAACACAGAGCAGCATGATGCAGGAAACAAACTGGAAGCAGGTGTAGTTTAGTTGGACATTAGACTGCAAAAGCTGCAAAGAGCCGAATCGGAACAGCAGAAAGAGGAGCACAAACTTGAGATTCACAAAGAAGCCAAGTATCCAAGCAGAATACTCAAGAAAGGTCTGGAAGATGGACCGGAGCTTATATAGCCAGGAAAGCAGGAACACATGGACAGGAATGAGTTTTTTGGGTCTGGTTTGGGTTCTCTCATTTTAAAGGGTCTGGTATGGGTTTCCTATTAATTTAGGGATTCTTGTCTGGGTTTTCAATTACTTTAGAAATTCCGGTCTGGGTTGCCTATTAGTTTTGGAGTCTGGCCTAGATTCTCTATTATTTTAGGGTCTGGTCTGTGTTCTCTATCACTTTAGGGGTCTGGTCTGTGTTCTCTATTACTTAATAAGGGCCGGTCTGGGTTGTCTCTTACTTGAGGGGGTTTGATCTGAGTTCTCCATTACTTTAGAGGTTTTGGTCTTGGTTCTCTATCAATTTAGGGGGCTTGTCTGGATTCTCTCTTACTTTAAGGGGTCTGGTCTGGGGTCTATATTAGTTTTGGGGTCTGGTCTGGGTTCTCTATTTCTTTAATGGGTCTGGTCTGTGATTTCTATTAGTTTTGGGGTCTAGTCTGGGTTCTCTATTAGTTTTGGGGTCTGGTCTGGGTTCTCTATTAGTTTTGGGGTCTGGTCTGGGTTCTATATTAGTTTTGGGCTCTGGTCTAGGTTCTCTATATTAGTTTTGGGCTCTGGTCTGGGGTCTCTGTTAGTTTGGAGGTTTCGTCTGGGGTCTCTATTTCTTTAGTGGGTTTGATCTGTTATTTCTATTAGTTTTGGGGGTCTGGGGTCTATATTAGTTTTGGGGTCTGGTCTGGGTTCTCTATTAATTTTGGGGTCTGGTCTGGAGTCTCAGTTAGTTTTGTGGTCTGGTCTGGGGTTTCGGTTAGTTTTGGGGTCTGGTCTAGGTTCTACATTAATTTAGGAGGTCTGAGTTCTGTATTAGTTTTGGGGTCTGGTCTGGGTTCTCTATTAGTTTTGGGCTCTGGTCTGGGGTCTCTGTTAGTTTGGGGGTCTAGTCTGGGGTCTCTATTTCTTTAGTGGGTTTGATCTGTTATTTCTATTAGTTTTGGGGGTCTGGGGTCTATATTAGTTTTGGGGTCTGGTCTGGGTTCTCTATTAATTTTGGGGTCTGGTCTGGAGTCTCAGTTAGTTTTGTGGTCTGGTCTGGGGTTTCGGTTAGTTTTGGGGTCTGGTCTAGGTTCTATATTAATTTAGGAGGTCTGAGTTCTGTATTAGTTTTGGGGTCTGGTCTGGGTTCTCTATTAGTTTTGGGCTCTGGTCTGGGGTCTCTGTTTGGGGGTCTAGTCTGGGGTCTCTATTTCTTTAGTGGGTTTGATCTGTTATTTCTATTAGTTTTGGGGGTCTGGGGTCTATATTAGTTTTGGGGTCTGGTCTAGGTTCTATATTAATTTAGGAGGTCTGAGTTCTGTATTAGTTTTGGGGTCTGGTCTGGGTTCTCTATTAGTTTTGGGCTCTGGTCTGGGGTCTCTGTTAGTTTGGGGGTCTAGTCTGGGGTCTCTATTTCTTTAGTGGGTTTGATCTGTTATTTCTATTAGTTTTGGGGGTCTGGGGTCTATATTAGTTTTGGGGTCTGGTCTGGGTTCTCTATTAATTTTGGGGTCTGGTCTGGAGTCTCAGTTAGTTTTGTGGTCTGGTCTGGGGTTTCGGTTAGTTTTGGGGTCTGGTCTAGGTTCTACATTAATTTAGGAGGTCTGAGTTCTGTATTAGTTTTGGGGTCTGGTCTGGGTTCTCTATTAGTTTTGGGCTCTGGTCTGGGGTCTCTGTTAGTTTGGGGGTCTAGTCTGGGGTCTCTATTTCTTTAGTGGGTTTGATCTGTTATTTCTATTAGTTTTGGGGTCTGGGGTCTATATTAGTTTTGGGGTCTGGTCTGGGTTCTCTATTAATTTTGGGGTCTGGTCTGGAGTCTCAGTTAGTTTTGTGGTCTGGTCTGGGGTTTCGGTTAGTTTTGGGGTCTGGTCTAGGTTCTACATTAATTTAGGAGGTCTGAGTTCTGTATTAGTTTTGGGGTCTGGGGTGGGTTCTCTAATAGTCTTGGGGTCTGTATGAGTTTAGCGGGTCTGGTCTATGGGGTGTATTGATTTTGGGGTATCCTGAGGGTCTTTATCTACTATTTTGATGTCTTATGTTGCAGTTTTCTATCACTTGTATAGATCAGCACTGGGACCTGATGTTTCTGGCACTTTCTGTTCCTGATTTCCGGATTGTTGGTGGACGGCCGTACCCACAATGATCCTGAGTCTGCAGAACGCTGACACTTCGTGCAGAAGATTTGATTATTCTTCGGTTACGGTAAATATTTTCCTTTATCAGCAATCTTACTTCTGCACAGTTTTCAGTTTTTCTGATATTTTTATCTCTATCTGCCCCTGAGATGCAGCGAGACGGCTCAATGGTTAATGTTTCCATTCACTGGAAGCAATCAGTAAAGCTGGGAACATTTGAAGAGAATTTGGAAGGGTGGACAGGTGAAATGTTGGGCGGTCGCAGTCTCATAGCACCGTCAGCGGCTCATCCTGACACTCACACCTCCACCCAGCGCCTCCGGCTGTCCCCGCAGCACTGGATTTCTGCTCTTGTACTTTCCCACGGTGCAAGTTTTTAATAGATGTTGCAATTAGTCTGACTTGTCATACTGAAGCTAGAGGAGCCTGGATGAGGCGACATTGAATATAGGGGTGCGACAGTACTGTGTGACTGCATATGCAGGCACTATACATGGGGCACTGCAGTATGATGCCCCGATATCCCCCCACTTACTATTATACCCCATATGATGCCCCCACACAGTATTATATCCCTATTTAATGTTCATACTTGGTGTTATATGACCCTCAGGCTGCAGGTTGTTCACCCCTGATTTAAATGAGGCCATTGCACAGTATTATACCCCATATGATGCCCCCACACAATGCCCCTATACTGTATTATGCCCCCATATGATGACTCCACACGTTATTATGTCCCTTTATGATGCACCACACAGTACTCTGCCCCATATGATGCCCCCACCCAGTATTATGCCCCCATATGATGCCCCTATTCAGTATTATATCCCTATTTAATGTTCATACTTGGTGTTATATGACCCTCAGGCTGCAGGTTGTTCACCCCTGCCCTAAATGAGGCCATTGCACAGTATTATGCCCCCATATGATGCCCCCACATGATGTCCCCATACCGTATTATGCCCGATATGATGCCTCCACACATTATTATGCCCCTATATGATGCCCCACACAATATTATGCCCCCACACAGTATTATGCCCCCATACAATGCCCACACACAGTATTATGCCCCCATATGATGCCCCCACATGATGTCCCCATACAGTATTATGCCCCATATGATGCCTCCACACATTATTATGCCCCTATATGATGCTCCACACAATATTATGCCCCCACACAGTATTATGCCCCCATACGATGCCCACACACAGTATTATGCCCCCACGTGATGCCCCCCCACAGTATTATGCCCCATATGATGCCCCCACATGATGCACCCATACAGTATTATGCCGCCACACATTATTATGCCCCTATATGATGCCCACACAATATTATGCCCCCACACAGTATTATGCCCCCATACAATGCCCACACACAGTATTATGCCCCCATATGATGCCCCCACATGATGTCCCCATACAGTATTATGCCCCATATGATGCCTCCACACATTATTATGCCCCTATATGATGCTCCACACAATATTATGCCCCACACAGTATTATGCCCCCATACGATGCCCACACACAGTATTATGCCCCCACGTGATGCCCCCCCACAGTATTATGCCCCCATATGATGCCCCCACATGATGCACCCATACAGTATTATGCCGCCACACATTATTATGCCCCTATATGATGCCCACACAGTATTATGCCCCCACACGGTATTATGCTCCCATACGATGCACCCACACAGTATTATGCCCCCATGTGATGCCCCGCACAGTATTATGCCCCCATATGATGCCCCAACTTGATGCCCTTATACTGTATTATGCCCCATATGATGACCCTACTTATCATAATGATTGAATATAGTTTTCCAATGTGTCCATAAACAATATTGTCTGTCCGTGATTTTTTGATAAGCCGTCAAGTTGTCAACCTTTGCTCCACCATTATATTCAGCAGTCCAACTGACCGAATGATAGTCAAAAATGGGACATACTGGGACAGAGGGACAACTCCACCAAATCAGGACTGTCCTGCTGGATTTCGAATAGTTGGAGGTATGGATTTAAGCAATATATTTGGGGCGCTCCCTGGATGTGAAACTGTATATGGGGGTACAATTTAGCTCACAGTAAAGGACAGTATATGGGGGCAGTGTATATGAAGTTCTCTTGCTGGGCACTCACTAACACAGAGGTCCACAACCTTTCTGACCTTGAGAGCCACATCCAGCTCTGAGAGAGGGTCCTGAGGCACATCCAGCTCTGATAGAGGGTCCTGAGGCACATCCAGCTCTAAGAGAGGGTCATGAGCCACTTCCAGCTCTGAGAGAGGGTCCTGAGCCACATCCAGCTCTGAGAGAGGGTCATGAGCCACATCCAGCTCTGAGAGAGGGTCATGAGCCACTTCCAGGTCTAAGAGAGGGTCATGACCCACTTCCAGCTCTGAGAGAGGGTCCTGAGCCACATCCAGCTCTGAGAGAGGGTCCTGAGACACATCCAGCTCTGAGAGAGGGTCTGAGCCACATCCAGCTCTGAGAGGGTCCTGAGGCACATCCAGCTCTGAGAGATGGTCATGAGCCACTTCCAGCTCTGAGAGAGGGTCCTGAGCCACATCCAGCTCTGAGAGAGGGTCATGAGCCACATCCAGCTCTGAGAGAGGGTCATGAGCCACTTCCAGGTCTAAGAGAGGGTCATGACCCACTTCCAGCTCTGAGAGAGGGTCCTGAGCCACATCCAGCTCTGAGAGAGGGTCCTGATGCACATCCAGCTCTGAGAGAGGTCATGAGCCACATCCAGCTCTGAGAGAGGTCTTGAGGCACATCCAGCTCTGAAGAGGGTCATGAGCCACTTCCAGCTCTGAGAGAGGGTCCTGAGGCACATCCAGCTCTGAGAGAGGGTCATGAGCCACATCCAGCTCTGAGAGAGGGTCTTGAGGCACATCCAGCTCTGAGAGAGGGTCATGAGCCACTTCCAGCTCTGAGAGAGGGTCCTGAGGCACATCCAGCTCTGAGAGAGGTTTGGGAGCCACATTCAGCTCTGAGAGTTGTGAGCCACGTCCAACTCAGAGAGAGTCGTGAGCCACACTCAGCTCTGAGAGAGTATCGTAAGCCACATCCGATTCTGAGAGAGGGTCGTGAGCCACATCCAACTCTGAGAGAAGGTCGTGAGTCACATCCAGCTGTTAGAGAGTGTTATGAGCCACATTCAGCTCTGAAAGAGGGTCGCGAGCCACATCCAGATCTGAGAGTGTTGCAAGCCACATTCAGCTGTGAGAGTGGGTTGTGAGCCACATTCATTTCTGAGAAAGGTTCGTGGGCCATGTTCAGCTCCGAAAGGGTTGTGACACGCCCCTCCAGGGCCTTAGGGTACCCGGAATCGGGCTTTCTCGAGGCTTCATCTTCTTCATGGGGATCATGGGGACTGAGACCCAGCACCGTGACCCTGGCGGTGTCGGTAAAAATTCGGTGTGGGAGGCTCTCTCTCCTGTGGGTAGGGATCTAGCATGGAGGGTTCATTCTGGGCAGGCATGACTGGACATGGGGATACTAGTGTTTTACATGATGCCACCCGCAGGTTGCGGCTATAGATGGCCGCCGCTGCTCTACAGTCTTCCTAGGGGCCGATGGTTGGGCAGCAGCATGTTCGTAAACCCTCTGCGGGTAGGGCTGACCCCTAAGGTGGCCAAAGGTACCTGAGTGAGTTGGTAGTTGTTTTTCTTGTGGTTTAGACGTGTTAAGAAAGTTCACAGAAACAGCGGGTTGCAGTCTTTTGTTCTTATACTCACAGTCTTTGTGTAGCAGCCCACTGAGCACTGGGTTCTCGGAGGAAGGGATCCAGCTACCACGGGTAGTAGGATGGTATATAACCGGCACCCCTTCTCTGTCTTTTCCAGGTCGTCTCACTCAGCGCTTGCCTCTCCCTTCCTGCATTGCACCCCGCCACACAGAGCTCTGAGCCAGTGACGGTGGGCTTCTCTGAGAGGTTCCCCTGCAAAGTCTTCCCTCAGCCCTATGGTTGCCACCTTTTCAGCAGATGTGTGCGGTTGTTTGTCTATGACCCGCGGGGTTTCTCGCTGAGCCTGTTTGATCATCTCCACTAGTCTTTTGGGGTTTCCGGTGCCCCCTGTGGCCTAGTCCCTCCAGTTGCCTGCACTTGACAATGAATACGAGTCCCACGGGTGGATTACTCACTTCCCGTGCCTCTGGGACCCCCTCGTTCCTCTGGAGCCACTTGGGTGTTGTTCTGCTCTAGGGTTCGGCCTCAGGACAAGCTCTCTCTTGCTCTAGTCCTCTAGACACTTCTCAGGCGTATACTTTTTAGCTTCCCTCCAACTCAACCTTGGTATTCTAAGGCCTCACTCCAGTTGCTCTACCACCTCTCCTCAGCTGGTCAACTCTACTCTTTGTTACACTGTTGTTCTCCTGCGTTCTAGATAGTCCCCATGCTTATACTTCCAGTCACGTGTCCCACGTCATCTACGTGTGTTCTTCCTGACCTCACTCCTTCCCGAGTGCTCCCTCTATCTCCCATCACCACCCATCCCCACTACAATGGTTCCTAGTGTGTGGCCTGAGTATCCCGGAACCAGTCTGTAGTACACCTCTTACCTGTGAGTGGGATACTACACCCTAAGAGGGGCGCATTACCTTTGTGGCGAGTGGATCCGCAGGGGCGCCACAGTTACAAGTCACAAAAGTCACCATCTTAAGAGCTGTTTGCTATAGCTGATGCTTATGCACCAAGCTGGAAGACCGGAGCCACATATCATTGGCCTGTGAGCCTCATGTGGCTCCTGAGCTACATTTTGGGGACCCATGATCTAAGGGGACACAACATTGTTGGAAGTGACTTGGATACTCTCAAATTGTCCTGATGGGCCTCAGCCCGATGAAACTATATCTCTTCCATGCTTATTACACTTTGCAGGGGGCCTCAACACAGGGAGTCCAAATACAGGGGAAAGACCACCACATCCCTGAAGAAGACTTCCAAGTTGTTATATGCTCCCCATGTTATGGGAACTAGTAGGGGCTGCCTGGTCAGATAAGACCCCCAAAAGAAATGGAGCAGAGGATTCTCCTCCAGGACCATCTATGACGTCTCCCGATGGAGGGGGAGTTCTCCTTTAAGATGTCAAGCCTGTAAAACAGCAAATGTTTCCAAAAGAAACAAGAACTATTTGGTATATAGTGAGAAGAAGCAGAACTGGTCCGGTGGGTATATAAGGAGGTGTCCTCCGTCATCATTCCCATTACTTGTACACTCAGAAGACAGGAGAGGAGGTCTGACGCCGAGGAGAAGACAAGGAAGAAGGAAGAATTATTTTTTTATATTTTTCATAACTTTTTCTTTTCCCCTTGTTTTGATTTTCCTTTTTATAACACTCAGAACCTCGGACAAAATTTGATATATTTTTTTTTTTTTTAAAAAAAGGTTTTTCTTTCTAAGTAACTTGTTTTGTTACTTCATTTTTCATCTATTTATGAATTTCATTAATATTTTTTGTTACTTTTTGAGGCTCTGAAGCAATGATTTTTCAGTTCTTTTCATCAAATTCTGTTCATTTTAATTATTTATGACTATTTTTTTCATCCATTTTTATTAATCTTTTATTATTTAGATCTCTTCATTTATTATAGTTTGTTTTACTATTAATTTATTTTTTATTAATTCTTTATATTTAGCTGCTCTATAAAGAATTTTTATTTTTTTTAGCACTGGGTGGAATAATCATGATTAAAGGGGATGTCTGGCCTAATGATATTGATGAGCTATCCTCGAGGGAAGGTCATTAATACCAACCAGATCCAAGGCGATGACCTATCCTCGGGGGAAGGTCATTAATACCAGATCGAAGGCGATGACCTATCCTCGGGGGAAGGTCATTAATACCAGATCGAAGGCGATGACCTATCCTTGGGGGAAGGTCGTTAATACCAGATCCAAGGTGATGACCTATCCTCGGGGGAAGGTCATTAATACCAGATCCAAGGAAATTACCTATCCTCGGGGGAAGGTCATTAATACCAGATCCAAGGCGATGACCTATCCTCGGGGGAAGGTCATTAATACCAGATCGAAGGCGATGACCTATCCTCGGGGGAAGGTCATTAATACCAGATCCAAGGCGATGACCTATCCTCGGGGAAGGTCATTAATACCAGATCCAAGGAAATTACCTATCCTCGGGGGAAGGTCATTAATACCAGATCCAAGGTGATGACCTATCCTCGGGGGAAGGTCATTAATACCAGATCCAAGGAAATTACCTATCCTCGGGGGTAGGTCATTAATACCAGATCCAAGGAAATTACCTATCCTCGGGGGAAGGTCATTAATACCAGATCCAAGGCGATGACCTATCCTCGGGGGAAGGTCATTAATACCAGATCCAAGGCGATGACCTATCCTCGGGGAAGGTCATTAATACCAGATCGAAGGCGATGACCTATCCTCGGGGGAAGGTCATTAATACCAGATCCAAGGCGATGACCTATCCTCGGGGGAAGGTCATTAATACCAGATCCAAGGAAATTACCTATCCTCGGGGGAAGGTCATTAATACCAGATCCAAGGTGATGACCTATCCTCGGGGGAAGGTCATTAATACCAGATCCAAGGAAATTACCTATCCTCGGGGGTAGGTCATTAATACCAGATCCAAGGTGATGACCTGTCCTTGGGGGAAGGTCATTAATACCAGATCCAAGGCGATGACCTATCCTCGGGGGAAGGTCATTAATACCAGATCCAAGGAAATTACCTATCCTCGGGGGTAGGTCATTAATACCAGATCCAAGGTGATGACCTGTCCTTGGGGGAAGGTCATTAATACCAGATCGAAGGCGATGACCTATCCTCGGGGGAAGGTCATTAATACCAGATCCAAGGAAATTACCTATCCTCGGGGGTAGGTCATTAATACCAGATCCAAAGAGGAATATCCCTTTAATTCTTAAGAGAAACTTATTGAGTTTGTTGAGTGGCTGACAATGTATCTAAGCCTTTGATGTGTGATACTTTCGGTAAAGCTGTATATTTAATTCTTTGTGTGATGATATATGTATTGTAAGGCCCCCCTATATACATTAGACTGATGGCCGAGCCCCCAAATATCATATGTATAGGGTCTCCTGACTCTCCCCAGACTAGTGACCTTCAAGCGAGGAGAGGATCTGATTAGTGATGAGTGGGCACTACCATGATCGGGTAGTCGATAGTCACAACCAGCAGGTCGGACTCTTGGATGGGCGCCGCGCAACTCAAGTACCGAGTTAATGGGAAACTCCGGCACTTTTCTGGAAGATCTACCCATTGATCTTCATAATACTCGGGTACTTCAGTTGTGCCCATCCGAGCGTCCGTCCTGATGGTTGTGACTATAGAGCACCTGAGCATGGTAGTGCCCGCTCATCACTAGATCTGACACCGATCCTTCTGTTCTTGGTGCCATAATTGGCCACCAGCAGAGTTCGGCAGAAGCTGATTGTAGAGAACCCAGGAGGAGCGCTCAACAACGAGGAAGAGAACGGAGAAATCCGGAGAGATAACTGCTGACAAACAATCAGCCAAACTATTGATTAACAGACAGGTATATATTGAATTTGATACTGTCTGCTGAGCTGTGCATCTAATCCTATCCTGTGTGATTCTGTGTGTATAGCTGTGTATCTAATCCTATCCTGTGTGATATTGTCTGCTGAGCTGTGTATCTAATCCTATCCTGTGTGATACTGTCTGCTGAGCTGTGTATCTAATCCTATCCTATGTGATACTGTCTGCTGAGCTGTGTATCTAATCTTATCCTGTGTGATACTGTTTGTTGAGCTGTGTATCCAATCCTCTCCTGTGTGATCCTGTCTGCTGAGCTGTGTATCTAATCCTATCCTATGTGATACTGTCTGCTGAGCTGTGTATCTAATCCTATCCTATGTGATACTGTCTGCTGAGCTGTGTATCTAATCCTATCCTGTGTGATACTGTCTGCTGAGCTGTGTATCTAATCCTATCCTTGTGATTCTGTCTGCTGAGCTGTGTATCTATCCTATCCTGTGTGATACTGTCTGCTGAGCTGTGCATCTAATCCTATCCTGTGTGATTCTGTCTGTATAGCTGTGTATCTAATCCTATCCTTGTGATACTGTTCTGCTGAGATGTGTATCTAATCCTATCTGTGTGATACTGTCTGCTGAGCTGTGTATCTAATCTATCCTAGTGTGATACTGTCTGCTGAGCTGTGTATCTAATCCTATCCTGTGTGATACTGTCTGCTGAGCTGTGTATCTAATCCTATCCTGTGCGATCTGTCTGTTAGCTGTGTATCTAAACCTATTCTGTGTGATACTGTCTGCTGAGCTGTGTATCTAATCCTATCCTGTGTGATACTGTCTGCTGAGCTGTGTATCTAATCCTTCCTGTGTGATACTGTCTGCTGAGCTGTGTATCTAATCCTATCCTGTGTGATACTGTCAGCTGAGCTGTGTATCTAATCCTATCTGTGTGATACTGTCTGCTGAGCTGGGTATCTAATCCTTCCTGTGTGATACTGTCTGCTGAGCTGTGTATCTAATCCTCTCCTGTGTGATACTGTCTGCAGAGCTGTGTATCTAATCCATCATGTGTGATACTGTCTGCATGAGCTGTGTATCTAATCCTTCCTGTGTGATACTGTCTGCTGAGCTGTGTATCTAATCCTCTCCTGTGTGATACTGTCTGCTGAGCTGTGTATCTAATCCTTCTGTGTGATACTGTCTGCTGAGCTGTGTATCTAATCCTATCCTGTGTGATACTGTCTGCTGAGCTGTGTATCTAATCCTATCCTGTGTGATACTGTCTGCTGAGCTGTGTATCTAATCCTATCCTGTGTGATACTGTCTGCTGAGCTGTGTATCTAATCCTATCCTGTGTGATACTGTCTGCATGAGCTGTGTATCTAATCCTATCCTGTGTGATACTGTCTGCTGAGCTGTGTATCTAATCCTATCCTGTGTGATACTGTCTGCTGAGCTGTGTATCTAATCCTCTCCTGTGTGATACTGTCTGCAGAGCTGTGTATCTAATCCTATCCTGTGTGATACTGTCTGCTGAGCTGTGTATCTAATCCTATCTGTGTGATACTGTCTGCTGAGCTGTGTATCTAATCCTTCCTGTGTGATACTGTCTGCTGAGCTGTGTATCTAATCCATCTGTGTGATACTGTCTGCTGAGCTGTGTATCTAATCCTATCCTGTGTGATACTGTCTGCTGAGCTGTGTATCTAATCCTCTCCTGTGTGATACTGTCTCCTGAGCTGTGTATCTAATCCTTCCTGTGTGATACTGTCTGCTGAGCTGTGTATCTAATCCTATCCTGTGTGATACTGTCTGCTGAGCTGTGTATCTAATCCTATCTGTGTGATACTGTCTGCTGAGCTGTGTATCTAATCCTATCCTGCGTGATACTGTCTGCTGAGCTGTGTATCTAATCCATCTGTGTGATACTGTCTGCTGAGCTGTGTATCTATCCTATCCTGTGTGATACTGTCTGCTGAGCTGTGTATCTAATCCTTCCTGTGTGATACTGTCTGCTGAGCTGTGTATCTAATCCTATCCTGTGTGATACTGTCTGCTGAGCTGTGTATCTAATCCTTCCTGTGTGATACTGTCCTGTGAGCTGTGTATCTAATCCTATCCTGTGTGATACTGTCTGCTGAGCTGTGTATCTAATCCTATCCTGTGTGATACTGTCTGCTGAGCTGTGTATCTAATCCTTCCTGTGTGATACTGTCTGCGAGCTGTGTATCTAATCCTATCCTGTGTGATACTGTCTGCTGAGCTGTGTATCTAATCCTATCCTGTGTGATACTGTCTGCTGAGCTGTGTATCTAATCCTCTCCTGTGTGATATGTCTGCTGAGCGTGTATCTAATCCTCATCCTGTGTGATATTGTCTGCTGAGCTGTGTATCTAATCCTATACTGTGTGATACTGTCTGCTGAGCTGTGTATCTAATCCATCATGTGTGATACTGTCTGCTGAGCTGTGTTCTAATCTATCGATCATTCCTTGAATTTACTGATATGTAATAAAGTTGAGAACCTTTGTGTCTTTTTCTCACAATAAAGCCTCTTGTGTTATTTTCTGCGTCATCTTGGTTTATTTGGAATTGCCATGTAAGCGATTCTCATTCTGTAATGCAATGCAGAGATTTTTTAATCTTTATCTGCGGAACATGCTGGGAGTTGTAGTCCTACAATACTGTAGGGTTACAAGTTGGAGACCGGTGTTATATGGAATAATATACAACTGCTTATAGGACAATTCCATAATAATGTATGAAAAAGGAAAGTAGGCCATAATGTGTACAGAGAACAGCACAAATCTCTCCCCCTGATAGATTGTTACAATGTATCAGTGCAGGGAAAATGTATCAATCCGGAGTCCAGAGAGACCATGGGAATTATCAGGTCTAAATATCAAATAAAAAGGTACATATTCACTGACAGCAAGCAGAGATCATAAAAATGGTGAGAAAGTGAAATACAAAGTCAATTAAATAATTATTATAATTTTATATAATTATTTTTATTATTAATATTTAAATATTTTTATTATTTTTATATCTTGATGAATATTTTCTATTATTATTTTAATTATTATTACTATATTTATCATTATTTTATTCCTATTTTTATTTCAATTTTTTATATTATTTTTATGATTTTTTTTATTATTATGTTCTATTATTATTTAAATATTTTCAATATTTAATTATTATTTTCTATTTATTATTGCTAGAATTTATTTTTAATTATTATTATTAGTATTATTATTTTAAATATTTTATTAATGTTCTTTTAATTATTATTATTTTAGAGGAATTATTTTTATAATTTATTTTTTTATTATTTTGTATTATTATTTTAAATATTTTACTTAAATAAAAATAATATTAATTAAAGTAATATATCATTATTTTATTATTTTTATAATTTATTATTATTTATTTTATTATTATATATCCTTGTGCACTGATTAAGGGAGCGCTCTAGGCACATGGAGGGTTTTCTATTGAGTGTGTCCCTTTAAGACAGATGATAGGATCCTCCTGTACGTTATGAGATTCGCGCCTTATAGATATAAAGAAGGATCCGGATGTGGAGTCATTGTGACGACATCTGTGGGTGACCAAAAATCGCCCATCTCATCCACGCCATCAGGAGACTTCCCCAAAGCCGATCGGACCGTCCCAAACCAGTTGGGTAGGTGAAGAGGTGAAACGTGCTGTGGTGACACAATGATATGCCGTAAACATGTCCCTCCCCGTATATATATATATATATGTTATAATGAGAGGACGGCCAGCGCCTGCACTGAGTCACCGCACACATAAACATTTTCATTTTCAATTTATGGATTTGATCTCGGCACAATCATCAGCAGGTAAATAAAATGAGGAGACGGCGGCGGGAAAACAAAGGAGCCGCCATCTTGACCCCCACCCTGATACTGTGCCGAGCGAGGGCTGAGGGACGCGGCTCACACCCGGTAATTATGACTGATAATAAAGTAGAAGGCGAAACATTCTCACGCCCTGGATAATGATGACGGGCGGGTGTGTGTATATATATATATATATATATATACTGTATACACGGGGAGGTGCGATGGGGAGGGGAGCGGCACAGCAATGAGGAGTCATGTAGATACATACACAAAATATCTCAGATTATATCATCACGTCGTACTGTCATATCATTATGATCTGTGTGATAGTATGTGTTTACTGCTGTATACTCACACACACACACCTCCATATATCCTCACATACCTCAATATACTCTGTATACCTCTATATAACTTCACATACCTCTATATAACCTCACATACCTCAATGTAACCTCACATACCTCCATATACCCCTTATACCTCTATATACCCTCACATACCTACATATACCCTGTATACCTATACTGTATATATCCTGTATACCTCTATAAAACCTCATGTACCTGCATAAACCATGTATACCTTTACATAACCTCACATACCTTCTCATACCCTGTATACCTCTATATAACATCACATACCTCTTTATACCCTGTATACCGCTATATAACCTCACATACCTCCATATACCCTGTATACCTATATTATATATATATATCCAGTATACCTCTATATAACCTCACATACCTCCATATACCCTGTATACCTATATTCTATATATATCCAGTATACCTCTATATAACCTCACATACCTACATATACCCTGTAAACCTCTATATAAACTCATTATACCTCCATATACCCTGTATACCTATATATATCCTGTATACCTCTATATAACCTCACATACCTCCATATACCCTGTATACCTCTATATAACATCACATACCTCTTTATACCCTGTATACCGCTATATAACCTCACATACCTCCATATACCCTGTATACCTATATTATATATATATATCCAGTATACCTCTATATAACCTCACATACCTCCATATACCCTGTATACCTATATTCTATATATATCCAGTATACCTCTATATAACCTCACATACCTACATATACCTGTAAACCTCTATATAAACTCATATACCTCCATATACCCTGTATACCTATATATATCCTGTATACCTCTATATAACCTCACATACCTCCATATACCCTGTATACCTATATTATATATATATATCCAGTATACCTCTATATAACCTCACATACCTCCATATACCCTGTATACCTATATTCTATATATATCCAGTATACCTCTATATAACCTCACATA
This sequence comes from Allobates femoralis, assembly GCA_033576535.1. NCBI lineage: Eukaryota > Metazoa > Chordata > Amphibia > Anura > Aromobatidae > Allobates > Allobates femoralis. The sequence continues at coordinate 228,927,505 of JARQOC010000011.1, read as the reverse complement.
CCTACATATACCCTGTAAACCTCTATATAAACTCATTATACCTCCATATACCCTGTATACCTATATATATCCTGTATACCTCTATATAACCTCACATACCTCCATATACCCTGTATACCTCTGTATAACCTCACATACCTCTACATACCAGTGGTATAAGACCAGCATGGGCCTTTTGTAATCCTAATTGCTGCTTTCGAGGGGGTTGTGGCCCCTTTATCTCCTGGGCCCCTGTGTGTCTGCGCCATTTTTATGTCCATGTCTGAACCTTGCATACCTCCATATACCTTGTATACCTCGGTATAACCCGTATACCTCCATATAACCCCTTCAGCCTCACTCTCTTGACCTCTGAGGTTTGGAGGCTTAGTAGGCCTCAGCCCATTGTAGATTTTCTTTGTTGCCCTTAGCAACCAATCAGGCAACCAGCTTATACTCTACCAGAGTTGCTCAAAAATGAAAGCTGCTGTGTGATTGGCTGATAAGGTGGATGAGGACTGTTTTTCTCTCACTCCATGTTGATGAGGGCCCATTTGGGACGTCCTCACTTATTTGTTCCATAGGTCCCTTTTATTAGTCATGGTCACGGTGTATGCTCTGCGCCATCACGCTGCCCCTATATTATGGTGTAAGAGTGTGTGGGCCTGTGCTGCCCCCTCCTCCTGGAAGCTGCCCCCACTGACCTGACCCCACCATGTACAGGGAAGTGAAGCACATCTGCCCCCACTAACCCCCCACTGACCTGACACCACCACATACAGGGAGCCTCTCCTGCTTAAAGTGAAGCACATCTGCCCCCACTGACCTGACACCACCATGTACAGGGAGCCTCCCCTGCTTAAAGTGAAGCACATCTGCCCCCACTGACCTGACCCCACCATGTACAGGGAGCCTCCCCTGCTTAAAGTGAAGCACATCTGCCCCCACTGACCTGACACCACCATGTACAGGGAGCCTCCCCTGCTTAAAGTGAAGCACATCTGCCCCCACTGACCTGACACCACCATGTACAGGGAGCCTCCCCTGCTTAAAGTGAAGCACATCTGCCCCCACTGACCTGACACCACCATGTACAGGGAGCCTCCCCTGCTTAAAGTGAAGCACATCTGCCCCCACTGACCTGACACCACCATGTACAGGGAGCCTCTCCTGCTTAAAGTGAAGCACATCTGCCCCCACTGACCTGACCCCACCATGTACAGGGAGCCTCTCCTGCTTAAAGTGAAGCACATCTGCCCCCACTGACCTGACCCCACCATGTACAGGGGGCATCTCCTGCTTAAAGTGAAGCACATCTGCCCCCACTGACCTGACCCCACCATGTACAGGGAGCCTCTCCTGCTTAAAGTGAAGCACATCTGCCCCCACTGACCTGACCCCACCATGTACAGGGAGCCTCTCCTGCTTAAACTGAAGCACATCTGCCCCCACTGACCTGACCCCACCATGTACAGGGAGCCTCTCCTGCTTAAATTTAAGCACATCTGCCCCCACAATGTCACGAAGACCCTGAGAAAAAGGGAAACTTCCCAAATTTACATTATATAGCTTATCCACAGGTAACTTACTGGCTGCAGTGAAATCATGGAGAGATTATTCCATTTGTACACAGCAACAATATAGAACCATGTCTCCATGATTTCACTGCAACCAGTAAGTTACCTGTGGATAAGCTAGAAATGTAGCCGCGTGTAAAGTGGCCATTAGGTGTATACTGAACATTGAAGGTCTCTATGTGTGAACTCCAAGATGTCACCTCTACAAATCCCAAAAAAGTTGCAACATGATGTATTCAGTGAAGCAGGCGCTCTCTCACGCCTATGGTAAAGCATGGTGGGGGCTCGGTGATGTCTAGAGTGAATCATGGTATGAACTCGGTGATGTCTACAGAGAAGCAACATTTTCTGACTTGAATCAAATAGAAAATCTTTTTGTAATGAGGTTGCAGCAAACCCATTATCACTAGTAATCTGGAGGCCATTGCCCATGAGGAAAGGGTTAAGATTTTTCAGGAGAGCTACCAGAAGCTGATGTCTGGCCAAGCATCATGTCTGTAGCAGAGGGTGAGCAGGGCAGCCAGAGGGTGAGCAGGTCATAACAGCCAGAGGGTGAGCAGGTCATAACAGCCAGAGGGTGAACAGGTCATAACAGCCAGAGGATGAGCAGGTCATAACAGCCAGAGGTGCTCTACTAAGTACTAAATATGCTAGTAATGAAGAGGTGAATTTTCCTGAGACTGCAGTAATCAGTAAAAGTGGCATTTTGTACAGAATTTGGAGAAAGCACTTGTTATATTAGTTGTATTTAAATATCTATATTGTTCCTATTTCATTGATTTATTGCTATCAGAGTAGCACCATAAACTCTGCACACTAGATGACCTGATGTGTGTAGGGTTTTCGGTGCAGTTTCCTATTATAATTCCTGGAGATCTGATTGTTTTCTAATGTTTCTCTTTTTTCTAGGTTGCATTAAATAATGGCGCTTTCCTGTAAGTATCTGCGGAGTCTTGGACAATACTGAGACATTATAGGTTTAGGATTCTGGAAACAAAATGTGTGGGCTCATATACTGAGACTGCAATAACTAATATTCTGCTTATTGTCTGTATTATTATTTATGACGTCCCCTCTCCCTCTGTCCAGGTCTCCGGAGGATCATGTCTTGTCTCAGGAGACTCCTTGGTGAGTTTATATTCGCTGTACACAGTTTATACATCGGGTTTCGAGGACATTTGCCCCTTTTTTTGCATTTTCTTATTTTATGTTCTGTATCTCTGAGTTGGGTGTTCATGTTCTTAGGTCCCAGGGCTAAATCCATACCGGGGCCCCGACATCTCCTGGACTAAGGGGACCTCAGTCATCAGCGCTCAATGAAATTAATTAGATTTTTTTGTTTTCTGGATTAAAACAGCATGAAGTGTTTTTCTATACAATTACTAATAATAGTCTCTTTTTTATCTTTACCATCCGGCTTCAGCTCCTTACATTCTACTGAAACTGCACTCACTAAGTCTCTAATGATCTACTGACAGCTAAAGCTAATGGTCACTACTCCCTGTTGATCCTCCTGGATCTCTCCGCTGCATTCCATACTGTGGATCACCAGATCCTCCTCTCTATGCTCTGCTCTATTGGGCTCAAGGACACCGCTCTCCCCTGGTTCTCCTGCTACCTCTCTGACCGCTCCTTCACTGTATTGTATGCTGGCTCCTCTTCCTTTTCTCCTCTTACTGTGGTGATTCCTCAGGGTTCAGTCCTAGGCCCCCATTAACCCATGACCATGGTGTGGTCCTGACTATACCAGCCCATCCCTAACCCATGACCATGGTCTGGTCCTGACTGTACCAGCCCATCCCTAACCCATGACCATGGTCTGTAACTGACTATACCATCCCATCCCTAACCCATGACCATGGTGTGGTCCTGACTATGCCAGCCCACAACTAACCAATCACCATCGTCTGTGCCTGACTATACCAGCCCACAACTAACCAATCACCATCGTCTGTGCCGCCTGACTATACCAGCCCACCACTAACCCATGACCATAGTCTGCTGCTGACTATACCAGCCCAACACTAACCCATGACCATGGTTTGCTGCTGACTATACCATTCCATCCCTAACCCATGACCATGGTGTGGTCCTGACTATGCCAGCCCACCACTAACCAATCATCATGGTCTGCTGCTGACTATGCCAGCCCACCACTAACCAATCACCATGGTCTGCTGCTGACTATACCAGCCCACAACTAACCAATCACCATGGTCTGCTGCTGACTATGCCAGCCCACCACTAACCAATCACCATGGTCTGTGCCTGGCTATACCAGCCCACCACTAACCAATCACCATGGTCTGTGCCTAACTATACCAGCCCACCACTAACCAATCACCATGGTCTGTGCCTGGCTATACCAGCCCACAACTAACCAATCACCATGGTCTGCTGCTGACTATACCAGCCCACCACTAACCAATCACCATGGTCTGTGCCTAACTATACCAGCCCACCACTAACCAATCACCATGGTCTGTGCTTAACTTTACCAGCCCACCACTAACCAATCACCATGGTCTGTGCCTGGCTATACCAGCCCACCACTAACCAATCACCATGGTCTGCTGCTGACTATACCAGCCCACCACTAACCAATCACCATGGTCTGTGCCTAACTATACCAGCTCACCACTAACCAATCACCATGGTCTGCTGCTGACTATACCAGCCCACCACTAACCAATCACCATGGTCTGTGCATGGCTATACCAGCCCACAACTAACCAATCACCATGGCCTGTGTCTGACTATGCCAGCCCACCACTAACCAATCACCATGGTCTGTGCCTGGCTATACCAGCCCACCACTAACCAATCACCATGGTCTGTTGCTGACTATACCAGTCCACCACTAACCAATGACTATGGTCTGTACCTGACTACACCAGCCCATCACCAACTCCTGACCATGGTCTGTGCCTGACTATACCAGCCCATCACCAACTCATGACCATGGTCTGTGCCTAACTATACCAGCCCACCACTAACCAATGACTATGGTCTATTCCTGACTATACCAGCCCATCACCAACTCATGACCATGGTCTGTGCCTAACTATACCAGCCCATCACCAAGTCATGACCATGGTCTGTGCCTGACTATGCCAGTCCAGCCCACCACTAACCCATGCTATTACTATAATTCTTGTAATGTTTAGTTTTTTGGGATTAAAAGATAAATAATTATTTCTAGGATCAAAATAAAATTATTTTTCCTCTAGATGGGAATGATGACAGTAGACCTGTGGCCCCTCTATATGATCCCACCCAGGCAGCACAGGAAGTGGCTCCTCATGGGCAGGCAGGTTGGTATTTCCTTCTCGTAGAGGGTTTGTGTAGGTTCATCTATATGGGACAGTCCCAGCATTCTGACTATTTTACATCACTTCTGTTTTTTCCAATAGTTTCTTGAGCCATCAAGGTTGCCTGTTCCTGACTATGCCAGCTCAACCTGATTGTGGCCTCTGCATTACTATCCCAGCTGGGCCAATAGTCTGTTTTTGTGTCCAGCTTCTGACTTTTCCAACTTACCAGTAACCCACCGTTATGCCCAGCTTCTAACTGTGACAGCTGAGCCAATAGCCTGTGATTGAGGGCAATTCCTGACCCATCATTGTTTCCTGTGCCTCCCTATTCCAACTAGGCCAATAGCTGGTGATTGTGCCTAACTCCTGGCTATGCCAGCTTACCAGTACTCCCCGACTGTGTCCAGCTTCTAACTATGCCAGCTGGGAAAATAGCTGGTGATTGTGGCTAATTGTTGACTATGCGAACTCAATTATAACCCATGATTGTGGCCTCGGCCTTACTATCCCAACTGGCCCAATAACCTTTGATCATGGCCAACTTCTCTGACTATGCCGGCTTACCAGTAACCCATGATCATGTCCAGCTATTAACTGTGTCAGCATTGTGCCCAATTCCTGACTATGCTGACTGTATCCCATCATTGTCTCCTGTGCCTTACCATCCCAGCTGGGCAAATAGTCTGTGATTGTGGCCAATTTCTGATTATGCCAGCTCAATTATAACCATGATTGTGGCCTCTGCTTTACTATCCCAACTGGCCCAATAGCCTTTGATCATGGCCAACGTCTCTGACTATACCGGCTTACCAGTGGCCACAACCATGGACCCATATCCCCGGGATCTCAATGTAGAAGCCATATTGGGACATAACATAATTTGCTTAATATTTAACTTTTTGTACATGAAAAACTTACGAAATCTAAAGAGCCTCAAAGAAACAAATGTATTATTTAATTTTCAGTGATATCAAATGGTCGATTACCTGGAGAGCCGACTTCTGGCCTGAGGAACTCCTCAGTCACAGTATGGAATGAAGGTAAGAAATAACCTGATGTCCTCTACTGCGGCTTCACCAAAGGGTCACGAGGCTTTACAATCCAATGGAAGAAGGAGAAGTCTAGAGGGACCATAGTCACCATTCAAAGGGGGTGGAGAGGATACAGCTCCAAAGAGGCCGGGGCTATGACGGTGTTCAGGAACATAGTGGTGTCCAACAATACTAGGGACCAGGGGCCAAGGGGGCGTACCTACAATAGGTGCAGGGGTTGCATTCGCATCCGGGCCCTGGAGCCTAGGGGGGCCCAAAAGTTCCTTTGGCCTATAGAAAAAGACATACTATTAATGATTTGCAATAATTGGAGCTTTTGCCCATGAGTTCAAGTTACACCGCTGCGGGGGCCCCCAGGACAGATGTTAGATGACGACTTCAGGTCAAGCTTAGCTCATTACCAGACATTGGCTGCTTATATTTTCTAGGTACCTCGTTTGTAGGAAATAGTGGAGAACCTCAAGACGTTGACAGCAGATACTAGGCTGAAGAGCTTACAATCTGCCCAGATCTTACACTGCTCAGAGGAACTGGAGGACATTTATTGGTGCAGCCACGACATCAAGGATGGAGAACGAGCTCCGCGGGGGCGGGAGAAGAGTAAGGAGGGATCAATATATGGAAATAAGAAGATGAAGAGCAGCTGGCCTGCAAGCGTGTTAGACGGACCTGGCTCCCTTAGACATTAACCTCCCGGTCCTTAAGAATTGGAGCTGGACTGGATCAAAAAACGAACATTTTACAGCTGATTTCGATGTTTTTTTATGGCAACTATTTTTTGTATTTTAGGACGGTGACATCGATGCCAAATTTATATACATTTTTTTTGTTTAATGGCTTAAAAAAAATCATAACTTGATTTTTTTTGCTATACACTCTGGTTTCTAGTGGTTCCATACAAACCCCCCCCTCCCCAAAAAAAAAAAAAAAACTATTCCGACATTTAAAAATTTCAATCATATTTTTCCGTTTCAGCGTTAACTCATTCATGGAGTCCGGATTCCGTCATTTCTGCTGAGAAACGCTGCGCACTGCCGGAATGTTAGGTGGCGCTATTACAGTTACAACCTCCACGTTACATTGCTGGGGAAATCCTATGATGAATGTGACAAGTTTGGAAACTGCATCAATGCTGATGATGAGTCGATATATTTTACATACAGAGTCACAAAAATAATAAGAAAAGAGTAACAAGAAAAAAAAAGTATTAAACTATAAACATTGCTTGTTTTGATATACATTGTACATATCTGTATATCATAAGATGAAAAATAAAGATATTCCATAAATCTGTATCATTCTATAAAGGTACTGCAAAAGGAATGAACTTGCACACACAACTACTATAATACTGCCCCTATATACAAGAATATAACTACTATAATACTGCTCCTATGTACAAGAATATAACTACTATAATACTGCCCCTATATACAAGAATATAACTACTATAATACTGCCCCTATATCCAAGAATATAACTACTATAATACTGCCCCTATATACAAGAATATAACTACTATAATACTGCTCCTATGTACAAGAATATAACTACTATAATACTGCCCCTATATACAAGAATATAACTACTATAATACTGCTCCTATGTACAAGAATATAACTACTATAATACTGCTCCTATATACAAAAATATAACTACTATAATACTGCTCCTATGTACAAGAATATAACTACTATAATACTGCTCCTATATACAAGAATATAACTACTATAATACTGCCCCTATATACAAGAATATAACTACTATAATACTGCCTCTATATACAATAATATAACTACTATAATACTGCTCCTATGTACAAGAATATAACTACTATAATACTGCCCCTATGTACAAGAATATAACTGCTATATTACTGCTCCTATGTACAAGAATATAACTGCTATAATACTGCTCCTATGTACAAGAATATAACTACTATAATACTGTCCCTATGTACAAGAATATAACTACTATAATACTGCTCCCTATGTACAAGAATATAACTACTATAATACTGCCCCTATGTACAAGAATATAACTACTATAATACTGCCTCTATGTACAAGAATATAACTACTATAATACTGCTCCTATATACAAGAATATAACTACTATAATACTGCTCCTATATACAGGAATATAACTACTATAATACTGCTCCTATATACAAGAATACAACTACTATAATACTGCCCCTATATACAAGAATATAACTACTATAATACTGCCCCTATATACAAGAATATAACTACTATAATACTGCTCCTATGTACAAGAATATAACTACTATAATACTGCCCCTATATAGAAGAATATAACTACTATAATACTGCTCCTTTATACAAGAATATAACTACTATAATACTGCTCCTATGTACAAGAATATAACTACTATAATACTGCTCCTATGTACAAGAATATAACTACTATAATACTGCTCCTATGTACAAGAATATAACTACTATAATACTACCCCCTATGTACAAGAATATAACTACTATAATACTGCTCCTATATACAAGAATATAACTACTACAATACTGCCCCTATGTACAAGAATATAACTACTATAATACTGCTCCTATATTCAAGAATATAACTACTATAATACTGCCCCTATGTACAAGAATATAACTACTATAATACTGCTCCTATATACAAGAATATAACTACTATAATACTGCCCCTAGGTACAAGAATATAACTACTATATTACTGCTCCTATGTACAAGAATATAACTACTATAATACTGCCCCTATGTACAAGAATATAACTACTATATTACTGCTCCTATGTACAAGAATATAACTACTATAATACTGCTCCTATGTACAGAGAATATAACTACTATATTACTGCTCCTATGTACAAGAATATAACTACTATAATACTGCTCCTATGTACAAGAATATAACTACTATAATACTGCCCCTATGTACAAGAATATAACTACTATAATACTGCCCCTATGTACAAGTATATAACTACTATAATACTGCCCCTATGTACAAGAATATAACTACTATAATACTGCTCCTATGTACAAGAATATAACTACTATAATACTGCTCCTATGTACAAGAATATAACTACTATAATACTGCCCCTATATACAAGAATATAACTACTATAATACTTCCCCTATGTACAAGAATATAACTACTACAATACTGCTCCTATGTACAAGATTATAACTACTATAATACTGCTCCTATATACAAGAATATAACTACTATAATAATGCCCCCTATATACAAGAATATAACTACTATAATACTGCTCTCATGTAGAAGAATATAACTACTATAATACTGCCCCTATGTACAAGAATATAACTACTATAATACTGCTCCTATGTACAAGAATATAACTACTATAATACTGCTCCTATATACAAGAATATAACTACTATAATACTGCCCCTATGTACAAGAATATAACTACTATAATACTGCTCCTATGTACAAGAATATAACTACTATAATACTGCTCCTATATACAAGAATATAACTACTATAATAATGCCCCTATATACAAGAATATAACTACTATAATACTGCTCCTATATACAAGAATATAACTACTATAATACTGCTCCTATATACAAGAATATAACTACTATAATACTGCCCCTATGTACAAGAATATAACTACTATAATACTGCTCCTATGTACAAGAATATAACTACTATAATACTGCTCCTATATACAAGAATATAACTACTATAATAATGCCCCCTATATACAAGAATATAACTACTATAATACTGCTCCTATGTACAAGAATATAACTACTATAATACTGCTCCTATATACAAGAATATAACTACTATAATACTGCCCCTATGTACAAGAATATAACTACTATAATACTGCTCCTATGTACAAGAATATAACTACTATAATACTGCTCCTATATACAAGAATATAACTACTATAATAATGCCCCCTATATACAAGAATATATCTACTATAATACTGCTCTCATGTAGAAGAATATAACTACTATAATACTGCCCCTATGTACAAGAATATAACTACTATAATACTGCTCCTATATACAAGAATATAACTACTATAATACTGCCCCTATGTACAAGAATATAACTACTATAATACTGCTCCTATGTACAAGAATATAACTACTATAATACTGCTCCTATATACAAGAATATAACTACTATAATACTGCCCCTATGTACAAGTATATAACTACTATAATACTGCCCTATGTACAAGAATATAACTACTATAATACTGCTCCTATGTACAAGAATATAACTACTATAATACTGCTCCTATGTACAAGAATATAACTACTATAATACTGCCCCTATATACAAGAATATAACTACTATAATACTTCCCCTATGTACAAGAATATAACTACTATAATACTGCCCCTATATACAAGAATATAACTACTATAATACTTCCCCTATGTACAAGAATATAACTACTAATATACTGAATAAAAAAGCCAAGAATCCAGTGCTGCCTATGGTTAGTACGCAGTACAAAAAGTGCATATGCACATATTGATTTCTAACTGTATCTTAGGGTACCATTACACACACAGATTATTGTGCAGACATTGTTCACAGACCTCTGGCTGCAGTGAAATCATGGACACATTGATACATTTTGTGGCCATATACAAATGGAACAATGTGTCCATGATTTCACTGCAATCAGAGATCTGTGAACAATGTCTGCATAAATATGTGTGTGTGTAACGGTACCCTTACTGAGACATTTGGCAAACAATTGATCAATTCTTTGAGCTACCTCGCCACTTCACGGCATTCTCAGATGGGGCCGTCCTACTCTGCGTGTTTTAATACGCTGTGCCATTCCGGCCTCTTGCATACATTAAAAGCAAGACCACATTGAATGCACACGTACCTGAAGCATTTCTGAACTACTCCCTAAACGCCAGAAGGGCAGCGCAGATAAAGGCATACCAGGTCCGGACATGACATCCGGACATTATCAGATCTGACCCCCACACTGCCATACCAGCAACCATGGATGAGGGTGGAACAGGCCCAGACACATGGGTAAAAATCATGCAGAGCCTATGGGCAAGGTGGGGCTGCTGTACGTGTGTACAGCGGCCTAGATCAATCACAATAAAGACAGAGAGAATGGCATACATACCCGAGCGCGCACGGCAAAAAGTGGTGGTCAACCACAAACCAATAACAAATAAAAAAAACAAGAAGCCAGCGCTGCCGGTGGTTAGCACGCAATACCCCGGTTTTTTGCCGTGCGCGCTTGGTTTTGTATGCCATTCTATCTGTCTCTTTATTTAACCTTCTGATTGCTGGTGACTGAGTATGGGGGAAAGCAGGAATTGCAATGATATGTGTGGAATGGCAAGGACCTGTGGGGCTCTTCCCACATGAAAGCTTATGTGGCGCCCCACTGGTCAGTGCGCCACAGTAGGGGTACTGCACCCATAACTGAGTGTGCGGTATTCGTGTCATTGGGGAGTGTAAAGTCAATCTGAGGCTCTCATTCTGCATTCACACACTGTAGAGCAGGGGACTACAGGGTTAAATCCTCCGCTAAGAGACCCAGTCCCAGTGGGAGGAGTTTAGGGCAGAGCAGTGTGTGAGAGCGGGAAACACACAGACAGATCTAGTCTAGTCTGAGGGGCGAAGCAGAGACGGGGCCTTGGAGGGTTCCCCCAGCGAGGGTGCCTGAAAGGAACGGCGACCCAGACGGAAAGAGGAGACCCAGTGCCGGACCTTACCATAGTCCGTGGGAGTCCTGGTCCACAACGGGGTACCGACTCCGAGTCACGGTGCAGGCAAGTCTAACCCTGAGCTGTCACTACCGGTAAGTCGCAGGATTGCCCAGCAGCCCTGACCTTGTTGAGAGCGCGCAACCTCACCAGGAACACCAAACCGGGTTGAGCCCCTTAAAGAAGAAGGGTAACCTCATAGCACCCAGCGGGGCTGGTAGACAAGTGGGTTGTGCAGGACAGTGCAAGGATAGTGAGGTGGCGCAAGAAAAGCAGGAAAAGACAGTGAACGTAACTGAAGGAGCACTCTGGGAGCCTCAAAGAGACCTTATCCTCCCCAGTGACTACCCGGCCAGCTACCTGCTAAAGACTGTGTGACTGTAATCTGAGTATCATCGTAACCAGTGACAAGTAAAACCCCTGCAGAGCGGAAACGTCTCTTTTGCTTTATTATCACGGACCTTAGAGCTGCTACTACGACGATTACAGTGGTAGCGCTGCCCCAGGAACCCTGCTCACCTGGTGGGAGCAAGACCAGCTAGCTGCAATATCATCGTCCCCAGCGATCTGACAGCGGCACTGGTGAGTTCACCAGAACCTGTAGGTGGCGTCACGAGAGTTCTATTATTTCCCCGTTAGTCAGCTGACCACCAGGGCTACGGGCCCAGGCACCAGTCACCGAGACAGCACACCCATATCAATGAGCTGGTACCGAGTTGCCATAGACCCCTGGGTGGGTCACTTACACTCACAGTTATTGGCTCCTTAGTGCACATGACCTGTGATGTCATTAAGGTCTTTAAGTAAGTTTGCAGGCAGAATATGTAAAGTGTAGAGTCAGAGCCTCACATAGAGTCAGACAGGGAGATGATTGTTGATTCAACCCCTGTATTATAGGAGTTCCGATCCCCTCCCATGGTCTCTGATCCCCTTCTACGGTCCCGGTCTCTGTACCCTCCCCTCCCCCGGTCCCAGTCTCTGCACGCTCCCCTTCCCCGGTTCCAGTCTCCGCACACTCCAGTCCCAGTACACTCTCTCTCCCTGTCCCAGTATCTGCATGCTCCTCTCCCTTGGTCCCTATCTCTCCGGGGTGATGGTGGAGCAGCAAGATGGTGATGCTCCCCGTAAGTGGAGCGGGTCCTAGGGGGCAGTGATGGGTGAAAAGGGATGGCGGCTCTCCACACAGCCATGTCTCTTGAGCTGCAGAGGAAGGTGGCTCCTCAGGTGGAGATATTAGAGGACAGTCTGTGATGGGAGCAGGATCAGGGGCCGCAATATCAGACACAGGATCTTTATTTCCATACCTATACTGATGTTGTAGTTCAAGGTTACGTCCAGGGTACAGTCCGGGTGGTCGGGTAGCAGTTCAGGATTTCCACACCGATGAGTTATGAGGCCTCCCTTTTGTGCTGTGTGAGTCTTAGTCCTGGGCTGCCTAAAGATAGGCTCAGACCTCTCCTGTGTCCCTCACTTGTGCAGCAGGCGATGAGAGCCCTCCTACTGGGCACCGCTGAATCCACTGCAGTCCCCGGCTCTGCTGGTGGCTGCGCTACAAGAGCTCTGCTAGGAGACTGAAGTGTCCCTGGCCTCCGGTCTTCACTGCTAGGTTGACTGGACCTGTGCAGTCTCAGGGTGCGTTCACACCACGATTTTTAGGGAGCCGATGCTGTCCGATATAAATCGGACAGCATCGGCTCCCTTCTGATGCCTGGAATCGGGTGCCAAATAGGCGCCCGATTCCGGCATAAAATCGGCGCCGGAGGCTGCAAAAAAAGAAAAAAAAAAAAAGTTTATTCTCACCTGCCCCCGAGCCCCCGCCGTCTTCCGCCATCTTCCTCTAGGCTCCCGGTGGCTCTCGCAGGCTGCCGGTGTCAGCAGAGGTGTACTCTGCTGTACACAGGACCTGCGGTGATGTCACAGTCACGTGACCGCGGGTTCACCATTCACCATGGAGAACCCGCGGTCACATGACTGTGACATCACCGCAGGTCCTGTACAGCAGAGGTACACCTCTGCTGACACCGGAGCCTGCGGCAGCCTGCGGGAGCCACCGGGAGCCTAGAGAAGATGGCGGAAGACGGCGGGGGCTCGGGAGAGGGTGAGAAAAAACTTTTTTTTTTTTTCTTTTTAACCCTTGTGCTCCCAGGAGCATTTTTACTGTACTGAGCTTGCTCAGTACAGTAAAATGGGGTCCGAGGAAACATCACATATTTCCTCGGACCTTTCTCCATAGGGCCCCATGTTAGGGATCGGTCAGATCGGATGTGCACTAAATGCCATCCGATTTGGTCCGATCCGAGTCTGTCAGATTTTGTAATCGGATGAAAAAATCGTTGCAGGCAACGATTTTTTTCTCCTGAAAAAAATCGGCCAAAATCGGGCAGAATCGGATCGGACCAAATCGGATGGCATTTAGTGCACATCCGATTCGGTCCGATCCCCATAGGGATCCATAGGATCCGAAAATCGGTCCGATGCTGTCCGATTTTTTTCGGACAGCATCGGAAATACAAAAATCGTGGTGTGAAAGCACCCTCAGACTCCGGTGTCCAGATTATCTCTGTTGCTCGTCTGGGGTGAACCGGTATGGTTCCTCTTCCATCTCTCACTTGCCTTGCCTCCGACCCTCACTCTTGGGTCCCACTGGCTAGGCTTCCTTACTGGCACGGACCTAGCGCGGCTCCATTCACCAGGATGTCTTTACAGTCCTCTCTGGAACTGCACTGCCTAACTCCTCCCCCAGGCCTGAATTTATAGGGGACTGTGCCTGAAGTTGGCGAATGGAGCTGCCCCTTCAGGTCTGGAGTGGAAAGTGTTGTGTGTGGGCTTACCTGATGTGGAAATCCCTCCCTGCTCCAGGTGTTCCTGTGGCAACTAAACTGTAGGGGTGCCACAGATGGAAAAATAAAAACGTTATGGCTCTTGGAAGAAGGTGAGGGAAGAATGAAAACGGAAAACAAAGGGGTAAAGGGGTTAAACCTTTAAAAACTTAGTTTTTTTAAAATGTGACTAATCTTAGTCGTCCCGGACGGACTTAAAGCTGCAGTTATTTGGTGACTTGCACTATGTACGGTATTTCTGTTTCCACCTTTGCAGAAAATGTCACTGTGATCTAAAGAGTTACGGTAACCCTTCAATCCTGTAAGAGGCAGGTACAATGTGTTCCTCCCTGAGTGGATTTGAGAATTAGCAGCGAGAGACTGCCTGTACCTGTGAATCCTGCATCCACTGCATCACACTTACTACACAGCTGCCCTGGGGATCAGCCCTGCCCGTGGAGGGCTCACTATCCTTGCTGCTATCCCCATCATCCCCAGAGGTCCTGACTGCAGCGTCGGCTACCCATATCATCGCACCATGGGTGGCGTCACGTAAAATCCCTAAAACTGTTCTCCCTTTTATTGACCGCCCGGGACCACACACAGAGCCAGGTCACGACAGCGTGACATCCCGCAGCTCCCAGACAATGATGAGAGGACCCGGTTCTGAGTATCCCATCGCCCCAGTGGGCGGATCAACTTGGCGTCACGAACAGGATGTACTGACCCGGTAGAACCAGGTCTTGTGTGCCTAAGATACTGTTTTTGGGCCTGAGCAATGGCGGCCCTGAGAGACTGAGACCATGTGCTGGCAGGGGGGTGTACTGCAGCTCCTCATCATGGGCCAGGCCAGCACTAGGTGTGAAAAGTTGCCCCACCCCTTCTATTCTCCAACAATTTAAAGGGCGGCTCCAGAGACTGTGTAATCCCGCTCATGGGTGTGACAGCCAAGGACGATGAAGAGTGGCGACACCCACGAAGGGAGGGAGGAAAAGGGGAGAACAACACAAGGAGCCAGAGGTAAAGAGAGACTGAGATCCCGACAATGGCTGAGCGCGGGGTGCGAAGTGCGGACTCCCCCGGTTCCCCAGAGGCCAACCAACTGCCGGAGGCGAGTACTGTCTCCCTGGAAGTAAGCCAGATGCCAGGGATGGATCCTGCCTTTTTCTCAGAGGAAATTGCTAGACTGAGTCGTCAGCTAGAGAGCACCCACCTAGACATTGTGGAGCAATGACGGCAGGCACTTGTGGAGAAAGCGATTAAACGGTAGACGGCGGCACGCCCAGTTCCCCCGACCCGGGAGAAGAAGGAGGGTGAACCGGAGCCAGAGCTTGGGACAAGTATGACCTCAGAGGATGGTGACTACTGTGGGTGCCCTACTTGGGTATATTATTCAACCGTTGGTCGTAGACTGGGGCAAAGCCCCTCCGCAGGATTATGGATTGGTCTTTGGGAGCTGCATAATAGTGTGTCTGCGCTGACCGATACTGTGCAGTCTTTGACAGATGCTCCCCCATACGCTTCTAGACCCGAATATGTCCCACCGCAGCGACAGAGAGAGACCCCCCCGGAGAAGAGGGAAGAACACAGACCGTTTTGATGCCACCGTTGTAACCGGGCAGGGCACATGTTCCGGTCTTGCCCCGTACCTGGTCAGATCGTGTGGTGGGAGCCATAAGCCCCGGACAGGCAATAGACTGTGAGTTTGAATACTTGTGTTTCCCCTGAGAGAGTGATCCCAGTTGATATGAATATTATGATCTTGGACTAAGCCTGATCAGAACCGTCGTGTAAATAGTTTAGCTCACTTTGGTGCGCTTTCTGTTGGTGTTATTGAATGCTTTTATGATGATAATGTATGCTTTGAACTGTGTGTGCTTAAATGGTCAATTTGCACTTGTGACCGCAACGCTTAAAAACCCACTAGTGTGGCCGAAGTACTGGTCAGTTTGGTCCCTGTCGCCACGCCCAGGGCGTGCAACGGGTTTTTCTTGTGTTGGGTTCCCGAAGACCAAAGAGACAATGAGTGAAGAGACGGTCACTGAACTGTTTTGCACTTTTTTCTAATGTTTATACCCTATCCCATAGATTTAATTATCTGGTTTTTGTTACATAACGTTCAAGTACCGCACGTCCCATCCCGGGAATAAAAAGTATACTTGTAAACTGCTGTTTTTATTGTTGAATGCATAATATGGGGTATTCGGGAATCGGGCCAGTGGCGGTCTCTCGGGGTATCACGGTATTCATGACCCGGTCCCGTGGCCTGGGATCAGTCCAAAAAGGGGATATTTACAAGGGATGATTTGTCGTGACGCCACCCGTAGTATGTGGTTAGTAGAACCACCGCTGTCGTATTCCTGCTGGGGACGGTGACTTGGGGCAGCATGGATGGTAAGCCCTCCTTGCGTAGGGCTGAGGGTCCTCAGGGCAGGAGTAGTGGTTGTAGATGGATTGTTGAATGGGGCTTTGTGAGGGATCGTGCTGGGTAAAAGTCACTTACTTTCAAGCTGCAGCTCCTCCAGCCAGTGTGCAGGGACGACTCCTCAGGTGGGATTCAATTGCAACATTTGCTGCTGCAGCTCTCCACAGTGTTGGCTGTCTTAGTGCTGGACGTGGTGCTGGAAAGGAACAGTTTCAGGCAAGTGTGAGCTTACTGGGTACTTTACATGATCTTTCCACAGCAGTTTCACAACAGTTTACAGTTAACACAAGTTACACGTTAACACTTCAGCACTCCTCCGGGTTAGTCATACTGTGCAGCTCAGGTAGCTTTCTGTGTTGCTCCCTCAAAGTCCTTTCAGGCCCTTCTCTCAACTTTCACGCAGTACATTACTCACGGGTTTGGTCTGGCTGTCTCGGACTCAGGGATGAAGAATTTTCCCTTAAAGTTAGGGTCACCAGTCCTATTGCGACCACTGTGTTCCTCTGCCGTAGTGGTAAGTTAGGCTGCAGCACATTAAGTCTCTGCCCCCCAACGGTGTGTCTTGTGATTAGGGTATAGAATCCCCGGTCACCTTTTCAGAGCCGGTTCTCTGGTGTCGGTTAGCCCTCTAGTGTCCCAGGTTTCTGTGTTTGGGCGCACCAAGCTCCTTCTTTCTGTCACTGTGCTAAGGGTTCCTCCTCGCAGCACCAGTCTATCTGGCTGCCGGGCCCTTGTCCTCCCACCTTCCTTAGCTGTGGGGTCTCTTTCAGTCTTTCCCCTTCCCGTCACTTCCAGGCTGTGAAGTAGGCTTTCTCTCCAGGGGTCTGTGCCTCACAGGATTCTGCGCCTCCAGGGAGCCCGAAACTGTCTAGGAAGTGTCTCTCTGTTCTGTTCTCACTCTGCTGCAGCTTTGCACCCCCCCTTCTCACTGTCTGCTTCTCTGCTCTTTCTGCTCTACCCCTGTGTGTTCCTGGGTTTTGTTTAGGTCACTCCACCCACTTTGTCAGTGTCCTCCTACTTTCCACCCACTGTGCTACACCCCCCACCCCTTGCCCATCCTAGAGTCCTAGACGTAGGGTCGGTGTTTGTGTGGTGTGGGTGTGTTTTTGTAGCGCCCCGCTAAGAGCGTGCTACAAAAGGGTACTGCACCCTGACTGAAGGTTCAGTATGCTTTGTTTTGGTAATGAGTAGAATAAGCCTGAAGCTCCAGTACCGCATGCAAACATCTAGTGATAGAGGACCAATCAGACGCCCGTTACTAGGGTAACTGGTCCTCGTGGGAGGAGAGGCTAGGTGATAAAGCAAGTGGGGAAAGCAGCAAGGAGTTGGTCAGAAGGGAGCTGCAGGAAGAGTGAGAAGCAGCAGATGAAGCAGAGTTGGAGAGCTACAGAACAGCAAAAGTGAAGCTAACAGGGAGGGCACCTCAATGTGGTGACCCAGAAGAGAAAGGGGCCAAGAAAGAGAAGGGTAATCGAATACCCTAGCCCAGTCCAAACCTGGAGTACTGGCTCCGAAGTGGCTCAGCCGGCTAAATCCCTGAACCACAAACCTGGAGTGGTCGATGACTTTTTAGGAGCATGACCCAACCGCCCTAAACCAAGCACGATCCTCACCAGAAGCACTAGACTGAGTTGGGTTCTCCTTGGAGTGATAAGGGGATCCCATATATCTCGACGGGCCTGGTCTAACAAGAGGGATCCGTGCAGGGCAGCAGAGCAAGGGACAGAGAGAGTGATAGAGAAGGGACACCAGTGGAGCTTCAGAGGGACACTGCTCATTGCTAGAACCACCCAGTCCACTACTCTGTAACAAGACCTGCATTACCCCGTAACCCTGCAGAATTCAGGAGTACTCTACTTGTTCAGAGTGAGCAGCGTGTCGGTAATTTCATTCTACAAACTGTGATTTACCTGCCTTGCTCCACAGTGACTGTGCTGCCGTACCCCACCATCCATTCCTACTTCCAACACCCCGGGGACCCCGCGCCTCCTCTAGGGAGCTATTCCATCTTGCTGCCGCCCATCACCCCGGAGGTTCTTGCAGCGCCGGTGCCATCACCAGGACCTACAGGTGGCGTCTCGAACAAATTCCTTTTATTATTTTTGTTTTTCATTGACCACCATGGCCACAGCCTCAGGCAGCCACCCGTGACCTCCAGACTGTGCCTGAGATATGAGTCCCCTGGCCTGGGTGAGTCAACTCCAACCTTGCTTACCTGGCTGCACTTCCCTCTTGTGGCCACCTGGTCGCAGAGGCACCACACTATCCTTTGCTCAGGGGAAGTGTGGCGCCCCTGCGGTCCGGTCAACACTAGATAGTGCAGCAGCCGGGATTGGTAAATCTGTCTCCCCACACAAACATCCAACACACTTCCGATCCTAAGTCTAGATACTTTTTTCCAGCAACAGGATAGCGGGAGGAGCCAGGTGGAGGGTGGAAAGTTAGAGAAGAACCCGTTTAGGGTGGGAAGACCAGAACAAAAAGGACACAACACCAAGTCCAGTAGTTAGTTAGTGAGAGGAGAGTCAGTGAGTAGTAGGAAGAGGAGAAGCTGAGACCAAGACCAGACAAAGCCAGACTAGTCAGAAGGAGAGGTGAGAGCATCATACAGGACTGAGAGAACCCGGACCCGGCGGCCTATGCCACTATGGGGCTTGCCCGGGTCCAAGGCTGTGAACCGTGGTGAAGGACAGAAGGAGTTCAGGTGTGCCCGAGTCAGCGGGGACATCGAGGGACTGGGCCGGAACCAGAGTGCCGGCTCTGCTGAAGTGGCAAGGAAGCTTTATGCCCCATCCACGAACTCCGGCGGGGTGCGGGGGCTTTATGTCTTGAGACCCAACCTCCGGTGCAGTGAAAGGAACGCCGTCGTATTAAGGCTAGGAGACCCGGAAAGTCACCCAATGGAAGAGTGTGACCGCTGGACTGTAGCTATCATGTGGAACAGACCGAAAAGGCCCAAAAGAGACACAAAAGGGGGAGTCACAGATAAACTATCCCGGCTGCTGAAACCACATCGGGGCCGCTGCTGAGCTGTTGTAAGCTGTACCAACTGTCGAGAAAGGAAAGTAAAACCTGGTTAAAGCTTGATACTGTTTGAGACTGTGTTTCTTGCGCCTGAGAGGAGACAGACTGATTTGAGAATCGGCAGCGAGAGACTGCCTGTACCTGTGAATTCTGCATCCACTGCACCGCACTTACTACACGGCTGCGCTGGGGACCCGCCCTGCCTGTGTAGAGCTCAACATCCTTGCTGCTACCCCCATAATCCACAGAGGTCCCGATTGCATTGGTGGCTACCCATAGCCGTGCACCACGGGTGGCGTCACATAAAATCCCTAAAACTGTTTTCCCTTTTATTGATCACCCGGGACCACGAAGCCGGGTCACGACACTGTGACATCCCGCAGCCCCAGACGACAACGAGAGGGCCCGGTTCCGAGTATCCCACGGCCCCAGTGAAAGGATCACTGTCTCTGCCCCCCTGTGCCCAACCTTCACTCTGTGTGCTCTCTCTTGCCTCTGTACGCACTCTCTTTCCCTGTGCACTGTCTCTCTGCCTCTGTGTGTGCTGACTCTTCCCCCTTGTGCGCTGTCTCTTTCCCCTTTG
Organism: Allobates femoralis; assembly: GCA_033576535.1. Classification (NCBI taxonomy): domain Eukaryota; kingdom Metazoa; phylum Chordata; class Amphibia; order Anura; family Aromobatidae; genus Allobates; species Allobates femoralis. The sequence goes on along the minus strand of JARQOC010000011.1, from coordinate 228,906,979 downwards.
TGTGCATGCGCATTGAGTGTGCTGGGCTCTGAGGCGGAGGAGGAGGCGGCGATGGTGGACTGATGACCTGGACCTGGAGGACAGCAGCAGCATGCGGCCAGCATCTTGGCACATTACTTGGGTGTGCAAATATGGCGGACACTTTTTTGTTCTCTTTCAGGCAGACCAATGAGGCGCCGGTCACGTGGACCAATCAGGTGGCGTATAAAGGTTACATCCGGACACTTATGGTTCAATAAGGCAATTATATATTAGATAGATACAGAACAAGCCAAAGTTTTCATGGAGATGAAGTTCAGTTTATGATAGAAGCACAGGGTCAGATTTTTCTGGTGTTAAAAATCCTAAAAATGTGAGTTGACGATATGACGGGCGGTGCGCACCGATCAGAGGAATCTCGTTATTTCTGTTATGACAGTGGATGCCGCTCATTCCTTCTTCAGTCTCCCGTGGTCGGGTGCGGACTATCGGCAGAGAATCTGAGGGCGGGGGAGGGGAAGGTATTTGGTGTATGAGGTCACCCCACCACCTGTCACCTGTGAGGAAAGGTCGGGGCCCTGACCGCTGGCACGTTCTCATCTCATTCTGGAATTTTTGGATATTTTTAAACCTTTTTCGTTTTGGGAGGCCGCTGGGTAAGAAATTTGGTGGGGATTCAACATCTCTGGAAACTGATCATCATCTGTAAAAAGTAACCATTCAGTTCAGGGCTATTGAGTTAATACCGCCGATTACTACCATAGCAGCCACAGTGCCCCTGATTACTACCATAGCAGCCACAGTGCGCCTGATTACTACCATAGTAGCCACAGTGCGCCTGATTACTACCATAGTAGCCACAGTGCCCCTGATTACTACCATAGCAGCCACAGTGCGCCTGATTACTACCATAGCAGCCACAGTGCCCCTGATTACTACCATAGCAGCCACAGTGCGCCTGATTACTACCATAGCAGCCACAGTGCGCCTGATTACTACCATAGCAGCCACAGTGCCCCTGATTACTACCATAGCAGCCACAGTGCGCCTGATTACTACCATAGTAGCCACAGTGCGCCTGATTACTACCATAGTAGCAACAGTGCGCCTGATTACTACCATAGTAGCCACAGTGCACCTGATTACTACCATAGTAGCCACAGTGCTCCCGATTACTACCATAGTAGCCACAGTGCTCCCGATTACTACCATAGCAGCCACAGTGCCCCCTATTACTACCATAGTAGCCACAGTGCTCCCGATTACTACCATAGTAGCCACAGTGCTCCCGATTACTACCATAGCAGCCACAGTGCCCCCTATTACTACCATAGTAGCCACAGTGCCCCCTATTACTACCATAGCAGCCACAGTGCCCCCTATTACTACCATAGTAGCCACAGTGCACCTGATTACTACCATAGTAGCCACAGTGCACCTGATTACTACCATAGTAGCCACAGTGCCCCCGATTACTACCATAGCAGCCACAGTGCCCCCTATTACTACCATAGTAGCCACAGTGCTCCCGATTACTACCATAGCTGCCACAGTGCCCCCGATTACTACCATAGCAGCAACAGTGCCCCCGATTACTACCATAGCAGCCACAGTGCGCCCGATTACTACCATCAAATAAAAGAAGGAGGGGGAACAAGAGGCGCAATAGTGCCCTATCACTGTGGCACTAGATATAAAGTGGTGAAAAAGGATTCACTCACCTGGACAGTTGTGTCACCCACAACCGGCTTGAAGGCGTACTCAATGCTTTATTTCTGGATGGCTGCTGCAGGACTTCCACCGTCCACTCAAGTGCGGAAATATGTCGAATCGTGGGGAAGAAAATGGTGTATCATGGTCCGCGCTGCCAAAAAACATCCACTCTGAAAGTAATGCACGTGAAGATGGAACTTCAAAGAAACTTCTTTATTGCCTCCTACGCGTTTCGGTGCCCTCCTGGCACCTTCCTCAGGGATCCCTGAGGAAGGTGCCAGGAGGGCACCGAAACGCGTAGGAGGCAATAAAGAAGTTTCTTTGAAGTTCCATCTTCACGTGCATTACTTTCAGAGTGGATGTTTTTTGGCAGCGCGGACCATGATACACCATTTTCTTCCCCACGATTCGATTACTACCATAGCAGCCACAGGGCCCCCCTATTACTACCATAGCAGCCACAGTGCCCCCGATTACTACCATAGTAGCCACAGTGCCCCCGATTACTACCATAGCTGCCACAGTGCCCCCGATTACAACCATAGCAGCCACAGTGCCCCCGATTAAAACCATAGCAGCCACAGTGCCCCCGATTAAAACCATAGCAGCCACAGTGCCCCGATTTCTACCATAGCAGCCACAGTGCCCCCTATTACTACCATAGCAGCCACAGTGCCCTCAATTACAACCATAGCAGCCACAGTGTCCCCTATTACTACCATAGCAGCCACAGTGCCCCCTATTACTACCATAGCAGCCACAGTGCCCCCTATTACAACCATAGCAGCCACAGTGCCCCCAATTACTACCATAGTAGCCACAGTGCCCCCGATTACTACCATAACAGCCACAGTGCCCCGATTACGACCATGGCAGCCACAGTGCCCCCAATTACTACCATAGTAGCCACAGTGCCCCCGATTACTACCATAACAGCCACAGTGCCCCCGATTACGACCATGGCAGCCACAGTGCTCCCGATTACTACCATAGCAGCCACAGTGCGCCCGATTACTACCATAGCAGCCACAGGGCCCCCCTATTACTATCATAGCAGCCACAGTGCCCCCGATTACTACCATAGTAGCCACAGTGCCCCCGATTACAACCATAGCAGCCACAGTGCCCCCGATTAAAACCATAGCAGCCACAGTGCCCCGATTTCTACCATAGCAGCCACAGTGCCCCCTATTACTACCATAGCAGCCACAGTGCCCCCTATTACAACCATAGCAGCCACAGTGCCCCCTATTACTACCATAGCAGCCACAGTGCCCCCTATTACTACCATAGCAGCCACAGTGCCCCCTATTACAACCATAGCAGCCACAGTGCCCCCAATTACTACCATAGTAGCCACAGTGCCCCCGATTACTACCATAACAGCCACAGTGCCCCCGATTACTACCATAACAGCCACAGTGCCCCCGATTACGACCATGGCAGCCACAGTGCCCCCAATTACTACCATAGTAGCCACAGTGCCCCCGATTACTACCATAACAGCCACAGTGCCCCCGATTACTACCATAACAGCCACAGTGCCCCCGATTACGACCATGGCAGCCACAGTGCTCCCGATTACAACCATAGAAGCCACAGTGCCCCCGATTACGACCATAGCAGCCACAGTGCCCCCGATTACAACATAGCAGCTACAATGCCCCCGATTGAAACCATAGTAGCCACAGTGCCCCCGATTACAACCATAGCAGCCACAGTGCCCCCGATTACTACCATAGCAGCCACAGTGCTCCCGATTACAACCATAGCAGCCACAGTGCCCCCGATTACAACCATAGCAGCCACAGTGCCCCCTATAACTACCATAGAAGCCACAATGCCCCAATGATTACTACAATAGTAGCCACAGTGCGCCTGATTACTACCATAGTAGCCACAGTGCACCTGATTACTACCATAGTAGCCACAGTGCACCTGATTACTACCATAGTAGCCACAGTGCTCCCGATTACTACCATAGCAGCCACAGTGCCCCCTATTACTACCATAGTAGCCACAGTGCCCCCGATTACTACCATAGCAGCCACAGTGCCCCCTATTACTACCATAGTAGCCACAGTGCTCCCGATTACTACCATAGCTGCCACAGTGCCCCCGATTACTACCATAGCAGCAACAGTGCCCCCGATTACTACCATAGCAGCCACAGTGCGCCCGATTACTACCATAGCAGCCACAGGGCCCCCCTATTACTACCATAGCAGCCACAGTGCCCCCGATTACTACCATAGTAGCCACAGTGCCCCCGATTACTACCATAGCTGCCACAGTGCCCCCGATTACAACCATAGTAGCCACAGTGCCCCCGATTACAACCATAGCAGCCACAGTGCCCCCGATTAAAACCATAGCAGCCACAGTGCCCCGATTTCTACCATAGCAGCCACAGTACCCCCTATTACTACCATAGCAGCCACAGTGCCCCCTATTACAACCATAGCAGCCACAGTGCCCCCTATTACTACCATAGCAGCCACAGTGCCCCCTATTACTACCATAGCAGCCACAGTGCCCCCTATTACAACCATAGCAGCCACAGTGCCCCCAATTACTACCATAGTAGCCACAGTGCCCCCGATTACTACCATAACAGCCACAGTGCCCCCGATTACTACCATAACAGCCACAGTGCCCCCGATTACGACCATGGCAGCCACAGTGCCCCCAATTACTACCATAGTAGCCACAGTGCCCCCGATTACTACCATAACAGCCACAGTGCCCCCGATTACTACCATAACAGCCACAGTGCCCCCGATTACGACCATAGCAGCCACAGTGCCCCCGATTACGACCATGGCAGCCACAGTGCTCCCGATTACAACCATAGAAGCCCCAGTGCCCCCGATTACGACCATAGCAGCCACAGTGCCCCCGATTACAACATAGCAGCCACAGTGCCCCCGATTAAAACCATAGTAGCCACAGTGCCCCCGATTACAACCATAGCAGCCACAGTGCCCCCGATTACTACCATAGCAGCCACAGTGCTCCCGATTACAACCATAGCAGCCACAGTGCCCCCGATTACTACCATAGCAGCCACAGTGCCCCCGATTACTACCATAGCAGCCACAATGCCCCCGATTACAACCATAGCAGCCACAGTGCCCCCGATTACAACCATAGCAGCCACAGTGCCCCCGATTACAACCATAGCAGCCACAGTGCCCCCTATAACTACCATAGAAGCCACAATGCCCCAATGATTACTACCATAGTAGCCACAGTGCGCCTGATTACTACCATAGTAGCCACAGTGCACCTGATTACTACCATAGTAGCCACAGTGCACCTGATTACTACCATAGAAGCCACAATGCCCCAATGATTACTACCATAGCTGCAGCTGCCACAGTGCTCTGATTACTACTATACTAGCTATAGTGCCCTCAATAGCAGCCATTGTAGCCAGTGTTCCTCTCTATATGTGAACCTAGGATCAATCACAGTTTGATTAGCTGCAATGAGTAATATCAGCCGTCTACCTCCACATAGCAGTGAATGAGGAGTAAAGGTGAGAACTGTGGGGAGGAGGCAAAACACACCAGGGGCGGGAGCTGCAATCGCTTGCAGTCATATATATATATATGTATACACAGGTAGCATCAGCTCAGCAAGCCAGGAGAGGAGGTCACTCACTGTCATGGGAAGATCTGTGCTCAGATAATACCCGAGCATAGCTACACCTGGGTCCTTGGATCCGATGTGTGGAGCCCCCGATGTGCTCCTTACTCAGTCTTCACTTAAAGATCTATTTTTATAATTATTTATTTTTAGGTGTATATTTCTTATATGACTTTTTTTTTTGGAAGTGAGACTACAACGCTCAGCATGTTCAGACAGCCTACAGCTATGCAGGGAAATAAGGAGAAATCATAAATCCTTTATATGCACAGAAATATTCCTACCACTATGTTATAAATGCTCTTGAGTCTTTTAAAGGGGAATTTTAATTGGATTTTTTTATTTAAACTGAGTACCTCCCCCCAATTTCCGCAGCTCCACTGATTCTGGAACAGTTTTCCTTTTTCTTCTGCCCCCTCCGTTCCAAAGTTATGACCCCTGGTAATAATGATGCAAATTTTCACGTCAACTAATCCCTGGAGCTTCTCTATGGTTGTTTCCTTTATCTCCTCTGATGTTGGCCAATCAAAACACAGCCACTCCCAAAGAGGGATGTGAGGTTTACGCCCAGTTATTGGAAGGGAAAATTAGCACCATAAATACCAGGGCATAACTTTGGAACGGAGGGGTGCAGAAGAAAAAGGAAAACTGTTACAGAATCAGTGGAGCTGTGGAATTGGAGGTGGTAGATAGCCTAAATTTTAAAAATCAAGTGAAAACCCCTTTAAGGCATGCTGAATCTGCTCATCTTTAAGAAATCCCTACTGAACAAAGCTTTAAATATCATAAGGTTTTTAGCACATGTTTAGCTAGTATTAGATGTGGTTTGCAGTTACTATTGCATTCAATTGGGCTATGTTATGTGTAGACTGCTCTGCAGTCTCTATGACTCTGCAGTATGAGTAGTTTAAACGGGAGTTAATTTTGTACATTAAGGATTAACTACTTCTTTTGTGTGTATCAGGTGATGTGGTTGATGACCACTTCCCCAGCCTTTAAGTAGTCCCATGACCCATCATCTGATGTCACTGATAGAGTTTATTCTCTGCATTGACCAAGAATGTGTGAATGTAGAGTGTAGTTCTTGCAGAAGCTTTCTGAAGCTTAGTTCCTTGAAGACTGCTATCTTTTGTGGAGTTGCTGTGCTTATCCCCCTCCCTAGGTGGAGGTAAAGGGGTGTTACCCTAGGGCTGGTCAGAAGCAGGGCAAGGGTGGTGTTCCAAACATCCTCACCTTCAGAGGTAATTCTGGAACAGGGTTAGAACCCCAGTCTAAGGGTCAGACTAGTTACCCTGATTACCTTTGCCTGTCACTACGATCCTTCTTCCTTATCACCTCGTCACAGCCTCAAAGTGGAGGCTCATGGCCTCACCTATGGGAAGGGGACTCAATAGCTGACATTATTACAGAAATTTGTACTATACTCTTTGATATTTCTGGAAGGTTAAGTAAACTTTTACCACTTTATTTAGAAGGTCCCATGAATACCACTCCTTAATATGATTGGAATGGCTTAAAGGGATTCAACGCCCAGAACATTTTTAAACAGTGATTGATGCAGAATTATGGACTCACCCCTAAAAACATTGTTCTTGGTTCCCAAACCTTCCAAATATACATATTAAACCCATCAGAAACAGAAGAAAGTAGCCAGAAGAGGTTTCCATACTTTCATATTATGAGCAACACTGACCTCTAGTGGTAGGAAAGTGTATAACAGCATGAGTAGCTTGGAAGAACCATATTATCACTGATATACTTTTGCTACCTCAGTCATATTTTTTGTTATGCGCTCCTTTTTTATGCTTTTTTTGCTCTTCATTTTAACAGGTTTTACTATTTTTGGCTTATTTCCCTCTAAAGATTTTCTGATGATGAATTCACTTTAGTAGGATTGTATAGCCACTGCTTTATTTTCCCATTTTCCTTTATTTCCATAGCTCCTGCCAGACCTGGAACAAAAAGCAGGAAACATTAGAGAACATCAATGGTCTCCAACCAGATGAACAGGAGTGGAGGACCATCGGCAACCCTGAAGCTTGTACAGGCAATGTATAATACTGTAACATGTTGCACCAGGAACCTTTAATTCATATACTGTCATTTTGATGATGTATGTAATATTTAAAGGGCAGCAAAAGTGGTTTCTAAACTAATTATTGATCAGTCTTTGCAAAGTTATACATCTTTCTTGCTTCCTTTTTTCTCAATCTCCATCCTGAAAGGGCTGCTTCAGCTGCCTTGTTCCTGCACCAACAGCAGCTGTTTCGACCCGAATGTCTAGAAAATATCTGATCTCTTGTGTGAACTTGTCTGTTCCAATCTCCCATGCTCAGATATTTCTGTACATAGTGCGTGAACATGGGGATCGGAACGAAGAAGCTCACACAGGAGATCAGATAACTTCCAGACATTCAGGTCAAAACAGCTGCCCTCAGTGCATGAACTAGGCAGCTGAAGCAGCCCTTTCAGGATGGAGATTGAAGGACAAGGGAGCAACATAAGGAAATGGAGCATATAACAAAGATTCAAAGCTTTGCAAACACTGATCATAAATTATATGGGAACTCCTAGCATCAAGCCCTGTTATTTGTACTGTTGAGCCATCTATAAGATACCACACAGCTCTAACGCAGACTGTAATAAGAAAAATAAACACACCAAAAAACATTTTATTTGAAAAAAACACTCCCCAACAACTTCTCTGTTTCACCAATTTCACATGACCCCCCCACCCCAATTTTTTTTGCAGTTGTCCAAGAATTCTGACAAAGTCTACTGAATTCGCCGTAGTCCACCAAAGAGCACTTGCAAGCAGAGAGACTTATTAAAGAAAGGCAAGAGACACCCTCTTTCACCAATTTATTTTTCATCCAAATCCAAAGCAGATCCGAAGTGGTCCCATGATGACTCAGTTTCTCAGCGTATGGAGGCATGTTCAGAAAACATCTCCAGTAGGCTGGAAGAGCAGTCGCTGCACAACTCCCGGCTCTCACGCTGAGCTCCACGAGAGCGGTGAGTGTCAGGAGCTGGGAAGTCAGTGAGGTTACTGCAGGTCACAATTGGCTGGTTACAGCAGCGGGTATCCCACATGCTGCCGAGATTGATATCATGGTCAGTGGCTTGTGATATACCTGCTGTGTGACTTACTGCATCACCGCCTGTCAAACTTGCTGCTCTCGTGGAGGTAATCGTGAAAGCCGGTAGTTGTGCAATGGCTGCTCTTCCAACTTATGGGTATGCTTATTCTAAATGTTTCTGCATAAGCTGGGAGGCTGAGTCATTGTGGGACCTCCATGGGACTACGTTGGATCTGCTTTGGATTTCGATGAGGAATTAAAAGGTGAATGAGGACGTCTGTTGTCTTTCTCTCGTCATTATGTCTCTTTTTTTATGTCTTGCAGGTTTACTTTTGTGGACCATGTCAGATTTGGTAGACTAAATTGGAATCAATGGACTACTGTGGATATTATTTTTTGGGTGGATGGGGCTTTTTTCAATAGATTGGTAAAACAGGGAATGTTAAATTGAGTGTTTTTTTTTTTCAAATAAACTATTTTTGGTGTGTTTATCTTTCTTAATACTGACTGAGTTGGTAATGTGGGATATCTTATGGATGCATCAACATTACTAACACTAGGGCTTGCAGGGCTTGATGCCAGCTGACATTACACAGCTGTTATCAACCCCAAATACTATTATCCCATTTGCCAATGCACCAGGGTAATAGGAAGAGCCAGGGAGAAGCACATCTAATGGAGGTTCCACATCTGGGATGACTGTGTGGAGGGTTTGTTGCAATTTGGGGAGGTCTTGTTGAAGTCTGGGGACGTCTAGTTGCAGTGTGGGGAAGGCTTGTTGGAGTCTGGGTGTAAATGACCAGCTGTGACGTTACAGCCAAGGTCCAAAACAAACACCCCCCTGGTCATGGGCTGAGCTTCTCCTCTACACGCCAAACTGTCGTGTCTAGGTGAGAATGCAAAATGCTGAAAAGGGTGTAAATTACAAACTGTCAGCATTTTGCAGCATAGATATACATAGATTCTATAAAAAGCCTGGACAACCCCTTTAACATTGGTGCTAGTGCGCTTGTCTTTTATCGGATATTACACGTGGCCCTTATGATGACTTTAATATATGGGATAGCAATTGTAAACTAGTACCACCAATTGGGTTAAAAACATGACCATTAAAATTGGCAGAGTAGAATTTAAAGATCAAGGGGTAATAATTGTTGATGTTGACCGGCATGAGCATGACCCAACTATTTTGATAGGAATGAATGTGATGGAACATTGTCTTGCAGAAATTATTGTTGTTTTACAGCAGATGGCCGATATTGCCAATTCCGGACAACAGCGAGTCCAGCAGAAGGAAATAAAGGATCTGATGATGAGACAGCAGGTAGAATTGTCTGGAGGAGAAATTGGTAGTGCAAGGGTAAGTGACCCAATACCCAATCTGACTAGGGGTATTGGCAACTTTCTGTGGCAGAGGCTGACCGTCAGAAGACAGCGTTACTACGCCGATGGGCCTCTGGGAGTTCAACTGTATGCCGTTTGGACTCTGCAATGCATCTGGTACATTGTAGAGACAGATGGAGTGCTGCTTAGGACACAAGAACTTTGAAACTGTCTTCCTGTACCTGGATGACGTCATAGTCTACTCCAAGATGTATGAAGAGCATCTACAACACCTGGCAGAAGTACTTGAAGCCTTGTCCGGGTACGGTATGAAAATCAAGCCATCCAAGTGTCACCTGCTCAAACCAAATGTACAGTACCTGGGCCATGTAGTGAGCTTTGAGGGCGTAGCACCAGATCCCGAGAAGGTTACAGTGATAAGGATTGGCCAAGACCCACCAGTGTGAAAGAGGTGAGGCAATTCCTGGGACTGGTAGGCTACTACAGAAGGTTTATTAAAGGATTTACGAAGCTGGCAGCCCCTCTACAAAGCATCTTCGTGGGACGGTCTAAGAAGTCTCCGGCCTGGAGTCCTCCCTTCCAGTGGAGTGATGAAAAGGAAGAGTCCTTCAAGAAGTTGAAGTTTGCCCCGACAGGTGATGAAATCCTGGCATACCCGGATTACCATCAACCCTTCATTCTGTATACGGATGCCAGTAATGTAGGATTGGGCGCAGTGTTCTCCCTGGTGCAAGAAGGTAAAGAGAGAGTCATTGCTTTTGCAAGCAGGAAGCTCCATCCTACCGAAAGAAACCTGGAGAATTACAGCTCCTTTAAGTTGGAACTACCAGCAGTAGTCTGGGCTGTAACAGAGCGTTTCAAACATTATCTGGCCGCTGCAAGATTTACCATCTATATGGACAACAACCCGTTAACCCACCTGGACTCAGCAAAACTAGGTGCGCTGGAGCAGCGATGGATAGCCCGGCTGTCTAATTATAATTACACCATCAAATACAGGGCAGGCCGCAAGAATGGGAATGCCCACCTGAGGAGCTGGAAGAAATAGAGCTACCGGCTGTTCACCATCCTAAAGCAACACAGTACAAGACAGGTTTGTACCAGTAGCATCAGAAGGCAACACTCAACCCAACATCACGGATGGGCTAACACACAGGACGGTGACCCGGCTGTGAGGCTAGTCAAGGAATTGCTGACACAGGAAGGTGCGTACACTGATCAAAATTCCCCAGCTGAAGCTCAACAGCTCTGGAAAGAGAAGAGTTAACTGTTCCTGTATAACCATAAGCTATGTAGAAGATATACGAACCCAAAGACTCATGAGTTGGTTGGAAGTGCTCTTAAGAGAAAGATTCTACTGGGTTGGCATGAGAAGATCAATTGAAGATTGGTGTAGAAAATGTGGCCTGTGCAACCTGAGGAGAAAGGATTGTTACCACCCTGGGTTCTGCCGCCCGTGCCCCCCGACCTGCTGCCCTTACTCCTTCAGCTCCTATTGCCTCTGTCCAGCCTCCGTGTTCCCGGGTGTCGTCCGTCCGCCGACGGCTCAGGCAGCCGCCGCCCGCGGGTCGGTTGGGTAGCAACTTCCGTACCGTATGCCCCCGGGTACGCGCACTTGTTCCCAGCCGCAGGGGTCCAGCACCCTCTGCCTGAGCAACACTGCTCCTCTCACTTCCGGTACCACTGCTTGTGCACATGGAACTGTCTCCTAATCAGTTTCTGCTGGAGAGTGCAGGGAGCTTGCTCCTCCCCTCAGCCAATCACCAGGTCTCTGGGTCCTTCCAATCAGGACTGCCCTGCTCTGATATAAACCTCCTGTTTTCAATCAGTCGGGGCCAGGGCAATCTTCTCCTTAGTGAAGCTGCCACTACTGGTCTGTCAGGTCGCTCCTTGTTTGGTCTGTTACCTGATCTTTCTGTGTTACCTCCTCCAGATCTCGTTCCTGCCGGTTCCTGGCTGATCACCGTGTTCCTGGATGGTCTCCTGATTCCCTCCAAGCTGATCGCTGGTTCTCGCCCGGCTCCGGATCCCCCGTGGTCCTGGATTCTCCGTGTTCCTGGATCTCCCTGTGTTCCTGGATCTCCCTGTGTTCCTGGATCCCTCCTGTGTTCCTGGTTCCCCGTGTTCCTGGTGCTCTGTATTCACGGTTCTCGTTTCGTATTGTATTCCCGGGTGCTGTTTCATTACCACGTCGCCTGGGGTCGGTTGAACACTTGTGTCTGTAGCATTGGCCCCTTCGAGGCTGATCCCGGCGGTATCCCTGTATAGGGGTCAAGCGCTCCGGGGTCTCCCTCGCTGGGCTCCCGGTGTGGCGACCTTGTGGCCCTCTCCAGGGGCGTGTGGTTCTGTGTTATAGTTCTGTTTAATAAACCCGTTGACTCTACGGAACGTGTCTGCCTCTCTATCACCCGGTATCAGCATCCGCTTTACGCGGTCCAGTGGGTCCACGTGTGAGTCCGTCAGTAGGACGTGACCAGGATCAAGAAAGTCAGAGAGCCCCACTCCAGTCCATAGTCACCAAGCAACCCCTGGAATTAGTAGCCCTAGACCACGTCAAATTACAAAACAGATTTGGCTATGTGTATGCATTAACCATTGTGGACCACTATTCCCGTTTCCTCGTGGTGGTGCCAGTGAAGGATCTCACAGCAAGAACTGAAGCTAAAGCGTTCCAAACATACCCTCATGGTTACCCTGAACAGGTCCTAGCTGAACAAGGTCTCACCTTTGAAGCAGAGGTGTTCCAAGAATTCTGTAATATGTATGGATGTAAGAAGATCCGCACAACACCTTATCATCCTCAAACAAATGGCTTATGTGAGAAGAAGAATCCCATCGTGATTGACCTCTTAAAGACTTTACCAGCATCAGAAAGGAATCAATGGCCAGAGAAGTTACCTGACTTGGTATACTTTTATCAGATGCCGGGCACCGCTGCAAACTTGTCCCCTGTCAGGAATCCTTTGCTCCGTGCTGGAGCTTCATGCGGCCGCTGACTGGCACCGCTCCGCCAGCCTCCTCCGATCACATGTTGTGCACTTCCAATCATGTGACTCAGATTGGTAACATAGCAACCAGATTAACAGCGGCAGCCCTCAATGGTCTACAGAATCAGTTCCTTTATTGGTATCAATACGGCGTATTTACAGTGGTCACAGTGGATGCACACTTGGGGGGTGCAGGGGGGAGCATGGGAAATGACGGACCGTTTCAAGCCACTTACAGGCCCTTCTCCTGGTTTAAGGCACCCATATGATGCCATATGGTTCAGGGTGAGCTTCCCTTATATTCTGGTCTCAGGGAGGAGCAAGGCAGTGCAGTACGGAGCAGCACTGTGAAGACATCCTGGTGGACTGGAAGCTGCTTAGCTCGTCCCAGGATCACTAACTTGTTCCAGACCTAAGGCTAGGGTCTGAGGAAAGGAGAGAAAGGAACACATTGGGGAGACTGAGCAGCTCCGTGTTCTCCCCAGAGGAAAAGCGCATAGAACGGACACCAGAGTCCGAGATTGTGCAGGGTCACACATCCCAGCAGTCAACACCGGAAAGTGGGGGATTCGAGATTCTCCAGCTACACTGTACCAGAAACACAACAACGCATAGATTCCAGCAACACTGACACCCTAGAACAGGGTAGAGAAAGCGAAGGACTCGAGTTGCCTGTTATACTGGTACCCCGCAGAAAGAGACAGGGCCAGCAGCCTAGCTTAAGCAACTGCAGGAGCCAAATCACAAGCGCAGCAAGGGAGTCAAAAAGACCCGGCCGGGTGAGAATAACCCAAGTTGCTCTCAAGACTTCATGGACAGCATTTAACATCTGCTCTAGTAAAAGGGACTGAGAAAACTACAACAGTGAGCCTCTTAATTGCGCCTGTTGCCCTATAATCCACAGCAGAGACTTCCACCTGCAGAGCTGGAGACTGCTTTTCCCACGCACTGGCTGGAAGAAGCTGTAGCAGAAAAGTATGTGGTCTGCACCAAGCACAATCCCTCACCAGGCCCCTCCACAACTACCACACCTGCCCTGGGGACCCTCAGCCCTACCTGAGGAGGGCTTACCATCCACGCTGCCCTAAGTCACCGTCCCCAGCAGGAATACGGCGGCGGTGGTTCTACTAACCACATACCCCGGGTGGCGTCACGACAAATCCCTTGAAAATACCCCCCTTTTTGGACTGATCCCAGGCCACGGGACCGGGTCACGACTACCGTGATACCCCAGAGAGACAGCACTGGTCCGGTTCCCGAGTACCCCAAGGCCTGGGGGTGCATCATGTCTTCAAAGTGTTCGTATTGTCTGCAGCACCTAAGGGGAAAAATGGTCAGAATTCTGAGTATTTCCTATTTTGACATATATTATTATGATGAGTATATGAGATTTCAGCGGCGCATGAAGATAAAGAATCCTTCCGTACAATCACTCTACTACACAGGTGAGAAGATTTTGGGGGCGGGACTGTTTTGGGGGCGGGATTGTTTTGGGGGCAGGAAGGCTTTCGGAGGAGGAGGTAAAGTTTTGGTTGGAAGATTGTGGTGGCATCACCATCCTACACTTACACGTAACATGATGACTGGCTGCTCATTGACTCCTCCTCATTGAGGAGGAGTTGACACGTTGGCGGAAAGCTCGAACTCTGAACGCAGCCGTGGCCTTGGAGCAGCGGTGCATCGGAGATGAGTTACTTCCAATATTCAGACTGAAATCGACATTACAGCACGATTTACAGACTGTAACAAGATATCAGGTATGTCTGCATTCTGTGTTCTGACCTCTTATGTCCTCGCCTTATTTCTTACGGCCCTTTTCCCTCCAAGGTGCCGCCGCACATAGTGACCTGACACCAGCGCGGCCCTCAACAACATTCTGCTGCGGCCCAAAAAATGAAGAGCAATGGCCGAATGCAGGTATCAAATAGATGTAATCTGGTCAGGGGTCTGTATGTGTTTATGGGGTTAGTCTGGGTGCATTTATCCAAGGAGCCTAGTCTGACTCTACATTGAGGGGTCGATGAGGGGCATCGTAGCAAAAGTTTTGATCAAGTCCCCCCTCCCTGCCTTCCTCAAGAAAACATTTTGTCACGGAGCACAGGTGCAGGCGCTGAAGGGCCTATCTTCAAAGGTTTAAAGAGAAATGGACATACATTCCTGCAATGACAAAGTATTTTTGCTGCTATTTAAGCCCATTAGTGTTCACATTCACTGTGATACTCCTAACATGAATTGTAATGTCCAGAAAATGCCCCCATAGTGCCCCAAAAAGGGTATGCTGCCCCCACAGAGCCCCCAATATAGTATGACGCCCCGACAGTGCCTCCAACAGGGTTTGATGCCCTCACAGTGCCACCAACAGGGTATGATGCCCTCATAATGCCCCCAACAGGGTATGATGCCCTCACAGTGCCACCAACAGGGTATGATGCCAAGACAGTGCCCCAACAGGGTTTGATGCCCTCACAGTGCCCCCAATATAGTATGATGCTCCACAGTGCCACCAACAGGGTATGATGCCCTCATAATGCCCCCAACAGGGTATGATGCCCTCACAGTGCCACCAACAGGGTATGATGCCCTCACAGTGCCCCCAATATAGTATGATGCTCCACAGTGCCACCAACAGGGTATGATGCCCTCATAATGCCCCCAACAGGGTATGATGCCCTCACAGTGCCACCAACAGGGTATGATGCCCTCATAATGCCCCCAACAGGGTATGATGCCCTCACAGTGCCACCAACAGGGTATGATGCCAAAACAGTGCTCCAACAGGGTTTGATGCCCTCACAGTGCCCCCAAATAGTATGATGCTCCACAGTGCCACCAACAGGGTATGATGCCAAGACAGTGCCCCAACAGGATATGATGTCCTCACAGAGCCTCCAACAGGGTATGATGCCCTCACAGAGCCTCCAACAGGACATGATGTCCTCACAGAGCCTCCAACAGGATATGATGTCCTCACAGAGCCTCCAACAGGATATGATGTCCTCACAGAGCCTCCAACAGGATATGATGTCCTCACAGAGCCTCCAACAGGATATGATGTCCTCACAGAGCCTCCAACAGGGTATGATGCTCTCACAGAGCCTCCAACAGGATATGATGTCCTCACAGAGCCTCCAACAGGATATGATGTCCTCACAGAGCCTCCAACAGGATATGATGTCCTCACAGAGCCTCCAACAGGGTATGATGCCCTCACAGAGCCTCCAACAGGGTATAATGTCCTCATAGAGCCTCCAACAGGATATGATGTCCTCATAGAGCCTCCAACAGGGTATGATGCCCTCAGAGAGCCTCCAACAGGATATGATGTCCTCACAGAGCCTCCAACAGGGTATGATGCCCTCACAGAGCCTCCAACAGGATATGATGTCCTCACAGAGCCTCCAACAGGATATGATGTCCTCACAGAGCCTCCAACAGGGTATGATGCCCTCACAGAGCCTCCAACAGGATATGATGTCCTCACAGAGCCTCCAACAGGATATGATGTCCTCACAGAGCCTCCAACAGGGTATGATGCCCTCACAGTGCCACCAACAGGATATAATATCCTCATAGAGCCTCCAACAGGATATGATGTCCTCATAGAGCCTCCAACAGGGTATGATGCCCTCAGAGAGCCTCCAACAGGATATGATGTCCTCACAGAGCCTCCAACAGGATATGATGTCCCCACAGTGCCCCCAACACAGTATGATGCCTCACAGTGCCCATAAAACAGTATGATACCCCCACAGAGCTCCCAAAACAGTATGATGCCCACACAGTGCCCCAATACAGTATGATGCCCACACAGTGTTCCCATACAGTATGATGCCCCCTCAGTGCCCTTAAGACAGTATGATGCCCCCACAGTCCTTCCAACATATTATGATGCTCTCACAGTGCCCCCAATACAGTGTGAAGTCAACCAAAATGTTCTAAAGGGTATGATGGTGCCAATGTTACCCCCCCCTAAATGGTTATGTCCTCCTTCCTCCACATACAGTATGAGACCAGGGGAGAGGGGGTGTCTTGGGGTCTGCATGGCATGGTCTATAATAAATTTAGAGTCTTGGTATGGTGTCCGGATTTATTTCAGTGATCTGGTCTGGGGTCTGCTTTTGTGTAGGGGGGCTGATTTGTAGCATTTAAATAGTGGGGATTTGATTTAGGGTCTGTATTTGTTAATGGGGTCTGATTGGGGGGATCTGTTTTGTTTATGGAATGGAGTTTGTGGGGGCTCTGCATTTTTTTAACAGAGTCTAGTTGGGGGGGTCTGTATTTCTTTGGTGGTCTGATTTAGGGACTTAATTTGTTAGGGGATATCATTTGCCTTCTATATTTGCTTTGGGGGTCTGGTTTGGAGTGTTTGTTCGAGGTTCTAGGTTAGAGTGTTCATTTGTTAAACGGTTCTTGTCTTGGGTCTGTATTTCTTTACTGAGCTTGGTCTGAGGTCTGAATTTAGGAGGTCTGGTTGGTGGTTTGAATTTAGGGAGTCTGGTCTGAATTTAGGGGGTCAGGTCTGAGTTTAGGGGGTCTGGTCTGAGGTCTGAGTTTAGGGGGTCTGGTCTGAGGTCTGAGTTTAGGGGTTCTGGTCTGAGTCTGAATGTAAGGGTCTGGTCTAAGTCTGAATTTAGGGGGTCTGGTCTGAGTCTGAATTTAGGGGGTCTGGTGTGAGTCTGAATTTAGGGGGTCTGGTGTGAGTCTGAATTTAGGGGGTCTGGTGTGAGTCTGAATTTAGGGGGTCTGGTGTGAGTCTGAATTTAGGGGTCTGGCCTGAGTCTGAATGTAAGGGTCTGGTCTAAGTCTGCATTTAGGGGGTCTGGTCTGAGTCTGAATTTAGGGGGTCTGGTCTGAGTCTGAATGTAAGGGTCTGGTCTAAGTCTGCATTTAGGGGGTCTGGTGTGAGTCTGAATTTAGGGGGTCTGGTGTGAGTCTGAATTTAGGGGGTCTGGTGTGAGTCTGAATTTAGGGGGTCTGGTGTGAGTCTGAATTTAGGGGGTCTGGTGTGAGTCTGAATTTAGGGGGTCTGGTGTGAGTCTGAATTTAGGGGGTCTGGTCTGAGTCTGAATGTAAGGGTCTGGTCTAAGTCTGCATTTAGGGGGTCTGGTCTGAGTCTGAATTTAGGGGGTCTGGTCTGAGTTTGAATTTAGGGGGTCTGGTCTGAGTCTGAATTTAGGGGGTCTGGTCTGAGTCTGAATTTAGGGGGTCTGGTCTGAGTCTGAATTTAGGGGGTCTGGTCTAAGTCTGCATTTAGGGGGTCTGGTCTAAGTCTGCATTTAGGGGGTCTGGTCTGAGTCTGAATTAAGGGGGTCTGGTCTGAGTCTGAATTAAGGGGGTCTGGTCTGAGTCTGAATTTAGGGGGTCTGGTCTAAGTCTGAATTTAGAGGGTCTGGTCTGAGTCCCAATTTAGGGCGTCTGGTCTGAGTCCCAATTTAGGGCGTCTGGTCTGAGTCCCAATTTAGGGCGTCTGGTCTGAGTCCCAATTTAGGGCGTCTGGTCTGAGACCTAATTTAGGGGCTCTGGTCTGAGTTTGAATTTAGTGGGTCTGGTCTGAGTCCTAATTTAGGGGGTCTGCTCTGAGTCTGAATTTAGGGGTTCTGGTCTGAGTCCTAGTTTAGGGGTCTGGTCTGAGCCTGAATTTAGGGGGTATGGTCCAAGTCTGAATTTAGGGGGTCTGGTCTGAGTCTGAATTTAGGGGTCTGGTCTGAGTATGAATTTAGGGGTTCTGGTCTGAGGTCTGAATTTATGGAGTCTGGTCTGAGTTTAGGGGGTCTGGTCTGAGTCTGAATTTAGGGGTCTGGTCTGAGGTCTGAGTTCAGGGGGTCTGGTCTGAGGTCTGAGTTTAAGGCGTCTGGTCTGAGTCTGAATTTAAGGGTCTGGTCTGAGGTTCGAATTTAGTGGGTCTGGTCTGAGGCCTGAGTTTAGGGGGTCTGGTCTGAATATAGGAGGTCTAGTGTGAGTCTGAATTTAGGTGGTCTAGTCTGAGGTTCGCATTTAGGGAGCCTGGTCTAAAGTTTGAATTTAGGGGTCTAGTTTGAGGCCTGAGTTTAGGGGGTCTGGTCTGAGTCTGAATTTAGGGGGTCTGGTCTGAGGTGTAGAAGGTCTGTATTCATTTAAAGGGACCTGCATTTGTTTAGGGGATCTGGTCGGGGGTTTGTATTTATCTTCAGGTTTGAGAAACTCTCATGATATCATTCACTTGTTTTTCCTTCTACATGAAAATATGGAAGGATGTTGTTCTCTCCTACAGGAGGAATCACAGAAGAGTTTACCATGTGGGCAGCATGGTGGCTCAAGTGGTTAGCACTGTGCTTTTGCAGCACTGGGGTCCTGAGGTCCTGGGTTCAATTTCCACCAAGGACACTAGGGACAACATCTGCAAGGAGTTTGTATGTTCTCCCCGTGTTTGCATGGGTTTCCTCCGGGCACTCCGGTTTCCTCCCACATTGTAAAGACATACTGATAGGATGTTTAGATTGTGAGCTCCAAGAGAGACATCATGTAAAGTGTTATGGAAATAATAGCGCTATATAAATGAATAAATATTATATATCTCAATTCCAGGAATCCATAGGACCCATCAGGACATCTGATGCCTGTGCAGGAGCCGAAGTAAAGGAGACACTTCACAATATACAACACTGCAGAAAACCAACAATACAGCTGGGAGAACATAGCTATACATGCTACACAATTGTGAATGAAGCTATGGGATATAATACAGGTTAGAACTCAGGATTATTGTAAAGTATGATGTCACATATGTACAGTGTGAGGTAGCAACCGGGGAACCCGCTTGCAAAACGACAACAAACACGTGTTTATAAGTTTAACCAATGTCTACCCGTTTACTTTCACATATTAATAACATAACCCGGGTAGCATGTTTGTCACATATCACATTGATTAAAAACACCATACATAAACACATCATACATTTACATATAACATTACATAATACATATATTGCACATAACGCTTATAGTAACCCGGGACCTGTAACCATCTCTCTGTCCCCATTGGAGCTCTACTAACAGCTCCCGTGGTGGCTACGGCCTCCGGCTTATATACATTTCACATACATTTAACATCAAGTACCATATCAACGGGCCCTATGGGTCCCAATGGCGGAACCAGCCGCCTGGCTCTATTTCCCCAGCTTCATACTACCCCGGAATCAGGACTCCAGCCTGATCGGGTTCTTACATACCATATGTGATCCATCCTATAAGCCACCATGGACCACACACGTCCTTTCACTCGCTCACAGCCCATCATACACATCCATGGACTGTGGCTCCTCTAGGCTCAGAACAGGGATTGGCAAACCCTAGTAACCTGTGGGGTGAACCACCCGTTACCCAGTACGGGAGCCCTTCTAACCCCTGCTTCTGACCTCTCGTACACACATTCTGGTTCATCAGGACCTTTAACTGACTACACTGAGTCGGACCCAAAGGCGGTCTATGCCCGCCTGGCACACTACATAAAATCGCCTCCCAAAGGGCTACATTCAATCGCCTCCCGAAGGGCTACATACAATCCGGTTCATCAGGACCTTTAACTGACTACACTGAGTCGGTCCCAAGGGCGGTCTATGCCCGCCTGGCACACTATACACGATTGCCTCCAAAGGGCTACATACATTCCGGTTCATCAGGACCTTTAACTGACTACACTGAGTCGGACCCAAAGGCGGTCTATGCCCGCCTGGCACACTACATAAAATCGCCTCCCGAAGGGCTACATTCAATCGCCTCCCGAAGGGCTACATACAATCCGGTTCATCAGGACCTTTAACTGACTACACTGAGTCGGACCCAAAGGCGGTCTATGCCCGCCTGGCACACTACATAAAATCGCCTCCCGAAGGGCTACATTCAATCGCCTCCCGAAGGGCTACATACAATCCGGTTCATCAGGACCTTTAACTGACTACACTGAGTCGGTCCCAAGGGCGGTCTATGCCCGCCTGGCACACTATACACGATTGCCTCCAAAGGGCTACATACATTCCGGTTCATCAGGACCTTTAACTGACTACACTGAGTCGGTCCCAAGAGCGGTCTATGCCCGCCTGGCACACTACATAAAATCGCCTCCCGTAGGGCTACATTCAATCGCCTCCGAAGGGCTACATACAATCCGGTTCATCAGGATCTTTAACTGACTACACTGAGTCGGTCCCAAGGGCGGTCTATGCCCGCCTGGCACACTATACACGATTGCCTCCAAAGGGCTACATACATTCCGGTTCATCAGGACCTTTAACTGACTACACTGAGTCGGACCCAAAGGCGGTCTATGCCCGCCTGGCACACTACATAAAATCGCCCCCCGAAGGGCTACATTCAATCGCCTCCCGAAGGGCTACATACAATCCGGTTCATCAGGACCTTTAACTGACTACACTGAGTCGGTCCCAAGGGCGGTCTATGCCCGCCTGGCACACTATACACGATTGCCTCCAAAGGGCTACATACATTCCGGTTCATCAGGACCTTTAACTGACTACACTGAGTCGGACCCAAAGGCGGTCTATGCCCGCCTGGCACACTACATAAAATCGCCTCCCGAAGGGCTACATTCAATCGCCTCCCGAAGGGCTACATACAATCCGGTTCATCAGGACCTTTAACTGACTACACTGAGTCGGTCCCAAGGGCGGTCTATGCCCGCCTGGCACACTACATAAAATCGCCTCCCGAAGGGCTACATTCAATTGCCTCCCGAAGGGCTACATACAATCCGGTTCATCAGGTCCTTTAACTGAGTACTCTGACTCGGACCCAAAAGCGGTCTATGCCCGCCTGGCACACTATACACGATTGCCTCCAAAGGGCTACATTCATTCGCCTCCCGAAGGGCTACATTCATTCCAGTTCATCAGGACCTTTAACTGACTCCACTGAGTCGGTCCCAAAGGCGGTCTATGCCCGCCTGGCACACTTGATACATCGGCCCCTATAGGGCTACATTCACTCGCTGGTCTTTTAAAAAGCCATACAGTACTTCTAAGGTTCAACAGGTCCTTTACTGGACCTAATGGCGGCTACACTCGCCTAGCATGATTTACACACAAGGTGCACAGTTCACACAATCATTCAGGAACTGCTTTCTTACCGGGCACGGATCCGGGTCTCGCTACCTGTGTCACAGGTTCCACCAGGCATCCCCACGGGCCCCTTCCCGGACGTGTGGTGAACCACGAACGGACCAGCGTCCACGGGTCAACCACGGCTTCCCCCTCCAGGTGCGGACACGACCCCGGACCTCGGCACCGGCATGGAGCTAGCATGCTCCCGTCATTTACACAGAGCCTCTAGACTGCTCTGCACTTGGCTGGTCTCAGCTTCCATCTGAATCTATTCTCTCAATCACTCAGCTGGCTGCATCTTATCGTGCCAGCCACTCTCACATGGACACACCCCCTTAGCTGCTGATAATCAGCCTTTCACACAGCTCAGGTTAACTCCCTGTGTTCCGGGTTGTCAGCACTCAGCCCTTACATTCCTTAGAGACTCCTCGATCTCATCCCACTCTCACTGCCGCTCATTAGGCTCATGAAACCCTGTGTCTCAAGTTGGTTCACACAGTATTATCACAGTCAAACCGGCCAGTGTGCACAGGATCATACCTTGATCCTGCATGTGACGCGCCCCGGCCATGAGGGTCATGCCGGCGGTGCCTCACAACAGAGGGACTGAACTATTTTTCTATGTCTTTACATGTACCGTATATCATAAGATTATGTATGACAAACGTTACAGAACTATTGAGTTCAGCTTCCTATATAGAATGTGTGGGATCTCTGCACAGGGGTAACTTCGAGATCTTGGGGACCACATTACATATAATCCTACCGTCTTCTTATGAGGCAGAGCAGGGGCGGACCCAGACTGTAGTGGGCCCCTGTGCAAGAAATGTTTTGGGGCCCCCCCGCCCGCCCCTCATAGTGCAAAAAAGTTATGTAAACATATAGATTGTAATATTTATTTATCAAATCTAAATAGTAAAGTTGTGTAATTTTTTTAATATGATCCTAAAAACCAGGGTGGATTTGATTTAAATCAGTGATTTAAATCAAAGTTTCTACCTAAACTAGTTCTTGCTACTTTTAACATGCAAGTAGATGAAGATTTTTAGAATCACTTTTTATATTACTTTTTTCTCCCCAGTTTAATGGGTTAATCATTCATATTTGGACACCACTGTTCTGTTGTACTTAGGAAGGAGAAAAATAATCCTGACCTTAATAACAATTTAAATAGATTTATTCAACTGAAACAATAACAACATTACAGCATAAGTTATTTGCTTAAACAAACATCCATGTTTGTTAACTAATTTGGCTAAACAAAATATATATATATATATATATATTTTAAGAAACTTAGACTGTCAGCCCAGCCGACACATGAAAAACTTAAATACTACTGTCCCTGCTGTCCTTTTGGGTGGTGGTGATATGTGGCTGTGGGTGTCTGATGATGATGCTGCTGCTAATGAAGCACTATCCTGGATGGATAACTCTGAAACTGTAGAACAGGATGATGGTGATCTTGGAGGTGGATAGTTTCCAGAATCCACGAATTCCCCTAAACAAAAAAAGTCAATGCTGTTATTTTATTGTTTATTATACAATTTCTGCTTATTGTACACAACACATCACTGCTCCTGCCCCAAAAGGAATATTTGTTTTTCTTCATAACTGTACCAAATGACAGTAACATGCAGTAATAATAAGAAATATAATTTTTCTCACACATGACAGTTCAGTCTTTAGAAATAGGATTCAATAAAAATGTTTACCAACCTGAAGATCCTGCCCGTTCAGAAGTGTTTCTTTGGTCATCTTCATCACCGCACTTCTCATGATGTTGCATCATTCCCACCACCAGGCCTTGCATCTCTTTGTTGCATCGTTTGCATTTTGCACGCATGCCTGCCTTACCAATAGGCGAAGGAGCGTCATTAAAATATTCCCAAACTGGGTCTCTTTTACGGCCTGCTGCCATTATAAGGAAAGAATGTAATAAACCTCAGATCGTACACACAAACAGATCCAGACTTGTCTGTCTGTGGCTATGCTGCAGTATTGTGCTCAAAGTTTCACTTTCATTTTCTTGTCTGCTTGCCCTTCCTCCTCCTCACACTTAGATTCACATTCTTCTTGTGTTGTGCAGATCTATTCCACTCCAAACAATCAAACATATTGTCTAACTTCTTGGACTTGGCACTGAAGGGGTTGATTGTGTATTCATAGGTTTGTAGAACAAATGGATTAAGGTCTTTTTCTCAACTCTGTTCATGTTGTAACATTTTTGCTGTGAAGAAGAGGCTGGGACCTCTGCGGAGTCAAATTCAGTTTTGAGAACTGCGTAAGTAAAGCGAGCGTCTGTGATAATATAGGAGAGAAAACTGCCTACTAATCCTACAGAAACCTCTGGAAGAGCATGGCATTGTGAATGTTACACACACATACAGCCTTTATTCTACTGAGTTAAACAACTCAACTTTATCTCATGATGGAAGAACCTTTGGATGGTAAAATATTTTCCTCAAAAAGCAGTTTATTGAAAAAAATCCGATTTAAATCAAAAAAATCCGATTTAAATAAAAAAAATCTGATTTTTTTGATTTTTTTAAAAAAAACATTGATTTTTATCCACCCTGCTAAAAACTAATAGGAAGATAGTTGTTCGGGTTTGTCACCCATCACTAGTAAATATGCAACATGTGAGGGCGTCTTCACATAGGCGAGCTTTTTGTATCCGGCGAGATCAGGCGAAAACTGCATTCGTCTGGACATGGTTTTTGCCCTTAAACCACATGAAACTGTAATGGAATTATGCCGGATTTGTATACAGTTCCTGTTGGGACCTGTTCGTATTTTGCCACTGTGCGTATACACAGCAGATCTGCAACAAATATGCAGCTGTGTGTTTTCCCAGCAAAGCTTATGGGTTTGCTAATTCCTGTCCACATGGGGCCACTAAAATATACAGCCGATATGCTGCATATTTAAGTGCGGGAAAATCTGCACATATCAATTCTTGCTGCGGATTTTCCCACACTAAATGTACTGTATATATAATATTGAGGCTATGCAGGGTTGTAAGTATAATATTAAGGCTATGCAGGGCTGTATATTATATGTGGAGGCTGCTGCTGGGCTGTATATATTACTTGCCAGTTGCAGCCTACAAATAATATACAGCCCAGCACAGCCTCCAAATAACATACACAACTCATCATAGCCTGCAGGTAATATATACAGTCCAGCACAGCCTCCAGGTAATATATACAGTCCAGCACAGCCTCCAGGTAATATATACAGTCCAGCACAGCCTCCAGGTAATGTATACAGTCCAGCACAGCCTCCAGGTAATGTATACAGCCCAGCACAGCCTCCAGGTAATATTTACAGTCCACCACTGCCTCCATGTAATATATACAGTCCACCACAGGCTCTAGGTTATATATACAGCGCATCACAGCCTCCAGGTAATATACACTGACCAGCACAGCCTCCAAATAACATATATAGCCCAAGACAGCCTCCTGCAGGTAATATGTACAGCCCAGCACAGCCTCCAGGTAATATATGCAGTCCAGCATAGCCTCCAAGTAATATATACAGCCCAAAACAGCCTCCAGGTAATATATACAGCCCAGCACAGCCACCAGATAATACATACAGCCCAGCACAGCCTCCAGGTAATATACACTGACCAGCACAGCCTCCAAATAACATATATAGCCCAAGACAGCCTCCTGCAGGAAATATATACAGCCCAGCACAGCCTCCAGGTAATATATGCAGTCCAGCATAGCCTCCAAGTAATATATACAGCCCAAAACAGCCTCCAGGTAATATATACAGCCCAGCATAGCCTCTGTATAACATATATAGCCCAAGGCAGCCTCAAGGTGATATATTTAACCATTCCCCTTTCTTTCTGCTCTCCCCCATATGCGGCTTACTTTCTTCATAGTGCTTCTCGCCCTATATGCCTGGGGGAGAAACTCGGTTGCATCAAGAAAGGGGGGAAATGTTATGACAGCAAAGAACACCGGATGGCAGAACAGAGACAGCAGAGCCCACCGGTGGCAGCAGAGTCCTCCAGTCTACACCTGTGCTCAGCGCAATGCAGCTGCCAGTGCACAGAGCAGGGCTGGTGGGGTGGGATGCAATGCTCTGCAGCCACTGTCCATCACATGCACACAACTGCATCAATATAGCTGAACACTGGACATATTACATGATCTGCAGAGCAGTGGGCACTAGACATGATCTGCATAGCACCGGACACACTGTGCAGAGCACCGAACACACTGTGCAGAGCATCGGACACATTGTGCAGAGAACCAGACCCACATTAGAGCACTGGACACACATTAGAGCACTGTACACACATTAGAGCACTGGACACACATTAGAGCACTGGACATACTGTGCAGAACACCATACCCACACACTAGAGCACTGGATGCAAAGCAGAGCACTGGAAATACTGTGCAAAGCACCAGACCCACAGCAGAGCACTGGACGCACAGCAGAGCACTAGACATACTGTGCAGAGCACCAGACCCACAGTAGAGCACTGGACCCACAGCAGAGCACTAGACATACTGTGCAGAGCACCAGACCCACAGCAGAGTACTGTATATACTGTGCAGAGCACCAGACCCACAGTAGAGCACTGGACCCACAGCAGAGCACTGGACATACTGTGCAGAGCACCAGACCCACAGCAGAGCACTGGACATACTGTGCAGAGCACCAGACCCACAGCAGAGCACTGGACATACTGTGACTGACATGGGGGGGCACTGGACATACTGTGACTGACATGGGGGGCACTGGACATACTGACTGACATAGGGGGGGCACTGGACATACTGTGACTGACATGGGGGGGCACTGGACATACTGTGACTGACATGGGGGGCACTGGACATACTGACTGACATAGGTGGGCACTGGACATACTGTGACTGACTTAGGGGGCACTGGACATACTGTGACTGACATAGGGGGGCACTGGACATACTGTGACTGACATAGGGGGGCACTGGACATACTGTGACTGACATAGGGGGGCACTGGACATACTGTGACTGACTTAGGGGGGCACTGGACATACTGTGACTGACATAGGGGGGCACTGGACATACTGTGACTGACATAGGGGGGCACTGGACATACTGTGACTGACATGGGGGGAGACTGGACATACTGTGACTGACTTAGGGGGCACTGGTCATACTGTGTTTGACATAGGGGGGCACTGGACATACTGTGTCTGACATAGGGGGGCACTGGACATACTGACTGACATAGGGTGGGCACTGGACATACTGTGTCTGACATAGGGGGGCACTGGACATACTGTGACTGACATAGGGGGCACTGGACATACTGTGACTGACATAGGGGGGCACTGGACATACTGTGACTGACATGGGGGAGACTGGACATACTGTGACTGACATAGGGGGGCACTGGTCATACTGTGTTTGACATAGGGGGGGCACTGGACATACTGTGTCTGACATAGGGGGGCACTGGACATACTGACTGACATAGAGGGGGCACTGGACATACTGTGTCTGACATAGGGGGGCACTGGACATACTGTGACTGACATAGGGGGGCACTGGACATACTGTGACTGACATAGGGGGGCACTGGACATACTGTGACTGACATAGGGGGGCACTGGACATACTGTGACTGACATGGGGGAGACTGGACATACTGTGACTGACATAGGGGGGCACTGGACATACTGTGACTGACATGGGGGAGACTGGACATACTGTGACTGACATAGGGGGCACTGGACATACTGTGTCTGACATGGGGGGAGACTGGACATACTGTGACTGACATAGGGGGGGCACTGGTCATACTGTGTTTGACATAGGGGGGGCACTGGACATACTGTGACTGACATAGGGGGGGCACTGGACATACTGTGACTGACATGGGGGGGGCACTGGACATACTGTGACTGACATGGGGGGCACTGGACATACTGACTGACATAGGGGGGGCACTGGACATACTGTGACTGACATGGGGGCACTGGACATACTGTGACTGACATGGGGGGCACTGGACATACTGTGACTGACTTAGGGGGGCACTGGACATACTGTGACTGACTTAGGGGGGCACTGGACATACTGTGACTGACATAGGGGGGCACTGGACATACTGTGACTGACATAGGGGGGCACTGGACATACTGTGACTGACTTAGGGGGGCACTGGACATACTGTGACTGACATAGGGGGGCACTGGACATACTGTGACTGACATAGGGGGGCACTGGACATACTGTGACTGACATAGGGGGGCACTGGACATACTGGTGTCTGACATAGGGGGGCACTGGACATACTGTGTCTGACATAGGGGGGCACTGGACATACTGTGACTGACTTAGGGGGGCACTGGACATACTGTGTCTGACATAGGGGGGCACTGGACATACTGTGTCTGACATAGGGGGGCACTGGACATACTGTGTCTGACATAGGGGGGCACTGGACATACTGTGTCTGACATAGGGGGGCACTGGACATACTGTAACTGACTTAGGGGGGGCACTGGACATACTGTGACTGACTTAGGGGGGCACTGGACATACTGTGTCTGACATAGGGGGGCACTGGACATACTGTGTCTGACATAGGGGGGCACTGGACATACTGTGTCTGACATAGGGGGGCACTGGACATACTGTGTCTGACATAGGGGGGCACTGGACATACTGTAACTGACATAGGGGGGCACTGGACATACTGTGACTGACTAGGGGGGCACTGGACATACTGTGACTGACATAGGGGGGCACTGGACATACTGTGACTGACATAGGGGGGGCACTGGACATACTGTGACTGACATGGGGGGAGACTGGACATACTGTGACTGACATAGGGGGGCACTGGACATACTGTGACTGACATGGGGGGAGACTGGACATACTGTGACTGACTTAGGGGGGCACTGGTCATACTGTGTTTGACATAGGGGGGCACTGGACATACTGTGTCTGACATAGGGGGGCACTGGACATACTGACTGACATAGGGTGGGCACTGGACATACTGTGTCTGACATAGGGGGGCACTGGACATACTGTGACTGACATAGGGGGGCACTGGACATACTGTGACTGACATAGGGGGGCACTGGACATACTGTGACTGACATGGGGGGAGACTGGACATACTGTGACTGACATAGGGGGGGGCACTGGTCATACTGTGTTTGACATAGGGGGGGCACTGGACATACTGTGTCTGACATAGGGGGGCACTGGACATACTGACTGACATAGAGGGGGCACTGGACATACTGTGTCTGACATAGGGGGGCACTGGACATACTGTGACTGACATAGGGGGGCACTGGACATACTGTGACTGACATAGGGGGGCACTGGACATACTGTGACTGACATGGGGGAGACTGGACATACTGTGACTGACATAGGGGGGCACTGGACATACTGTGTCTGACATGGGGGGAGACTGGACATACTGTGACTGACATAGGGGGGCACTGGTCATACTGTGTTTGACATAGGGGGGGCACTGGACATACTGTGACTGACATAGGGGGGGCACTGGACATACTGTGACTGACATGGGGGGGGCACTGGACATACTGACTGACATAGGGGGGCACTGGACATACTGACTGACATAGGGGGGCACTGGACATACTGTGACTGACATGGGGGGCACTGGACATACTGTGACTGACATGGGGGCACTGGACATACTGTGACTGACTTAGGGGGGCACTGGACATACTGTGACTGACTTAGGGGGGCACTGGACATACTGTGACTGACATAGGGGGCACTGGACATACTGTGACTGACATAGGGGGGCACTGGACATACTGTGACTGACTTAGGGGGCACTGGACATACTGTGACTGACATAGGGGGGCACTGGACATACTGTGACTGACATAGGGGGGCACTGGACATACTGTGACTGACATAGGGGGGCACTGGACATACTGTGTCTGACATAGGGGGGCACTGGACATACTGTGTCTGACATAGGGGGGCACTGGACATACTGTGTCTGACATAGGGGGGCACTGGACATACTGTGACTGACTTAGGGGGGCACTGGACATACTGTGTCTGACATAGGGGGGCA
Organism: Allobates femoralis; assembly: GCA_033576535.1. NCBI lineage: Eukaryota > Metazoa > Chordata > Amphibia > Anura > Aromobatidae > Allobates > Allobates femoralis. Next base: position 228,877,028 of record JARQOC010000011.1, on the reverse strand, counting down.
CTGGACATACTGTGTCTGACATAGGGAGGCACTGGACATACTGTGTCTGACATAGGGGGGCACTGGACATACTGTGTCTGACATAGGGGGGCACTGGACATACTGTAACTGACTTAGGGGGGGCACTGGACATACTGTGACTGACTTAGGGGGGCACTGGACATACTGTGTCTGACATAGGGGGCACTGGACATACTGTGACTGACTTAGGGGGGCACTGGACATACTGTGTCTGACATAGGGGGGCACTGGACATGCTGTGTCTGACATAGGGGGGCACTGGACATACTGTGACTGACATAGGGGGGCACTGGACATACTGTGACTGACATAGGGGGGCACTGGACATACTGTGACTGACATGGGGGAGACTGGACATACTGTGACTGACATAGGGGGAGCACTGGTCATACTGTGTTTGACATAGGGGGGGGCACTGGACATACTGTGTCTGACATAGGGGGGCACTGGACATACTGACTGACATAGAGGGGGCACTGGACATACTGTGTCTGACATAGGGGGGCACTGGACATACTGTGACTGACATAGGGGGGCACTGGACATACTGTGACTGACATAGGGGGCACTGGACATACTGTGACTGACATGGGGGGAGACTGGACATACTGTGACTGACATAGGGGGGCACTGGACATACTGTGACTGACATGGGGGGAGACTGGACATACTGTGACTGACATAGGGGGGCACTGGACATACTGTGTCTGACATGGGGGAGACTGGACATACTGTGACTGACATAGGGGGGCACTGGTCATACTGTGTATTGACATAGGGGGGCACTGGACATACTGTGACTGACATAGGGGGGGCACTGGACATACTGTGACTGACATGGGGGGGGGCACTGGACATACTGTGACTGACATGGGGGGCACTGGACATTACTAGGGGACTGGACATATGAGAGGGGGGGACTGGACATACTGTGACTGACATGGGGGGCACTGGACATACTGTGACTGACATAGGGGGGCACTGGACATACTGTGACTGACATAGGGGGGATGGACAATGTGACGACTTAGGGGGCACTGGACATACTGTGACTGACATAGGGGGGCACTGGACATACTGTGACTGACATAGGGGGGCACTGGACATACTGTGTGACTGGGGACGGCATGACTGTTATGGGGGCACTGGTCATACTGTGTCTTGACATAGGGGGGCACTGGACATACTGTGTCTGACATAGGGGGGCACTGGACATACTGTGACTGACATTAGGGGGGCACTGGACATACTGTGTCTGACATAGGGGGGCACTGGACATACTGTGTCTGACATAGGGGGGCACTGGACATACTGTGTCTGACATAGGGGGGCACTGGACATACTGTGTCTGACATAGGGGGCACTGGACATACTGCAACTGACTTAGGGGGGGCACTGGACATACTGTGTCTGACATAGGGGGGCACTGGACATACTGTGTCTGACATAGGGGGGCACTGGACATACTGTGTCTGACATACGGGGGCACTGGACATACTGTGTCTGACATAGGGGGGCACTGGACATACTGTGTCTGACATAGGGGGGCACTGGACATACTGTGTCTGACATAGGGGGGCACTGGACATACTGTAACTGACTTAGGGGGGCACTGGACATACTGTGACTGACTTAGGGGGGCACTGGACATACTGTGTCTGACATAGGGGGGCACTGGACATACTGTGTCTGACATAGGGGGGCACTGGACATACTGTGTCTGACATAGGGGGGCACTGGACATACTGTGTCTGACATAGGGGGGCACTGGACATACTGTAACTGACATAGGGGGGGCACTGGACATACTGTGACTGACTTAGGGGGGCACTGGACATACTGTGTCTGACATAGGGGGGCACTGGACATGCTGTGTCTGACATAGGGGGGCACTGGACATACTGTGACTGACATATGTGGAGCCCCAAGGGACGTGGGGTACTCGGTACCGGACCGATCTGCTGCTGGGGATGTCACTGGTGGCCTGGTCCGGACCGTGTCCCTGGCTCAGCACAATAAAAGGGGGATATTTACAGGGGATATGTCACGGGTGACGCCACCCACTTGGTGCGGCCAGCGATGGGGCCGCCGCTGCTACAGAACCTCCGGGGGTGATGGAATGGCAGCGGGGATGGTATAGTTCTAGTGGGGAGAACTGTATCCCCCGGGGCAGTAAGGAGTTAAAGTCTATTTGGTGTAGTGGAGCACACTTACTTTGCAGCTGCAGGGATCTCTCCTCAGCGTTGGTGCTGACAGGCTGTAGCTCTGCAGGTTGAGATCTTTCCAGTGCAAGCCTGTATGGGAGAGAGGGTCTGCAGATGGAAGCAGGCAGGAGACAATGCAGGGTTTCCAAAGCTTTACTTAAGTTCTTTCAAGCAGTCTACAGGTCATCTGCAATTCTTTACACAGCTCTTAACATTCAGTTGCATTCTCCCTTTCCGGGTTCCCTTCTCTCCTGCAGCCAGGCTCCTCTCTCCTTGTGACCCCTCACACAGTCTTTAAGTGTGCCTTTCCGGGCTATTACTCTCTTTCTCCGTCTTACACGGGTGTATGCGGACGCTGGACAGTATAGCGGTGACTCGGGCTTCTGTGAGTCCTAGTGTGTCACTGAGCGGCCTGTCCTTTGGGTTAGGAACTCCAGCTTGAAAGAGGCGTGGCCTGCAGCCCCATGAGGACGTAATCTCCAGGAGCTCCGGTGCCCTCACAAGAAAAGCGACGGTTTTAGTGTCTTTAAGGTCACTAAAAACCAAAAAAGCTTTAGGACTCTTAAAAGAACCTCACCCAGATCATAAGGGGTGACTTACAGAACTTTTCCCTGACTAACGACTCCACAGCAGATCAACTGCCTACAGCACCATCTAGCTTCACAGGCCAGCGCCATCTTGGAGGAGAGGAGACGGAGTGAGGAGCGGGCCGCGCGTGCAGAGGACCTTCCCTAGGAGACCGGGAGCCACCTGACAGTGCTTCAAGACGGACCGGGGACACCGGAGCTGAAGCCGGAACTGACGTGGACGCCGACCGGGAGAGAAAGTTACTTCATACTTGCACCAGCCGCGAAGGAAGGAGCTGGACGGACCCCAGGAGAACACTCGACTTCAGGGAGGTCTCCGGTGAGTGATCCGCACGCTCCCCGCACCGGCCGCGTCTCCGGTGCCTCAGTTAATTAAGCACTACTTTAAGTGCGGCGCCCGGCGGAAGGATACCCACATAGAAAGAAGGTCGCGCTAGTTAACCACGCCCCCGCCTTCGGTCCACTTGCAGATATCCCAAGCTGACAGCTTTCACTGCAGTGAGAGGAAATCACTGCTAAGTGAAAGAAAAGTACTAAAATAAAGAAACCATCAGGGAAAAGCAGCAACTTACTCAATTAAGTAACCAGACTTTAACTATAACTGCAGTCCAGATAAGGATCAAAGAATTATCTGAGAAGTACTAATAACTAAATTACTATTTAGGAGAATACTCATAAGAACTACCTAATAAGTAGAAACTTGGATCTCAGTATATTTCAACCTACAGAAACAGGACACAACTCCCTCTAAGAGACACCTCTACCTAAATAAAACATTACAAGTTACTAGTCAACATTAAACAGTTAAATTGACTCCTAAATCCTCTTTGACAGAATACCATGTCAACTAAACCCAGGGGACTCTCAAATAATAATCTGACCGATCTAAAAATGGATTCCAACATAAATACTAAAAATAAATCTCAAAGCCTTGTCTACAGCCCAAACAAATCCATTAAAAATAAAGACAAATCCCACCAGGAAGGGAAAAAACTGGAAAAGGAGGAGCACACAGAAGACCTAATGATCTTCGAATCCACGATCACAAGTACAAAAAGGAAAGAAATTAGCTCATCACCTCAAAGTAAAATCAAGCAAAAAGAGACTGAACTGAGTCAAGCACAAATTAGGAGTCCAGCCAGACAGAAAATTAAGGTCTCTCAAGAAAATACAATTCATGCAACTAATCCAGAAATAGGAAATCTACCTGACAGAGACTTCTTTCTGCAACTCTTCACATCTCTAAAGGAAGAGATTAAAGAACAGTTCTCTGAAGTAAAATCTTCCATTAATGCAATAAATTCCAGAATGGATACAATTGAAAAAAAAGTAGAAGATCTCAAATTAGATGCCAAAACCCAACATACGGAACTAACCAAAGCAAAAAACGACATTAAAATGCTCACAGATAGATTAATCGACAGGGAAGATCGCGATCGCAGATCCAATTTGAAGATAAGAGGAATCCCGGAATCCATTAAACCCCACGATTTAATTCCCTACACCAAATCCCTTATAAGAAAAGTATGCCCTTCCATACCAGAAATTGAAACTTCCATTGAAAGGGCTCACAGGCTCCCCAAGCCACAACGCCTACCCGATGAAATTCCACGAGACGTCATAGTAAGATTCACATTCTACCAAACCAAAGAAAAAATCAACAACTATTCAAGAGAAAAGATCCATCTACCATCTCCCTATGAAAAATTGAGAGTATTCTCGGATATATCAAAAGACACAATGCAAAGAAGGAGGTCTTTAAAACCCATTACAGAAATTCTACAAAAAAACCAGATAATGTACAGATGGGGAAGACCCTCCAATACCATCATCTTCTCTTACAAACAGAAAAACATAACAATTGAAGATACCGAAACTGGACTAAAGACACTAAAAAATCTTCACATTAATGAATAATGAACCCCAGCAAATAAGAAGTCCGAACACGAAGGCACCTAAGGCTGAAACACGAGCCTTTTAAGGAAGTTCACAACGTTTCTACTGATAACTTCCTGCTCAAACTTATATTATTAGACTTAGTTCTAACTTGTTTACTTTCTCCCCTACTTTCCCTAAACTTACCTCCCTCTCTATCTCAACTAAAGTGTCCCACCTAACAACTGAGAAATTTTAATTGCAAGAATGTCTATCAAATTCATGACTGTAAATGCCAATGGCTTAAACTCCCCACAAAAGCGTTTTCACCTGTGGAAAGAACTAACCAAAAACCATGTGGAAGTAGCTGGAGTCCAAGAAACAAGATTCGCAGTAGAAAAACTACCAAAATTCAGTAACAAAAAATATCCACACATATTTCTTTCGTCAAATGTAAAGAAAAGAGCTGGAGTCGCAATCATAATTAACAACTCATTAAAATTTGAGGAGATCAAAACCATCAAAGACAATGAAGGCAGATTTATAATAATTACCTGTAAACTAAATGACGTGATTTACACACTAGCTAACATCTACGCCCCCAACAAAGGACAAACGACTTTCATAAAACGATTCTTCAAAACAGTTCAGGAAATTCAACAAGGCACACTACTAATATTTGGAGACTTTAACGCAATTCCCAATCCTATCCTAGACACATCCAATAAATCCAGAAATACCAATACACAAATAGACGGACTTATCAGAGACGAAGAACTTTATGATGTATTTAGATGTCTACACTCATCCTCAATTGAGTTCACTCATTATTCAAATGTACATAGATCCTTTTCAAGAATTGACCTGGTTTTGACAAATATCCACTCCCTGCATAAAATCAAATCAATCACTATCCTACAAAAAACTTGGTCAGACCATTCACCCATAACTTTCGAAATTTCTAACAATCATCCCTTTAACAATAACTCACCATGGAGAGCTAATTCATATTTATTTTCTCATCCCAAATATAAAATAAAAATACAAGAAGAATTACAAAACTACTTCAAAATCAATGACACTAAAGATGTATCCATCGCAACTTTGTGGACAGCACATAAAGCTGTAATTAGAGGAATCCTAATTCAACTGAACGCACAACATAAGAAATCACTTCAAAGCCAGACAAAAAAAATCAATCAAGAAATTAAGCAAATGGAGGAGGACATCATAACAAACCCTTCAGATGCAAACCATCAAAACTTGCTGAAACTGAGAATTGAACTCAAAACTTTATTAACTCATGAATTTGACAAAATTGTAAGGCTTTCCAAATCAAAATTTTACTCAAACATTAACAAACCAACCAAAACTTTCGCAAACCTCATTAAAATTCACAGAACTAAAACTAATATACACCAAATTAAAAACAAACTTGGCCAAACTGAAAAAAACCCACCAGAAATTTCAAAAACTTTTGCAGAATACTATCGAAATCTATACAACCTAAAAGATGACATTTCTGAACCAAAACCTTCAAAATCTAATATTAAAAAATTCTTAGACGAAATTACTCTCCCATCTTTAACTAAGGAAGAACTAATTAAGCTTAATGAGCATTATACTGAAAAAGAAATATCACAAACCATACTTTCATTAAGTAAATGCAAATCGCCAGGACCAGATGGAATACAAAATGAATACTACCTAAATAATGAAACTATTCTCACTCCCTATTTAACGAAACTAATAAATTCCCTAACTGATAAGGATCTTAAGCTACCCCAAGAAATGCTACAAGCAATTATCTCAGTCATCCCAAAAAATAAAGGAGACAAAGACCTAGTATCCAATTTCAGACCCATTTCTCTACTAAACACTGATTTAAAAATAATTACTAAAACAATTAACTCAAGAATTCAGCGTATACTACCAAACCTAATAAACAATGACCAAGTAGGTTTCACTATAAACAGAAACTCAACTGATGCAACTAGACGAATTTTGAATTTAATATCACACTCAGAAATAACGAATAACCAATTAGTGCTGGTCTCTGTCGATGCCGAAAAGGCATTCGACAGAGTCCAATGGGACTTCCTTTTTGAAGTCCTCCAAAAATTTGGATTCCAAGGAAGTATTTTAAACTCTATTAAATCTCTTTATATTAACCCGTCAGCCAGAATCCTCACAAACAATCATCTCTCTGACCCAATCCCTCTGACGAATGGAACAAGACAAGGATGCCCCCTTTCCCCTTCATTATTCAACCTATTTATTGAACCTTTAGCACAGAAGATTAGAATGAACCCAAATATAACGGGCTTAAACATAAATCAAATTGATTACAAAATATGCTTATTTGCAGATGATATTATTCTGACCCTCACCAATCCAATTTCTTCCATCCCCAATCTCTTATCTACTATACAAGATTTTTCAAATATATCATCTTATAAAATCAATATTGAAAAAACCCAGGTCTTAAATTTTAATCTAAATGAAAGTACAATGAAAACTCTACAACAAAATACGCCATTTAATTGGGAAGCCGGAAACTTAAATTACTTAGGTATAACAATTACAACATCAACTAATAACACTTACAAAACTAACCTTCAATTGCTCTACAAGAAAATTCAAAATGACATCATAAATATTTCCAAAACAGAACTTTCACTTATAGGAAAAATCGAAGCATATAAGTTATTCGTCCTTCCCAAAATTCTCTATGTATTTAGATCAATCCCTCTACATCTTACACAATCCTGGTGTAAAAAACTACAAACCCAACTTGCTAAATTTATATGGGGAGGGAAAAAACCAAGGATCTCTCTGCCCACAACACAAAAAAGCAGAAACAAAGGAGGCCTGGCAGTACCAAATATCTCAGCCTATTATCACGCTACAATGATTAAACTAAGCCAGAAATGGTGGGACGTCTCTAATAAACCAAAATGGGTAGAGCTCGAAAAATCCAACAAGAAAATAGAAGATCTTAAATGGCATCTACTGACCTTTCTCTCCGGAAAAAACAAAAAGCTACCGAAAGAACCTATACTCAAAACAACAATTCGTGCTTGGAGATTGCTTGTCTCAGTTACTTCCAAATCTCAACCAAAGATCCCCCCGAAATGGATCCCAATAGACGCTCTTTCAGCTTTCACAAAAAGCCTCAAAACTAAAACTTGGTCAGACAAAGGGATAAAAACCTTAGCAGACATTATGGACAACGAAAACCAACTTTTACCTTTGTCACTACTTCAAACTAAATTCAAACTATCCAGCGAGGACCAACCAACCTGGAACAAATTGAAAACTCTTCTTGGTAACCTCAATGACAAAATTCACCTACCACTTATCGTGACCCAACTATTCAGATTTGGACAAACTAAAGTTTTTTGGAATCTAAGAAACATATATTCTGAATTCAACCAAGACTCAAAAATCACAGAACTACCAAGTATGGAAACATGGGCCAAAGAACTCCACACGCCAATAGAACTGGAATCCTGGGAAATGGCCTACAAAAATGTCCACAAAAGTATAACTAATGCATCTCTTCTAGAAAACTTCTACAAAACTACCACGAGATGGTACTACACTCCAGTTAAAATTCACAAATTTGACACCAAACAATCCCCTATGTGTTGGAGGAACTGTGATAACTTAGGAACTTTAGAGCATATACTATGGAGTTGTCCCTCACTTGAAGAATACTGGGGGAAAATTCAATTACTCATAAACGAAATATCCGAAGAAGAGATCTATTTGACACCGGAATTCACCCTACTTTTCATAGGCATAAACAAAGTTTGTACACAATCAAGAGCATTAGTTACTCATATAATTTTAACTGCCAAAACTCTAATAACGCAAAAATGGAAGGAAACCACTCCACCTTCATTTAACTCCTTGATTAATACTATAGCGACACACAACACATACGAATGGACACATGCAGCAAGGAATAATCTACTGAAGAAATATGCAAAAAAATGGACACCTTGGAACAAAGCATTTCCTACGAATTATGACCATCTTGAAACGGAACACGAACAGCGCTAGCTAAGGAATTGGACACTTTCCCCCCCTCCCCCTCCCCCCCCGTGCCCTACTTTACCCCCCCCCCCACTACTATCTCTTCCTTTGACCTTATTGTTGTTTATTAGAATTCTACTGTTAACTAAAGTTTAACAACTTAGATATTGAAAAACTTAAATCCCTTTTGAAAATGTTATTGTTGATCAATTACCAGTTGATGTTCATTTTATTAATTCAATAAAAATATTTGAACAAGGAACTCCAGCTTGAAACTGAAGCTCCCCGTCAGTGAATCTGGGGATACCGGGTGAATCGTCGGTCCCCTTCAGAGCTGACACTCTGCTCTAGCCCAGCCTGCAACAGTCCTCTAGCAGGAGGCTCTGCCAGGCTCCTTCCTCTGTTTCCTTCAGTATCTAGGAGGGCTTCTCCACCTGCTGTTAGTAGCTTCTGCTGCTGTCCAGGGCACGGGTTACACCGTCCCTTCTCTGTCTATCACACTCCTGGTGGTTTCAGCATCTTGGACGGGCTTTCCCCCCCATCTGGCTCGCATTGGCTCAGTACGGGTCTGCGCTCCTCAGCTTAGGCTCTTCCAGGACGTGCAATCTCTTTCAACCTTTTCATCTCAGCACCATGGCTTACTCCTAGGTCTTTGCATCTCAGCTACTTCAGCCTACTCTTAGGTCTTTGCTGTTAGGCACCTAGAGCCTACTAACTTCCTTCACTCCTCCCCCTCTCTATATACTATCAGTCACCTGACCTTCTGGTGTGCCCAACCCACTCCTCATCCACCACTCCTCTGGTCTCATATAGTGTCTGACCTCAGAGCTGGATGTGAACCCCTTCTATGCGTGGGGATGTGGGCTGTGAGGGTGTAGTGTTTACCATGTCCTAACTGCCTGGCTGCAGTACCCTTCTGTGGCCACCTGTACGCAGGGGCGCCACATTCTCCCGGAGTTAAACAGCGCGTCCGCGCGCGACTCGACATTGGTTACCCTGAAAACATTTTTATATTATATAACAGTAAACATTAAGGATTCTTGTTTCTTCCCTTCCGGGAGGCACGATTCTTGGAACGTTACATTAACTATAAACATGAGTGCATGGGTATCTATGCTCATCATTACCCTCTTTCCTGTAAAAGACATTATAAAACATTGCTTCGTATAAAAGTATAAAATCTCTTCTTTTCAAAAAGTGCTAAAACTTTCAAAAATTTCTCAAAAGGTGCAAAAGTCTCAAAAAGCAGCTTCAAAACGGTTACAGTCTCGTGCACTACTTCTCATGTGCAGCTGGTCTTAAAACCAAAGGGGAGCACACAAGTGCGCTCAACTATATACAAAAGGGAGTTCGTATCAAGTCATTGTTCATGATATCAATTGTTCATGTAAAACACATAAGACAGACAGGGGAATGCTAACATTCACTCAGGTAAGGTTGGGGGATCAATAAGGAACAATGTACATTCACACTTACAGTTTCTTCTTCTGTACTTCTTCTGGTTTCGCTCCTACCAGCAACGGAGTTGCTCTCCTCTCGCCTTGGTGGTTGTCGGCGGCGGGATCAATGGTTGCGGCAGCCTCAGGAATCCCTCCGGCAAGGCTCCGAGTGGGTCTACTTCTCTCCAGGTTGGGTTAAGGATAGCTGGCGGAGTGGATACGTCAACTAGTATGGCCGTATAGGCCTCGGCGTCGCTTGCGGCACGTCCGTGCGGCTCCTCGACCCAGCCGGGTCGCTGCAACTGAGCTTCATAGTTCGGGCGGCCGATGTCGATTTGAATCCGGGTCCGATTTGCTTCTTGAACCTGTGTCATCCTTGGGGGCAGCCGCCGCAATACACCCCTCCGGGTATCTAGGACGTAGGGACGCTCTTCTCCGCCTTCCGCCATCTCCGCACGGTCACACGGGGTCTCTCCTCGGCTGGGTTCCTCCACTAAATCGTTCTGTGGGCCCTCCGGGATCACGCGTGGTCTTCCGGGTGTAGCGCTAGTTGCTGCGTCCTCTGCTTCTGTCCTCGTGTCTCTGAATGGCGACTGCTTCTCTTCCGGTTGCCTGCTCCGCCCCTCCTGATGACGATTTCCTTCCTCTTCGTTCGCGCCAGCTTCTTGGTAGGAGGGTCTAGGGGCGGCGGCTCTTCTTTGAGAGTGACAGCTGGCTCTCCCGGAGTTAAGGAGAGCCAGGGCGGGACCTTCTTTTCGCGCCTTAAACCGGACCGGCCCACGATGGGAGTCTTAGGAACGCCCCCTCTGCACATGGCGCTAGTCTCTGATGGCTGCCATTGGGGTCAGATTTTGGCGGGAAAAGTCTAGAAACAGTTCTTTTGGCGCACAAGGTCCAATTCTTTTGGACCGGGTAGATCCTGTTCATGACGCCAGGTTGTGGTGCCCCAAGGGACGTGGGGTACTCGGTACCGGACCGATCTGCTGCTGGGGATGTCACTGGTGGCCTGGTCCGGACCGTGTCCCTGGCTCAGCACAATAAAAGGGGGATATTTACAGGGGATATGTCACGGGTGACGCCACCCACTTGGTGCGGCCAGCGATGGGGCCGCCGCTGCTACAGAACCTCCGGGGGTGATGGAATGGCAGCGGGGATGGTATAGTTCTAGTGGGGAGAACTGTATCCCCGGGGCAGTAAGGAGTTAAAGTCTATTTGGTGTAGTGGAGCACACTTACTTTGCAGCTGCAGGGATCTCTCCTCAGCGTTGGTGCTGACAGGCTGTAGCTCTGCAGGTTGAGATCTTTCCAGTGCAAGCCTGTATGGGAGGAAGGGTCTGCAGATGGAAGCAGGCAGGAGACAATGCAGGGTTTCCAAAGCTTTACTTAAGTTCTTTCAAGCAGTCTACAGGTCATCTGCAATTCTTTACACAGCTCTTAACATTCAGTTGCATTCTCCCTTTCCGGGTTCCCTTCTCTCCTGCAGCCAGGCTCCTCTCTCCTTGTGACCCCTCACACAGTCTTTAAGTGTGCCTTTCCGGGCTATTACTCTCTTTCTCCGTCTTACACGGGTGTATGCGGACGCTGGACAGTATAGCGGTGACTCGGGCTTCTGTGAGTCCTAGTGTGTCACTGAGCGGCCTGTCCTTTGGGTTAGGAACTCCAGCTTGAAACTGAAGCTCCCCGTCAGTGAATCTGGGGATACCGGGTGAATCGTCGGTCCCCTTCAGAGCTGACACTCTGCTCTAGCCCAGCCTGCAACAGTCCTCTAGCAGGAGGCTCTGCCAGGCTCCTTCCTCTGTTTCCTTCAGTATCTAGGAGGGCTTCTCCACCTGCTGTTAGTAGCTTCTGCTGCTGTCCAGGGCACGGGTTACACCGTCCCTCTCGGCTCTCTCACACTCCTGGTGGTTTCAGCATCTTGGACGGGCTTTCCCCCCCATCTGGCTCGCATTGGCTCAGTACGGGTCTGCGCTCCTCAGCTTAGGCTCTTCCAGGACGTGCAATCTCTTTCAACCTTTTCATCTCAGCACCATGGCTTACTCTTAGGTCTTTGCTGTTCGGCACCTAGAGCCTACTAACTTCCTTCACTCCTCCCCCTCTCTATATACTATCAGTCACCTGACCTTCTGGTGTGCCCAACCCACTCCTCATCCACCACTCCTCTGGTCTCATATAGTGTCTGACCTCAGAGCTGGATGTGAACCCCTTATATGCGTGGGGATGTGGGCTGTGAGGGTGTAGTGTTTACCATGTCCTAACTGCCTGGCTGCAGTACCCTTCTGTGGCCACCTGTACGCAGGGGCGCTACACATAGGGGGGCACTGGACATACTGTGACTGACATAGAGGGCCCCCCCCTCCCATCTCCCTCCAAACCTGTGTGCTGTGTGTGGCAGACGTGATCATGCCCATTTCATCTGCACTGAGCAGTAGCAGAGGTCCAGCAGATCATCAGCTATTGGCGCGATTTCACAGGCCCATCTGCACTGAGCCGGGAGCTGATCTCTATGATCTGCTGGACCTCCAGCACCTCGGAGATCACAGAGTTCTGCTCCTGCTCAGTGCAGATGGGCAGGTATGATAGTGTCTGTCACACACAGCACAATGGTTTGGGGGAGGGGGGCGAGGGTGCTGCAGCAGCACACAGGGGGGCTCCCAGGGGCCCACTATCAGGGGCACAAATGCAGCGCCCACTGTCCCACAGCCATTGGAGGATGCAGGGCAGGGGCCACTGTCCTTCAGCAGACGGCATGAGCCCCCCAGGCACCTCGCTGGAGCCTTTAGGGGCCCCTAGCAGCTCGGGGCCCCAGTGCAATTGAACCGGCTGCACATGCAGTAGGTCCACCCCTGAGGCAGAGGCACCATTGGGCGTCCTCAGACCCAGGGCCGAGCTGTAGATGCCACCCCTAACCTCATTATTTTTAGGCTGGAAACATACAGGCAAATGAAAGATCTGACCATTTCTCATCCAGGAGAGTAAGACGAGTGACATCCATTTTTTGATCCGTGTGTCATGCGAGTGCACTGAGATTGTGCATTTTTTTCTCAGCTAACATCCTAGTGGTGTCCGTGTGACATCCGTGTGGTGTCCATGTGCAATGCATTTTTAACATGGTCTTTCCAATGCTATATAAAGTTAGAAAAGAGTAGACAGATTAGATAGATAGATAGATAGATAGATAGATAGATAGATAGATAGATAGATAGATAGATAGACAGACAGACAGACAGACAGATAGATAGATAGATAGACAGACTGACTGGGGTCACATTTGTCAAAGCAATTGCGGTAACTGCAATTGCCTTCACACACATTTTTTAGCAAAAATGTGTACTGGAAACCGCAATCCGGTAACCGGATTTCTCTGGATGTGTAATCCTGAGCAATGCGGTTACCGTCTACTTTTTCATCCCTGCTGCCACAGGGATGAACAAAGTGTTAAATATTTTTTAAAACATTATTTATTAATAGTAGCTGTGGGCAACATGTCTGAAAGGGGTGCCCACCCCTCCTAGAGACATGCTGCCCACTCCTCTGGGCAGGTGAGGGGTTAATGAGCCTCTTGTACTAATGCCAGCTTATGTCGGCTTTGTACAAATTTATGAATGAAGCCGCAGCTGCTCACAGTACAGGAGATACTGTACATAATGTACGTATAGTATCAGCCGCTGTCCAGGCTTTGCGCTGCCCATAGACCTAATGTTAATGCTAAAGAATAGTGGCCCTGGAAATGGCGCATTCATAAGGAGCGCCAATTCCAGGTGCTTTACCAAGCTCTTCCAGTGGTCCCGGTGGTGTTGGCATTCTGGGTAATAAGGGGTTAATATCAGCTTTGTTTTGCCAGCTGGTATTAAGCCCTGACATTCTTAATGTCAGGCCAAGTTAGACCCTGTCCCAATGCATTCAGTGTGTTTTTTTCTTGCACCCATTGACTTGCATAGTCAAGTCTCCCATGAGACTCGCATCCACTCGCAGCACGTTGCTACTTTTTTCTCATCCTGAATCTGGATGAGAAAAAAGCTGAACAGAACTGTTCATCTGCTTTGACTCATTAACATTGGTCAGAGTGCAATGCCAGATTATCTCACATTGCACTCATCCCATTTCAACGCCCGTGTGTCTGAGCCCTTAGTATAGGCCATACCGTATCCAAAAGTCAAAACACTTTGGTCAGCTGATGAACTGTGGTGTGGGGAGTTTGCACATTCATGATCTGATGTTCATGGTGTATTCCAATACACCATCCCTTTAAAGGTATCGTCACACGCGGCAATTTTGCTAGCAATTTCATTGGCGACTTACTGGTTGCAGTGAAGTCATGGACACATTGTTCTATTTTGTTGCTGTGTACAAATGTAACAATGTGTCCATGATTTCACTGCAAGCAGCAAATTGCCTGTGAAATTGCTAGCAAAATTGCCGCTTGTGACGGTACCTTAAGACATTCTGGCCTCAGTTTCCTCCCTACCATACATTTACACCACAGTGACCACTACAGGAGATATGTAGTACTGCATGTCAGGCGGTCAATTATAGGGTCATGTGTTATCACAGGACAGTTTTCACCTAAAGGTACCGTCACACGCGGCAATATGGCTTCCATATCGCCGTAAATTTGTGTATTTTGGCGATGTGGAAACCACATTGACTGTGCGTAGTGGCGTGAGACAGGGAGATTTTACGTCGAGATGCCCAGTCTGCCATGATTGGTGGTCGCTCCTGCGTTCCCATTGGCTGGCCATGGCTAAGGCGCCATATTTGAATCGCGATATAGTGGAAAGAACACATGTGTCATGTACTGGGCAGACTTCCTGACAAGGCTGACCAATGGCGACGCAGTTGTGTTGGCCAATCGGAGTGGTAGGGGCGCGGTGAACAACACTCTGGCACGCCTGTCTCCTTGCCGCGCTCACACTCTACGCCCACATCGCTGATGCAGTGTTGGCGTGTGACGCAGCGATTTGGCGGCGATGTGGGAATGTCAAATTGCTTCCGGTCTGCGCCTGGCAATTTCCGGAACGCAGGATCGCCAGACATCGCACGTAAGATCTCTATGTGTGACAGGGCGATGGCGATGTGCAAAAAAGTGCCCGGAACGTGCGCACTCACGTCAAATTGCCAGCCATATGGCGGCCATATTGCTACGTGTGACGGTACCTTAACAAGAATAAATCCCAAAAAAATGTAGAAAACATTTGGAATTCTGGGTTCCATCTCTTATCTATTACACGTGTAGACTGCCCTGCAGTCTTTGTGAATGGTGCCGCAGTGTGAGTAAAGGTACCGTCACACGTAGCAATATGGCCGCCATATGGCTGGCAATTTGACGTGAGTGCGCACGTTCCGGGCACTTTTTTGCACATCACCGTCGCCCTGTCACACATAGAGATCTTACGTGCAATGTGCGGCGATCCTGCGTTCCGGAAATTGCCTTGTGCAGACCAGAAGCAATTTGACATTCCCATGTCGCCGCCAAATCGCTGCGTCACACGCCAACACTGCATCAGCGATGTGGGCGTAGAGTGTGAGCGCGGCAAGGAGATCAGGGGATGTGGTTGACCTGTCCTCCAACATTTAAGTAATCCCATGACCAGATGTCGCTGAAAGAGTTCATTTTTCTTTGACTTGTGAGCAGCTTGGACGCTGATTGCAGTTCTGCTGAAGCCATTCATAAGCTACCTTTCCTTTATATTTGATATTGTGTGTGGGAAGTTGCCAAGCCTATTCCAATCCTTGGGTGGAGGTAAGAGAGTGTTATGGCCACTTTACACACACCAACTTCTGTATCCAACTTCTGAACAACTTACTGGTTGCAGTGAAATCATGGACACATTGCTCCATTTTGTGGCTGTGTACAAATGGAACAATGTGTCCATGATTTCACTGCAACCAGTAAGTTGTTCAGAAGTTGGATACAGAAGTTGGTGTGTGTAAAGCGGCCCTTAGCCTATGGCTGGTCAGGAGCAGGGCAAGGATGGCGGCCTAGACATCTCCACCTTTTAGAGGTAATTCTGGGACCAGGGTGAGTCTAGTTACCCCTATTACCCTTGTCTTTCACCATCTTCCTGCTACAACTTCCTCGTCCATCATAACTACCCCGTGACATTATCAGGCTGATTTTTTCGTGTTCTGATCGGATATATGGAGGCAGCTCAGTCACCTACAGTCATCTTAATGTGATGTTTATCTTGCTTTATTTGCAGATGTGGGTATTATACAATTACATCCATACCCTTGTACTTTGCCGCTGGATGTTGTACGGGACATTAAAGGTGAGAATGTAAATTAACCTGTTTATGTAAAGGATTTTTATTTTTCATTTATGAGGTTTAGGTCTTTGGCTTTTGGTTGTTAAAATCATTCTTCTTCTTTTTCTGTCATGCTAATATTCAGATTTGATATTTTTTGGTGATATTAAGGGAAAAGATAAAAAAAGAAATATATGTCTGTTTTTCACATGTGCCAGTAAAATACATTTTATTCAATACTATTACTTTATACACCATTAATATTGATTTAGAGTTGGAAGAAGAGAAACTGCACTGTCCTTTCTTTTACTTTCCTTTTTCTTCTTTCCCCTTCTTTTAAGGGGAACCTGTCACCTGGATCTAAGCCCCTACACTATCACTACCTGTCCCTGCACCTTCCTAGCTGCTCCCTATCTATCCCTCTCTGAGCTAAATCCGCTTTATAAAACAGCAGAAAAATAACATAACTTACAGCAGTCCCTGAGGCTGGGGACTGAGAAGGCGGCGCCAAGCTCCATTCAGCCCCTCCTCCATGCAGCAGCACACGCCCCACTGGGCTGCATTATTCTTTCTTCATCGCCGCCTCCTCCATTTGGAATCTCCCACCCGCTTTACACTGTAAGGTAGCGGTTAGGATCGGCACGACAGAAGGCAGTGACTCAGGTATTTACTCACACAGCACACAGTTTAATGGCACAGTTCAGGTATTCACAGACCTCCAGGTTCCGGGGCACAGCCGAGTACAACCTCATACAATCCCAACAGCTGATATAGAAGCTCTGTACCTTTCCCCGGGTAGGCTGTGTTAGGTCAGCACACAACCTTTCTCTCCTCACCGTCCGCTCATTACCCTCATGAACGTCCACTCTGAGAGCTCACAGGCTGTGTTAAATCTTCACACAGCTTTCTACACAGCAGCTCATGCTGCTGTCCTGACACACTCCACCCCCTCCCCACAGCCCAGCGCAGCTCATATCATCTCCTATTCACCCGCACACCTGGGTTTCAGTGCTTTCAATCAGCACTCAGCTCCAGTAGCAGCTCACCCTGTGTGTGCTGCTACCGAGCAGAAGATACAATCTCCCATATGCTGTGTCCCGGTCAGGGGACACATCGAGGTCGCATCACCACAACATGATAGGTGTAAAGCAGGCAGGAGATTCCAAATGGAGGAGGCGGCGATGAAGAATGAATAACGCCGCCCAGTGCGGCGTGTGCTGCTGCATGGAGGAGGGGCAGAATGGAGCCTGGGGCCACCTTTTCAGTCCCCAGCCTCAGGGACTGCTGTAAGTTATGTTATTTTTCTGCTGTTTTATAGGGTGGATTTAGCTCAGAGAAGGATAGATAGGGAGCAGCTAGGAAGGTGCAGGGACAGGTAATGATAATGTAGGGGCTTAGATCCAGGTGACAGGTTCCCTTTAAGGTACCGTCACACGCCGCAATCTCGCCTGGCGAATATAAAGGCGATATATTGTCCCGGAACAAGCGCCGTGAAATTGCCTCACGGTTGCGGCGTGTGATTTGGCGATTTCGCCGCGATAAATCGCCTCTAGCCTTATTCCTGAACACTGCTCTGAAATCAGCTGCAATCCTTAAGGCGATATTTCCGTGTTGTGGCGTGTGATAGGGCGATAGTGATGGAAAGAGCATTGCCTATGATTTCCCGTAGGCGTGCCACAGCGTGCTGTAGTCCGCGCCCCGTCTGTGATGATTGGTGGGGGCTACTGTGTCCCCATTGGCTGTCAGTTCACAGGGTGCCATATTTGAAGAGCTGTCTGTTCAGCACCACACACATCTTCAGCTACACAGCCGTCCGCTAAATCTGTGCAATTACACGCGCCACAGAATCGCGCAAGCTGTTGTTCGCGTGTATAAAGCAGTGCTGTGTCGAGTATAGTGCCACACATGACAGCTCAGATGTTGGCCTACACATCATAGATGGGTGCCATGGGCCACGCACTGCAATCGGCTTATGTGTGTGAATTTGGTGACGCTGCTGGGTACATTATACTGCTCCCACTCCGCAGACGGCTACCTTGTTAGCGCCCTCAACTTTGTATGGTGGCGACAGTGTGCGTGGTGACGTCATCACATTTCTGTTCATTCCTTCCTGCCCCTCCCCTGCACATAGGAGAAGAGTCATGGCAGCCGCACAGCGAGCTGCCACATGGGGTCTGGCAGAATTGATGATCCTCATCGACCTGTGTGACCGCCATGACTACTGGTGTCACCAGCAGCACCGCCACCCACGCCTGGTTAAGCACAGCATCCTCAGGAGGATCCAGAAAGTGGGTGTGGAGAGGACCCGCAAGCAGATCCAAAAGAAAGTTAGTGATCTGAAGCACAAAACCCCAGGGCGGATTGTGGAGATTCGTGCCCGGATTGCCAGGCTGCGTGGTGAGTATGTGGCAATGCCAAACACACACATGCCAATCATCCTACTCCAAACACTACACAAACATCATGTGCTATTGTGCCATGGCACATAGTCTGACATAAACCACCATCTGTCACCAATGTGCATTTGCATTTGGTCACACTGCAACATGAAAGTGTAGAATACACTGATATGTGTTGGTAATGCTGACGGCTATAGTGGTCCTTCACCTGTGTGTGGCCGAACATAGGTGTGTAATGACAGCAAAGTTGTCCTCAACATATTAATGCTAATTAGAAGGGCATCACACCTGGCAGCGCATATGTGCGACCTCACACAGAGCATTTCACACATTCATCACAATCGGGAAAAGGGACTACAAGCTGACTACTATGTGTTTGCCCCCATGGTGGCACCACCAGATGCTTACTGTCTGCTCGTGTTTTGTTGACAAATACATCCTCTGTTAATCCAAGGTTGTTGTACATCCCAAATATGTGCTCACGTGTTGTGGTCTTGTTACAAAACAGACTGGCATCTAACCATAGTGTCTCTCAAGACCAAAACCAGTCAGCCGAGCCTTCACGCTCTAATGACAGTGATACACACACAGTACATGTTTGTGTCGAGCCCACTGGGTCGTACCGGACCGGGTCTGCTGCTGGGGAAGTCACGGTGGTCCTGGGCCGGACCGTGTCCCGGGCCCTGGTAATAATAAGGGGATATTTACAGGGGAATGTCAGTCGTGACACCACCCACTGTGTGCGGCCAGTAATGGGGCCGCCGCTGCTGCAGAACCTCCGGGGATGATGTAATGGCAGCGTAGATGGAATAGTTCCCTTGGGCAGAACTGTGTTCCCCGGGACAGTGTTGGTTAAAGTCTATGGTGTGGTGTGCAGGCTTTGTGCTGAGTGCAATCCACTTACTGGCCAGCCGCTGCAGGGGTCTCTCCTCAGTGCTAGTGCTGACAGGCTGTGGCTCTGCAGGTGGAGGGTTGTTACAATCCTGTATGAGAAGAATGGTATGCAGATAGAGGCAGACAAGAGAGGCAGATTCAGGGTTCTCTGTGTTTACTTTCAAAGCTCTCATACAGCTCACAGTTCAGTACAGTTCTTACAAGTCTCGGTTCAACTCTCAGTACACGGGCTCACTCTCCCTCTCCGGGTTCCTTTTACTCTCTGCAGCCAGGCCTCTCTCTCTGACCCCTCACACTATCTCTGTGTCCGTTCCAGGCTGTTAACGTTCTCCGTGTCCACGGGGTGTGTGAGACTCCGGACAGTATAGTGGTGACTTGGGCCCCTGTGGGTTCTCCTGCTTGTCACTGAGCTGCCTGTCCTTTGGGGTAGGGACCCTAACGTGTAGCTGTGGTCCCCCGTCGGTTAATCTGGGGATCCCGGGTGAAACTACGGTCCCCTTTAGAGCCGACACCCTACTCAGCCCAGCCTCCAGCAGTCCTTCAATATGAGGCTCTACCAGGCTCTCTCCCTCTGCGTCCTTCAGTGTCTTAGGAGGGGACTTCTCTGCCTGCAGTCTGGTCGTCTCGGCTGTCTTCTAGGGCCCGGCTACTACCGTACCTCTCAGTTTTCTCACACTCCTGGGGATCTGGTTTCGGATGTGCTTTCTCTCTCCTCCGGCTCACACTGGCTCGGTACAGATTCTGCGCTCCTACGCCTCACTCATCCAGGACGTGTGATTTTCAGTCTTTACTGCTCAGCCTACCTCGGCCTACTACTTCCTTCCTCCTTCCCCTTCACTATTTCTACTGTCAGTCACCTGACTATGTGTGAGCCCAACCCACTCCTCTAAACCCACCACCCCTTCGCCTGCATACAGTTCCTAAGCTCAGGGTTGGGTGCTGCCCTCTACTGTACGTGGGTTGTGTGGGCTGTGAGGGTGTTGCTGTTCAGCTATTGTCCTACCTGCCTGGCTGCAGTTCCCTTTGTGGCCTCCTGGACACAGGGGCGCCACACTCTCCCAGAGTTAACTAGCGCGTCCCCGTGCTGCCCGTCATGGATCCCCTGAAAACATTTTATTTTTCAAACAACATTAAACATTAAGCATTCTTGGTTTCTTCCCATCCGGGAGGCACGAGTCTTCAAACGTTACATAATTAACTATATACAAGTGCATGGGTATATCTACGTCATTACCCTTTCTGGACCTCTGCCGGGTCTAATGCTACAGCGCATTCACTTCACTTTCCTGTAGCTAAAACACATTATAAACATTACTTTCTATCCAAAGTATAAAAACATTCTTCTTCTATGGGTTCTAAGCACAGTCTTTTAACTTTTATGCCAAATGGGCCACGTTCACCTTCAACAATATGTAAGACACCCACTCTCCAATTTCAACTTGTCTATCTGGGTGGTCTGATGGCAATTTCTCTTCCACCTCTCTTTTATTGATGAAAATGTCCTGTTTAGCACCAGGTTCACGTGCGAAGGCAAAACCTCTTTCTTCTATTACTTTTACGCTCTTTCCCTCATGCCGTGGGGATTTCTGTATGCCTCTATCTCTTCTGGCTATTTACTTGGCCTCTTTAGCACGGGCGATCATAACTTGCTTTTGTACCTGCCGCTCTGTCTCTTCCTTTTTCCACTTCCTAACGTATCTACGGATATACTCCTCACGGGTGATCAATTCTGCAGGACCCACTTTGCAATCTGCATCTCCTAAGAAGCCCATTAGATCATCGCAGCTTACGTTTCTCTCCCACCAGCAGCGGAGCTGCTCCCCTCTCACCTCTGTAGTAATCGGTGGCGGTATCAGGGGCTCCGGTAGGGACAATCCGTGCTCTTCCAGGGCTCCGAGCGGGTCGACTTCTTTCCATGCAGGGCGCGGTGCAGCTCGTGGGATAGTCACATCCACTAAGGTCGCGGTACAGCATTCCTTCTCGCTTTCTGCCCGATCACGGGTATCTCTAACCCACCCGGGTTGTATGGATAAAGTCTCAAGTGTCTGGCGATGATCAACATTGATCTGAATCCGGGTCTGATACTCCTCCTGGGCCCGTGTCATCTGCTGGGGTAGCAGCCGCAGCACACCTCGCCGGGTGTCTTGGACGTGGGGACGTTCTCTGCCGCCTTCTGCCATCCTGCTCTGGTCACACAAGGTCTCTCCCCTGCCGGGTTCCTCCACCGGATCACTCCGTGGGCCCTCTGGGATCACTTGTGGTCTTCCTTTGGCAGCGGTTTCTTGGGCGTCCTCCGCTTCCGTCCTCGTGTCTTGTAATGGCGATTGCTTCTCTTCCGGTTGCTCATCCCACCCCTTCCTGATGACGATTTCCGCTTCTTCTCCCGCCAGACTCTCATTGGTAGGAGGGTTTAGGGGCGGAGGCTCTTCTTTCAGAGTGACAGCTGGCTCTCCCGGAGTTAAGGGGAGACAGGGCGGGTCCTTCTCTTCGCGCCTTGGACCGGGCCGGCCCACGATGGGAGTGTTGGGAACGCCTCCTCTGCACATGGCATTAGGCTCCCTTGGCCGCCATTAAGGTCAGATTTTGGCGGGAAAGTCCAGAACTCACTGTTTAGGCACACAAGGTCCAATTCTTTTGGACCGGGTAGATCCTGTTCGTGACGCCAGGTTGTCGAGCCCACTGGGACGAGGGTACTCGGTACCGGACCGGGTCTGCTGCTGGGGAAGTCATGGGTGGTCCTGGGCCGGACCGTGTCCCAGGCCCTGGCAATAATAAGGGGATATTTACAGGGGATTGTCAGTCGTGACCCCACCCACTGTGTGCGGCCAGTAATGGGGCCGCCGCTGCTGCAGAACCTCCGGGGATGATGTAATGGCAGCGTAGATGGAATAGTTCCCTTGGGCAGAACTGTCTTCCCCGGGGCAGTGTTGGTTAAAGTCTATGGTGTGGTGTGCAGGCTTTGTGTTGAGTGCAATCCACTTACTAGCCAGCCACTGCAGGGGTCTCTCCTCAGTGCTAGTGCTGACAGGCTGTGGCTCTGCAGGTGGAGGGTTGTTACAATCCTGTATGAGAAGAATGGTATGCAGATAGAGGCAGACAAGAGAGGCAGATTCAGGGTTCTCTGTGTTTACTTTCAAAGCTCTTCATACAGCTCACAGTTCAGTACAGTTCTTACAAGTCTCAGCTCAACTCTCAGTACACGGGCTCACTCTCCCTCTCCGGGTTCCTTTTACTCTCTGCAGCCAGGCCTCTCTCTCTGACTCCTCACACTATCTCTGTGTCAGTTCCGGGCTGTTAACGTTCTCCGTGTCCACGGGGTGTGTGAGACTCCGGACAGTATAGCGGTGACTTGGGCCCCTGTGGGTCCTCCTGGTTGTCACTGAGCTGCCTGTCCTTTGGGGTAGGGACCCTAACGTGTGGCTGTGGTCCCCTGTCGGTTAATCTGGGGATCCCGGGTGAAACTACGGTCCCCTTTAGAGCCGACACTCTACTCAGCCCAGCCTCCAGCAGTCCTTCAATATGAGGCTCTACCAGGGTCTCTCCCTCTGCGTCCTTCAGTGTCTTAGGAGGGGACTTCTCTGCCTGAAGTCTGGTCATCTCGGCTGTCCTCTAGGGCCCGGCTACTACCGTCCCTCTCAGTCTTCTCACACTCCTGGGGATCTGGTTTTGGACGTGCTTTCTCTCTCCTCCGGCTCACACTGGCTCGCTACAGATTCTGCGCTCCTACGCCTCACTCATCCAGGACGTGTGATTTTCAGTCTTTACTGCTCAGCCTACCTTGGCCTACTACTTCCTTCCTCCTTGCCCTTCACTATTTCTACTGTCAGTCACCTGACTACGTGTGTGCCCAACCCACTCCTCTAAACCCACCACCCCTTCGCCTGCATACAGTTCCTAAGCTCAGGGTTGGGTGTTGCCCTCTACTGTACGTGGGTTGTGTGGGCAGCTATTGTCCTACCTGCCTGGCTGCAGTTCCCTTTGTGGCCTCATGGACGCAGGGGCGCCACATTTGCCCTAGGTTGTGTTCCTTTGGTAAATTCTGTGTCTTGTCAATTGTTCAATTACAGAAGCGGATGACTCCCTGTCAGAGGAGGCGCAATGGGCCCCTACACCACCCGGGACCCCTCCATCACCATTGATGGAGGCCGCAGCCAGTCCGGCTCCCCCGGGACACCACTATCACCATTGATGGAGGCCGCAGCCAGTCCGGCTCCTCCCCGGGACACCACCATCACCATTGATGGAGGCCGCAGCCTGTCCGGCTCCCCCCAGGACACCACCATCCCATTTTCTGGAGGGCCCAGCAAGTCCCTTACCCCCCAGGACAATACCATCACCCTACATGGAGGGAGGTGGAAGCCCTGTTGCGTGGGTCCTGA
This sequence comes from Allobates femoralis, assembly GCA_033576535.1. Classification (NCBI taxonomy): domain Eukaryota; kingdom Metazoa; phylum Chordata; class Amphibia; order Anura; family Aromobatidae; genus Allobates; species Allobates femoralis. The sequence continues at coordinate 228,852,945 of JARQOC010000011.1, read as the reverse complement.
ACCCAACCCCCGGATCAACTTCCCCCCCAGCATCTCCAGCTCCCGTGACCCACACCCTGAAATGGTGCTTGCTGCCCTTGGTATTGGTGGTAAGTGTTGTCAATGGGCTCCAAGCTTTGTAATAGACATGTTGGTGTGTGTCCCTCACCTCAGTATGTGAGTAATGATGTTTGTTTTTTCCCTTCCTTCTCAAGGTGCAAGGGCTGGCTGGAATGTAAGCGCATCCCCATCTCCCGAAGGTGGAACCAGGGATAGGGCTCTGTTACGTAAGTGAATACCAGACCAATTACGTCACCCACCCACACATAATGGCCGTTTTTTCCTATACAGGTGTTCCAACAGTAGCCAACATGCTGCAGGCTCACAATGACGCCCAGCAGCACCTGGCCAGGTTGCGGGCAATGATCATGGCCCTTCAGGCAGCCCTGGCCACCATTGCCCCTACTACCCAATATCCCCCCCAATAATGTTGGCATTTGCCATTTTCTACTTTGTTGTCCATGTTGGACCACTTTGTTTACCTTTTTGCCATGTTGGCACCCTTTTTTGTTAGGCCACGTTGGCCTCTTTTCTCATAGTATCCCACATTGGGAAAGTGGGTGGTATGTTTTGCCTACTCCAAATCTGAAAAAGAGTCTTTGACCAAATTACAAAATAAAAAAAAAAACAATTTGTTGGTAAACCAAAAAACTGTGTGATCCCTTGTCGCAACACACATAGGGACACATTTGGGAGTGTAAATTTGACAAAAAACACATGGCTACAGACTTTCAATAGGTATGCAGTGTGACATGCTAACCATGTGATCATACTGTACCATTGAAACCGCCATGCACCCCTGTATTACATCAATGTCTACAATCTCACACCCACAGTCAAACACACACACACACATACTGCTGAACGTGACACATATGGGGACGTAGGTATGGCAAAGCAGTGTGGTTTATTGCCCAAAATTAAAAAAAACAACACACTTGGCTGGTGAAGAAAAAAAATAATAAAGTCCAGCATGCAATTTAGTGCATTGCCTAGTAGCGTCTTTCTTCTTCGTCATCTGCTGGCTCAGACAATGGCTGGTCCCCCTCATCCCCGTACTCCCACACACTGGGGGCCCTCCGTTGGTGTTGTCTTCGTGGGGGACGTGGAGGATCCTGATTTTGTCGACCTCTACCCATGTGTCTTTGAGGCGCAGGGGGTGGTTTTCTTGGGGATGGTCAGGGAACCACCCCATCTCAGTGCCCCATCCACGCCCGCTTCCAGGACCCCAATGATGGCCCTCTAGGCGATGGCACGTTGTTCTGGCTCCATGCGGCCCACCATTTCACTGGCCATGTGCCCGATTGCAGTCTCTGTCCAACAGGACCCGTTTTGCCCAGGTACCCAGCTCAGTGTTGGGTGGGGCAGGTGTTCTTCGCCGTTGTATGCCTGATCTGGGACCTGGGCACTACCCCCCACCACTGGGATCAGGCACCTGCTCTCCAAAAGATGGGGATGGGGGAACCTGGCCAGTGGGTGGGTCCTCTGCAGTGGAGCCAGACTCCCAAGAGGGCTGTAAATCAAACAGAGGAAAAAAAATTAACAACAGTAGCAAGGTACTGACATCAACCAACCACCCAGCACCAGATGGCGCATATCTTAACATGCCAACAAAACCAAGCAACACGAGCAGGGAGAGAGGAAGAAAGAAGTTGACAAGTGCTGTGGACTCACCTGCGGCTCCCAAATAATATGGCAAGTGACCCCACATAACAAACGCCACAACCCAACACACAGAAGAATGGTGAAAGAAGATGGTTGTGCCTTCAACATGTCCATGAAACCAAACATCAGTGCAACCAACAAGGTGTGTACATAGGTAGCAAACCCAAAACTACGCACCTCCTGTGACGGGGCAGGCTCCTGGCTTGTGGCCAAAGATGGTTGGGCACAGCGCCTGCTGCACCATGTTGGCCGAGGAGCCTCCTGGCCCAGGATAAAGGTGAGGAGGTCATAATACCACAGACGTAGCTTAGGGACCTGCTCAGCTCCAGCCCCGCACCGAGCATCCACCCACTTCTTATGCTCTTTGGTGAACACGATGCGCAGGCGCTTGATCTTCTCCACAACCATGGGCACCGTCCAGGTCTTAGTTTGGTCAAGCCGGTTTGCCAGCTCGACAAGGTGCCCGTAGGCCACAGTTCTCGCTGCCTTGTTCTTGTACTCGGGCAGCGACACCCGCCACAGGCATTCCTGGTCCTGGTTCATGGATAGGAGGTCCCGCACAAAATCAGTACGCTCAGCCATCTGCCAAAAATGTTAAGGGCTCATACCCACTTGTGAGACAGAGTTGGTGTATGTTAGTTTTTTGGATTATATCAAAGATTTAAAAAAAAAAAATTGTCTGGCACTCCCATGTCCCTGGGAAGAGACGTACATGAGTGCCTCTTTAAATAATGTGCCCATTATAAGGAAGTGTGTGTTTTGTAGCATTTCCCTAGGGCAGGGAAGCCAAAAATTGGGAGGCACTTCAATGCCCCTAGATAGAGGCGTGCAAGAGGGCCTTTTTAAAAAATGTGGCCATTGTAAGCCAGTGTATCTGTTGTAGTATTGCCCTAGGCAGGGAAGCCAGAAATTGGAGACACCAATATGCCCCTGGATAGAGGCGTGCATGAGAGCCTTATAAACTAATGTGCCCATTTGAAGCAAGTGAGTCTGCTGTACTATCTCCCTAGTCAGGGAAGACAAAAATTGGGAGGCATTGTGATGCCCCTGGGATGAAACATGGAGGAGAGCCTCTAAAAATTGTTCCCATTACAAAGGAGGCGGGTCTCCTGTACTTGTAATGCCCATTCTGGAAGCATGGACTAAAACATTTACCCTGTGGGGTATACATGAAACTAATGCCTAACTTTACAACGGTTAGGTTCATCATCATCATAGATATGATGTCCAAAAATTATGCTTTTGTGGCATCATGAACCACGGTCACACTGATTATATGATGGTGGCGGATGAGGAGAAGGAGGAGCAGTACAGCAAGTAGCCAAACACATGAAGTGTGCACCGATGTGTGGGTGTGCGGAGGTGCATGGGAATCTACCGGCACAAAATTTAAATTCCGCTATCATTTGGTGGTGGTGGGGTGAAGTCAGGCCCAATCCAACCCTTGTTCATCTTGATTAAAGTCAGCCTGTCAGCATTTTCAGTTGACAGGCGGGTGCGTTTATCTGTAATGATTCCATCTGCGGCACTAAAAACACGCTCTGACAAAACGCTAGCGGCAGGGCACGCCAGGACTTCCAAGGCATAGAGAGCCAATTCCTGCCACGTTTCCAGCTTGGATACCCAATAATTGTAAGGCACAGAAGAGTCTAGGAGCACTTTAGTACAATCAGCAAGGTACTCCCTCAGCATCTTTGCAAACTTTGCATTCCTTGTGACACTAACCCGCACCTCAGGGCCTGTGGTACAGGAGGTGCTGAGAAAAGTGTCCCAGATCTTTGAGAGTGTTCCCCTACCTCTGCTGGATTGTACTTGTGCCTCTCTCTGCCGGACACCTTTGTTGTCCACAGAATCGTGACCTCTGCCGCTAGCGTTTTCGGAAGGGAATTTTTTTAATAATTCCGCCACTATGGCCTTCTGGTACTTCAGCATTTTTGTAGACCTCTCTGCTTCGGGAATAAGAGAAACAAAGTTCTCTTTGTAGCGTGGGTCTAAAAGTGTCACCAACCAGTAATGAGTGTCCGCCAAGATCTTCATAACACGAGGGTCACGACACAGGGAGCGTAACATAAAGTCAGCCATGTGCGCTAGACTGTTAACAGTCAAGACTTCTGGGTCCTCACCAACAGCATGACTGGCCATGCTGACCTCCTCCTCCTCATCCTCCTCTTCCTCCTCCTCCTCTCCCCTGTCCTCTGGCCATCCCCGCTCAACCGACGGTCTGACGGTTGTGCATGTATTTCCGTCAATTCCAAATGAAAGTAGCTCCATTTCTTCTTCCTCCTCCTCCTCCTCATCATAGTCCTCCAATGCACGTTGGGATGAGATGAGGCTGGGCTGTGTGTAATCACCCAGTACGTTTTCTTGCTGCAACTCATCCTGCTCCACCTGCAATGCATCGTCTTTGATTTTGAGCAGAGAGCGTTTTAGAAGACAGAGAAGCGGGATAGTGACGCTAATGATGGCGTCATCGCCGCTCACCATCTTGGTGGAGTCCTCAAAGTTTTGGAAGACGGTACATATGTCGGACATCCGTGTCCACTCCTGAGGTCTTATGTGTGGAGTTTGAACCGTATACCGACGGCCTAGTTGATGCTGGTACTCAACAACTGCCCTCTTCTGCTCACAAATCCTGACCAACATGTGCAGTGTGGAATTCCAACGCGTGGGGACATCACACACCAGTCTGTGAGCCGGAAGCTGCAAACGCCGCTGAAAGCCGGCAAGGGCGGCAGAAGCAGTAGGTGACTTTCTGAAATGGGCACACAGGCGGCGTACTTTGACGAGCAGTTCCGACAGCTCCGGGTAGGATTTAATAAACCGCTGAACCATGAGGTTGAGCACATGGGCCACGCATGGAACATGTGTCAGCTGGCCTCGCTTCAGAGCCGCCACAAGGTTGCGGCCGTTTTCACACACGACCATGCTTGGCGTTAGGTTCAGCAGTGTGAGTCAGTGATCTGCCTGCTGTTTCAGTGCTTTCCACAACTCTTCAGCATTGTGGGGTTTGTCACCTACGCATATTAGCTTCAGCACAGCCTGTTGCCGCTTAGCCGAGGCAGTGCTGCAGTGCTTCCAGCTTTGGACTGGTGTAGAGGGTGAAGTGAAGGAGGAGGAGGAGGAGGCTGAGGAGCATGACGTGCCAGAGCTGTACACGTTGGGTGAAACCCTGACAGAGGTAGGGCCTGCAATCCTCGGTGTCGGAAGGACGTGTTCCGTCCCAAGGTCAGACTGGGTCCCTGCTTCCAGAATATTAACCCAGTGTGCCGTCAGTGAGATGTACCTGCCCTGCCCGCAAGCACTTGTCCACGTGTTCGTGCTTAGGTGGACTTTGCCTGAAACTGCGTTGTTAAGGGCACGTATGATGTTTTGGGACACGTGCTTATCTAATGCGGGGACCGCACACCGGGAAAAATAGTGGCGGCTGGGGACCGAGTAACGTGGGACAGCCGCCGCCATCAGGTTGCGGAATGCTTCCATCTCCACCAGCCTAAAAGGCAACATTTCCAGCGCAAGCAGGCGTGAAATGTGTGCATTTAGAACTGTGGCATGTGGGGCGTTGGCAGCGTATTTGCGCCTGCGTTCCAAAGTTTGGGGTAAGGCTAACTGAACGCTGCGCTGGGACAAGGACGTGGCTGATGATGGTGCTCCTTCTGCTTGTGCAAGTACAGGTGAAGGACAGGAGGCATCTTTGCCTGCAGTATGGACAGGGGATTGGCTTGGACGCATAACAGTGGAAGACGCAGCGGTGTCGCCTGCAGACAATGCTCCTGGACTCTGCTGTACATCCCACAAAGTCAGGTGCTTTGCTGCCATGTGCCTGATCATGCTGGTGGTGTACAGGCTGCTAGTTTTGCTACCCCTGCTGATGGTGGCATGGCAGGTGTTGCAAATGGCCTTTTTTGAATTATCTGCAGACACCTTAAAAAACAGCCAGACTTGGGAAGACCTAGCAGTTGTACTGGCAACATCACTCGTGTTGTTGTTCCGGGGTACGGTTGCCTGTCTTCTGCCTGCAGCCACCACCCTGCTTCTTCCGGCCTGTTGGGATGCTAAGCCTCCCTCCCCCTGTGCACTGCTGTCCTCGCTCTGCATATCCTCCTGCCAGGTTGGGTCAGTTACTGGATCATCCACCACATCGTCTTCCTCTTCCGCAACCTGTCCTCCTCCTGACTTTGTGGCAATTGTGTCTCATCATCGTCCACCTCTTGTTGAGACACGTTCCCACCGTTGCCTTCGTGAGACCGTGGCTGCTCACAATATTTGGGCATCGGTACATACGATCTCCTCATGACCCACTTCAACTGGAGCTGGCGAGAGGCCATAATCTATGAATGGATAAGTGAACAGCTCTTCAGAGTGTCCAAGTGTGGGATCAGTTATGTCCAGGGCCGGACACTCGGCATTGTGGGAGGAAGGAGGATCAGTGTGTGGAATGTGCGGTCCACTCTCACGGCTACTGACACTTGACCATGTGGAAGACAGGGTATTTGTGGTGGTGCCAAACTGACTGGAAGCATTATCCGCTATCCAACTAACAACCTGTTGACACTGGTCTTGGTTTAATAGTGGAGTACTGCTGCGGTCACCTAGAAATTGGGACAGGAAGGTCGAGCGAGATGATGCAGCCGTTTGTCGTGGCGCAATTCAAGCTTGCACACGGCCTCGGCCTCTGCCTGCACCACCATCACGTCCAGTTCCATGTCCCTTGCCACCGGACTTGCGCATTTTCAATGTGTTGCTGAATGTATACAGCTAAATTAATGCAGACAAGAGTAGGTATTCAGCTTTTGGCGTATCCTAATTTACGCTGCAACAGACAGTAGCAGCACTTAAGATTCAAATTTAGTGCAGACAAGAGTAGGTTTTTAGCACGACCCTAAGTATTGAAATGAAGGCCCTGCAGGTGGACTAGTCAGACACAAACGCTGACTACAATAGCGAGTCTTTTGGCGTATCCTAATTTACGCTGCAACAGACTGTAGCAGCACTTAAGATTCAAATTTAGTGCACACAAGAGTAGGTTTTTAGCACAAGGCTTTTGGTGTACCCTAATGTACGCTGCAACCTACAGTAGCAGCACATTGGTGGGAATTGCCTCTGATACTCCCACTTCCCTCAGTCCCTTCCCTACTCCCCAGTCCAGATACACACGGGCCATGGGCACATCAGGGCTGACCTCCACAATCCTGGTGATCGACATAGTCCTTCCTGGTATGATATCTGCAGGGGTCACCATTTCTGGTCGCACCAGAGTTACTTGTGCTCCAGTGTCTCTGAGACCAATGGTAACTTTATCGCCAACAGTGACAGATAGACAGTTCTCATTAGTCCTCACATCAGAGCCGACCACAAATAGGACCTTAGGTGGGGACCCAGACGGCTTTGCGGTGGTAATGGGGTGTTTCTCCCTATCAGGGCAGACTGCGCTAATATGTCCCACTTTCTTGCACGTAAAGCATTGGCGTGCATCGCCTGAGGAATGTCTGATCCCCGGGGACCCATTGGAGGTGGGTTTGGACAGCACTGGTGATCGGCTGGCAGAGGGAGGGGGGTCCCTGTTTGGCTTACCTCCCTTCCATCTGAATCCCAATGGCTTCCGCACCTCTGGCATCCTGTTGGCCACGTAGCGGTCCGCAATCTCTGCAGCCTCGTCCGCAGTAGGTGGCTCTCGATCACACACAAATTGTCGTACATCCATGGGGCACATATGAAGAAATTGATCCTTGACCATAAGATCCGTTAAGGCCTCATAGCTGCTAACCGAAAGTCCCTTAATCCATTGGTGGAACGTGGTCCTCAAAGTGCTCACAAAATCTGCATAGCTGTCAGCTGATCCACGTTGTAGGTTCCGGAACTTTCTCCTATACACCTCTGGAGTTAGGTTGTATAACCTGATCAGAGCATCTTTGATTGCCTCATAGCCCCCATCTAGGTCTGGTGGGAGGTCAGCAAACGCCTCCGCGGCTTTGCCTCTCAACCCTGGGGCTAGATACAATGCCCACTGCTCACGGGGTAGATGGTATTGTCTGCAGGTTTTCTCAAAACATGTAAACATTTGAAACAATTTTTTATTGCTCTGCAAAAAAATCTAAAAAACAAAACAATTTAGCAAAAAGTTTGTATAAAAATCAGCTGCTGTTTGAGTTCTTGAAATCTTCTCTAGACCTATGTGTTTCCATAGTTACAGACTACAAACAAATCCTGTGTAGTCTGATTTAGCATGAACTAATATTATACATTATTGTGACTTTTTTTTCCCTTTCATCAGATAAACATGATAAAAGCTCCGTCCAGGAGACGAGTCCAGACCCGCGAGCTGGGATTGATAATAGCTCTCAGATATGCACTAGAGTTCGTCTACTTCCTCACTAAAGTGACAATTTGCATATTTCCCAGAGGAGCATTACGGCTATAAGTCTTCTTATAAGTCTCCTTATGCCTGCAGGTAGATTCCTCTCCATAAGGAGAATAGCTAGTCCCCCACACTACATCAGTTACATAATATAAGGAAAAGACAGGGATGTAGTACTATCTGTGCCTACATTATTTACAGGGGAGACTGGGAGGTGTTATTAATGATATTATATATTAACGTAACTTTTTTTTACACTTTATCAGATGAACAAGATAAAATCTCCATAGAAGAGACGCGTCCGGGCCAACGAGCTGGGATTGATAATAACTCCCCGGTATATGGTGAGATGATAAAAGACACAGGACACTTCTGTCCCGACCTTCCCCTGACACCAATATTGTGATTATATGTAAACTCTCAGAATTAACTTTTTTTAAACTACGGTGTTTTTAACATTGTAACAGAATCTAAACAATGTGATGGACCAAAAAGTTTCACAATCTTTAAAAGCAATGTAAAAGGTAGCAAAAGAGCAGAAGAAGCCACATAACACAGTACTATCTGTGCCTACAGCAGTTACATAATATAAGGAAAACACAAGGATGTAGTACAATCTGTGCCTTCAGCAGTTACATAATACAAAGGAAAGACAGGGATGTAGTACTATCTGTGCCTACATCAGTTACATAATATGAGGAAAAGACAAGGATGTAGTACTATCTGTGCCTACAGCAGTTACATAATACAAAGGAAAGTCAGGGATGTAGTACTATCTGTGCCTACAGCAGTTACATAATACAAAGGAAAGACAGGGATGTAGTACGATCTGTGCCTACAGCAGTTACATAATACAAAGGAAAGTCAGGGATGTAGTACTATCTGTGCCTACAGCAGTTACATAATACAAAGGAAAGACAGGGATGTAGTACGATCTGTGCCTACATCAGTTACATAATATAAGGAAAACACAAGGATGTAGTACTATCTGTGCCTACAGCAGTTACATAATACAAAGGAAAGACAGGGATGTAGCACGATCTGTGCCTACAGCAGTTACATAATACAAAGGAAAGACAGGGATGTAGCACGATCTGTGCCTACAGCAGTTACATAATACAAAGGAAAGACAGGGATGTAGTACTATCTGTGCCTACATCAGTTACATAATACAAAGGAAAGACAGGGATGTAGTACGATCTGTGCCTACAGCAGTTACATAATATAAGGAAAACACAGGGATCTAGTACCATCTATGTCTACATCAGTTACATAATATGAGGAAAAGACAAGGATGTAGTATTATCTGTGCCTACATCAGTTACATAATATAAAGAAAAGAAATGCATCAGTTCCTGGCTGCAGCCTATTGGAAAGCACCCCACCCTACTAATATCTTCACAGTCTGGCACTGTATGTGTGTGTATGTGTGTGCTGCCCAGCTGAAGTCATTAACTCCTAAGCTTCAACCTATTGAAAACTTTTTAGCAAATAGTTTTGATTAAAAATCAGCTGCTGTTGTAGTTCTTGAGCTCTTCTCTAGACCTATGTGTTTCCACGGTTACAGACTACAAACAAACCCTGTGTAGTCTGATTTCTGACTTTTTTTTTTCACTTTTATCGGATGTAAAAGATAAAATCCCCATCCAGGAGACGAGTCCAGACCCGCGAGCTGGGATTGATGATAACTCCCCGATATATGGTGAGACGATAAAGCACACAGGACACTTCTGTCCCGACCTTCCCCATACACCATCATTGTAATTATATGTAAAAACCTCAGAATTAACTTTTATTTCTTTCTATTTTTAATGTTGTAGGAGAAACTAAACAATGTGATAGACCAAACAGTTTCACAATCTTCCGGGGTGGTGTAATAAAAGGTAATAAAAGAGCAAAAGAAGCCGCATTACACAGTACTATCTGTGCCTACAGCAGTTACACAAATTGTCACTTCAGTGAGGAAGTGGACGAACTCTAGTGCCACCCAATAAAGGTAGCTCCTCAAAGTCATAATCGACTATGATTATGTTGATTATGACTATGAGGATTGCCACCTTTATTGGATGGTATTAGAGTTTGTCCACTTCCTATATTTCCCAGAGGAGCATTACAGCTATAAGTCTCCTTATCAGCTTATCTGTCTCCTTTTGCTGGCTGGCAGATTCCTCTCCATAAGGAGAATAGCTGTTCTCCTAGACCTCATATATTTCCCACACACTGCACTGATGAGGGGCAGCCACCCTGAAACACAGCATCTGCAGTTTGGGGTTCTGATCTGGCACAAATCCTAAGTCATATTAAAAGGCTTGTTAAAGAGTCGATTATGACTTTGAGCAGGGGCGGACTGGCCCAGGTGGCAGGGGGCAAGTGCCCCCTTAGTAAACGGGCCGGCGGCACTGATTTCGGAAGTGGACGCCGGGAAGCGAGGTGAGTGCACCCCCCCTCGCTCTTCACTTCAACCGCTAGCCCCCTCCCGCTCCTCACCACTCAACCGCTAGCACCCCCCCGCTCCTCACATTCCACTGATAGCACCCCACCCCATCCTCACTCCCGTGCACACACTCCCCTCACTCTCCTTCCACTTGCCACCCAGGGAAAAGTGCACCAGCCCACCCCTGACTTTGATGAGGATAGCTACCTATATTGGGTGGCATTAGAGTTCGTCTACTTCCTCACTAAAGTGATAATTCTGCATATTTCCCAGAGGAGCATTGCGGCTATAAGTCTTCTTATAAATCTCCTTATGCCTGCAGGTAGATTCCTCTCCATAAGAGAATAGCTAGTCCCCCACACTACATCAGTTACATAAGGAAAAGACAGGGATTAGTACTATCTGTGCCTACATTATTTACAGGGGAGACTGGGAGGTATTATTAATGATATTATATATTAATGTAACTTTTTTTTACACTTTATCAGATGAACAAGATAAAATCTCCATAGAAGAGACGAGTCCGACCCGCGAGCTGGGATTGTTTATTAACTCCCCGATATATGGTGAGAAGATAAAAGCGCACAGGACACTTCTGTCCCGACCTTCCCCAGACTCCATATTGTGATTATATGGAAAACTCAATTAATTTTTAGTTTTTTCCTGTCTGTTTGTAGGAGAAACTAAACAATGTGATGGAGCTCCCATCTTAGGAGCTTTAGGAGCAATATAAGAAAAGGTGAGAAAAATGCCGTAAACACCACTTAACTAGTGATGAGCGCGCACTACCATGTTCAGTACTCGTCACCGGCAGGTCGGACTGCTCAGACGGGTGCGACTCAAGTACCTGAGTATAATGGAAGTCAATGAAGAACTTGAGTATTTTTCCATGAAATACATTCCAATCAATGCATTGTGGGGCTTAAGGGTTTGGATACTAGGTTCACATGTTCTGGAAACCTATCACAGTCACTCCCTGCCTTTTAGGATGGTGGAAAAGGTCTTCTCATGCCAGCTATAGCTTTTGCAATACCAGTCCATGTGCTGTTGTGATCCAGTTGCTGGTGATCTATTGAAGAGCTCTTTGGTTGCTGTGAAAATCCCTAGTCATCTGGTTATTTTCCTTCCTGCTCTTTATTTCCTCTTGTACACATATTGTCTTATACCTCTGCGTGTAGTACTGTGAGTGAGTAATGTTTGTTTCTCCATTGTTTTATTTGTGGGGTGGGGTGGGGTAGAGGGGTATCCAAGAGCAGGGCAAGGGTGGTGGCCCAGACATCATCACCATCGAGGTATCTCTGTGATAAATGACAGGTAGGCTCCCCCTAGCCTGAGGGTCAGTCTAGGAAACCCAGTCCCCCTGTTATTCCTTACTATCTCATGACAAGTTTGCAGTATCCACTATAAATGATTACAGCGACCTTTCACATGGTGTGAACTGGTGCTTCTGGCCCAAATATATATTACATCACGTACTATAATTCATACACAATCTTATGAACACTCATATTAAATAACCCGGGAGCAGTCATTAAGACACATCAGCGATAGATCAGCCCCATAGTATACATAATGGGGCCCAATTGAAACCAAGCGGCAGTAGTCGTGCCATACGATTTCGCATCGGCTATCCGACAATCTAATCAATGATTTTCATACGACCAAAAAAGAAAAAATCACCTTTTGTAGTACCCACAAAATCATGAGCTGGAAATCAGACTCCATCCCTGATGGTTCACTGCTGTATCGGGTGCAGGTACCTTGCACTATTGGATTAGTTGTAATTTGGTATAATCCACAGATAACCAACCACTTTCACAATATCTGTATAAACACAGTCCAAAAAGAACAAGAACCTTAAGGATAATACCCACCAAATGCCATGTATGTAGGTGGACCTCAGAACTTCAGTACCAATATGTGTGTTTCACTTATAGCTTCATCAGGGGGACTGGTATCCTGCAGTAATGGATGTAGCTGTAATCTGGGTAGATTCACAAATAACCAGCCACTTTCACAATATCTGTATAAACACAAATTCCAAAAAGAACAAGAACCTTAAGGATAATACCCACCAAATGCCATGTCAGTGACTCAGTATGCAGATGTGTGTTTCACTTATAGCTTCATCAGGGACATTATTGAATGTAGTTGGTAATTTGCAATGGGTCTCATGGTCTAGTGTTGAATATTTATAGCCATACACTGATGTAGGGTACATAACGTGATTACAAGAAATAGGAGTATGCCTCATCGCGGGAGCTCGTACCCCTTGGTTTTCTAACCTTATAAGTTCGATGGACGCCAATTTTAGGGTCGCCTGGTTTCAGAGCGGTTGCTCTGAAATCCGGTCGGCCAATCTGGAGCGATTGAAACATTGCCCCATGTAAATACACGGTGAGCCGGCAAGTGATGGGACATAGGCTCAATTTGATTATGATGCAAGCTGATTTTTTTATAGTTTACTTTTTAAGAATTAAATTGTATAATGGAATTAATTTTTATTTCTCCTCTATCCCAAAGTTTTGTCACGCTTATGGAAGTATCTTTTGGACTGTTTTACTCCTTGTACCGCTGCGCATAGTTTCTCAATTAATTATTTCAACCCCTTATAGAGACCAAAGTTCGATCTATGACCAACGGAGCTGCATGACACAAAAATACGGTAGAGAGGCGCGGTCACTGCACTGTAATCGTTAACTTTAGCCATTACTGGTTTACGATCTTCTGCCCAACAATGCTTTCCATGGTAACAGCCTACAATCCTGTAGTGCATTGCGCAGGAATCTTCCCTCTCGTCCTGATTCTCTCTGTCCCTGTAGAATTTAATAATAACTATGTGGGAAGGAAAAAAAATACAAAAAAATAGCATGACAGCAGGATCTGACTACACAAAGTTTATTTGTAGTCTGTAACCATGGAGACGCCTTGAAACAATATCAAATCTTGTTTTTGTTTGTTCACAGGTGAAATTGAAGAGGACATTTTGTGTATGAGCCTATTAAGGATGGTCATTACAATTCTGTTGACGTTTCTGGTGAGCATGCCCATGACAAAGAAACCTTTAGCCTTTAAAGCTCCAATTTGCTCTTTCCTATCTCCCATATTTGCTGGAATTTCTGCACCCAGTATTCAGCAGGTTGTCCCCACTTATTAAAATGGGAACGAGACCAATCTGGAGTCTGATCCCCAGTGCGGCCTCAGTTAAATCTGCAAGCTTCGGTTAGATGATGTCCTGTCCAACACTAGGGCTGAGTCCACAAAGGTTGGAAAAGGACCTCCTTCCCCCAAATTTCAGCAGCATAAACCCAAGCTGACACTTGGATTTCTCATCAGGCTCAGGAATGTGCAGCACATTGCACTAGGATGAGCTCCAGTAAATATGTGTTGGGCCATCAACATTATTTCCTTTCAGATATTGGATATTTCCACTGCATATGATTAAAGCGTAATCGCCGTTTACATTTTTATTTAATAACAATGTAGAGCAAGTGATTTTCACAAACTTTCTAATATACTTCATTAGAAAATTCTGGTTGGTTACCATTCATAAACCCTCCACAAGGTGTCCCCACTGCACTGAGTGTGAGGCAGACATATGTTCATTATCACTCAGATTCATCTTCACACTGAATACGGGCATGTAACCATATAAGGGAGGAGGCGTGGCCTACACTGCTGACTGCAGCTGGTGAGGAAACAATGAATCAGATTATCTCAGGATACAGCACAGTTGCTAAGCAATGTAAGTATCAGTGCAAACTCCTCAGACGTTTGTGCCAAGGAAAGATCTGTCATCTGGCTCCACACAGCTCAGTCATAATCTCTGTTATCCCCTTCTCTGCTGGCACATCACACTGCTCCCTATCAGCCTGTTCTCAGAAGCTGTGGAAATACACACACACAGTGCTGGCAGACGCTGGCCATGTCCACACATCCATAAAATGCAGTTTTTAAAAGAGCACAAAAAATGTGAGAAAATAAGTCATAGGGCACAAAAAAGTATTATCTTAGCTGCCATGTGACCCATCATTAACAACTAGTGCAGTATTGTTTTTTTTTTTTTTTCTTTTTTTCAATGAAATGACATATACCCTTTAAGTTGCAGAAACCCCATTTACATACATTGAATGTGAGCTGTCATCGTATTTCCCATGGATTTCAGAGTAATATCTGCCCTGAAAGTAATTCAGGTCAAATCCAACCCATGTGAATATAACCTAAGACTGATCATTGAGGGAGTTTGCTAAAGAACCAGAGCTCTTCGCTGGAGCTGTTCACACTACAAAAGCTGCTGCAGCACAGCGTGTCTTCTTCACAAACAAATCTGCTCCTGCCAGCTGCCAGTGACTATTGATTCGTTTGCTAAATGACCTCTGTTCTGCTATAATCCTGATGAACTGTTTAAAGGGAGCTCAAGCTCTTCTCTGTAGCTGTGCAAACTACTAACACTGTTGCAACAGCGTGTATCTTCCTATATTCAAACAAGTTTACCTGTTCATAGCTTCCACCAATACTGAAAATTTGGTGGAAGCAGGGGGTTAACAATTGCAGTTGCAGGGGGCACGACCGCAACTAGGGGTACAAGAGCCCGCTGACCCCTGTGCCAGCTGAAATGCATTGTGGCGTAGAGACGCTGCTGACCAAATAGTGTTTGCCAGCTGACGTCGCTGTGTCCGTAACGGGGGGCGGCGCTTTACAGTGACGGGGACTTTGATGTCAGCTGACGGCCACTGCACACAGGCTACAGAGGACACAGGGTGACGATGGAGCAGAGGAAAGGTGAGTAGTTTTTTAATTATGCATTGGAGACAAAACAGGAACATATATAATAGGATAAGTGACATATATACCAGGATGGGGGATAAATGCACACGTAATCAAAATTGTTGGTCCCCCTCTTTTAATGAAAGAAAAACGCAGAAATGTCACAGAAATAACTTGAATCTGACAAAAGTAATAATAAATAAAGAATCTATGAAAATGAATAAAAGAAAGTCAGACATTGCTCTTCACCCGACTTCCAAACTCCTGCAATCGGCCTGCACAGAAATGAGGCGTACCCTGGATTCACACGATTCCTCTAACTGTCAATGACAGGTTGTGTCTGCCCTCTCCACAGGGATTTTGTGGCTCCTAAAGAGCAAACTACTCCATTGTCTGGTGTTTGAAGGTCGCCTTTTCCATGTTTCAGCTCTTTACAAAGATGCTTAATAGGATTTAGGTCTGGGCTCATAGAAGCCACTTTAGAATAGTCTAATGTTTTCCTCTTAGCCATTCTTGGGTGTTTTGGGTAATTATCTTGTTGCAAGACCATGACCTGCGACTTAGACCAAGCTTTCAGACACTGGGCAGCACATTCTCTCTAGAATCCCTTGATAGTCTTGAGATTTAATTGTACCCTGCACAGATTCAAGACACCCTGTGCCAGATGCAGCACAGCAGCCCCAGAATATAACAGAGCCTCCTCCATGTTTCACAGTAGGGATAGTGTTCTTTTCTTGATATGCTTCATTTTTCCATCTGTGAACATAGAGCTGGTGTGCCTTGCCAAAAAGTCCCATTTTCGTCTCATCTGTCCATAGGACAGTCTCCCTAAAGCTTTGTGGCTTGTCAACATGTAGTTTGGCAAATTGCAGTCTGGCTTTTTTATGATTTTTTTTTTCAACAATGGGGTCCTCCTCGGTTGGCTCCCATGAATCCACTTTGGCTCAAACAACGACAGATGGTGCGATATGACACTGATGTTCCTTAAGCTTGACGTTCACCTTTAAGTATTCCTGGGCTCTTTTGTTACCATTTGTATTATCCGTCTGATTTGCCATCAATTTTCCTCCTGCGGCCACGTCCAGGGAGGTTGGCTACAGTCCCATGGATCTTAAATTTTTGAATAATATCTGCAACTGTAGACACAGGAAAATCAATCTGCTTGGAGATGGTCTTATAACCTTTACCTTTGCCATGCTTGTCTATAATGTTCTTTCTAATCTCCTGAGACAACTCTTTCCTTCGCTTCCTCTGGTCCATGTTGAGTATGGTACACACCATGTCACCAAACAGCATAGTGAGTATCTGTAGCCCTATATATACGCCCACTAACTGATTACAAGATCGTAGACACCTCTGATGCTAATTAGTTGACACACCTTGATTTACCAAGTCCCTTTTGTCACTTTATTTTCCGGGGAAACAATCATTTCTGTCCAGGCCGATTTCATGAGTTTCATTTTTTTTAAATCAAGCAATGTCTGACTTTCATTTGTTCATTTTCATAGATTCTTTATTTATTATTACTTTTGTCAGATTCAAGTTATTTCTGTGACCATTGTGGGTTTTTCTTTCATTAAATGAGGTAGGGGGACCCACAATTTTGACCACATCTGTATACCAGGGTAAGGACATATATAACAGGATGGGAGACATATATACTAGGATGAGGGCCATATATACCAGGATGGGGGACATATATACTGCATGGAGGACATATATACCAGGATGGGGATATATATACTAGGATGAGGACATATATACCAGGATGGGGGACATATATACTGCATGGAGGACATATATACCAGGATGGGATATATATACTAGGATGAGGACATATATACCAGGATGAGGATTATATATCAGGATCAGGATGGGAGACATATACCAGGATATGCAAATTTGACTGGTCTCCCTGAGATCAGTGATTGTTTCATGATATATACCAGGATGGAGATCATATATACCAGGATGGGGACATGTATACCAGGATGGGTCATATATACCAGGATGGGGATCATATATACCAGGATGGGGATCATATATACCAGGATGGGGATCATATATACCAGGATGGAGACATATATACCAGGATGGGGATCATATATACCAGGATGGAGACATATATACCAGGATGGAGACATATATACCAGGATGGGGGGCATATATACCAGGATGGAGACATATATACCAGGATGGGGATCATATATACCAGGATGGGGATCATATATACCAGGATGGAGACATATATACCAGGATGGGGATAATATATACCAGGATGGGGGATCATATATACCAGGATGGAGACATATATACCAGGATGGGGACATATATACCAGGATGGAGACATATATACCAGAATGGAGACATATATTCCAGGATGTAGACATATATACCAGGATGGAGACATATATACCAGGATGGGGGGCATATATACCAGGATGGAGACATATATACCAGGATGGAGACATATATACCAGGATGGAGACATATATACCAGGATGGAGACATATATACCAGGATGGGGGGCATATATACCAGGATGGAGACATATATACCAGGATGGGGATCATATATACCAGAATGGAGACATATATTCCAGGATGGAGACATATATACCAGGATGGAGACATATATACCAGGATGGGGGGCATATATACCAGGATGGAGACATATATACCAGGATGGAGACATATATACCAGGATGGAGACATATATACCAGGATGGAGACATATATACCAGGATGGGGGGCATATATACCAGGATGGAGACATATATACCAGGATGGGGATCATATATACCAGGATGGAGACATATATACCAGGATGGAGACAGACATACCAGGATGGAGACATACAGTAGCGTAGCTAGCGGGGGGCAGGAGGGCGATCGCCACGAGCCCCCTTGGCATGAGGGGCCCATTGCCCGCCCCTGAGAGGAGGAGGGAGAACGGAACTTCCTGTCATGCAGCTGTGCCCGCCCCTCCTCTCCTCCTACAGCAGACGCACGGCGGTGAGTGTGCACCCCCCCGGTCCTCACATTTCTCCGCCTGCACCCCCCCTTCCCGGTCCTCACATCTCTCTACCAGCACCACGGGGTCCTCCAATCTCTCTACCAGCACCCCCCCTCCCCCGGTCCTCACATCTCTCTACCAGCACCCCCCCTGGTCCTCACATTGGGGGCCTGGGTGGTGATCTTGCCCCAAGGCCCGGAGCAGGCTAGCTACGCCACTGGAGACATATATACCAGAATGGAGACATATATACCAAGATGGGGATCATATATACCAGGATGGTGATCATATATACCAGGATAGAGACATATATACCAGGATGGAGACATATATACTAGGATGAGGACCATATATACCAGGATGGGGACATATATACTAGGATGAGGACCATATATACCAGGATGGGGATCATATATATCAGGATTGGGATTATATATACACCAGAATGAGGGATATATTTATCAGGAAGGGGTCCAGGATGTGGACATATATACCATAATGGGAGACATACCGGTATATACCAGGATGGGGGACATATATACCAAGGTGGGGACATATATACCATGATGGGAGATATATATAACAGAATGGGGGACATATATACCAGGGTGGGAGACAGATATACTAGGATGGGGACATAGATAACAGGATGGGGATCATATATACCACGATGGAGGGCATATATACCAAGATGACAATTATATATACACCAGAATGGGGGATATATTTATGAGGAAGGGGTCCAGTATGGGGACATATATACCATAATGGGAGACATACCGGTATATATGACGCGCACCCAGGGCTCGCGTACTCAGCTCTCGGGCTCGGTTGCAGTCTGCCTGGGATGTTACGGGTGGCCTGCCAGAGGTCGTGGTCCTGGGGGTCAAACTAAATAAGGGGTATATTTACAAGGGATTATATACAAAGTTGTCTTTCTCCCTTTTGCCTCCCAGTGGCAATGAAGTCTGTCTCCTAGAGATGATCAGACCTCCGGCTCTTCTCTCTCCTCTCTCCCTCCTTTGCGGTCTCCGGGACAACCTTCTGTTAAGCTGTAAGGAGCGTCCTGCGATTCCTATCTTCTCTGGCTCCCTTTTAACTTTGAATCGCTCAGAAGACTGGGGCTGTATGTATAATATCCCCGTACATCGGATTCTTTGTGAGCCTTAAAGGATCTCACAGTTACGGGCTCCAGTACCCTTGTTCCTTCCTGAACTAGCTCTTCTCCTGAGCTTCTGTTCCTTCCCTCTGGTTCTGGGATCTTTGCTTTGTCCTGGTCCCTCAGCCGAGGAGACCCTTCTTGCTTCCTCTCAGGCTGGCTGCCTGGCTCCAACTCCTACTCCATCTTCTCTCAACTCCACTCACTGACTGAGCTCTCTGGTTCCCTCTAGAGGTCGCTAAGACCCTCCCGGGGTCCCTCCCACCCACTATTCTAGTGTGTGAGTGCTGCTCTAGGGTTCCATCTAGTGACCATAGTCCCAATTGCAGTGGAGTACTACACCACTTTTCTGGGTGCAGTACCCCTTTTGTGGCACCTACGTAGTGGGGCGCCACATATACCATGATGGGAGACATATATAACAGAATGGGGGACATGTATACCAGGGTGGGAGACAGGTATACCAGGATGAGGGACATAGATAATAGGATGGGGATCATATATACCAGGATGGGGAACATATATACCAGGATGGGGATTATATATATCAAGATGGGGGATATATTTATCAGGAAGGAGTGCAGGATGGGGACATATATACCATGATGGGAGACATACTGGTATATACCAGGATGGGGGACATATATATCATGATGGGGACATATATACCAGGATGGCAGACAGATATATCAGGATGAAGGATATATATACCAGGATGGGGTAACTTGCTACATAATGAAGGGTGGGGGCTATTCATATGCTTTTATAGGATTTAGAATGCTAAAAGGTCCCATACATCTGACGAATATCCGGGGGGTGGGGGATAAGTGAGGTAGGTTATTTGGGGAAGTCTGGTCCAAATTTTGCACTGAGACCTATTGGACTCTAGTTATGCCTCTGGGGTAAGCCATACTGATTGTCGCCCATCATTTTCCTGAAACATAGAAAGAGAAAAAGTGACAAAACGTTCCAATTTTTTTTTACTTAGTAAGAAATGCATTTGCAAATATTTTTATCATTTTTTAATTACTATTATTTTTAATTTACAGATGAGGAGATAAATTTTCCAATCCAGGAGACCGGTCCTGTTACTGCACAGATGGAAGATCAGAAATCTAATAACATCAATGAGATTGATCCATAACTGAACGTGGTTTCACATTCTCAGTTGTAAAATCCAACACAGAGAATAAACCACAGCATCCCTGAGAAAGACCTGGATAAGCCTGTACTATTGTATATGCAGCGCTGGACTGGGGAGTCTGGGGCCCACCAGGAAAATTGACTCCAGGGGCCCATCCACCCTTCAGCTATATGTAAACACCTGCTACCAGTTATACCCATTATAGTGGTGGCTCCTGCACATCACTGTGCGCTCACCAGAACTGCAATGTACTATTACTGTAATTTGCATAAAGAGATTCTTTGGTGAAGGCAAGTTATCAGCGATCCACAAGAATGTGGGTGACAGTGAGACTAACCGCCGGGTCCCCACAAGTTAAACCGCTTCCGTAAAGTAGTTCATGTAACGTTTAAAGATAATGAGCCTCCCGGACGGGAAGAAAAAGTAAAGCGTAAATGTTATTAATAAAAGTGTTTATTTTTGTTATTTGCAAATATAAAAATGTTTTCTCTGTACTGGTTGGGTTTTGTGACACTTGGGGACAAGTGTAATTCCCCAAGGGGGAGTGTGGCGCCCCACAACGAGTGCGTCACAGGAGGGTACTGTACCCCTGACTGAAGGTGCAGTATTCTCCATCTCAGTGATGAACAAGTTAATCCCAAGGCTCCATACACCACATGTAGCATCTAGAGGTAGAGGACCAATCAGGTCCTGGTGGGAGGAGAGTCAGATGTGTAGCAGTGGGGAAGGAGTAGAAAGAGTTAAAAAGTGGGAAAGACAAGGTCAAGAACAGAAGTCGTGACTGACAGCCAACAGAGAGGGCACCGGGAAGCGGCGGCCCAGAAGCGAAAGGGGCCAAGTAAACCAGTAACCAAGTAAATAAGTAACGGGTGAAAAGTCGACCTGAGCCCAGTCCACCTGGAGTACCGGCTCCAAGGCAGTGCAGACGTCCACCACTGCACTACAAAACCTGAGTGATAGAGGGCTTCTTAGGAGCGCATCACAACAACCACCATCACCCCAGCTGTGCCAGGAGGGGTACCCACCATTGGGGTTCAGGGGACCCATCGGGAGTCGATAGGCCACGGCTCGGGTCCTCAACAGAGGTACCCCAGTATCTTGACCTGGAGCACGAAAGCAGCGAAGAGTAACAAGAGATGGTCAGTTTAGAGAAGGACATTGTGGAGCCTTGGAGGGACACTGTTCATCACAGGGACCACCCGGTCCATTACCTGAAGTTGAAACCGTTATCCCGTGTACCGTGTGTAACTTAAGTAAAGACCCATGCAGAGGAGCATCGTGTCCGAGCATTATTTCAGAACTGTTACTAACCGATTCATCTGCAGAACCATCTGAGCTGCCGTATTCCATCATCGCGGCTCCTGACCCCGGGGATCTCCGCTCATCCTGTAGGGAGCAGTCCCATCTAGCTGCCGCCCATCCCCCGGAGGTCCAAGCAGCGCCGGTGCCATCATCGGACCCCTACAGGTGGCGTCACGAAGTGATATTTTATTCTTATTTAATCGTGCACTGACCACCGGGCCCCTACAGCCTCAGGCATCGAACCGTGGCCGCAGCCTGCGCCTGAGACCTGAGAACCCGGCTACGGTGAGTCACAATTACTCAGGCCCTTATGTCACATTCTTGCATTCAGTGTGGGAAGCGATCTGATATCAACCTCTGAGACACACAAAGATGGTAACACCCTTGACCTGGTCTTTACCCGACTCTGCTCTTCCTCCTCCTTAGACAACTCATCTCCTTCTCTCTCTGATCACAACATTCTCACCTTCACACTCTCAAACCCTCGCCCATCACAGCTTAGTCCGACCTATCACACATCCAGAAATCTACAGGCCATTAACCCTCATACATTCACAGACTCTGTACATTCATCACTGTCCCCAATCTCCTCCTTCTCCTGCCCCAATCTGGCAGTAAATCACTACAATGACTCTCTCAGAAGCTCCCTGGACCAAGTAGCGCCCCTCACCCTCAGAACCTCCAAACAGAGAACAAAACAGCCCTGGCTCACATCACAAACTCGATTCCTCCAGCGATGCTCTAGGAGTGCTGAACGCCTATGGAGGAAAACTCGCTCACCAGGAGACTTCATCCACTATAAATTCATGCTAAAAACCTACAACTCTGCCCTTCACCTCGCCAAACAGACCTACTTCACCACCCTGATCTCCTCACTAGCCAACAACTCAAAGAAACTCTTTGACACCTTTCACTCTCTCCTCAGTCCTAAAGTGCAGGCCCCCATCACTGACCTCTGTGCTGATGATCTGCCCCCATCACTGACCTCTGTGCTGATGATCTGCCCCCATCACTGACCTCTGTGCTGATGATCTGGCCTCTTACTTCACAGAGAAAATAGAAAACATCCGTCAGGAAATCAGCTCCCAACCTTCAAGCCCTACTACTCCCATCTGTCCCCACATCCCCTCTGGTTCACTCTCCACATTTGACCCAGTCACAGAAGAAGAAGTCTCCAGGCTCCTTTCTTCCTCTCGTCCCACCACATGCACTACTGACCCCATTCCCTCACACCTGCTCCAGTCCCTCTCTCCAGTCATCACCACTCACTTAACCACAATCTTCAATCTCTCCCTCTCTACTGGCATCTTCACCTCCTCCTTCAAACACTCTATTATTACTCCATTACTAAAAAAAATGTCCCTTGACCCATCCTGCACAAATAACTACAGACCAGTCTCCAATCTCCCCTTCATCTCTAAACTCTTGGAGCGCCTGGTCTACACCAGCCTCACCTGTTAACTCTCCACTCACTCTCTTTTAGATCCATTACAGTCTGGCTTCTGCCCCCTTCACTCTACAGAAACTGCCCTTATCAAAGTGACCAATGACCTTCTGACAGCAAAACGTAATGGTGACCACTCTCTGCTTATTCTCCTTGATCTCTCTGCAGCTTTTGACGCAGTTGACCACCATCTCCTACTCTCTATGCTGCACTCCATTGGCATCAAGGACACGGCTCTCTCCTGGTTCTCTTCCTATCTTTCTGACCGCTCTTTCAGTGTATCTTTTGCTGGCTCCACTTCTTCCCCTCTTCCTCTCACTATTGGGGTCCCTCAGGGTTCAGTCCTTGGCCCTCTCCTCTTCTCTCTCTACACGGCCCCGATTGGACAGACCATTAGCAGATTTGGCTTCCAGTACCATCTTTATGCTGATGACACACAACTATACACTTCTTCCCCTGACCTTACCCCCTATTAAAGAACACCAATGACTGTCAGTTTCCAATATCATGTCCGCTCTCTACCTGAAACTTAACCTTTCCAAAACTGAACTTCTTCTGCTCCCACCCTCTGCCAACCTCCCTAAATATGACATCTCTCTCTCGGTGTGCGGTACCACAATAACACCTAGTCAGCAGGCTCGCTGTCTGGGTGATATGTTTGACGCTGATCTCTCCTTCACCCCATATATACAATCTCTCACCCGCTCCTGTCGCTTGCACCTGAAAAATATCTCCAGAATTAAAACTTTTCTCACCATGGAAACAACTAAAATCCTCATCGTGGTCCTGATCCATTCCCGCCTTGACTACTGTAATTCTTTATTAGCTGGCCTCCCCCGCAGTAAGCATTCCCCTCTCCAGTCTATTCTCAATGCAGCAGCCAGGATCACCTATCTAGCAAACCGTTACTCAGATGTTTCTGCTCTGTGCCAGTCACTACATTGGCTACCCGTACACTATAGGATCCTTTTCAAATTGCTTGTTGTCACCCACAAAGCTATTCATGGTGCGGCACCTCCCTACCTCTCTACCCTCATCTCTGTCTACCACCCCACCCGTCCCCTTCGCTCTAAATGCAACCTCAGACTAACATCGGCATTAATCCGAACCTCCCATTCCCGACTCCAAGACTTCTCTCGAGCTGCACCAAACCTCTGGAATGCTCTACCCCAAGAAATTAGGACCATTCACAACATGCATAGCTTCAGACGCTCCCTAAAAACACATCTGTTCAGGGCGGCCTATCATTCTCCCTAATAGTAGTCATTTAGATTTAAGATATTCATTGTTATAAGCCCCTGTACTTTGTGTCACCCCCATCCCGTCGTAGATTGTAAGCTCCTTCGAGCAGGGTCACCTTTTTTTTTTTTCCTCTTCATTGTATTTCCTGCATTGATTCTATGTATATTGTATGCAACTACTGTTCTGTATTACTTACCATTCTGTATTGTATATTTTTCCTATACGAACCATTGTACTGTAAAGCTCTGCGGAATATGTTGGCGCTATACAAATAAAGTTTTATTATTATTATTATTATATCACACACCTGGTGACATGGTGAATTTGCATATCAAAGATCTACAGGCTGCTGGCACAAAGAATTATTCTGACCCCATTCTTCTCCCCCTCCTCATTTTGCATCTTTTGAACCTTGACTAGAAGCCTTTTTATATTCTGCACTGCTGTACTATACAACACAAGAGGTTCCTTCAAATGTGTGTGTTATTTTTAAGACTACTTAACTTAGCCTTTCTTCTAACAACCTGCAGCAATTGAGATGTCTACGGTGATAGGTGTAGACATCACTAAGGTCCCTTATAAACAGGTTTCACAAATAACAATACAACTGATATAATCTGAGAATTCCCAAATTGCCAGAATAAGAGACAATAAATCCACTATATTGCCAGGAGCCATTTTCTAGGCTCCAGGTCATTCCAAAAGAGTGCACGGTGTGAGCGGGCACTCATCTACTCCTCACAAGTGCACGGTGTGAGCGGGCACTCATCTACTCCTCACAAGTGAACGGTGTGAGCGGGCACTCATCTACTCCTCACAAGTGCACGGTGTGAGCGGGCACTCATCTACTCCTCACAATGTGAACGGTGTGAGCGAGCACTCATCTACTCCTCACAAGTGCACGATATGAGCGGGCACTCATCTACTCCTCACAAGTGCACGTGGTTGTGAGCGGGCACTCATCTACTCCTCACAAGTGCATGGTGTGAGCGGGCACTCATCTACTCCTCACAAGTGTGAACGGTGTGAGCGGGCACTCATCTACTCCTCACAAGTGAACGGTTGTGAGCGGGCACTCATCTACTCCTCACAAGTGCACGTTGTGAGCGGGCACTCATCTACTCCTCACAAGTGCACGGTGTGAGCGGGCACTCATCTACTCCTCACAAGTGCATGGTGTGAGCGGGCACTCATCTACTACTCACAAGTGAACGTTGTGAGCGGGCACTCATCTACTCCTCACAAGTGCACGGTTTGTGAGCGGGCACTCATCTACTCCTCACAAGTGCACGGTGTGAGCGGGCACTCATCTACTCCTCACAAATGCACGGTGTGAGGGGGCACTCATCTACTCCTCACAAGTGCACGATGTGAGCGGGCACTCATCTACTCCTCACAACGGTGACGGTTATCGTGTGAGCGGGCACTCATCTACTCCTCACAAGTGCACGGTGTGAGCGGGCACTCATCTACTCCTCACAAGTGCACGGTGTGAGCGGGCACTCATCTACTCCTCGCAAGTGCACGGTGTGAGCGGGCACTCATCTACTCCTCACAAGTGAACAGTGTGAGCGGGCACTCATCTACTCCTCACAAGTGCACGGTGTGAGCGGGCACTCATCTACTCCTCACAAGTGCACAGTGTGAGCGGGCACTCATCTACTCCTCACAAGTGAACGGTGTGAGCGGGCACTCATCTACTCCTCGCAAGTGCATGGTGTGAGCGGGCACTCATCTACTACTCACAAGTGAACGGTGTGAGCGGGCACTCATCTACTCCTCACAAGTGCACGGTGTGAGCGGGCACTCATCTACTCCTCACAAGTGCACGATGTGAGCGGGCACTCATCTACTCCTCACAAGTGAACGGTTGTGAGCGGGCACTCATCTACTCCTCACAAGTGCACGGTTGTGAGCGGGCAGTCATCTACTCCTCACAAGTGTAACAGTGTGAGCGGGCACTCATCTACTCCTCACAAGTGCACGGTGTGAGCGGGCAGTCATCTACTCCTCACAAGTGCACGGTGTGATGAGCGGGCACTCATCTACTCCTCACAAGTGCACGGTGTGAGCGGGCAGTCATCTACTCCTCACAAGTGAACAGTGTGAGCGGGCACTCATCTACTCCTCACAAGTGCACGGTGTGAGCGGGCACTCATCTACTCCTCACAAGTGCACGTTGTGAGCGGGCACTCATCTACTCCTCACAAGTGCACGGTGTGAGCGGGCACTCATCTACTCCTCACAAGTGCATGGTGTGAGCGGGCACTCATCTACTACTCACAAGTGAACGGTGTGAGCGGGCACTCATCTACTCCTCACAAGTGCACGGTGTGAGCGGGCACTCATCTACTCCTCACAAGTGCCACGTGTGTGAGCGGGCACTCATCTACTCCTCACAAGTGCACGGTGTGAGCGGGCACTCATCTACTCCTCACAAGTGCACGATGTGAGCGGGCACTCATCTACTCCTCACAAGTGAACGGTTGTGAGCGGGCACTCATCTACTCCTCACAAGTGCACGGTGTGAGCGGGCAGTCATCTACTCCTCACAAGTGAACAGTGTGAGCGGGCACTCATCTACTCCTCACAAGTGCACGGTGTGAGCGGGCACTCATCTACTCCTCACAAGTGCACGGTGTGAGCGGGCACTCATCTACTCCTCACAAGTGCACGGTGTGAGCGGGCACTCATCTACTCCTCGCAAGTGCACGGTGTGAGCGGGCACTCATCTACTCCTCACAAGTGCACGATGTGAGCAGGCACTCATCTACTCCTCACAAGTGAACGAGTGTGAGCGGGCACTCATCTACTCCTCACAAGTGAACGGTGTAGCGGGCACTCATCTACTCCTCACAAGTGCACGGTGTGAGCGGGCACTCATCTACTCCTCACAAGTGAACGAGTGTGAGCGGGCACTCATCTACTCCTCACAAGTGCACGGTGTGAGCGGGCACTCATCTACTCCTCACAAGTGCACGGTGTGAGCGGGCACTCATCTACTCCTCACAAGTGCACGTGTGAGCGGGCACTCATCTACTCCTCACAAGTGCACCGGTGTGAGCGGGCACTCATCTACTCCTCACAAGTGCACAATGTGAGCGGGACTCATCTACTCACAAGTGCATGTGAGCGGGCACTCATCTACTCCTCACAAGTGCACGGTTGTGAGCGGGCACTCATCTACTCCTCACAAGTGCACGGTGTGAGCGGGCACTCATCTACTCCTCACAAGTGCACGTGTGAGCGGGCACTCATCTACTCCTCACAAGTGCACGTGTGTGAGCGGGCACTCATCTACTCCTCACAAGTGCACGGTTGGTGAGCGGGCACTATCTACTCCTCACAAGTGCACGGTGTGAGCGGGCACTCATCTACTCCTCACAGTGCACGTTGTGAGCGGGCACTCATCTACTCCTCACAAGTGCACGATGTGAGCGGGCACTCATCTACTCCTCACAAGTGCACGGTGTGAGCGGGCACTCATTCTACTCCACAAGTGCACGGTGTGAGCGGGCACTCATCTACTCCTCACAAGTGCACGGTGTGAGCGGGCACTCATCTACTCCTCACAAGTGCACGGTGTGAGCGGGCACTCATTACTCCTCACAATGTGCACGGTGTGAGCGGGCACTCATCTACCCCTCACAAGTGACGGTGTGAGCGGGCACTCATCTACTCCTCACAAGTGCACGGTGTGAGCGGGCACTCATCTACTCCTCACAAGTGCACGGTGTGAGCGGGCACTCATCTACTCCTCACAAGTGCACGGTGTGAGGGGCACTCATTACTCCTCACAAGTGCACGGTGTGAGCGGGCACTCATCTACTCCTCACAAGTGCACGATGTGAGCGGGCACTCATCTACTCCTCACAAGTGCACGGTGTGAGCGGGCACTCATCTACTCCTCACAAGTGCACGGTGTGAGCGGGCACTCATCTACTCCTCACAAGTGCACGGTGTGAGCGGGCACTCATCTACTCCTCACAAGTGCACGGTGTGAGCGGGCACTCATCTACTCCTCACAAGTGCACGGTAGTGAGCGGGCACTCATCTACTCCTCACAAGTGCACGATGTGAGCGGGCACTCATCTACTCACAAGTGCACGATGTGAGCGGGCACTCATCTACTCCACAGTGCACGATGCGAGCGGGCACTCATCTACTCCTCACAAGTGCACGGTTGTGAGCGGGCACTCATCTACTCCTCACAAGTGAACGGTGTGAGCGGGCACTCATATACTCCTCACAAGTGCACGGTGTGAGCGGGCACTCATCTACTCCTCACAAGTGAATGGTGTGAGCGGGCACTCATCTACTCCTCACAAGTGCACGGTGTGTGAGCGGGCACTCATCTACTCCTCACAAGTGCACGGTTGTGAGCGGGCACTCATCTACTTCTCACAAGTGAACGGTGTGAGCAGGCACTCATCTACTCCTCACAAGTGAACGGTGTGAGCGGGCACTCATCTACTCCTCACAAGTGCAAAATGTGAGCGGGCACTCATCTACTCCTCACAAGTGCACGGTTGTGAGTGGGCACTCATCTACTCATCACAAGTGCACGGTGTGAGCGGGCACTCATCTACTCCTCACAAGTGAACAGTGTGAGCGGGCACTCATCTGCTCCTCACAAGTGCACGGGTGTGAGCGGGCACTCATCTACTCCTCACAAGTGCACGGTGTGAGCGGGCACTCATCTACTCCTCGCAAGTGCACGGTGTGAGCGGGCACTCATCTACTCCTCACAAGTGCACGATGTGAGTGGGCACTCATCTACTCCTCACAAGTGCACAGTGTGAGCGGGCACTCATCTACTCCTCACAAGTGCACGGTGTGTGAGCGGGCACTCATCTACTCCTCACAAGTGCACGATGTGAGTGGGCACTCATCTACTCCTCACAAGTGCACAGTGTGAGCGGGCACTCATCTACTCCTCACAAGTGAATGGTGTGAGCGGGCACTCATCTACTCCTCACAAGTGCACGGTGTGAGCGGGCACTCATCTACTCCTCACAAGTGCACGGTGTGTGAGCGGGCACTCATCTACTCCTCACAAGTGAACGGTGTGAGCGGGCACTCATCTACTCCTCACAAGTGAACGGTGTGAGCGGTCACTCATCTACTCCTCACAAGTGCACGGTGTGAGCGGGCACTCATCTACTCCTCACAAGTGCACGGTGTGAGCGGGCACTCATCTACTCCTCACAAGTGAACGGTGTGAGCGGGCACTCATATACTCCTCACAAGTGAACGGTGTGAGCGGGCACTCATATACTCCTCACAAGTGAATGGTTGTGAGCGGGCACTCATCTACTCCTCACAAGTGCACGGTGTGAGCGGGCACTCATCTACTCCTCGCAAGTGCACGGTGTGAGCGGGCACTCATCTACTCCTCACAAGTGCACGATGTGAGTGGGCACTCATCTACTCCTCACAAGTGCACAGTGTGAGCGGGCACTCATCTACTCCTCACAAGTGCACGGTGTGAGCGGGCACTCATCTACTCCTCACAAGTGCACGATGTGAGTGGGCACTCATCTACTCCTCACAAGTGCACAGTGTGAGCGGGCACTCATCTACTCCTCACAAGTGAATGGTGTGAGCGGGCACTCATCTACTCCTCACAAGTGCACGGTGTGAGCGGGCACTCATCTACTCCTCACAAGTGCACGGTGTGAGCGGGCACTCATCTACTCCTCACAAGTGAACGGTGGTGAGCGGGCACTCATCTACTCCTCACAAGTGAACGTGTGTGAGCGGTCACTCATCTACTCCTCACAAGTGCACGGTGTGAGCGGGCACTCATCTACTCCTCACAAGTGAACGGTGTGAGCGGGCACTCATCTACTCCTCACAAGTGCAAGATAGGAGTTTTGTTGTTACGTGCAGTGGCTGGGACAGGTTAAAATGCACTCATAGTTGTGAGCGGGCACTCATCTACTCCTCACAAGTGCACGGTGTGAGGGGCACTCATCTATCCTCACAAGTGACGGTGTGAGCGGGCACTCATCTACTCCTCACAAGTGCACGGTGTGAGCGGGCACTCATCTACTCCTCACAGTGCACGGTTTGAGCGGGCACTCATCTACTCCTCACAAGTGCACGGTGTGAGCGGGCACTCATCTACTCCTCGCAAGTGCACGGTGTGAGCGGGCACTCATCTACTCCTCACAAGTGCACGGTGTGAGCGGGCACTCATCTACTCTCCTCACAGTGCACGGTGTGAGCGGGCACTCATCTACTCCTCACAAGTGCACGGTTAGTGAGCGGACACTCATCTACTCCTCGCAAGTGCACGGTGTGAGCGGGCACTCATCTACTCCTCACAAGTGAACAGTGTGAGCGGGCACTCATCTACTCCTCACAAGTGCACGTGTGAGCGGGCACTCATCTACTCCTCACAAGTGCACAATGTGAGCGGGGGACTCATCTATCCTCACAAGTGCACGGTGTGAGCGGGCACTCATCTACTCATCACAAGTGCACGGTGTGAGCGGGCACTCATCTCTCTCACAAGTGCACGATGTGAGCGGGCACTCATCTACTCACAAGTGCACGATGCGAGCGGGCACTCATCTACTCCTCACAAGTGCACGGTGTGAGCGGGCACTCATCTACTCCTCACAAGTGAACGGTTGTGAGCGGGCACTCATATACTCCTCACAAGTGCACGGGTTGTGAGCGGGCACTCATCTACTCCTCACAGTGAATGTGTGAGCGGGCACTCATCTACTCCTCTCACAAGTGCACGGTGTGAGGGGGCACTCATCTACTCCTCACAAGTGCACAGGTGGAGCGGGGCACTCATCTACTCCTCACACAGTGCACGGTGGTGGCGGGCACTCATCTACTCCTCACAAGTGCACGGTGTGAGCGGGACACTCATCAACTCCTCGCAAGTGCACGGTGTGAGCGGGCACTCATCTACTCCTCACAAGTGCACGTGTGAGCGGGCATCATCTACTCCTCACAAGTGCACAGGTGTGAGCGGGCACTCATCTACTCCTCACAAGTGCAAAATGTGAGCGGGCACTCATCTACTCCTCACAAGTGCACGGTGTGTGAGCGGGCACTCATCTACTCATCACAAGTGACGGTGTGTGAGCGGGCACTCATCTACTCTCACAAGTGAACAGTGTGAGCGGGCACTCATTTTACTCCTCACAAGTGCACGGTTCGGTCGTGAGCGGGCACTCATCTACTCCTCACAAGTGCACAGTGTGAGCGGGGCACTCATCTACTCCTCGCAAGTGCACGGTGTGAGCGGGCACTCATCTACTCCTCACAAGTGCACGATGTGAGCGGGCACTCATCTACTCACAAGTGCACGATGTGGAGCGGGCACTCATCTACTCACAAGTGCACGATGCGAGCGGGCACTCATCTACTCTCACAGTGCACGGTGTGAGCGGGCACTCATCTACTCCTCACAAGTGAACGGGGTGTGAGCGGGCACTCATATACTCCTCACAAGTGCACGGTGTGAGCGGGCACTCATCTACTCCTCACAAGTGAATGGTGTGAGCGGGCACTCATCTACTCCTCACAAGTGCACGGTGTGAGCGGTCACTCATCTACTCCTCACAAGTGCACGGTGTGAGCGGGCACTCATCTACTCCTCACAAGTGCACGGTGTGAGCGGGCACTCATCTACTCCTCACAAGTGAACGGTGTGAGCGGGCACTCATATACTCCTCACAAGTGAACGGTGTGAGCGGGCACTCATATACTCCTCACAAGTGAATGGTGTGAGCGGGCACTCATCTACTCCTCACAAGTGCACGGTGTGAGCGGGCACTCATCTACTCCTCGCAAGTGCACGGTGTGAGCGGGCACTCATCTACTCCTCACAAGTGCACGATGTGAGTGGGCACTCATCTACTCCTCACAAGTGCACAGTGTGAGCGGGCACTCATCTACTCCTCACAAGTGCACGGTGTGAGCGGGCACTCATCTACTCCTCACAAGTGCACGATGTGAGTGGGCACTCATCTACTCCTCACAAGTGCACAGTGTGAGCGGGCACTCATCTACTCCTCACAAGTGAATGGTGTGAGCGGGCACTCATCTACTCCTCACAAGTGCACGGTGTGAGCGGGCACTCATCTACTCCTCACAAGTGCACGGTGTGAGCGGGCACTCATCTACTCCTCACAAGTGAACGGTGTGAGCGGGCACTCATCTACTCCTCACAAGTGAACGGTGTGAGCGGTCACTCATCTACTCCTCACAAGTGCACGGTGTGAGCGGGCACTCATCTACTCCTCACAAGTGAACGGTGTGAGCGGGCACTCATCTACTCCTCACAAGTGCACAGATAAGGAGTTTTGTCTGTTACGTGCTTAGCTGGCTGGGACAGGTTAAAATGCACTCATAGTGTTAACCCTCTCATTTCTCCCTGCTGCTTTCTTGCATTTAACTCTATACTATACTGGTGGTTTAACCCCTGCATTTATGTCTATGTTCAGGGATACTTAGTGGCAGGCGAGTGGATGTAATTAATTAATGTAGTGTGCATATATGGTTAGATAACAGGGGTGGGATATAATTATTAGTAACTGTGCGTGTTTTACATAATTGTAATAGTTATTGAATATCATACTATCTAGAATATATATAATATTATTGTAGGCTGAGTGTTTAATTATTCATTTATTAGAGCAGTCTTGTCTCATTAAGTC
Source organism: Allobates femoralis (assembly GCA_033576535.1). Taxonomy (NCBI): domain Eukaryota; kingdom Metazoa; phylum Chordata; class Amphibia; order Anura; family Aromobatidae; genus Allobates; species Allobates femoralis. The sequence continues at coordinate 228,819,696 of JARQOC010000011.1, read as the reverse complement.
GTCGGTATATACGTATATATAGTTAATTCGCATAGGAACAGAAAGTGTTAAAGAAGGGTAGATTCTGGATATCGGTGATGGTAGTCATAACCGACAATAATAACCGATAAACAGATTTAACCCTATAACAGAATCCGACCAGTGGAACCGCACCCGTCACAAGAATGTGGCCCTTTTATCCCCATGATTAAATGCAGCGGCCGATGATGATGTGACCGTGCTCCATTCTTCATCATTAGGGCTTCCAGATAAAGCCAAACCCAGCGCTCACAACCACTGAAGGAAGGAGCGGATCAGTGGTTGAGCTGTACATCAGCTCCAGTCTAATGGGGAGAAAACAAACCTGTGACTAAGGACAGTCTTTAAAGACAATGATTTTAATGTACATCTGTGATTGTCACGTGCTACGGACGGACTACACACGTGGACCCACTGGACCGCGTAAAGCGGATGCTGACACCGGGTGATAGAGAGGCAGACACGTACCGTAGAGTCAACGGGTTTATTAAACAGAACTATAACACAGAAACACACGCCCCTGGAGAGGGCCACAAGGCCGCAACACTGGAGACCCAGCGAGGGAGACCCCGGAGCGCTTGACCCCTGTACAGGGATACCGCCGGGATCAGCCTCGAAGGGGCCAATGCAACGGACACAAGTGTTCAACCGACCCCAGGCGACGTGGTAACAAAACAGAATCGAGAATATAACGAGAGACGGGAAGCAGGAACACGGGGAACTAGGAACGCAGGGAGATCCAGGAACACGGAGAGATCCAGGAACCAGGGAGATCCAGGAACACGGAGAGATCCAAGAACCAGGGAGATCCAGAAACACAGAGAGATCCAAGAACCAGGGAGATCCAGGACCACGGGGGATCCGGAGCCGGGCGAGAACCAGCGATCAGCTTGGAGGGAACCAGGAGGACGTCCAGGAACACGGTGATCAACCGGGAGCCGGCAGGAACAAGATCTGGAGGAGGTAACACGGAAAGATCAGGTAACAGACCAAACGAGGAGCGACCTGACAGACCAGAAGTGGCAACTTCCCCAAGGGGAAGGTAGAGGTTGCCCTGGCCCTGACTGATTGCAAACAGGAGGTTTAAATCAGGACAGGGCAGGGCTGATTGGCCGGGCACAGGGGCTTGGTGATTGGCTGGAGGGAGGAGCCAGATCCCTGCAGTCTCTCCAGCAGAACCTGAGTAGGAGACCGTTTCATGAGTACTAGCAGTGGTACCAGGAGTGAGAGGAGCAATGTTGCTCCAGCAGAGGGTATAAGGGCAGCAGGCCGCAGGCACGGGCGGCAGACCCCCGAGGGGTAACAGTACCCCCCCCTCTACGCCCCCCTCCCTAGACGGAAACTGGGCGGGAACCTGCGCAGCAGGCGCGGGGTAAGGACCTCCGCCTCCTTGGTCCTGGGGCACCGTCCGGGGCAGAGGGATCTCGAGGGCAGTGGCATGGGCGTCATGGGACGAGCACAGGAGAAACCGGATGTCGGTAGGGACACCGGCAGGCGGCAGGACGCCGTCAGGGACACCGGCAGGCGGCAGGACGCCGTCAGGGACACCGGCAGGCGGCAGGACGCCGTCAGGGACACCGGCAGGCGGCAGGACGCCGTCAGGGACACCGGCAGGCAAGACGTCATCAGGGACACCAGCAGGCAAGACGTCATCAGGGACACCAGCAGGCAAGACGTCATCAGGGACACCAGCAGGCAAGAGTCATCAGGGACGTCATCAGGGACACCGACAGGCAGGACGTCATCAGGGACACCGACAGGCAGGACGTCATCAGGGACACCGACAGGCAGGACGTCATCGGGACACGCAGGCAGACGTCATCTGGGGCACCGACAGGCAGGGCGACATCAGGGACCCCGAGCGGCAGGACACCCACCGGATCAAGGCTGGAGACTCCCCAGGAACACGGAGGAGGAGCCGGTCCAGGAACAAGACACGATGGGACGGTACCTGGGTCTCTTGTCGTGTTCGGTAGGCTGGCAAGCCAATCATCCAAAGAGGACACCTGGGAAGCCATCTGAGTCTGTAGCTCACGCAGAAGGTCCCACTCCTGGTGGAGACTCAGCACCTGAGAAAAGAGAGTGGGATCAACAGTAGAGGGCGCCCCCAAGACTGTGGGTGCCCGGCGGGGAGTCCTTCTCCGGCTGCTGCGGGTGCAGGGAGAAGAGGACGCTCGGGCCTCTAACGACTGGAAAAGCGCCGTAACCCGGTCGTGACTCTGGTGGAGTGCGGTCAGCTCTCTTTTGACATCAAACCTGGCGTCAGCGGAGTCCATGGCCAGGGCAAAATCTGTCACGTGCTACGGACGGACTACACACGTGGACCCACTGGACCGCGTAAAGCGGATGCTGACACCGGGTGATAGAGAGGCAGACACGTACCGTAGAGTCAACGGGTTTATTAAACAGAACTATAACACAGAAACACACGCCCCTGGAGAGGGCCACAAGGCCGCAACACTGGAGACCCAGCGAGGGAGACCCCGGAGCGCTTGACCCCTGTACAGGGATACCGCCGGGATCAGCCTCGAAGGGGCCAATGCAACGGACACAAGTGTTCAACCGACCCCAGGCGACGTGGTAACAAAACAGAATCGAGAATATAACGAGAGACGGGAAGCAGGAACACGGGGAACTAGGAACGCAGGGAGATCCAGGAACACGGAGAGATCCAGGAACCAGGGAGATCCAGGAACACGGAGAGATCCAAGAACCAGGGAGATCCAGAAACACAGAGAGATCCAAGAACCAGGGAGATCCAGGACCACGGGGGATCCGGAGCCGGGCGAGAACCAGCGATCAGCTTGGAGGGAACCAGGAGGACGTCCAGGAACACGGTGATCAACCGGGAGCCGGCAGGAACAAGATCTGGAGGAGGTAACACGGAAAGATCAGGTAACAGACCAAACGAGGAGCGACCTGACAGACCAGAAGTGGCAACTTCCCCAAGGGGAAGGTAGAGGTTGCCCTGGCCCCGACTGATTGCAAACAGGAGGTTTAAATCAGGACAGGGCAGGGCTGATTGGCCGGGCACAGGGGCTTGGTGATTGGCTGGAGGGAGGAGCCAGATCCCTGCAGTCTCTCCAGCAGAACCTGAGTAGGAGACCGTTTCATGAGTACTAGCAGTGGTACCAGGAGTGAGAGGAGCAATGTTGCTCCAGCAGAGGGTATAAGGGCAGCAGGCTGCAGGCACGGGCGGCAGACCCCCGAGGGGTAACAGTGATTCTCCTGAAAAAGGGGTCCAGCCCCCCGAAACGTGTAGAAATAAATTACAAGTAATGAAATCTATATAGTAGAATTTTTCTTTGGTCGGACGGAAGCGCGGTCCAAACCCCCCTTTGTGCACTTATACGGATCTCTAAACTTGGCTTCGGGGAGACTGCGGCAGACCATCGTCTAGTATCGCAGGTCATTTTAGTTGGTTGTGACATGTAAGGTGAGCAACTACAACTCACAATTTCTTAGTCTTTATACACAGGCATACCCTATGTAGAACCCTTTCTTTTCCAGCTATACTTCGTGTGTATATAGGTAATACACATATTCACCAGTAATGTCTCTAGGTGAAGTCCTTCATCTTCATCTGTCGCAGACCGATAATACATCTTTTAGCCAAGGCTCATCCCTGCAGAAAACAACACAATTATCTATAAGTGATCACTTCCAGAGCACATTCCACACTTTTCCCATGATTTCTACACTACACCAATGACAAAAAAAGCGACATAGAGCCGCCCCGCACAGTAACATGACCCCCCTTTTGTTTCCCTCTTAGAAAACAGTATTCTCAAAAGTAAATCATATTACAACAGTAATGTTCCATAATTGGCCCCCACAGTAAATATGTCCCGCTTGCTACGATAAACCAATAATGCATGTTCCTAATTCTGTCCCCCATATAGTAATAATGTCTCCCATCCTGGGCTGGGCCCCTTCTTAGTATAAATGTGCCCCTTGCTGGTGTATATATGTCCCCCATCCTGTGATGGATGCTTTGCTGGTGTATATATGTCCCCCATCCTGAGCTGGGCCCCTTCCTGGTATATATGTGGCCTATCCTGTCCCATTTTGTGGTATATATGTTCCATCTTGGGTCTCTTCGTGGTATATATGTCCCCTATCCTGGACCCTTGCCTGGTATATATTGGGCCCTTTCCTGCGTCCCCCATCCTGGTATTTATGGGCCCTTTCCTGTGTCCCCCATACTGGTATACATGGGTCCTTTCTTGTGTCCCCCATCCTGGTTTATATGGGTCCTTTCCTGTGTCCTCCATCCTGGTATACATGGGTCCTTTCCTGTGTCCCCATCCTGGTTTATATGGGTCCTTTCCTGTGTCCCCCATCCTGGTATACATGGGTCCTTTCCTGTGTCCCCATCCTGGTTTATATGGGTCCTTTCCTGTGTCCCCCATCCTGGTATACATGGGTCCTTTCCTGCGTCCCCCATCCTGGTATACATGGGTCCTTTCCTGTGTCCCCTATCCTGGTATACATGGGTCCTTTCCTGTGTCCCCATCCTGGTTTATATGGGTCTTTTCCTGTGTCCGCCATCCTGGTATATATGAGACCTTTTCTTTGTCCCCCATCCTGGTATTTATGGGCCCTTTCCTGTGTCCCCCATACTGGTATACATGGGTCCTTTCCTGTGTCCCCCATCCTGGTTTATATGGGTCCTTTCCTGTGTCCCCCATCCTGGTATTTATGGGCCCTTTCCTGTGTCCCCCATACTGGTATACATGGGTCCTTTCCTGTGTCCCCCATCCTGGTTTATATGGGTCCTTTCCTGTGTCCCCCATCCTGGTATACATGGGTCCTTTCCTGTGTCCCCATCCTGGTTTATATGGGTCCTTTCCTGTGTCCCCCATCCTGGTATACATGGGTCCTTTCCTGTGTCCCCATCCTGGTTTATATGGGTCCTTTCCTGTGTCCCCCATCCTGGTATACATGGGTCCTTTCCTGCGTCCCCCATCCTGGTATACATGGGTCCTTTCCTGTGTCCCCCATACTGGTATACATGGGTCCTTTCCTGTGTCCCCCATCCTGGTTTATATGGGTCCTTTCCTGTGTCCCCCATACTGGTATTTATGGGCCCTTTCCTGTGTCCCCCATACTGGTATATTATGGCCTTTCCTGTGTCCCCATACCTGGTTTTATGGGTCCTTTCCTGTGTCCCCCATACTGGTATATTAGGCCTTTCCTGTGTCCCCATACTGGTTTAATGGTCCTTTCCTGTGTCCCCATCCTGGTTTATATGGGTCCCTTCCTGTGTCCGCCATCCTGGTATATATGAGACCTTTTCTTTGTCCCCCATGCTGGTATATATGGGCCTCCAGGTTTTCTTGGGCCCTGGGCGATACAGTCTCAGTGGTCTCCTTTAAAACATACCAAGATTCATGAATATAATATAGAGGCTGAGGACTGTATATATATATATATATATATATATATATAAATGTACATGCTGACTAAAACTGAAGCAGAGCAAACTAGTGTGAACATGCCTGTATAATATGTTCACTATAACCGCCAAATTGTATGACACAACTAGAAAACAAAAGTATGTGCATAGTATGTCCTAATACCTTGCAATAAATAAATAAAAACTAGTGCTGTTAAAAACACAGGGTACTTGGTACTAGTGATGGGCGAATCCTAAACTACTCGGAATCGCTAGACTCCGACGAGTCTGAGTCCAGGACTCGCTACTCGTTGCGAGTCTAGCGATTCCAATGTTAATGGATGGGGAGGCGAGTATTGCAGCGATTCCTCTGCTGCCGGACCCTATAAGGGGTCTGGCAGCAGAGGAAAAACCTGCAAATCCCCATGTTATTCTTTTAAAGCCAGCGGCAAAAAGCTGCAGGCTTTTAAAGAATAGTAAAAAAAATAAATAAAGGATTGAACCGGGGGAGGGGTAGGGGGGCAATGGGGGGGCAGGGGGTAGAGTGGAGAGGGTGGGGGGTGCACCGGACCGGCCGGCTACTTACCGCTGCCTCCGCCGGCTGCAGACTCGCTCCCCGAGTCTCTGCTGCTTTTTCCAGAGATTGCCGAACACTGACAGAAGCAGTGAACAAATTAACTTCCGTCACTGCTCGGGAATCTCTGGAGCAGAGCGAGTCTGGCTGACAGCCAGACTCGCTGACTAAACTGACTGTTTAGTCAGTTCTCAGCTCTGCTATATCCCTGTGTATCTATGCACAGACAAGGATGTAGCAGAGCTGAGATTGTGTTTTGGACTACGTCGGACGGAAGAGGATTTTTTTAATTAAAGATGGAGTCCCTAATGGTTTTTTTTTTTTATTTCTAATAAAAATTTTTTCTCTGTGTTGTGTTTTTTTTAAAACAATTTAATAGAAATTCATGGCGGTCATGTCTAATATTGGGTGACCGCCATAAATTTCGGGCTTAGGGCCAGCTGATAATACAAAGCTGGCCCTAACCTCTTTATTACCCAGTGAGCCACCGCCACCAGGGCCACTGGAAGAGCGGGTTCAGCGCCAGAGGATGGCGCTTCAATGAATGCGCCATCTTCTGGGGCGGCTGCTGGCTGCAATTTGCAGCGGGGGTGCCCAGAAAGCTTGGGCCTCCCTGTGCTGCGATTCCACCCCCAGCTGCTTAGCTGTACATGGCTAGACATAGAAATTGCGAGGAGCCCCACGCATTTTTTTTTTTATTATTTCATGAAATTCATGAAATAATAAAAAAAAAGGGCTGCCCATATATTCTTGTGTCCGGCCAGGTACAAATAGGCACCTGGGGGTTGGGGGCAGCCCGTCGCTGCCTGCTGGATCCGGCTGGTTCCAGAAATACGGCGAAGCCCACGTCAAATGTTTTTTCTGACAAATCCATAAAACAATATAAATAAAAGGGACTGCATCTTTATTAACCCCTGGACCATGGGTGAAGGGTTAATAAAGATGCAGTCCCTTTTTTAGGATTGTTTTATTGATTTTTCAGAAAAAAAATGACGTGAGCTTTCGCCATATTTCTGGAGCAGCCAGATCCAGCTGGCAGCGACGGGCTGCCCCAACCCCCAGGTGCCTATTTGTACCTGGCCGGACACAAGAATATAGGGGAGCCCTTTTTTTTTTATTATTTCATGAATTTCATGAAGTAATTAAAAAAAAAAAAATGCGTGGGGCTCCGCGCAATTTCTATGTCTAGCCAGGTACAGCTAAGCAGCTGGGGGCTGGAATCCCAGCGCAGGGAGGCCCAAGCTTTCTGGGCACCACCCGCTGCAAATTGCAGCCAGCAGCCGCCCCAGAAGATGGCGCATTCATTGAAGCGCCATCCTCTGGCGCTGAACCACGCTCTTCCAGTGGCCCTGGTGGCGGTGGCTCACTGGGTAATAAAGCGGTTAGGGCCAGCTTTGTATTATAAGCTGGCCCTAAGCCCGAAATTTATGGCGGTCACGCCAATATTAGACATGACCGCCATGAATTTCTATTAAATAGTTTTAAAAAAAACACAACACAGAGAAAAGTTTTATTAGAAATAAAAAAAAAAGCCATTAGGGACTCCATCTTTATTTAAAAAAATCCTCTTCCGTCCGACGTAGTCCAAAACGCGATGTCCTCTCTGCTACATCCCTGTGCATAGATATAGATGTCTATGCACAGGGAATGAGCAGACTGAGAACAATCTCAACTCTGCTACATCATCTCTGTGCACAGACATTCATCTCTGTACACAGGGAGAGCAGGCGGGCTCTAGACCCTGGAGCTGCGGCAGCCCGCAGGACCCGAGCCCGGCACAGAGCAGACAGCCGGACTCGTTACTGTGCGAGTTTCCCTGCGATTACTTGCACAGTAACGAGTCCAATGCAAGTCAATGGCAATCCTAGTTTTGTCAGAGTCTCTGACAAAACTAGGATTGCCATTGATTTGCATTGGACTCATTACTGTGCAAGTAATCGCTGGGAAACTCGCAGAGTACCGAGTCCTGCGAGTCCCTTACTACTCGCAGAGTAACGAGTCCTAGCGAGTAGACTCGCCCATCCCTACTTGGTACATATCTTTTTTGCAAAAAATGTATTTAAGCCATCCCATACTGTCAAGGTGATCCATTTTGGGAAAGGGCGGGCTCTGACTAACTTGCCTAGAGACAAGTAGCTAAGTGGAATAGGTTTTAATATGGTTAGTCTAGGTACAGTACTAAAATGGGTCACCTTGCTGAGGTGGGATGGTTTATTTGGATATTTTTAACTTTAAAAAAAAATAAAAACCTGTAAAGTGGGGCGTGCAATATTATTCAGCCCCTTGAGTTAATACTTTGTAGTGCCCCCTGGTGCTGTAATTACAGCTGCAGTGTCTTGGGGTTTGTGTCATTCTTCCTTGCAGAACAGCTGGAGCTCAGTGAGGTTGGTGAAGGCGTTTGTGATCAGCAGTTTTCAGCTCTTTCCACAGATTCTCCATTGGATTCAGGTCTGGATGTGACTTCTCCATTCTAACACCTGGATACGGTTATTTTTACCTTTCCATTGTAGATTTTGCTTTATGTTTGGGATCATTGTCTTGTTGGAAGATAAATCTCCTCCCAGCTAGTCTTTGCAGGATCGATTTTCTTCCAGAATGCTCCTGTATTTGGCTCCGTCCATCTTCCCATCAATTTTAACCATCTTCCCTGTCCCTGCTGAAGAAAAGCCCAAACCATGATGCTGCCACCACCAGTGACAGTGGGGATGGTGTTTTCAGGCCTCCACATGTGTGACAGTGGGGATGGTGTTTTGAGGGTGATGAGCTGTGTTGCTTTTACGCCAAACATATTGTTTTGCATTGTGGCCAAAATGTTTGATTTTTGTTTTGACGCACCCAGGGCAGTCTGGAGGTCACGGGTGGCTGTCAGAGGTTGTGGCCCTGGTGGTCAATGATTAAGGGGGAATTACTTACAAGGATTATGTACAAGTTCGTGACGCCACCTGCAGTACCTGGTGATGCTCACCAGCGCCGCCACAGTCCTCCGGTGGTCGATGGTATCGCGGCAGTGATGGTGTAGTCCTCCGCAGGCAGGACTGGACCGCCGGGGCAGCGATTCTGTGAAGAGAATCAGTCTATACTAGGAAAAGATGCAGCAAAGTCAACAAGTCACTTCACCGGGTACTTTACTGGAACTCAGCAGTTGTTACAGTTCACAGTGCAGTATGATGTTGTCAGACAAATGGTTATGGGCTGCAAGTAGATTTATGGTAGGTAGACGGATCCCTCCTGTGTGCCTTTCTTGTTCCTTTTGTTCCTTTACCTCCCAGTGGCGGTGTGAAGTCAGAGCTCTTAACCTTCCCAGCGGTATTCCCGAGTGTAACTCGGGGTTAATTTTCACTGCTAGAAGCGGTAACCCCGAGTCACACTCGGAAATACTCGCGGCTGCTGCTGCTGCTCACTGTGAGGCCACAGGGGGGAGGGGTGCTGTCAGAGCCCAGCACCGCCGCCCCTGCTACACTATAGCCCCCCCTTCTCCAGCCGCGGGTGCCGTCTGTGCCCAGCACCTGCTGCCCCTGCTGCAGCCGGGGTGCTATCTGTGCCCAGCACCGCGGTCCCTGCTGGCAGCCGTGGCGTGCTGTCTCTGTCCCCAGCACCGGCGGCCCCTGCTCCAGCCGCGGGTGCTGTCTCTGTCCCCAGCACCGGCGGCCCCTGCTCCAGCCGCGGGTGCTGTCTATGCCCAGCACCGGTGGCCCCTGCTGTAGCTGCGGGTGAGGTTCGGAAGAGGGGGGGGGAGCGCTCTGACAGCACCTGCTGCAGGTCTTACCTCCCCTTGCCACCGGCGCCATGATAGGGATGTGGTGCCGCCCCCTTCTCCTAGGGCTAGGGTTAGGGTTAGGGCTAGGATTAGGGCTAGGGTTAGGGCTAGGCTAGGGTTAGGGTTAGGGTTAGGGCAGGTAGGGCTAGGGTTAGGGCTAGGGTTAGTGGTTAGGGCTAGGGTTAGGGTCTGGGCTGCAGACGAGAGGAGGGGCGGGAACACCCAAGGGAAGCAGGATGCTTCCCTCAGTTACCCCTCCTCTCCTCTGTCACAGGGGCCCCGTACTGATGGTTGAGGGGCCCCCTACCCAGTCGGGCCCTGGTGCAGCTGAACCAGCTGCACCATGGTAGGTCCGCCCCTGATGCTCGGGGTAAATGGCAGCGGAGTCTCCTTCCCTTCTCCTGGTGATCCACCGCTGTGATCGCCGGTGAGAGCTCCTTCGGATGCCTCCATATGACTTCCTGGTTCCGTCTCTGTGAGCCGCAGGGCTCATTGGAGGCGGAACTGGGCGGGAAAAAAAAAAGTATAAAATTTGGGCCCATAAAAGAAACATTTATCGAAAAAAAATGGTACCGCATTTAGTACAAAATTCCTGACATAATCATACCGCCAGGTATAAGATTATTGATTATTGAATAAAATTATATATTTCTTTAATTATAATTCATGATTTTATGTTTCAAACTTTATCACATCTGAGAGGTCTACTAGAGTCTTCTTTGATCAGGTTTATGTAAGTAATTACTAAGAATTGCAGGCCTACAATACATAACACCAAATTTCCATGCAAAAAAAATGGTACCGCTTTTAGCACAAAATTTCTGACATAATCATACCGCCAGGGAGGTTAAAGATCAGGTCTGACCACCTGCTGTTCCTCTCTACCTCCCTTGCTCCCATCGGGTGAACCCTCTGTTGATCACCGCAGCCGACTATGGCGGGTCTGATTCCCCTCAAGTAGATGCTTTAGGAGTCAGGGCCGTATCTGGATATACCCCCGATCAACGGATTTTCTGCAGGCCATGAAGGTTCCTACAGGTGCAGGCTCCGGTACCCGGTTGCTTTACTGTGAGCGGACTCTCCCCCGAGCCTCTTGCTCCTTTCTCCTCCTTCTGGGATCTATTCTTCTGTCTCTCTTAGTCTTTCATGCCTCAGGTTCCCATCCTGAACTTTCCTAACTCTCCAACCCTTAGAGGCTGAGACCGGCGGTCAAAGACAGATCGGCCCAGACCTGAAGCCTAGGCAGGCTCCGGCAAAAGACTTCCTTTTTCCCCCTGGAAGCTACTATATACCCTCCCGGGGTCCCTCCCACTGTGTGACTAGTGTGGGGTGTGGGTATAGGGTTCCGCCTACTGTCCATAAGTCCACTTGCAGTGGGATAACTACACCGCTTTTATGGGTGTAGTACCCCTTTTGTGGCACCTACATAGTGGGGCGCACACAGTTTCATCTGACCAGAGCACCTTATTCCACATGTCTGGTGTCTCCCCGGCGGCTTGTGGCAAATTTCACACCAGACTTTTTATGGATATCTTTGAGGAATGGCTTCTTCTTGCCGCTCTTCCATGGAGGCCACATTTGTGTAGTGTATGACTGATTGTTGTCCTATGGACAGACTCTCCCACCTCAGCTGTAGATCTCCGCAATTCATCCAGAGAGATCATGGGCCTTTTGGCCTCATCTCTGATCAGTCTTCTCCTTGCTCGAGATGAAAGTGTAGAGGGACGGCCGGGTCTTGGTAGATTTGCAGTGGTCTGATCCTCCTTCCATTACAATATGATCTCTTGCACAGTGGCTCCTGGAGATGTTTAAAACTTGGGAAATCTTTTTGTATCCAAATCCGGCTTTAAACTTCTCCACACCAGTATCTCGGACCTGCCTGGTGTGTTCCTTGGTCTTCATGATGCTCTCTGCACTGGATACAGACCCTGAGACTATCACAGAGCAGGTGCATTTATACAGAGACTTGATTACACACAGGTGGATTCTATTTATCATCACCAGTCATTTAGGATGACATTGGATCATTCAGAGATCCTCACTGAACCTCTGGAGTGAGTTTGCTTCACTGAAAGTAAAGGGGGACGAATAATATTGCACGCCCCACGCCTCAGTTTATTTATTAAAGTTTAAAATATCCAATAAATTTGGTTCCACCTCACGATTGTGTCCCACTTGTTGTTGATTCTTCACAAAACAATTAGAATTAATATCTTTACGTTTGAAGCCTGAAATGTGGCAAAAGGTTGAAAGTTCAAGGGCCGAATACTTTCACAAGGCACTGTATATAGGGGGCCGAATACTTTCACAAGGCACTGTATATAGGGGCCGAATACTTTCACAAGGCACTGTATATAGGGGGCCGAATACTTTCACAAGGCACTGTATATAGGGGGCCGAATACTTTCACAAGGCACTGTATATAGGGGGCCGAATACTTTCACAAGGCACTGTATATAGGGGGCCGAATACTTTCACAAGGCACTGTATATAGGGGGCCGAATACTTTCACAAGGCACTGTATATAGGGGGCTGAATACTTTCACAAGGCACTGTATATAGGGGGCCGAATACTTTCACAAGGCACTGCATAACCCAGCATAGCCTCTGAATAATATATACAGCCCAGCACACCCTCCAAATAAAGTTAAAGGCAATCAGCTCACCCCTCGTATGTTCGGTATGCACAGACCTGCGTCCTGGCAGCGCACGTAGAAATGTGAAGAAGGAAGTGATGGTCCAGCTCCCGATGAATAATGCTCAAATGAAGATTTATTAATCAAATAATTTTCCAGTTATCAGTACAGCCGGTGTTAGTGCTCATAATACATGGATATTAACTATACAGAGAGCAACGCAAGGCGACATGTTTCGGACCAAGGTCCTTTTTCAAGCACATCCTCCAAATAATGTATATAGCATAGCCTCCAAAAAGTATATATATATCCCAGCACATCCTCCAGATAATATACAGTATATATATATATATATATTATATAGACCCCATGTGTCCCCCACATTTAATATTATTTCTCCCCTCATGTGCCCCCAGTTTCATACTGCTCTCCCCTTTTCCATACTGCTTCTGCCCCATATGTGGCCCCCCTTATCCATACTGCTTTTCCCCTCATATGCGGCCCAGGGCCTCCCTTTTCCATACTGCTCTCTCCCCATATGTGGCCCAGGGCCCCCCTTGTCCATACTGTTGTTCCCCGATATGTGGCCTGGGGCCCCCCTTTTCCATACTGCTGTCCCCCATATGCAGTCCGGGCCCCCTTTTCCATACTGCTCTCCCCCCATATACAGTACAGGGTCCCCCTTTTCCATACTGCTCTCCCCCCATATACAGTACAGGGTCCCCCTTTTCCATACTGCTCTCCCCCCATATGCGACCCAGGGCCCCAACATTCCATACTGCTCTCCCCCCATATGTGACCCAGAGCCCCCCTTTTCCATATGGCTCTGCACTCATATGTTGCCTGGGGTCCCTCTTTTCCATAATTCTCTCCCCCATATGCAGCCCAGGGTCCCCTTTTCCATACTGCTCTCTCCCCATATGTGGTCCAGTGCCCCCCTTTTCCATACTGCTCTGCCCCACGTATTGGCCCAGGGCCCCCATTTTCCATATAGCTCTCCCCTACACTCCCATGTGGCTCACCTTTTCCATACTGCTCTCCCCCACACACCCATGTGGTCCCTGTAGTCTACCTGCTCTTTCCAGCTCCAGGATGCAGTAGTCTGATTAGGAACAATGTGAGGCTCCCAGCAGCTCTACAACATCAGCGCTGTCACTTACGGGTCAGGAGAGCTCAGCTGCTCTGAGCTCTCAGCTGAGCTCCTCCACTCAACCCAGAAGTTGCAGCAGTTGCAGCACGAGGAACAATGCAGTGTGTGTCCCACTGCCACTGCGCAGACACTCCCACCACATCCAGCCCTAGTAAGGCCTGTCCTGAAATCCGCCACTGCCGCCTTTTGCCTCCACATGGCTAATTTGAAACACATGCAAATTTGCCATGTGGACAGTTACAGCTGTAGCGCACTCAGCTATGGGGCGCCTCATTGTCAGGACTACCTATCCCTGTTGGCGAGTGGACCCCCAGCTCTCCAGGGCCCTGAACAGTTTAGCCCAGGGGAGTAGGGGGTGGGGCCATCGGGACCTGGGGCCCACCGGAGGATTTCCCGGTGTCCCGGTGGGCCAGTCTGACCCTGGCTACCAGGATACGTCGTACAGGCTACACAGCCTACACAGATACATTGTAAGACTATGTTCACATGTCCTGTAATCATCACCATTTTTGCAACCATTTATAAAATGTAAAAACTGATCCGTTAATAGACATTTGTTGGATGATTACAGAACATGTGAACTCAGCCTAACAAACACACCGCTCTGAAGACTTTCTTGTTTGTTTTGCTTTTTTATCAAGTATTAAATAAAATATCAATCTTGTATTATGCATCCTTATTGCTTCAGCTATGCCGATTTACTAATTAATACAGCAAAACAAAAGGTTCAGAATCTTTGATTTTCAATAAACCTGTTTTGCATTGTCACTCCATGCAAGGTTCCATGCGCACATTGGATATCAGACTTTGGCTGTTTTTTGTTCTCCTAGTGTTTTTTCTGTATATAAGGATAGGGACTCGTAAGTGTGGGGACCTTGACGTGGGTTGCGAGCTTACATATTTTGTGCCAAAATATCCACCAACACCTCACATTATCATTCATCTTTTTTTTTGCACTTTTTTATCTTTTTGCAGGATGCAGTTGAGCCCTTTAAGGCGTCCCGTCCTGTGTGGTGCATATACATAGTGCTGGGCAGCCTGCCTGATCTAATAGTATGGGCATGATCAACAGGCTGTATACAGACACTTTGCATTGCACCGCACGTACCTGTGTGACAGACGCCCTATGGAAACCTTGTGCATATAATCACCACCAATCACCTCACCCATGTTATGGCAGGTTGAGAGTGATTGTTGCATCGGTATTTGGTGCTAGTGGTTGCCTCTATCGATGGGCCTGCCGCGTCCTGCTGGGTGCAATGGATATCAGACTTTGGCTGTTTCTTCGTAAGTTTGTTTTGTACGTGTGCACATTGCAGCTATGGGTTTCCAACGCGACATGTCAAGGGTTTGTATTGTTTGCAGCATCTAAGGGTGCCTTCACATTTCAGGACGTTTGCGCCGCGGACGGTGCGGCTCTGTGTCCCGAAATCCGCATGCGGATTGCGCACCTATCTTTAACATGGGATGCGCAGTCATCCGCACATAGCCACGTTCGTTCGCGTTCAGCTGCGTAACTATACGCATGCGGACGGAGAAGAAGATTTTATGCCGCCAGGGAACGCGGCTTGTAGCATTTTTCGGCGCGTCCAAAAAAATGCAAGTGTCCGCATGCGCACGCTGCGGATACAATTAACATTAGCCTCCTATGAGACTGTACGCATGCGGATGGTTTTGCGCACAGCTGCGGATGAAACGCATGCGGACACCTTAGTGCGCATGCTCAAAAAGAGTTTTTGGCGTCCAGCATAATCTCCGCCCATGAACTACAGAACGCATGCAGATGGAAAACGCATGCGCAAGGCTCAAAACGCAGACAAACGCATGTGAACGTTGCGGACCTGCGTGCGCAAAGCTATGCGCATGCGTATGTAAAACGCAACGTTTACACGCGTTCGCATGCGTTTTCACCTGCGGCTGCGCTTGCGCATGGGACGCAACGTAACCGTCCTGAAATGTGAAGCTAGACTAAGGGGTTAAGTGGACGGAATTCTGAGTATTTCCCATTCCGCCGTATATTATTGCAGCACGGTGCAGGAAGGGGTTAAAGAAATGGATGAATATATGCGATTAAAGTGCAATACTAAGGTGAAGAGTCCTCACGTACATTTATAATGGCGGGCGGGAAGGTTTGGGCAGGAGATTTAGGCGGGAGGCGCCATCTTACACGTAGCGCGGTAACTTCCTGGTGATTGCTGCAGGGCAAGTTTCACAACTCCGGAGCTGAGAGCTCGATATGTTTATGAAAGTATCAGTCTAAGGAGCCGTCGCTTTGGAGCACAGGTGAGATTACAGGATATCCGCAGACTGTCGCTGACACTACATCTCCATCAAGTGAGTAATTACTAGATAAACAGGGCGAAAGAACGACTCTAAGAAGAGCAGCACGTGTCTGCAGACGGACCTCTTACTTCCTCTCCTTATTCTTACCGTCCGCTTTGCTTCAGGGATCCACCACATATAATGGCCGGACACCAGGGCCACATAGAGGGATGACCGACTGCAGGAATAATATAGATATATGTCTGGTCAGGCGTCTGTACCTGTGTATGGGGGCCATGTGGGTGCATTTATCTAAGGGATCTGGTATTAGTCTACATTGACAGAGTAAATAGTCTGTAATGAGCGTTATACATAGAAATCATGGGATCCCATAGCAAAATTGTACCTTATTTCCCCTGAAATGTTTTTGGCAGACTAGGCATGGTCATGGTGGATAGGTGCAGTCAAAGAAGGAGAAATCTCCCAAGTTTTAAAGAAAGAGAGAGATGGACATGTATTCTGTCATCTACAAAGTCCTTTTACCTATATTAATGCTCCATAGGGTATAATGTTCCAAATATGCCCCCACACAGAGTATAATATCATCACAATGCCCTCCAAACACTCAGTATTATGAGTCCACAGCTCCACCAACACAGTATGATGCTCCCACAGTCCCTTACACAGTATAATGTCCCCACAGAGCCCCAACGTAGTATGAGGTCCCCACAGCGCCCCCAATGCAGTATGATGCCGTCACAGTGCCCCAAACACAGTATGATGCCTCCACAGTTCCTCAATACAGTATGATGTCCCCACAGTACCCCCAATGTAATATGAGGCCCCCAGCGCCCCCAATGCAGTATGATGCCATCACAGTGCCCCCAAGCACAGTATGATGCCTCCACAATACATTCCTCCCCACACAGTATGATGCTTCCACAGTTCCTCAACACAGTATGATGTCCCCACAGTACCCCCAACGTAATATGAGGCCCCCTCAGTGACCCCAATGCAGTATGATGCCATTACAGTGTCCCCAACACAGTATGATGCCTCCACAGTAGATTCCTCTGCACACAGTATGATGCTCCCACAGTGCCTTACACAGTATAATGTCCCCACAGAGCCCCAATGTAGTATGAGGTCCCCAAAGTGCCCCCAATGCAGTATGATGCCGTCACAGTGCCCCAAACACAGTATGATGCCACCACAGTAGATTCCTCTGCACACAGTATGATGCCTCCACAGTTCCTCAGCAAAGTATGATGTACCCACAGTACCCCCAATGTAATATGAGGCCCCCAGCGCCCCCAATGCAGTATGATGCCGTCACAGTGCCCCCAAACACAGTATGATGCCTCCACAATACATTCCTCCCCACACAGTATGATGCTTCCACAGTTCCTCAACACAGTATGATGTCCCCACAGTACCCCCAACGTAATATGAGGCCCCCTCAGTGACCCCAATGCAGTATGATGCCGTTACAGTGACCCCAACACAGTATGATGTCCCCACAGTACCCCCAACGTAATATGAGGCCCCCTCAGTGACCCCAATGCAGTATGATGCCGTTACAGTGTCCCCAACACAGCATGATGCCTCCACAGTAGATTCCTCTGCACACAGTATGATGCTCCCACAGTGCCTTACACAGTATAATGTCCCCACAGAGCCCCAACGTAGTATGAGGCCCCCACAGTGCCCCAATGCAGTATGATGCCGTCACAGTGCCCCAAACACAGTATGATGCCACCACAGTAGATTCCTCTGCACAGTATGATGCCTCCACAGTTCCTCAGCAAAGTATGATGTACCCACAGTACCCCCAATGTAATATGAGGCCCCCAGCGCCCCCAATGCAGTATGATGCCGTCACAGTGCCCCCAAACACAGTATGATGCCTCCACAATACATTCCTCCGCACACAGTATGATGCTTCCACAGTTCCTCAACACAGTATGATGTCCCCACAGTACCCCCAACGTAATATGAGGCCCCCTCAGTGACCCCAATGCAGTATGATGCCGTTACAGTGACCCCAACACAGTATGATGTCCCCACAGTACCCCCAACGTGATATGAGGCCCCCTCAGTGACCCCAATGCAGTATGATGCCGTTACAGTGTCCCCAACACAGTATGATGCCTCCACAGTACTTTCTTCTGCACACAGTATGTTGCTCCACCAGTCCCTTGCACAGTATAATGTCCTCACAGAGCTCACAACATAGTATGAGGCCCCCACAGTGCCCCAAACACAATATGATGCCTCCACAGTACATTCCTCCGCACACAGTATGATGCCTCCACAGTTCCTCAACACTGTATGATGTCCCCACAATGCTCCCAGAACAGTATAATACCCCCACAATGCCCCCAGTAAAGTATGATGCCCCCACAGTGCCCTCAACACAACATGATGTCCTCACAGGGCCATTGTAGTATATGATAGACTAAGTGGGACCCAAGAAACTATAAGGAGGCTTATGTGGGGCCCACTATACTATATTGAGGCTATGTAGGGCCATTGTCACATACCCATTTCTCAGCACGTGACTTGCGACTGCAAGGGTTAATTTGTCTCCTCTCACTCAATCCAACACTCTAATTTTAATATTCTAATCCCAGGTCTGTGACTGGACCATGGCTAATTTAGTAAGGAATACATTACATTTTAAATGCCCTGTGTTTTACAAGCACCCCCTTCCTATAGTAAATAGAGAATGTGAGGCCTTGGTGCTATTGATGAGTGTTTGCAGTTTGCATAGATGTGACAAATTTCTCTGTGTGTTCTCCTGGAGACCCTCCTTGGTTTTCAGTTCCTGTAATCATGATAAGGAGACGTTATGCCCCTTTTGTGTAGAGATGCAGCCTTTGTTAGTTTATTGCTGTTGTCATACATTCCCCTACAAATATATATTTTCTCCACAGCCATTATAATATTTAGAGGGTTATGTGGAGGCTATTAAACTATTTGGAGAGCTACGTGAGGGGAACTATAATTTTTGGAGAGCTAGTGGGGATTATACAGTGTGAAGAGGTGTGACTGCCACTGTGGGGGGGGGCATACAGTGTTTGTGGGTCACTTTCATTGGCATCATACTTTATGGCTGCAATGAGGGGGGTGATAAGGGGCTACAAAAGGAGGAAAATGACTTTGCAAAGGCTGGAAAGTTGTGACATATGCTCTCCCATTACCTCACCAAATGCTTATTTTTTATTTTTTTAAGGGGGCGACAAAATTAAAACTTCTGTAATGGGGCCCCATGATCTCTATGTATGCCCCTGCCTAACAACCTTTGTAGTTCTCTTCTATTTTACAGGACATTACCCCAGTGGGAATCACATTTACCTGCAGCTCTTCTCTCATTTTCTCTGCAGGACAATACTCCTGGTGGGTCATACATCTACCCACATGTCTCTTTTCTACCTATCTATAGGGTGTTACATTAGTTGGCCTCTCCTATCTTACACAGTACATGTCATTATTCCAGTTGCCCTCAAATCAACCTGTTGTTCTCTCTACCACTCTTCATCGCATTACTCCAGTGGGCCCCATATCCACCTGCAGCTCTCTTCTCTAACACTCTTCATTGCATTACTCCAGTGGGCCTCACATCCACCTGCAGCTCTCTTCTCTAACACTCTTCATCGCATTACTCCAGTGGGCCTCACATCCACCTGCAGCTCTCCTCTCTTCCTCTATACAGAACATTACTGTGGCGCCCCTGCGTCCAGGAGGCCACAAAAGGGAACTGCAGCCAGGCAGGTAGGACATTGTTGAACAACAACACCCTCACAGCCCACATAACCCACGTGTCAGACAGGTTACATCCAGCCCTGAGATTAGAGACTATATGAGATCGGAGGGGTGGTGGATCAGAGGAGTGGGTTGGGCACACCAGAGGTCAGGTGACTGACAGTATATAGTGAGGGGGAGGAGTGAAGGAAGTGAGTAGGCCGCAGTAGGCTGAGATGTAAAGACTGAAGGACAATCACACTCTCTGTGAGTGCAAGGCTAGGAGCGCAGAATCCGTACTGAGCCAGTGCGAGCCAGAGGGGAGAGAAAGCCCGTCCGATGCCGATGCCACCAGGAGTGTGACAGGACAGAGAGGGACGGTGGAACCCGTGCCCTAGACAGCAGCTAAAGCCACTGACTGCAGGTGGAGAAGCCCTCCTAGACTACTAGAAGGAACAGAGAGAAGGAGCCTGGTAGAGCCTCGTGCTGAGGACTATTGGAGGCTGGGCTAAAGTAGAGTGTCGGCTCTAGAGGGGACCGTAGTTCACCCGGCATCCCCAGACAACACGACGAGGGGTCTGAGTTCCAGATTGAGATCCCTAACCCAAAGGACAGGCAGCTCAGTGACGCACTAGGACTCACAGAAGCCCGAGTCACCGCCATACTGTCCAGCGCACCACACAGAGAAAGAGAATGCAACAGCCCGGAAAGGGACACCAAAAGACTGTGTGAGGGGTCACAGGGAGAGGGAGGCCTGGCTGCAGGAGTAGAAAGAACCCGTGTGCTTGAACTGTGTACCAACTGCAAATGACTTGTAAACTGCTTGAAGGAAACAACGAGTAAAGCTTTGGAAAACCCTGAATTGCCTCTCTTGTCTGCCTCTACCTGTACACCATCTTCCCTCATACAGATCCAGCCTGTCAGTACCAGCCAGGAGGAGAGATCCCTGCAGCCTGCAAAGTAAGTGTGCTACACCTGCACCCAAGAGACTTAATTCTAACTGCCCCGGGGGATACAGTTCTTCCCACTGGAACTATACCATCTCCGCTGCCACTCCATCACCCCCGGAGGTTCTGCAGCAGCGGCGGCCCCATCACTGGCCGCACCAAGTGGGTGGCGTCACCCGTGACAAATCCCTTGTAAATATTCCCCATCTTTATTGTGCGGGCCCAGGGACACGGTCCGGACCAAGCCACCCGTGACTTTCCCGACACCGACCGGTCCGGTACC
This sequence comes from Allobates femoralis, assembly GCA_033576535.1. Taxonomy (NCBI): domain Eukaryota; kingdom Metazoa; phylum Chordata; class Amphibia; order Anura; family Aromobatidae; genus Allobates; species Allobates femoralis. The sequence continues at coordinate 228,798,927 of JARQOC010000011.1, read as the reverse complement.
GAGTACCCCCGTCCCGTGGGGGCTCCACATTACTCCAGTGGGCCTCTCCATCCACCTGCAGCTCTCCTCTCTTCCTCTATACAGGACATTACTCCAGTGGGCCTCACATCCACCTGCAGCTCTTCTCTCTTTTACTCTACAGGACAATACTCCTGGTGGCTTCACATCTACCTGCATTTCTCTTTTCTTCCCATTGATAGGGTGTTACATCAGTTGGCCTCTCCTGTCTTTCATTCTACACAATATTACTCCAGTGAGTCTCACATCCACCTGCAGTTTCCTATTCTGCTGTATATTATTACAGCACGGTGCAGGCAGGGGTTAAAGAAGTGGTTGAATATATGTGATTTAAGTGCAATTCACACCGGGCAGGAAGAATTGGGGGGAAAAAGGTTTGCCACACATAATGATTTCCTGTTGGTTGCTGGAGGGGAGATACCAGATCTCCGGAACTGAGAGCTCGATATATATGTGAAGCAGTATTATTATAAGAAGGTGACTCTTCGGAGCAGCGGTGTGGATGAGGTGAGTTTGTCATGATATTCGCAGACGGTCATTGACATTACAGCCAAATCTCCTGTCAGTGAGCAATTACTGGACAAACAGGGTGTAAGGACGACTCCAAGACGAGCAGCACGACTTGGGTACATTTATGCAAGGAGTCTGGTATCAATCTACATTGATGGAGTTAATGATCTGTAATGAAGCGTGCTGCACCCCAGGGCAAGGGGTACTCGGGTATCAGGCAGCAGTGAGGGGTTAACTTTGTCACTTTCAATGGCGGCCGTGCCTGATCCCGTATCCTGGGGCGATGCTCTTGAAAAAGGGGTATTTACAGGGATTATGTACAGATTAGTCGTGAGGCCACCTGCAGTATCTGGTGAGATGTCACCAGCGCCGCTACAGTCCTCCGGAGGTGGGTGGTATTGCGGCAGTGATGGTATAGTCCTCCGCAGGCAGGACTGGACCGCCGGGGCAGCGTAGTGAGGGTGAACAGGTTGTAGCAGAGCTGAGATTGTGGAGGGAGAATAAGAATAGTCTGTAGAGGGGCACGGTGGGTGAGGGAAAAGTCAGGTAAATGATCCAGGGCACTGACGGAAGACCGGGCTACACAGTGGGCTCCCACAGCAAGTGGGTATAAGGCCTCCTTCCTTGTGTATTTGCTGAAGCACAGTCTGTTATATCCTGACTTGCCTCCATTCTCTTCCTTTGCCTGTCACTTTCTCCTCCTGTGCGGTCTCCGGGATGACCTTCTCTGGACACTGCAGCGTCCTGCTGTTCCTGGCCCCTCTCTTTGACTCTCTCAGGAGACCGGGTAGCTGAAGCTTCCACGGTGCCAAGGGGTTTTCTGTGGGACCTGTAGTTCTCCCACCAATGCGGATCCCCAATATCCAGCTTCTCTGGAATGAACTCACAACTCGAGCTGCCAGTTCCTTGCTTCTATTCCTGCTCTCAGCTCCCGGCCTTCAGTCCCGCTTAGGCTGGTGGGACGCTGAAGGACCACTCTGGGTCTCTGGTTCGGACCTACACGCAGCACCGAACACCAGCACTTCCCTGCAGCTCTCCTCTCTTCCACTTTACAGGACATTACTCCAGTGGGTGTTTTCCTTTTTTATAAGCTAAACCAGAGGCCCTTTCTACTGAGTTTACATCAGGATTAGAATCTTAACTTTGTAGAAAAGAGGAAGCACCAGTGCACAAACAGATTTAGAAGTAATAATACATCACTACTACCCCTACCAGTGGCTAATGCAATGAGAGTAGGTTTAAGGCTTCACTTCATTGTACTATTGGTGCGACATTGTTCTTGTTTAACCTTCCTAGCGGTATTCTCGAGCCTGACTCGGGGTTAACATTCACTGCCAGAAGCGGTAACCCCGAGTCAAGCTCGGGCTTACCCGCGGTTGCGGCAGATGCGGTGAAAAAACCGCATCTGCTGCGATTGCCGCATAGCCGCCGCACTTGCGGCGCGGTTGCGGTAATCGCCATAGTAAGTATAGGGGGACTTGCGGCAGGTGCGGCAAGTGCGGTTTTGCACTAGCGGCAGGTGCGGCCGCGAAAAAAAATGCGGCTGACCGCGGTTTTTTTCGCAGCCGCACCTGCCGCAAGTCCCCCTATACTTACTATGGTGATTACCGCAACCGCGCCGCAAGTGCAGCGGTTATGCGGCGGCAATCGCGGCAGATGCGTTTTTTTTCACGGCCGCACCTGCCGCCAGTGCTGAAACCGCACTTGCCGCACCTGCCGCACCCTTACCGCAAGCCCCATAGACATTGCATGGGGCTTGCCGCAACTGTGCCGCAGGTGTCGCGGTTATGCGGTAATCGCGGCAGATTGTTTTTTTTCACCGCATCTGCTGCAATTTCAAAAAAACGCTAGTGTGAAAGTACCCTTAGTACAAAATTCCTGACATAATCATACCGCCAGGTATAAGATTATTGATTATTGAATAAAATTATGCTATTTATTTAATTATAATTCATGATTTTATGTTTCAAACTTTATCACATCTGAGAGGTCTACTAGAGTCTTCTTTGATCAGGTTTATGTAAGTAATTACTAAGAATTGCAGGCCTATAATACATAACACCAAATTTCCATGCAAAAAAATGGTACCGCTTTTAGCACAAAATTCCTGACATAATCATACCGCCAGGGAGGTTAAGTCTGAAAGAAATTTTTTTTTTAACTATGAGTCATCACACTTATATACTGTATTATCCGGTAGAGTATCTTGTTCTTACCTATGGGCATTTTTCATATTTGTTTGCATGCTTGTTATTGGGTTGTGGAATTGTGTTGACGTGTTGGTTCCTGGAACAGATCTAATATGACTGTTAGACAAGGTTATAGTGGTTATACCTTCCCTGTACGTTTGTGGCTATTATACCTTAGAACTTTATGATCTTGTTGTTCTGTGGTCAATGGGTGCAGTGCTATTTTCATATCCGTTATTGTCCAAAAACTTTTTTGTGATACAAACGGATATCTCATGTGTTTGTGCATTGCTTCTCTTATGGCTATTACCTTTCAATTGTGTTTTCAGCAGTGCTGTAGTGGTTGGGTGCGTCCGGTGGTGGTGTTTCATCTCCCCACCATTACTGTGTAATGCTGTATTGTTGCTGTCTGGATTCCCTGTTGGATATTTAAGGAATGGAATCCACTATTGATATCTACACCATGTTCCAAATTATTATGCAAATTGGTTTGAAGTGTTATAGGGTTTTATTTTTTTTTTTTGTAATGAACCCCATTGCTGGTCTTGTGTCTCAGGGTTCTTTGGACCATTGAAATCAATCTCAGATACCTGTGATAATTAGTTTGGCAGGTGAGCCCAATAAAAGGAAAACTGGGTGTTCCACAATATTACGCAGGTCACAGTTTTCAAGTAACATGGGAAAGAAAAAGGATGTCTCTGCTGCCGAAAAGCAACAAATAATGCAATGCCTTGGACAAGGGATAAAAACATTAGATATTGCAAGATAAAAGTGTGATCATCGTATTGTGAAGAGATTTGTGGCTGATTGAGTACAGATGTGTTCGTACAGATAAAGGCAGAATGAGGAAGGTTTCTGTCAGGCAACTTCATCAGATTAAGAGAGCAGCTGCTAAAAAGGCCTTACAAACCAGCAAACAGATATGTGAAGCTGCTGGTGCCTCTGAGTCCCTCAAGCCTCAAGGTGTAGGAACCTTCAAAGGCTTGCTGTGGTGCATAAACCTACTATTCAGTCACCCCTAAACAGTGCTCACAAGCAGAACTGGTTGCAGTGGGTCCAGACATACATGAAGACTAATTTTCAACCAGTCTTGTTTACTGATGAGTGCCGAGCAACCCTGGATGGTCCAGATGGATGGAGCAGTGGATGGTTGGTGGATGCCACCATGTCCCAACAAGGCTGCGACATCAGCAAGGAGGTGGAGGAGTCATGTTTTGGGCTGGAATGATTGGGAAACAGCTGGTAGGCCCCTTTAAGGTTCCTGAAGGTGTGAAAATGAGCTCTGCAAGGTATATCGAGTTTCCAGCTGAGAACTTTCTTCCATGGTACAAAAAGCAAAAACGTGCCTTCAGGAGCAAAATCCTCTTCATGCATGTCAATGCACCATCTCAAAGAATACCTCTGTGTCATTGGCTGCTATGGTCATAAAAGGAGATAAACTCATGGTGTGGCCACCATCTTCCCCTGACCTCAACCCTATAGAAAACCTTAGGAGTATAATCAAGCAAAAGATCTATGAGGGTGGGAGGCATTTCACATCAAAACAGCAGCTCTGGGAGGCGATTCTGACATCATGCAAAGAAATACAAGCAGAAACTCTCCAGAAACTCACAAGTTTAATGGATGCTAGAATTGTCAAGGTGAGATCAAAGAAGGGTTCCTATGTTACCATGTAACTTGGCCTGTTGGATGTTTTGGAGTTAAATAGCTTTTTATTTCAGTGAATGTGACCTGTTAATGCTGCAAATTCAACAAATGAGCATTTTCAGTTCTTTCAAACATCAAATGTTTAGAAACTCTCCTGTGCTTAATAATGTGGAACATTGAAGATTATACTGTTATCATTGGAAGGTTTCTTCAATAAAACTCGATGTATACTCTAACGGGTGATGACTTTTATTGCACTGACCATTTAGAAAAAGAACATTTGCATAATAACTTGGAACAGGTGTAGATGCTATTATAGATAGAATGTATATACACTTAATGCTTTTTCAAAAAATGTAGCTAATGTAACCATGCTACACATTAAATGTAAAAGGCTCCACTAAACCTTATTGTTCGTTGGTAGTGGATAGTGGATCTTTTCTCCGAGCTCCCCCTCCTTCTTCTTGGCTGCAGTGTCTTTATTAGGTAGGGCGAACGCTGAAAGGAACGCCGTGGCCAGCGGTCACGCACTTCCGGGTTCCGGGCCGGTCAGCTGACATTTGCCCCACGGCGTACGTCACAGTCATGTGTCAGGGTGGGCGGAGGGTGTGGTATGCAAGGCTGACTGTCATATTCTCACCAATATGTTTCGAAGGTTGCACAGCTTCTACTCAGGGTACTCAGCTGACCGGCCGGGAACCAGGAAGTGCGCAACCGCTGTCCACGACGTGCCTTTCCAGCGTTCTCCCTACCTAATAAAGACGATGCAGCCGAGGCGATGTGGGCCCATAGACTCCCATTTAGGGGCACCAGATCGCGTAAACAGCTACCACGTATATATTACTCAATTGCTACTCCAGTGTTAAAACTACTTTACTAAGAGATTTAGAAGTATACACATATGTATATAGGTGGCACCAAGGCCACACTTTTGGGGTATCGCACTAATGTACCTGTACTTTTTATATCCATGAAAAAGACATAATCTATTTTTCTCATTTACTTATTCTCTGCAGGAAATTTCTATTTCCACTTAAAAAAATGGGAGAACGTTATTCCAAGCCTTTCCTAAAACCTGTGGGACGCAGCAGGACAGGTTACTTTACATCTGGGCCCGTGCAGGGACCGGAGTAAAGGAACACTTCCCAGCATGCAAATCTGCAGAAAACCAAAGAATACGGCTATAAACGCTGCAGAATTAAGAATGCAGCTCTGGGATATAATACAGGTTATAACTAAACTGTTATTACACATGATACATGTATGTACAGAGGGACTGAACTATTGTTTTTATGTCTTTACATCTAGGTTTAAGATTATATATGTCATATGTTATAGAAAAGGTGAGTGCAGCTTCTTTATATGACTAGATGGGAGCCTGATGCTATCGCATGGGTGGGCTTTGACATGACGTGGGGGGGGCTCTATTGTGGGGCCGGCGGCCATCTCTCCCCCCTGTGCACGCTCTGTGGTACCACCGCGTGGCGCTATCTGTAACCTGGCCCCCCCATGCGCACTTGCTGACCCCTGTATGGCAGCCCTGTGCATGCTCTGCCGCTCCGTGCTGTGCCCTCTACCCCCCCCCTCGTGTGTGCTCTGGCTCCACCCCTCTGCAGCTCTCTGCCCCCACCTGCGCTGCTCTCTGCCCCCCTGTAGTCGCTCTCCTGGTCCCGCCCTGTGTGTGCTCTCTGCCCCCCTGTAGTCGCTCTTCTGGCCCCCCTCGCTGTCTCTCTGCCCCCCGGTAGTCGCTCTCTGGCCCCCAACTGTGTGTTCTCTGCTCCCTCCTGTGAGTTTCTGGCCCCCCTGTGGTCCCCTCTGTCCCACCTGTGGCTTGTTCTTGATTCTGCCCCCCGTGTTGTCTCTTTGCCCCCCCTGTCGGATGTTCCCGCTCCCATGCTTCCTCTCATGATGCGGCTGGGAGTAGCGCACGAGTGCGTGTGGTGACGCAGAGCCCTGGATGTTGAGGGAGGGCAACCATGGGCAGGTGTGAGCCGCAGAGTGGGTTGAGTGGGTGAGGCAGCCCAAGTGGTGTTTAAAGGGGGAGAGCAGCGTCAAGTGGTTGATGACTCGGGAGAGCCAGAGTGGGGTTGATCGAGGAGCCGTGGGGTTGAGTGTGGGAGAACCGGAGTGAGACACAGCCTAGGGGAGGTAGATGTGGCCCGAGCAAGGGAGTGGGTGGATGCTTGGAGGCCAGACAGTGGAGATAGCGCCAGCACAGGATGTCGTTGATCGGACGTTGGGGAGATGTCAGGCTCGAGGATGGCGGCCAGAGCCGTGGTCAGAGTGGGGCAGCAGGGTCACTGAGTGGTGGATCGGCGCCCGTGATGTTCGGGAGAGTGGCCATGAACGTGGGGAGAGCACGGGAGTTCAGGTGTGACGTCGAAAGCAGGGCAGAGTTGCCAGAGTGGGGGAGAGCTACCAGAATGGGGATAAGGGGGCAGAGTAGGGGAGGAACATGGCAAAGCAAAGAAGAGCGGCCAGAGTGGGGGAGAGCGGTCAGAGCAGGGGAGGGCGACCAGAGCAAGGGGGAGTAGCCAGAGTGGGGGAGATTGGGGGTGAGCAGGCTGCAGTACCTGGCTGCTCTCTGTGTGTTACAGGACCTGTGGTGATGTCACAGTCATGTTATCTTCACCACAGGTCCTGTAGGTTTTCTCTTCAGTGTTCACGGCAGGTGGAGGGGATAGCTGGTGTTGGGCTGCAGTGGCGAATTAGTACAGGGGACGTTTTCGGGTGGCGTTGGCTTGAGCTATTGGCAGTACCGCCATATTTCAACACCCATCACTTGGGTGTTTAAATATGGCACCTGAATGTTGTTGTAGCCAATCGCATGATAGGGGGACACGATTACGGCAGAAGTGGATGACGGATGCCACAAGGTAAGAATTATAATAGATGGATTTACAGGGGTTCTGTAAACAGGGGTAACTTCGAGATCTTGGGCTCCAATGCAAAATCTGAGACCATTCCAAATACAGCCCTATTGTCTTCTTATGAGCCAGAGGCACCATTGGGCGTCCTCAGACCCTGGACCTGGCTGTAGATGCCACTGCTAAGCTCATTATTTTTAGAATACGCCATACCATAGCCAAAAGTCAAGAACACTTCAGCCAGCTGCTCATTTGTGATGTGGAGAGTTGGACCTCCATGATGTGATATTCATGGTATATCCTAATACACCGTCCCTAAGCCAATCCGGCTTCCCTGTTCTCCCTACAGTACATTTACTCTACAGGAGAAATGTAGTACTGCATGTTATCCGGTCAAAATCATGCGTTATCACAGGACAGTTTTCACTAAAACGAGGGAAAGTCCCAAAATATTTACGATATACGGTATATGGAGGCGGCTCAGTCACCTACAATGATCTTAATGCAATATATATCTTGTTTCCTTTATTTGCAGATGCCGATATTATACAGTTACTTTTTTATCGTCCTGTTGTGGTGCTGGATTTTATACAAGGCATCAAAGAAGGTGAGAATGTCAATGACTATTATTATTAATGTGTTCATAACCGGGCATCCTCATAGTGGTTCTCATACTTGTTGACATGAGCATCATACATTTTTAAACGTAGAGACAGGGAGATAGTACTATCTGTGCCTACTTCATTTGTAGGATTAGATAGAGCAATAGTACTATCTGTGCCTACTTCATTTGTAGTAGGCAGCATTATCTGTGCCTATATAAGTAACAAGAAAAGACGGGGAGGCAGCATTATCTGTACCTATATAAGTAACAAGAAAAGACAGGGAGGCAGCATTATCTGTGCCTATATAAGTAACAAGAAAAGACAGGGAGGCAGCATTATCTGTGCCTATATAAGTAGCAAGAAAATACGGCAAGCAGCATTATCTGTGACTATATAATTAGCAAGAAAAGACAGGGAGGCAGCATTATCTGTGCCTATATAAGTAACAAGGAAAGACAGGGAGGTAGCATTATCTGTGCCTATATAAGTAACAAGAAAAGACGGTAAGGCAGCATTATCTGTGCCTACATTATTAAGAATCAAAGTCAAGGAAGCAGCATTATCTGTGCCTATATAAGTAACAAGAAAAGATGGGAAGGCAGCATTATCTCTGCCTACATGATTAGCAAGAAAAGACAGGGAGGCAGCATTATCTGTGCCTATATAAGTAACAAGAAAAGACGGGAAGGCAGCATTATCTGTGCCTATATAATTAGCAAGAAAAGACAGGGAGGCAGCATTATCTGTGCCTATATAAGTAACAAGAAAAGACAGGGAGGCAGCATTATCTGTGCCTATATAAGTAGCAAGAAAAGACGAGAAGGCAGCATTATCTATGCCTATATAAGTAGCAAGAGAAGACGGGAAGGCAGCATTATCTGTGCCTATATAAGTAACAAGAAAAGACGAGAAGGCAGCATTATCTATGCCTATATAAGTAACAAGAAAAGACGGGAAGGCAGCATTATCTGTGCCTATATAAGTAATAAGAAAAGACGGGAAGGCAGCATTATCTGTGCCTATATAAGTAACAAGAAAAGACAAGAAGGCAGCATTATCTGTGCCTATATAAGGAACAAGAAATACGGGAAGGCAGCATTATCTGTGCCTATATAAGTAACAAGAAAAGACAAGAAGGCAGCATTATCTGTGCCTATATAAGTAACAAGAAAAGACGGGAAGGCAGCATTATCTGTGCCTATATAAATAACAAGAAAAGACGAGAAGGCAGCATTATCTATGCCTATATAAGTAACAAGAAAAGACGGGAAGGCAGCATTATCTGTGCCTATATAAGTAACAAGAAAAGACGGGAAGGCAGCATTATCTGTGCCTATATAAGTAACAAGAAAAGACGGGAAGGCAGCATTATCTGTGCCTATATAAGTAACAAGAAAAGATGGGAAGGCAGCATTATCTGTGCCTATATAAGTAACAAGAAAAGACAAGAAGGCAGCATTATCTGTGCCTATATAAGTAACAAGAAAAGACGGGAAGGCAGCATTATCTGTGCCTATATAAGTAACAAGAAATAAGGGAAGGCAGCATTATCTGTGCCTATATAAGTAACAAGAAGCTGGGAAAAGGTGTGTGACAGTCCGCGCCACCGGGTACCAAAGAAATCACCTGGGATGCAGGAAGTTATTTCAAGCTTTGTCTTTATTCTCCAACATGTTTCAGCGCTCCACCTGGCGCCTTCCTCAGGGATATCCCTGAGGAAGGCGCCAGGTGGAGCGCTGAAATATGTTGGAAAATAAAGACAAAGCTTGAAATAACTTCCTGCATCCCAGGTGATTTCTTTGGTACCCGGTGGCGCGGACTGTCACACACCTTTTCCCAGCTTCCTGAGAGTCTTCCCACGTGCGAGTGGTTGGTGGAGGTCCTGCAGCAGCCGGTATTGATTATATGCCTTCAAGCCAGTTGTGGGTCATCACAACTGGAATAGGTGAGTGGTTTTGACAATATACCTCTCATCTCTTAGTGTCTGAGTGATAGGGCACTATTGCGCCTCTTGTTCCCCCTTCCTATTTTATATATAAGTAACAAGAAATACGGGAAGGCAGCATTATCTGTGCCTATATAAGTAGCAAGAGAAAACGGGAAGGCAGCATTATCTGTGCCTATATAAATAACAAGAAAAGACGGGAAGGCAGCATTATCTGTGCCTATATAAGTAGCAAGAAAAGACATGAAGGCAGCATTATCTGTGCCTATATAAGTAGCAAGAAAAGACATGAAGGCAGCATTATCTGTGCCTATATAAGTAGCAAGAAAAAACGAGAAGGCAGCATTATCTGTGCCTATATAAGTAACAAGAAAAGACGGGAAGGCAGCATTATCTGTGCCTATATAAGTAACAAGAAAAGACGGGAAGGCAGCATTATCTGTGCCTATATAAGTAGCAAGAAAAGACATGAAGGCAGCATTATCTGTGCCTATATAAGTAGCAAGAAAAAACGAGAAGGCAGCATTATCTGTGCCTATATAAGTAACAAGAAAAGACAAGAAGGCAGCATTATCTGTGCCTATATAAGTAACAAGGAAAGACGAGAAGGCAGCATTATCTGTGCCTATATAAGTAACAAGGAAAGACGGGAAGGCAGCATTATCTGTGCCTATATAAGGAACAAGAAATACGGGAAAGCAGCATTATCTGTGCCTATATAAGTAACAAGGAAAGACAGGGAGGCAGCATTATCTGTGCCTATATAAGAAGCAAGAAAAGACAAGAAGGCAGCTTTATCTGTGCCTTTATAAGTAGCAAGAAAAGACGGGAAGGCAGCATTATCTGTGCCTATATAAGTAGCAAGAAAAGACAAGAAGGCAGCATTATCTGTGCATATATAAGTAACAAGGAAAGACAAGAAGGCAGCATTATCTGTGCCTATATAAGTAGCAAGAAAAGACAAGAAGGCAGCATTATCTGTGCTTATATAAGTAGCAAGAAAAGACAAGAAGGCAGCATTATCTGTGCATATATAAGTAACAAGGAAAGACAAGAAGGCAGCATTATCTGTGCCTTTATAAGTAGCAAGAAAAGACGGGAAGGCAGCATTATCTGTGCCTATATAAGTAGCAAGAAAAGACAAGAAGGCAGCATTATCTGTGCATATATAAGTAACAAGGAAAGACAGGGAGGCAGCATTATCTGTGCCTATATAAGTAACAAGGAAAGACAAGAAGGCAGCATTATCTGTGCCTATATAAGTAGCAAGAAAACACAAGAAGGCAGCATTATCTGTGCCTATATAAGTAACAAGGAAAGACAGGGAGGCAGCACTATCTGTACCTATATAAGTAACAAGAAAAGACAAGAAGGCAGCATTATCTGTGCCTATATAAGAAGCAAGAAAAGACAGGGAGGCAGCATTATCTGTGCCTATATAAGTAACAAGGAAAGACAGGGAGGCAGCATTATCTGTGCCTATATAAGTAACAAGAAAAGACGGGAAGGCAGCATTATCTGTGCCTATATAAGTAGCAAGAGAAAACGGGAAGGCAGCATTATCTGTGCCTATATAAATAACAAGAAAAGACGGGAAGGCAGCATTATCTGTGCCTATATAAGTAGCAAGAAAAGACATGAAGGCAGCATTATCTGTGCCTATAATAAGAGTAGCAAGAAAAGACATGAAAAAAAACGAAGCAGCATTATCTGTGCCTATATAAGTAGCAAGAAAAACGAGGAAGGCAGCATTATCTGTGCCTATATAAGTAACAAGAAAAGACGGGAAGGCAGCATTATCTGTGCCTATATAAGTAACAAGAAAAGACGGAGAGGCAGCATTATCTGTGCCTATATAAGTAGCAAGAAAAGACATGAAGGCAGCATTATCTGTGCCAATATAAAGTAAGCAAGAAAAAACGAGAAGGCAAGCATTATCTGTGCCTATATAAGTAACAAGAAAGACAAGAGAGGCAGCATTATCTGTGCCTATATAAGTAACAAGGAAAGACGAAAGGCAGCATTATCTGTGCCTATATAAGTAACAAGGAAAGACGGGAAGGCAGCATTATCTGTGCCTATATAAGGAACAAGAAATACGGGAAAGCAGCATTATCTGTGCCTATATAAGTAACAAGGAAAGACAGGGAAGGCAGCATTATCTGTGCCTATATAAGAAGCAAGAAAAGACAAGAAGGCAGCTTTATCTGTGCCTTATATAAGTAGCAAGAAAAGACGGGAAGGCAGCATTATCTGTGCCTATATAAGTAGCAAGAAAAGACAAGAAGGCAGCATTATCTGTGCATATATAAGTAACAAGAAAGACAAGAAGGCAGCATTATCTGTGCCTATATAAGTAGCAAGAAAAGACAAGAAGGCAGCATTATCTGTGCTTATATAAGTAGCAAGAAAAGACAAGAAGGCAGCATTATCTGTGCATATATAAGTAACAAGGAAAGACAAGAAGGCAGCATTATCTGTGCCCATATAAGTAACAAGGAAAGACAGGGAGGCAGCATTATCTGTGCCTATATACATAACAAGAAAAAACAAGAAGGCAGCATTATCTGTGCCTATATAAGGAACAAGGAAAGAAGGGAAGGCAGCATTATCTGTGCCTATATAAGGAACAAGAAATACGGGAAGGCAGAATTATCTGTGCCTATATAAGTAACAAAGAAAGACGGGGAGGCAGCATTATCTGTGCCTATATAAGTAGCAAGAAAAGACAAGAAGGCAGCTTTATCTGTGCCTTTATAAGTAGCAAGAAAAGACGGGAAGGCAGCATTATCTGTGCCTATATAAGTAGCAAGAAAAGACGGGAAGGCAGCATTATCTGTGCCTATATAAGTAACAAGAAAAGACAAGAAGGCAGCATTATCTGTGCCTATATAAGTAACAAGAAAAGACGGGAAGGCAGCATTATCTGTGCCTATATAAATAACAAGAAAAGACGGGAAGGCAGCATTATCTGTGCCTATATAAGTAACAAGAAAAGACGGGAAGGCAGCATTATCTGTGCCTATATAAGGAACAAGAAATACGGGAAGGCAGCACTATCTGTGCCTATATAAGTAACAAGGAAAGACAGGGAGGCAGCATTATCTGTGCCTATATAAGTAGCAAGAAAAGACAAGAAGGCAGCATTATCTGTGCCTTTATAAGTAACAAGGAAAGACAAGAAGGCAGCATTATCTGTGCCTATATAAGTAACAAGAAAAGACAAGAAGGCAGCATTATCTGTGCCTATATAAGAAGCAAGAAAAGACACGGAGACAGCATTATCTGTGCCTATATAAGTAACAAGGAAAGACAAGAAGGCAGCATTATCTGTGCCTATATAAGTAGCAAGAAAAGACAAGAAGGCAGCATTATCTGTGCCTTTATAAGTAACAAGGAAAGACAAGAAGGCAGCATTATCTGTGCCTATATAAGTAACAAGGAAAGACAAGAAGGCAGCATTATCTGTGCCTATATAAGTAGCAAGAAAAGACAAGAAGGCAGCATTATCTGTGCCTTTATAAGTAACAAGGAAAGACAAGAAGGCAGCATTATCTGTGCCTATATAAGTAACAAGAAAAGACAAGAAGGCAGCATTATCTGTGCCTATATAAGAAGCAAGAAAAGACACGGAGACAGCATTATCTGTGCCTATATAAGTAACAAGGAAAGACAAGAAGGCAGCATTATCTGTGCCTATAAAAGTAACAAGGAAAGACAAGAAGGCAGCATTATCTGTGCCCATATAAGTAACAAGGAAAGACAGGGAGGCAGCATTATCTGTGCCTATATAAATACCAAGAAAAGACAAGAAGGCAGCATTATCTGTGCCTATATAAGGAACAAGGAAAGACAAGAAGGCAGCATTATCTGTGCCTATATAAGTAACAAGGAAAGACGAGAAGGCATCATTACGTGTGCCTACACTATTAACAAGAAAAGAAAAGAAGGCAGCATTATCTGTGCCTAAATTATTAACAAGAAATAGGCAATATTATCCGTGCCTGTCATTTATAGGATTAGATTGTGAGTCAGTACCTGTAGGTGCATCATATTCACAGTGATGTAAAATATTATCAATAGTTAGTAAAGTCTGCAGAAAAAAAGACAAGGAAAAAGTACTATCTGTGCCTACATTATTTACAGGGGAGACTGGTATACTGATCCTACGTATAAATAATATGACTGATGTGTAAACATTTAATCCATTCTTTTATTGCTTTCCAACCAAAAAATGATATCCATCTCTTTTCTAATAAGATATACATCAGACTGTTTAAGGTCTTGGGCTCTTCTATAGACCTATGTGTTTCCACGGTTACAGACTACAAACAAATCCTGTGTAGTCTGATCCTGCATAAGAAAATCTTATACCTACACTATAATTATAACTTTTTTCTCTTTTATCAGATGAAGAGGATAGAATCCCCATCCAGGATACGAGTCCGGACCCGCGAGCTGGGATTGATAATAACTCCCCGATATATGGTGAGAAGATAAAGCACACAGGACACTTCTGTCCCGACCTTCCCCAGACTCCATCATTGTGATTATATGGAAAAACTCGGAATTAATTTTTATATCTTTTGTCTTTTTGTTTGTAAAGTTGCAGAAGATCCTCCAGAATGTGATGGACCTGACAACTTCATAATCTCTAGAAATAATGTGATGAATGGTGAGAAAAGAGCAGTAATGGTCACATAACACAACCCTAAGACTGTGATCATATGTGTCTGTCTCAGAGATGGAGAGAGCAGGGGCGGGCTGGGCCGGGGGGCAGGAGTGCATTTGCCCCCCGGAGTAACAAATAACTGCAGGATCAGTCTACACAGGGTCAGATATGCACAGGAGCTGCAGACACAAAACCACAGGAGCTTTCAATCAAGGCTGTTTGCAGAGTTATTCCCCTATTATTTTACAGGAACTGGAGTAAAACAAAAAAAACTGGTTGCAAAAATATAGGCACCCTTTATAAAAAATTCACATTCAACTTGTGTGTTTGCTAGAGACTGGGGGGCGGGCATGCTGAAGACTGGGTGGGGGGCAGGCGTGCTGGAGACTGGGTGGGGGGCGGGCATGCTGGAGACTGGGTGGGGGGTGGGCATGCTGGAGACTGGGTGGGTGGCAGGCATGCTGGAGACTGGGTGGGTGGCAGGCATGCTGGAGACTGGGTGGCAGGCATGCTGGAGACTGGGTGGGGGGCAGGCATGCTGGAGACTTGGTGGGGGGCAGGCATGCTGGAGACTGGGGAGGGTGGGGGAAGGCGTGCTTGGGACTGGGCAGGGCTTGCTGCAGTGTTGGGGGGGCTTGTAGGAGTCTGGGGTGGCCTGGCATGCTGGAGTTTGGGGATGTGTGGGCATGCTGGAGTTGGGGGTGGGCTTGTAGGAGAGTGGGTGTAAACAACAAGTAGTAATGTTTACACCCAAGCTCCATAACAAACACACCTCTGGTTGATGGCATACAGACGCAGAAAGGTGGTATCTAGGTAAATGTAGGTATCTACAAAATGCTGACAGAGTGTAAATTACAAACCGTGAGCATTTTGCAGTCTCAATATCCACAGAGATTTTATAAAAAGCCCGGACAACCCATATAAGAGATAATTTTTTCTACCATGGAATAATGTATTTCTCTTCCATTTCTTACAGCTTTTAAGAATATGTTTCGCTGTTGTACCTGCCCTGCTGGTGAGCTCCCTCTTATGTTAGAGGTTTATATTTTACCCTCCTTTATGGAGACACATTCATCTGCAGAGGAGCTGAAGACAAAAACAGTAGGAAACCATAATCCCTGTACTTGATGGTTGATATTTGTAGCAGACCATAGTTGCTGAACTTGATTAGTTGCTGTCGGTAGCAGACCATAGTCGCTGCACTTGATTGGTTGATGTTTGTAGCAGAGACCATAGTCCCTGCACTTGATTGGTTGCAGTCTGTAGCAGACCATAGTCGCTGCACTTGATTGGTTGCAGTCTGTAGGAGACCATAGTCCCTGCACTTGATTGGTTGATGCTTGTTGCAGAACATAGTCCCTGCACTTGATTGGTTGCAGTCAGTAGGAGATCATAGTCCCTGCACTTGATTGGTTGATGTTTGTAGCAGAGACCATAGTCCCTGCACTTGATTGGTTGATGTTTGTAGCAGAGACCATAGTCCCTGCACTTGATTAGTTGCTGTCGGTAGCAGACCATAGTCGCTGCACTTGATTAGTTGCTGTTGGTAGCAGACCATAGTCGCTGCGCTTGATTAGTTGCTGTCGGTAGCAGACCATAGTCGCTGCACTTGATTAGTTGCTGTTGGTAGCAGACCATAGTCGCTGCGCTTGATTAGTTGCTGTCAGTAGCAGACCATAGTCGCTGCACTTGATTAGTTGCTGTTGGTAGCAGTCCGTAGTCGCTGCACTTGATTAGTTGCAGTCTGTAGGAGACCATACTCCCTGCACTTGATTGATTGTAGTTCGCAGATCATAGTCGCTGCATTTGATTGGTTGCAGTCAGTAGGAGATCATAGTCCCTGCACTTGATTGGTTGATGTTTGTAGCAGAGACCATAGTCCCTGCACTTGATTGGTTGCAGTCTGTAGCAGACCATAGTCGCTGCACTTGATTGGTTGCAGTCTGTAGGAGACCATAGTCCCTGCACTTGATTGGTTGATGTTTGTAGCAGACCATAGTCGCTGCACTTGATTGGTTGCAGTCTGTAGGAGACCATAGTCCCTGCACTTGATTGGTTGATGCTTGTTGCAGAACATAGTCCCTGCACTTGATTGGTTGCAGTCTGTAGGAGACCATAGTCCCTGCACTTGATTGGTTGCAGTCTGTAGGAGACCATAGTCCCTGCACTTGATTGGTTGATGTTTGTAGCAGACCATAGTCGCTGCACTTGATTGGTTGCTGGTTCCAGTCACTGACCACACAGAACTTTTTAAAATACAAAGTAAAAAAACATAAACGCTTCTGAAGACTTTAATTATGTGTTTACAGCTCCTGTGCGGAAATACTTGTCTCCAAGATAACAGACTATAATTTTAATATTCTTTTTTATGTTCACAGGTGACATTGCAGAAGGCCTCTTGATATATTTGCCTAAAAAGAAGAATAACCAACCCAATCCTTTAGGAGCGGGGGGTATTATTTACTTTAGTGGTGAGCTCGCCCATATCAGTGATAGAATTAGGCTCTTTTCAGAAGCTGCCTGGCCCCAGCACATTTCTACCCTCCCCCGGGTATATTTTCTATTTTGCTGCACATGTGATAATCACCCCCAATATTTTTTTCAATAAAAAGAGGTGTAAATGGGGGTAAGGAAGAAAAAGCATGATGACATCAGGATCTGACTACACAGAGTTTATTTGTAGTCTGTAACCATGGAGACGCCTGGATACAATTTTACATCCTTGTTTTTGTTTGTTCACAGATGGAATTGAAGAGGATGATTTTGTGTATGTGCCTATGAAGAAGGATAATCAATACAATCCTACTGGGGCTAATTTTGACGTTTCTGGTGAGCACATGCAGGACAAAGATAACATTTAGCCTCCTTTAAGACACTAGTACACTTCTATGTACATTCTTTGTTTGCAGGTATTTTTGCACCCAGCCCTCAAAATGTTGTCCTCTTGTCACGGAGAAATACAGGTTAACTACCAACTCCAGGGAAAGGGACACCTAATCTGTCCCTTGCCTTTGAGACCCTGTGCTATCCCTTAATTCAGAGGTACACCTAACAGGTGGGGAGGTCTGAGCCGCCAGCTTAACTCTATCTCCTGAGATACCCTGGAATTAAACCCCCTCACTCCACAGAAAGGATCAGAGAAAACCCCAAAAACACAAGTTAAAGTGTAACTGTCGTTTACATTTTTATCTAATAATAATGTAGAGGTAACCCTGCAAAATGCTGACAGGGTGTAAATTAAAAACCGTTAGCATTTTGCAGCCTAAATATACACATATAAAATTATAAAAAAGCCCGGACAACCCCTTTAAGAGATTGTTTTTCCTACCATGGATTAATGTATTTCTCTTCCATTTCTTACAGCTTTTAAGAATATGTTTCGCTGTTGTACCTGCCCTGCTGGTGAGTTTCCTCTGATGTTAGAGGTTAATATTTTAACCTCCTTTATGGAGACACATTCTTCTTCGGAGGAGCTGAAGACAAAACAGTAGGAAATCATAGTCGCTGCACTTGATTGGTTGCAGTCTGTAGAAAACCATAGTCCCTGCTCTTGATTGGTTGCAGTCTGTAGAAAACCATAGTCCCTGCTCTTGATTGGTTGCAGTCTGTAGCAGACCATAGTCCCTGCTCTTGATTGGTTGCAGTCTGTAGCAGACCATAGTGCCTGCTCTTGATTGGTTGCAGTCTGTAGCAGACCATAGTCCCTCCACTTGATTGGTTGCAGTCTGTAGCAGACCATAGTCCCTGCTCTTGATTGGTTGCAGTCTGTAGCAGACCATAGTCCCTGCTCTTGATTGGTTGCAGTCTGTAGCAGACCATAGTCCCTGCTCTTGATTGGTTGCAGTCTGTAGCAGACCATAGTCCCTGCTCTTGATTGGTTGCAGTCTGTAGCAGACCATAGTCGCTGCACTTGATTGGTTGCAGTCTGTAGGAGACCATAGTCCCTGCACTTGATTGGTTGATGTTTGTAGCAGACCATAGTCGCTGCACTTGATTGGATGATGTTTGTAGCAGACCATAGTCCCTGCACTTGATTGGTTGCAGTCTGTAGGAGACCATAGTCGCTGCATTTGATTGGTTGCTGCTCCCAGTCACTGACCACACAGAACTTTTTAAAATACAAAGTAAAAAAACATAAACGTTTCTGAAGACTTTAATTATGTGTTTACAGCTCCTGTGCAGAAATACATGTCTCCATGATAACAGACTACAAATTGAATATTCTTTTTTATGTTCACAGGTGACATTGCAGAAGACCCCTTGATATATTTGCCTAAAAAGAAGAATAACCAAACCAATCCTTTAGGAGCGGGGGCTATTATTTACTTTAATGGTGAGCTCGCCCATATCAATGATAGAATTAGGCTCCTTTCAGAAGCTGCCTGGCCCCAGCACATTTCTACCCTCCCCCGGGTATATTTTCTATTTTGCTGCACATGTGATAATCACCCCCAATATTTTTGTTCAATAAAAAGAGGTGGAAATGGGGTAAGGAAGAAAAATCATGATGACATCAGGATCTGACTACACAGAGTTTATTTGTAGTCTGTAACCATGGAGACGCCTGGATACAATCTTACATCCTTATTTTTGTTTAATCACAGATGGAATTGAAGAGGACGATTTTGTGTATGTGCCTATGAAGAAGGATAATCAATACAATCCTATTCGGGCTAATTTTGACGTTCCTGGTGAGCACATGCAGGAAAAAGATAACATTTAGCCTCCTTTAAGACACTAGTACACTCCTATGTACATTCTTTGTTTGCTGGTATTTCTGCACCCAGCCTTCAAAATGTTATCCTCTTGTCAAAGGGAAATACACGGTTAACTACCAACTTCAGGGAAAGGGATGCCTAATCTGTCCCTTGACTTTGAGACCCTGTGCTATCCCTTATTTCAAAGGTATACCTACAGGTGGGGAGGTCTGAACCGCCAGCGTAACCCTATCTCCTGAGATTCCCTGGAACTAAGCCCCCTCACTCCACCCAAAAGAAAAGGGGAAACCCCAAAATACACAACTTAAAGTATAACTGTCGTTTACATTTTTATCTAATAATAATGTAGAGCAAATGATTATAGTAAACGTTAAAATATACATTATTAATTAAATTTGTACGGAACCCTTTCAAATACCTTCCAGAAGATGTCCCCACTAGGAAGTCTATATGTGCTCAGTCTTTACATGATCGGTCTCTATCTGATTGGCCTCTGCATGGGCGGTCTCCACCAGATCAGTCTCTGCATGTGTGGTCTCTAACTCATCAGTCTTTGCATGGACATTCTCTAACTGATGAGTCTCCAAATAGGCGGTCTCTACCTGGTCAGTCTCTGCATGGGTGGTCTCTACCTGATCAGTCTCTGCATAGGTGGTCTCTAACTGATCAGACTCTGTATTGGTGGTCTCTATCTGATTAGACTCTGTATGGGTGGTCTCTACCTGATCAGACTCTGTATGGGTGGTCTCTACCTGATCAGTCTCTGTATGGGCAGTCTCTACCTGATCAGACTCTGTATGGCTGGTCTCTACCTGATCAGACTCTGTATGGCTGGTCTCTACCTGATCAGTCTCTGTATGGATGGTCTCTACCTGATCAGACTGTGTATGGATGGTCTGTACCTGATCGGGACTCGTATGGCTGGTCTCTACCTGGATCAGCTCTGTAAGGGGTCTCTACCTGATCAGACTCTGTATGGATTGGTTCTATACCTATCAGACTGTGTATGGGTAGTCTCTACCTGATCAGACTCTGTAGGATGTCTTACCTGTCAGACTGTGTATGGGTGGTCTCTACCTGATCAGACTGTGTTATGGGTGGTCTCTACCTGATCAGACTCTGTATGGATGGTCTCTATCTGATCAGACTGTGTATGGGTGGTCTCTAACCTGATCAGACTGTATGGATGGTCTCTACCTGATCAGCTTTTATGGGTGGTCTCTACCTGATCAGACTGTGTATGGGTGGTCTCTACTGATCAGACTGTGTATGGTGGTCTCTACTGATCAGACTGTGTATGGGATGGTCTCTACCTGATCAGACTGTGTATGGGTGGTCTCTACCTGATCAGACTGTGTATGGGGTCTCTACCTGATCAGACTGTGTATGGTGGTCTCTACCTGATCAGACTGTGTATGGGTGGTCTCTACCTGATCAGACTGTGTATGGGATGGTCTCTACCTGATCAGACTGTGTATGGTGGTCTCTACCTGATCAGACTGTGTATGGGTGGTCTCTACCTGATCAGACTGTGTATGGGTGGTCTCTACCTGATCAGACTGTGTATAGGCGGTCTCTATCTGATCAGACTCTGTATGGGCGGTCTCTGCCAGATCAGACTCTGTATGGTGGTCTCTACCAATCAATTCTCTGTATGGGCTGGTCTCTACCTGATCAGACTGTGTATAGGCGGTCTCTATCTGATCAGACTCTGTATGGGTGGTCTCTACCTGATCAGTGTCTGCCTAGGCGATCTCTCATGGGCGGTCTCTATTTCTGCCCTTGTCCTTGATTCATCCCACGCGGAATCTTTCAGGAATTAGAACACCAAGAAGCAATGAGCTTTAAAACTTTTTTCCCTTTACTTTTCCTTACAACTGCAGACTGGCATTACCCTAATTGTGACTGTAGTCACCCCTTACTTTGTTGTGAGCCCATGGTCACAGACTACAGTCTTTCTGTCCGGTGTTACTGTCGTCTTTAAGTTGTTGACTAATATGAACATCTTATTTTTCTTCTATTCACATCTAAAGCAAAGTTAAATTTCCAAAATCGTCACTATCTGGAACCTAGAAAGATCCTGGGGTTCAGAGATAATGCTTGACTCAAAGCAGTGCATTGTGGGAGCTCAGAGTATTTTATCATTTTTCTTTCAGTCTGAATAGAGAAGAAAAAAGTGATAGATTTTTTTTCTCTTAAAGGAACAATTATCATAAATACAAATGACCACCCCCTCCCTTATCCAGTAACTTCTAATAACCCAAGAGGCTTTTTTTATTTTTAGTCTGCAGTACCCTCTTTGACCACTAAGTGGCAGCACTGGCAAGTTGTAAGAGATGCAAACCTTTATCATAGAGAGGAGTCATGACTGCAAGCTTCTGGGCCAAATATATCATCCGTGTAAAGTCCCACAGCAGTTACATATACATTACCCTGAGACACAAATTATTCATCATCATCATCATTCATCATCATCATCATCATCATCATCAATGGTTATGGAATATCAAGCTTTATCAACAAAATTGTACAAACAGCTATCAAGAAAATCTAATAAAATACCCTATTAAAAACCCAAATATGGCAGAGCAGTCATAATATAAGGTCCAGCAAAAGCATTGTCCAAAATCATTCATAATATAACTAAGCAATCAGAAAAGCTAGAAAGTCGCCAGTATAAATATATAAAATCTTATAACGGCGATAACCAGACATTATCAATATCTGTATAAACACAGGTCCTAAAAGAAAAAGACACCTTAGGTATAATAATCACCAAATGCCATGCAGGAGTGGCATGCTGAGACTGGGGGGCAGACATGCTGGAGACTGTGCGGGGGCAGACATGCTGGAGACTGTGTGGGGCGGAATGCTGGAGACTGTGCGGGGGCAGGAATGCTGGAGACTGTTCGGGCAGGATGCTGGAGACTGTGCGGGGGCAGACGTGCTGGAGACTGTGCGGGGGCAGGAATGCTGGAGACTGTTCGGGGGCAGGAATGCGGAGACTGTGCGGGGGCAGACGTGCTGGAGACTGTGCGGGGGCAGGAATGCTGGAGACTGTGCAGGGCAGACATGCTGGAGACTGTTTGGGGCAAGAATGCTGGAGACTGTTTGGGGGCAGGAATGCTGGAGACTGTGCGGAGGCAGACATGCTGGAGACTGTGTGGGGGCAGGAATGCTGGAGACTGTTCGGGGCAGGATGCTGGAGACTGTGCGGGGCAGACTGCTGGAGACTGTGCGGGGGCAGACATGCTGGAGACTGTGCGGGGGCAGGCATGCTGGAGACTGTGTTCAGGCATGCTGGAGACTGTGCAGGGGTGGGCATGCTGGAGACTGTGCGCAGGCATGCTGGAGACTGCAGGGGTGGGCATGCTGGAGACTGTGTGAAAGCTTGCTGGAGACTGTGTGGGGGCAGGAATGCTGGAGACTGTGCGCAGGCATGCTGGAGACTGTGCAGGGGGTGGGCATGCTGGAGACTGTGCGCAGGCATGCTGGAGACTGTGCAGGGGGTGGGCATGCTGGAGACTGTGCGGGGGCAGGCGTGCTGGAGACTGTGCAGGGGCAGACATGCTGGAGACTGTGTGAAAGCTTGCTGGAGACTGTGCGGGGGGTGGGCATGCTGGAGACTGTGCGGGGGCAGGCGTGATGGAAACTGTGCAGGGGCAGACATGCTGGAGACTGTGTGAAAGCTTGCTGGAGACTGTGCGGGGGTGGGCATGCTGGAGACTGTGCGGGGGCAGGAATGCTGGAGACTGTGCGCAGGCATGCTGGAGACTGTGTGAGGATGGGCATGCTGGAGACTGTGCGGGGGCAGGAATGCTGGAGACTGTGCGCAGGCATGCTGGAGACTGTGTGGGGGTGGGCATGCTGGAGACTGTGCGGGGGCAGGAATGCTGGAGACTGTGCGCAGGCCATGCTGGAGACTGTGTGGGGGTGGGCATGCTGGAGACTGTGCGGGGGCAGGAATGCTGGAGACTGTGCGCAGGCATGCTGGAGAATGTGCAGGGGGGCATGCTGGAGACTGTATGGGGAGTGGGCATGCTGGAGACTGTGTGGGGAGTGGCATGCTGGAGGACTTGTGGAGGTCAGACCTGCTGGAGACTGTGCTGGGGGTGGGCATGCTGGAGACTTTGCAGAGGGGAGCTTGCTGGAGACTGTGTGGGGGGCGGGCATGCTGGAACTGTGTGGGGGGTGGACATGTGGGAAAGTGGGCATGCTGGAGACTGGGAGAGGGATCGGTATCTGGTACTGGAAAGGCTGTTGCAGGTGGGAGGCTTGTAGGGTCTGGGTGGCGGGTAACTGAACTGGGGGGGTGGCACATGTTGAAGTCTGGGAGTGCTTGTAGGAAGTGGGTGTAAACAAGTAGTGATGTTTACACCCATGCACAAGCTCAAAATGTGGCCTCCACACATGCAGAAAGGTGATATCTAGGTAACCCTGCAAAATGCTGACAGGGTGTAAATTACAAACTGTGAGCATTTTGCAGCCTAGATACACACAGAGATTTTATGAAAAGCCCGAAAACCCCTTTAATAGATCATTTTTTTCTACCATGGATTAATGTACGTATTTCTCTTCCATTTCTTACAGCTTTTAAGAATATGTTTTGCTGTTGTACCTGCCCTGCTGGTGAGTTTTGCTTTATGTTAGAGGTTTATATTTTAATCTCCTTAATAGAGACACATTCATCTGTGGAGGAGCTGCAGATCGAAAGCAGTAGGAGGCCACAGTCATTGCACTTGATTGGTTGCAGTCTGTAGAGTCTACAGTGTAGACCATAGTCCCTGCCCTTGATTGGTTGCAGTCTGTAGGAGACCATAGTCGCTGCACTTGATTGGTTGCAGTCTGCAGGAGACCACAGTCGCTGCACTTGATTGGTTCATGTTTGTAGCAGACCATAGTCGCTGCACTTGATTGGTTGCAGTCTGTAGGAGACCATAGTCGCTGCACTTGATTGGTTGCAGTCTGTAGAGGCTACAGTGTAGACCATAGTCGCTGCACTTGATTGGTTGCAGTCTGTAGGACACCATAGTCGCTGCACTTGATTGGTTGCAGTCTGTAGAGGCTACAGTGTAGACCATAGTCACTGCATTTGATTGGTTGCAGTCTGTAGGAGACCATAGTTGCTGCACTTGATTGGTTGCAGTCTGTAAAGGCTACAGTGTAGACCATAGTCGCTGCACTTGATTGGTTGCAGTCTGTAGGAGACCATAGTCGCTGCACTTGATTGGTTGCAGTCTGTAGAGGCTACAGTGTAGACCATAGTCGCTGCACTTGATTGGTTGCAGTCTGTAGGACACCATAGTCGCTGCACTTGATTGGTTGCAGTCTGTAGAGGCTACAGTGTAGACCATAGTCGCTGCACTTGATTGGTTGCAGTCTGTAGGACACCATAGTCGCTGCACTTGATTGGTTGCAGTCTGTAGAGGCTACAGTGTAGACCATAGTCACTGCATTTGATTGGTTGCAGTCTGTAGGAGACCATAGTTGCTGCACTTGATTGGTTGCAGTCTGTAAAGGCTACAGTGTAGACCATAGTCGCTGCACTTGATTGGTTGCAGTCTGTAGGAGACCATAGTCGCTGCACTTGATTGGTTGTAGTCTGTAGGAGACCATAGTCGCTGCACTTGATTGGTTGCAGTCTGTAGCAGACCATAGTCGCTGCATTTGATTGGTTGCAGTCTGTAGCAGACCATAGTCCCTGCACTTGATTGGTTGCAGTCTGTAGAGGCTACAGTGTAGACCATAGTCGCTGCACTTGATTGGTTGCAGTCTGTAGGAGACCATAGTCGCTGCACTTGATTGGTTGCAGTCTGTAGAGTCTACAGTGTAGACCATAGTCGCTGCACTTTATTGGTTGCAGTCTGTAGGAGACCATAGTCGCTGCACTTGATTGGTTGCAGTCTGTAGAGTCTACAGTGTAGACCATAGTCCCTGCACTTGATTGGTTGCAGTCTGTAGAGTCTACAGTGTAGACCATAGTCGCTGCACTTGATTGGTTGCAGTCTGTAGGAGACCATAGTCGCTGCACTTGATTGGTTGCAGTCTGTAGAGTCTACAGTGTAGACCACAGTCCCTGCCCTTGATTGGTTGCAGTCTGTAGGAGACCATAGTCGCTGCACTTGATTGGTTGCAGTCTGCAGGAGACCACAGTCGCTGCACTTGATTGGTTCATGTTTGTAGCAGACCATAGTCGCTGCACTTGATTGGTTGCCGTCTGTAGGACACCATAGTCGCTGCGCTTGATTGGTTGCAGTCTGTAGAGGCTACAGTGTAGACCATAGTCGCTGCACTTGATTGGTTGCAGTCTATAGGACACCATAGTCGCTGCACTTGATTGGTTGCAGTCTGTAGAGGCAACAGTGTAGACCATAGTCACTGCATTTGATTGGTTGCAGTCTGTAGGAGACCATAGTTGCTGCACTTGATTGGTTGCAGTCTGTAAAGGCTACAGTGTAGACAATAGTCGCTGCACTTGATTGGTTGCAGTCTGTAGGAGACCATAGTCGCTGCACTTGATTGGTTGTAGTCTTTAGGAGACCATAGTCACTGCACTTGATTGGTTGCAGTCTGTAGCAGACCATAGTCGCTGCATTTGATTGGTTGCAGTCTGTAGGAGACCATAGTCGCTGCACTTGATTGGTTGCAGTCTGTAGAGGCTACAGTGTAGACCATAGTCGCTGCACTTGATTGGTTGCAGTCTGTAGGAGACCATAGTCGATGCACTTGATTGGTTGCAGTCTGTAGAGGCTACAGTGTAGACCATAGTCACTGCATTTGATTGGTTGCAGTCTGTAGGAGACCATAGTCGCTGCACTTGATTGGTTGCAGTCTGTAGAGTCTACAGTGTAGACCATAGTCACTGCATTTGATTGGTTGCAGTCTGTAGGAGACCATAGTCGCTGCACTTGATTGGTTGCAGTCTGTAGGAGACCATAGTCGCTGCACTTGATTGGTTGCAGTCTGTAGCAGACCATAGTCGCTGCACTTGATTGGTTGCAGTCTGTAGAGGCTACAGTGTAGACCATAGTCACTGCATTTGATTGGTTGCAGTCTGTAGGAGACCATAGTCGCTGCACTTGATTGGTTGCAGTCTTTAGGAGACCATAGTCACTGCACTTGATTGGTTGCAGTCTGTAGCAGACCATAGTCGCTGCATTTGATTGGTTGCAGTCTGTAGGAGACCATAGTCGCTGCACTTGATTGGTTGCAGTCTGTAGAGGCTACAGTGTAGACCATAGTCGCTGCACTTGATTGGTTGCAGTCTGTAGGAGACCATAGTCGCTGCACTTGATTGGTTGCAGTCTGTAGAGGCTACAGTGTAGACCATAGTCACTGCATTTGATTGGTTGCAGTCTGTAGGAGACCATAGTCGCTGCACTTGATTGGTTGCAGGTTCCACTCATTGACAAGAAAGCACTTTTTTAAAACATGAAGAAAAACCATAAAAGTTGCCGAAGACTGTAATCTTCTCCCATTATGTGTTTACAGCTCCTGTGCAGAAATACATGTCTCCACGGCAACAGACTATCATTTTAATATTCTTTTTTATGTTCACAGATGACATTGAAGAAGATAATTTGATATATTTGCCTAAAAAGAAGAAGAAGAAAACCAATCCTTTAGGAGCGGGAGCTACTATTTACTGTAATGGTGAGCTCACACATATCAGTGATAGAATTAGGCTTCTTTCAGAAGCTGCCTGGCCCCAGCACATTTCTACCCTCCCCCGGGTATATTTTCTATTTATGTGATAATCACCCCCAAGTTTTTTTCAATAAAAAGAGGTGGGAATGGGCGTAAGGAAGAAAAATCATGATGACATCAGGATCCGACTACACAGAGTTTATTTGTAGTCTGTAACCATGGAGACGCCTGGATACAATGTTACATCCTTGTTTTTGTTTGTTCACAGATAGAATTGAAGAGGACAATTTTGTGTATTTGCCTATTAAGAACGATAATCAATACAATCCTATAGGAGCAGGGGTTAATTTTGACATTCCTGGTGAGCACATGTTTCATTAAGACACTACTACACTCCTATTTACATTCTTTATTTGCTGGTATTTCTGCACCCGGCCCTCAAAAGTTGTCCACTTGTCATGGGGAAATACGGGGTTAACTACCAACTTCAGAGAAAGGGACGCCTAATCTGTCTCTTAACCTTGAGACACTGCGCTTTCCCTTATCTCAGCGTTACTCCTAAAGGTGGAGAGGACTGAGCCGCCAGCGTAACCATATCTCCTGAGATACTCTAGTATTAAACCCCCTCTCCCCACCCAAAGGAACAGGGAAATCTCCCAAAATACACAACTTAAAGTGTAACCACCGTTTAAATTTTTATTCAATTATAATGTAGAGCAAGTGATTAATAAAGTAGATTTTAAAGTTTACTATAATGAAATCTGGAAGAAAACGTTTCAAAAACCTTCCAGAAGATGTCCCCACTAGGTTGTTTCTGAACCTGACATATACTGGTTATCAAGAAAATCTGTCTTCAGCTCCACACTGAATACAGCCATATAAGGATGGAGAGCGGGGCATAGCTGATTAGAGACTCAGATTGCCTCAAGCAGGGAC
Source organism: Allobates femoralis (assembly GCA_033576535.1). Classification (NCBI taxonomy): domain Eukaryota; kingdom Metazoa; phylum Chordata; class Amphibia; order Anura; family Aromobatidae; genus Allobates; species Allobates femoralis. The sequence goes on along the minus strand of JARQOC010000011.1, from coordinate 228,771,173 downwards.
AGTGCTGAGTTTGTCATACTATCAGCACAAGCTCCTGTGATCTTCTCTGCTCTGAGCAATCAGCTGAGGAGCTGTGTGGAGGCCGTCAGCTGATTCCACAGAGCAGAGCCAATGTAAATGCAGAGAGATCGCAGGAGCTGTGTGCTGACAGCCTGAGCTCAGCACTGTCCCTGCCTGAGGTAACCTGATTCTCTGATCAGCTGTAGCCACGTTAGATAGGCACACTGTGTAGGCCCCACCCCCAACCTTATAATGCCGTATTCAGTGTGTGGAGCTGAATACGGATTTCCCTGACAACCAGCATATGTCAGGTTTAGAAACCGCTTAGGGGGCAAATCTAGCAGATTTTTGAAAGGTTTTCTTCCAGATTGCATTAATGAAGTACTGTATCTTTGAAAGTTTATTATAATCACTTGTTCTACATTATTATTATATTACAAATTTATACAACTATTACACTTTAAATCTGCTGCTTAACTCCAAGCAACAGCAGGGGGAACGGCACCAGGTCGGCTGATCTTCGCAGCAGTGCCTCATACACATCCACACTCCAGACTGGTCTAGGAAGAATGAGCTATCACCGACACTAGTTGAAGGAACACATGTGTACCTAAGGAGAAGTGGGAGTGGACATACACTGCAGCAGCCTTAATAGCACTACCAGCAAAGTCACAACATGAACTCTTGCTGGTACTGAAGAAATAAACACCTATAGTAAAACAACACAAAAAGCTATCACATACTTGTGACAGTCCTCTCATTGAAATGGGAACGACATTTATCCAGAGTCCATTGTTGGCTGCCATAGTGATTGTCACCTGGAATGTCCCAAAACAGAAAATGTCAATAAATTGACAAAACATTCAAAGATTTTTTTTTCTTACTATGAAATGTATTTGATGATGTTATTACAACTATCTTTTTTAAATTTACAGATGAATTGCTACGTTTTCCAATCCAGGAGATCGGTCCTGACTCTTCGCAGCAAGAAGATTGGAGAGATTAATATCTGATCTAAAGAGATTGCTAACTAATCACGCGAGAATGTGGTTTCATCTTCTTTATAAAATTCATAAATTACATTGTTATTAAAAGCAAACTTGAAAAATTTTGGAATTGATTCATTCTTTAAGGGGCAGCGTTGGTATAGCGGGCGGAACTGTATAAAGCATCCACCCATTATATTTTATGACCACTAAGGCCCCTTTCACATCAGCGTTTTTTTTAAATCGCGGCAGATGCGTTTTTTTCACCGCATCTGCCGCGATTAATGCATAACCGCGACACTTGCGGCACAGTTGCGGCAAGCCCCATGCAATGTCTATGGGGCTTGCGGTAAGGGTGCGACAGGTGCGGCAAGTGCGGTTTTGGCACTTGCGGCAGGTGCGGTCGCGAAAAAAAACGCTGCTGACTGCGTTTTTTTTTGCGGCGGCACCTGCCGCAAGTGCCGATACCGCATCTGCCGCACCCTTACCGCAAGCCCCAGAGACGTTGCATGGGGCTTGCCGCAACTGTGCCGCAAGTGTCGCGGTTATGCGTTAATCGCGGCAGATGCGGTGAAAAAACCGCATCTGCCGCGATTTAAAAAAAATGCTGATGTGAAAGGGGCCTAAGGTGGCGTTCACCTTTTAACCCTCATATTGTATTAGTGATATTTGTTTTTACAGAATTACAAATGGGTATGAGAAAAAGTACAGTCACCTCCTTGTTGGGTAGAGTCACCCCCTTGTATATTGAGTGGAGTCACCCCCTTGTACATTGGGTAGAGTCACCCCCTTGTACGTTGGGTAGAGTCACCCCCTTGTACATTGGGTAGAGTCACCCCCTTGTACATTGGGTAGAGTCACCCCCTTGTACATTGGGTAGAGTCACCCCCTTGTACATTGGGTAGAGTCACCCCCTTGTACATTGGGTAGAGTCACCCCCTTGTACATTGGGTAGAGTCACCCCCTTGTACATTGGGTAGAGTCACCCCCTTGTACATTGGGTAGAGTCACCCCCTTGTACATTGGGTAGAGTCACCCCCTTGTACATTGGGTAGAGTCACCCCCTTGTACATTGGGTAGAGTCACCCCCTTGTACATTGGGTAGAGTCACCCCCTTGTACATTGGGTAGAGTCACCCCCTTGTACATTGGGTAGAGTCACCCCCTTGTACATTGTGTAGAGTCACCCCCTTGTACATTGTGTAGAGTCATCCCCTTGTACATTGGGTAGAGTCACCCCCTTGTACATTGGGTAGAGTCACCCCCTTGTACTTTGGGTAGAGTCACCCCCTTGTACATTGGGTAGAGTCACTTCCTTGTACATTGGGTACAGTCACCCCCTTGTAAATTGGGTACAGTCACCCCCTTGTACATTGGGTAGAGTCACCCCCTTGTACATTGGGTAGAGTCACCCCCTTGTACATTGGGTAGGGTCACCCCCTTGTACATTGGGTAGAGTCACCCCCTTGTACATTGGGTAGAGTCACCCCCTTGTACATTGGGTAGAGTCACCCCCTTGTACATTGGGTAGAGTCACCCCCTTGTACATTGGGTAGAGTCACCCCCTTGTACATTGGGTAGAGTCACCCCCTTGTACATTGGGTACAGTCACCCCCTTGTACATTGGGTACAGTCACCCCCTTGTACATTGGGTACAGTCACCCCCTGGTAAATTGGGTACAGTCACCCCCTGCTTATTCAGCACCTGCCGTCATGATGATTTTGAGTAACTATATGCACTGTGCACCTAAAATGATAGGCGGGGGCGGGTCATGACTGGGTACTTTTACCCGCCCCTGCCTATGTATATCCATAGGCGCAATGAATTCTAGGTATGCTGGTTAGACTATAGGAACATTATACCTGCTCACACGCTCCCTTTCTGTAAGGACTATAACTGGCGCTGCTGAGATATATGTTGATGGTCGAGAAAAGAATGATTTATTTGGAATAAGGAAATGAGTATTTTTCTAGCACTCTCAGCTTTTTAGTTTCCTGAGTTCCTTCAAAAAACCAAGAAGTACCAAAAATACAGATCACAAGTCAAAATTGACGCCATGGACAATTTGTTTCTTTTTTACTTCCGTTTTTTTTCTCTACTTTATCCAAAAGCTGTAACTTTTTTCGTTTTCAGTCCCAGTAATGAGTTGTAGTTTTTAATCACAACATTCATTTTATTACACAATGTAATGAAAAATAGGGGGAAAATTCCACGTAGAACGGTTAAAAAACACAATTCTGCCCCAGTAATTTGGGTTTTGGTTTTATGGCGTTCATTATGTAATGTCACCTGGTAGGTGAACTCTAAACATCAGTTTGATTATAATGATACTAAACTTGCATCATCTTTTTAAATTATTTTTTATTATTATATGATTATATTTATTACTAGATGGAGGCACTGGTGATGTCATGATGGGGCAGTGGCTATCTCTCCTCCCATGTGCTGTCTTCTCTCCTTTAGGCTGTCTCTCCCCTGTGTGCTGTCTCTCCTCCCATGTGCTGTCTTCTCTGCTTTAGGCTGCCTCCCCCTGTGTGCTGTCTCTCTTCCTTCTGTATGCTTTCTCCCACCTTGTGCTGTCTGTCCCTAATGCACACTGTCTCTCTTCCCCGTGGTCTCTCTCCCCTGTGTGCTGTGTCTCCCCCCTGTGTGCTGTCTCTCTCCCACTGTGTGCTGTCTTCTCTGCTTTAGGCTGCCTCCCCCTGTGTGCTGTCTCTCTTCCCTCTGTATGCTTTCTCCCACCTTGTGCTGTCTGTCCCTAATGTGCACTGTCTCGCTCCCCCGTGTGCTGTCTCTCCTCCCATGTGCTGTCTCTCTCCCCCTGTCTGTTGTCTCTCCCCCTGTGCTCTGTCTTTCTACCCCCTGTGCACTGTGTCTCTTCCCTGTGTGCTGTGTCTCCTCCCCTCTGCGCTCTAATTTTGGCTATCTCCCCCCTCCCGCTGTGTTTCTCTCCCCCTGCGTGCTGTGTGTCCCCTATGTGCTTTCCCTCTCCCTCGTGCTGTCTTTTCCCCTCCATGTGTGTCTGTGTATGCTATAGGGTCTTATCCGGGTAATAGTGTACAATGAATGGTCAGGGAACCACTCACCTGGGTAAGTTGTGAGAGTCACAATCACTGTTAAGGTATCGTTTGGTGTGCTGCATAGAAACCTACAGTTATCAGAACCCAGATAAGGTAGGAACGTGTTAAAAACATGCGCTGCCGATTGAGTCTTGAGATTCCAGGACAAGGCTCAGATAATGGTAACAACAATATATATCGGTCAACACATTTCGTGGGCTGCTGCCCCCTTCCTCAGGACACATAATCTTTAAAAGAACATAACAAGACACATTTGATTTGTATCAAAATCGATGAGAATAGAATTTTCCGACCATATTTACATAAACATCCAACATCCTGATGTTAGAGAGGTTCACGACAAAGAAGAGGATGAAGAAGATGTTAAACAATGGGGAACATCAGATAGGAGAGTCCATACAATCCAAACAGGAGCGGACTGGGCCGGGGGCAAGGATGCATTTGCCCCCTGGGCCGGTCACTTAGGAAACATTCAGGGCCAACGCCCGCTGGGTGTATTGTTAACAACACTGCAAAGTTAAATGACCGGCGGCCACGGCTAGATGTAGAGCACCAGACAGTGTGACAGGTGAGGGTTGAGGTAGTATTATATTTCTCCGTCTTTGAACAATAGGGCAGAGAGATATCTGCTATGTTGCTAAATTTGGAAAAAGATTGAATTTCAGAAAAGCTAAATTTTCGGTAAAATTCAAGGAGACTTTGAAAAACTTCACTTAACTCCATTATTGATCATCAGATGATTGTTTTTAATTTCTTATATCTTGCATTTCATATGCGACAAACAGTAGAAAGCCGCACCACTTGTTGCACTAACAGCAGTTGTGTCTGATATAAGGCATTGAGAGTGATATTGGCACACGGTGGTGCTCACTATAGTGTCACAGTGCAAAGAAGAACTAACAGCATCTTATTGTGCCTAAAACGAGTCCTTTATTAAGAATCCATAAAAATCCAAGCAGGTGTAAAGAAGCGCTAACAGCTCATTCTGATTACAGCTGTTTCGTGATCTGTTGAGGTGCTGGACAAGCACGAAACAGCTGTAATCAGAATGAGCTGTTAGCGCTAGTTAGCGTTAGTGTAAAGAAGCGCTAACAGCTCATTCTGACTACAACCGTTTCGTGATCTGTTGAGGTGCTGGACAAGCACGAAACAGCTGTAATCAGAATGAGCTGTTAGCGCTAGTTAGTGTAAAGAAGCGCTAACAGCTCATTCTGACTACAACTGTTTCGTGATCTGTTGAGGTGCTGGACAAGCACGAAACAGCTGTAATCAGAATGAGCTGTTAGCGCTAGTTAGCGTTAGTGTAAAGAAGCGCTAACAGCTCATTCTGACTACAACCGTTTCGTGATCTGTTGAGGTGCTGGACAAGCACGAAACAGCTGTAATCAGAATGAGCTGTTAGCGCTAGTTAGTGTAAAGAAGCGCTAACAGCTCATTCTGACTACAACTGTTTCGTGATCTGTTGAGGTGCTGGACAAGCACGAAACAGCTGTAATCAGAATGAGCTGTTAGCGCTAGTTAGCGTTAGTGTAAAGAAGCGCTAACAGCTCATTCTGACTACAACCGTTTCGTGATCTGTTGAGGTGCTGGACAAGCACGAAACAGCTGTAATCAGAATGAGCTGTTAGCGCTAGTTAGTGTAAAGAAGCGCTAACAGCTCATTCTGACTACAACTGTTTCATGATCTGTTGAGGTGCTGGACAAGCACGAAACAGCTGTAATCAGAATGAGCTGTTAGCGCTAGTTAGCGTTAGTGTAAAGAAGCGCTAACAGCTCATTCTGACTACAGCCGTTTCGTGATCTGTTGAGGTGCTGGACAAGCACGAAACAGCTGTAATCAGAATGAGCTGTTAGCGCTAGTTAGCGTTAGTGTAAAGAAGCGCTAACAGCTCATTCTGACTACAGCCGTTTCGTGATCTGTTGAGGTGCTGGACAAGCACGAAACAGCTGTAATCAGAATGAGCTGTTAGCGCTAGTTAGTGTAAAGAAGCGCTAACAGCTCATTCTGACTACAACCGTTTCGTGATCTGTTGAGGTGCTGGACAAGCACGAAACAGCTGTAATCAGAATGAACTGTTAGCGCTAGTTAGCGTTAGTGTAAAGAAGCGCTAACAGCTCATTCTGACTACAACTGTTTCGTGATCTGTTGAGGTGCTGGACAAGCACGAAACAGCTGTAATCAGAATGAGCTGTTAGCGCTAGTTAGTGTAAAGAAGCGCTAACAGCTCAGTCTGACTACAACCGTTTCGTGATCTGTTGAGGTGCTGGACAAGCACGAAACAGCTGTAATCAGAATGAACTGTTAGCGCTAGTTAGCGTTAGTGTAAAGAAGCGCTAACAGCTCATTCTGACTACAACTGTTTCGTGATCTGTTGAGGTGCTGGACAAGCACGAAACAGCTGTAATCAGAATGAGCTGTTAGCGCTAGTTAGCGTTAGTGTAAAGAAGCGCTAACAGCTCATTCTGATTACAACCGTTTCGTGATCTGTTGAGGTGCTGGACAAGCACGAAACAGCTGTAATCAGAATGAGCTGTTAGTGTTTCTTTACACTGGTTTTAGGCTCAATAAGGTGAGTGAAGCTATTTATTTTTTGCACTCTGTGTTATATCTTGCGTTTGTCTCACATTTCAGACAGATCTAACAATGAGGGTCAGCGCTCTGAATGTCTTTGGTGCAGTCACTTTTTGATGTCGTTAATAAGTAATGTTACTCCACAGTTACCCAAGACGTTGCTTCTGACAGTTACTACAACGATGAAGAAGTGGTTTGTTAAGAAAATTCACCATTAGGTTTAACAGTTTGTTCTTCCACCGGAACGTTCGTCAACTTCTATATCTCCGACAAGAACCTCGGCCACTAACACAACACATTTCTTCACCGAAGGCTGCACAATCACCGATGTAGACACCAGTGACACAACACAGTCAGGAAACTAAGGGTACGTTTCTCGTTAAATGATGACAAATACAAACCAGATATGGCGACATAATGTAACCCTTTGTGGCCGAGCTACAGAGAAGACGTCTGTTTCTGATGGAGTAGAGAGGGTATTGTGCTGTGTTCACACTGAGCTTTTATTTATGAACTTTCCAAAGATCATGAGTTTTGAGTGCAGAGTTGGAGAGTTTCTGCCCCAAAAATGAAGCAAAGAAAAATCCAATGAGAACACAATCACCAAAAAATGCTAAAAAGAGTGCAACATAAAAACGACGCAGGTCAAAAAGAGTGACCGCACCGTGCTTCACCGCTTCTGAACTCGCTCAAACATTGTAAAAAAGAAGAAAAAAATAGAGAAAAAGATGCTTTTTGGCGTTTTCCTGAAGCGTGTTCTGCCTGAAAAATTCCAGAATGTATAAGATCTTTGATGAAGTAAAAAATGTCAGATTTTCTAGTGGAAACTGCTTCATTTTGGGGGAGAATTTGTAGAAATATTTCATTTCCAGACAAACCTTAAGCAGTGGTTTTGAGGCATGATGAGGAGATGAGCAAAGGCTCACCCTGCTCCTGGAGTTACCACTGAAGGTGAAAAGGTCTGGGTCACCACCCTTGCCATTTGCTCCTGACCAAACCTAGGCTAAGAGATTTTACCTCCACCCACAGACCAGAAAAACCCAGCAACTCCAATGGAAGGGAATAGTAACAACAGCACAGCACGTCCTCACTGCACGGGGTCCAAGTAGACAGAACTCCATCTGCGTCACCCGGTGGAGGGAAGTGGAACTACTTCAAGGCTGAGGGAGTGGAGATCTGAATGCTAAGACAGCCCTCCACCTCCACCTGAATGCTATGACACACCCCTCCACCTCCACCTGAATGCTATGACACACCCCTCCACCTCCACCTGAATGCTATGACACACCTCTCCACCTGCAGAGCCGCACACAGCATAAACTACAGCATTAACTAAAGGAAAACAAAATCAGATTTAAATCACAGCAGCAGGACTTATGGACACGTGACAGACATGTACTCTCCCTTTTTTCCTGCCAGGTGTTTTTCAAAACCATAGAGAAGACTAGTCCGTCTTGTCTACCAATTCTCCAGTTGATTGACATATCTCTCCCAAGTGTGTACTTAGCGTTGAAACCTGTCAGTCCCCTTGGAGGGGGCGGGTTGGAGCCAGTTGGGGGCAGTGCCGGAACGGTCTCATTCCTGTCTATGGTTCCTGGCTCACTGGCTGCACCCAGGCTGTAATTCATGCCGCACACGGTTTAGGCAGCACAAATCAGATGACAGATGATGCCGCTGTAAAATGCCATTGATTTTCTGCTAATCTACTGCTTTTTTGCAACATGGGAATGTATCCTTGCACAATCTCAGTCCGGATAGTTCTCAACAACCAGGATAGCTCGTTCAAGGCATCCCCTTTATGTTCCTTTCTTCTCGGGTGCTTTCTCTCTCAGTGCTGCCTGTCCACTTCACTCCTGCTCGCGCCTCCACACACAGTGCCCCAATCCAGCAGCCACAGGTCTTCTCGGGTGGTCGACCAAGACCGCTGACCCTAGTACAGTGCACCCAGCCCGGAGCACAGTCACCCTGCACTACGGTCTTCCCGCACTCACTCAGCCTACACTCACTTAGCCTGCACTCACCCTGCACTCAGCCCACACCATGGTCACCCTGCACTCAGCCCGCTCTCACCCTGCACTCACTCAGCCCACACCACGGTCACCCCACACTACGGTCATCCCGCACTCAGCCTGCACTCACTCAGCCTGCACTCAGCCCGCACCATGGTCACCCTGCAGTCACCCTGCACTCACTGAGCCCGCTGCATGGTCATCCTGTACTAAGGTCGTCTTGTACTCAGCCCACACTCACTCAGCCCGCACCATGGTCAGTCCACACTCATTCAGCCTGCACTCAGCCAGCACCACAGTCACCCCCGCTCTATGGTCATCCTGCACTCAGCCTGCACCTTGGTCATCCTGAACTCACCCTGCACTCATTCACCCTGCACCATGGTCACACCGCACTATGGTCACTCTGCACTCACTCAGCCCACACCATGGTCACCCCACACTCACTCAGCCCGCACCATGGTCACCCCGCACTATAGTCACTCAGCCCACACCATGGTCACCCCGCACTCACTCAGCCCGTACCATGGTCACCCCGCATTACTGGAGGAGCAGAGACGAGGCAGCACTGGGGGGGGGGGAAAGAGTGAAGGGGAAAAAAAAAATGGTCAGGGAGAGACCGCACAGGTGGGAGAAAAGAATGCTGCCCCCAGTGCCATAGAGCCTGCCCCCATCATGATGTCACCGCCCACCCGATGCGATAGCCTCCATCTAGTTATACAATAAGGACAGGATTTTATGCAGTTTTATACAAAAACCACCTAGTTTTGCATGGTTTCATAGGGTGGATACAATAATGCTATGTTGTCTATGGCTTATGTCTCTTTCGGTGTTTTCCCATAGAGTACAATGCTCTGAAATCCCCGTGGTTTCCGGGCATATCAGTCCGGGAATTAAATGTTGCATGAGCAGCTGTACTCAGCATTGCCTGTGCTGCGTCCAGGATATTTCTGCATTATTGTATAATGTATGTACCCAATTGTATGCGTTCTTGACTTGAGAGTTTGAAGTTGGCACATGGGGACAGTGAGGAGTCGGTGGGCTCATGGTGAGAGTGAGCAGTGGGTGGATACACGGGGAGAGTGAGGAGTGGATGGGCACAAAGGGAGAGTAAAAAGTGGGTGGGCACAAAGGGAGAGTGAGGAATGGGTGGGCACATGAAGAGAGTGAGGAGAGGGCGGACCCATGGGGAGTGTGAGGAGTGGGTGGCTGCATGGTGAGAATGAGGAGTGGGTGAGTACATGTTGAGAGTGAGGAGTCGGAGGGCACATGGTGAGAGTGTGGAGTGGGTTGGCTCATGGTGAGAGTGAGCAGTGGGTGGATATACGGGGAGAGTGAGGAGTGGATGGCCACATGGTGAGGGTGAGAAGTGGATGGGCACAAGGTGAGAGAGTGGAATGGGTATGCACATGGTGAGACTAAGGAGAGGGCGGACCCATGGGGAGTGTGAGGAGTGGGTGGGTGCATGGTGAGAATGAAGAATGGGTGGGTACATGTTGAGAGTGAGGAGTGGGTGGGCACATGCGCAGAATGTGGAGAGGATGGGCACATGGGAAGAATGGAGTTGGTGGACACATGGTGAGAGTGAGGAATGTGTGAACACATGGTAAGAGTGAGGAATGGGTGGATGCATGAGGAGAGTGAGGAATGGGTGGGCACATGAAGAGGGTGAGGAGTGGGTGGGCCCATGGAGAGAGTGAGGAGTGGGTGGATGCATGAGGAGAGTGAGGAGTGGGTGGGCCCATGGAGAGAGTGAGGAGTGGGTGGGCCCATGGAGAGAGTGAGGAGTGGGTAGGCCCATGGAGAGAGTGAGGAGTGGGTGGATGCATGAGGAGAGTGAGGAATGGGTGAACACATGGTGAGAGTGAGGAGTGGGTGGGCACATGGAGAAAGTGAGGAGTGGGTGGGCACATGGAGAGAGTGAGGAGTGGGTGGGCACATGGAGAGAGTGAGGAGTGGGTGGGCACATGGTGAAACTGAGGGGATGGTGGACCCATGGGGAGAATGAGCAGTGGGTGGGCACGTTGTGAGAGTGAGGAGAGGGTAGTGGGTGAACATATGCAAAGGTGTTCTGAGAAATACCGGCAATTATTTTGTGGATACAAACAAAATTCCATCATTGGTCTTCTCCAATAGTAATACCGGCTAGACCAGTGGTTTACCACACTGGCGCCATTCAGACTCACACGGTTGATATTTTTGCTGTTCACTTCACCTGTATTTTGCAGACAATTTCCTCTTGTTTACCTGGTTGTAGTTTAATTCTAATTACCATGCAAATGTCTGAACAGTACAAAAATCCTGGGACATTGTTGTTCAATCTTACAATAGGACCAGGCATTGAGTCATATAACTGGTACCCATAAAATCTGCAGTGTTACACATGCCAAGGCGAACATGGGGAAGTGGAGCCAATGGACCACAGAAGGTTCTGGGTCCCTTAGTAAGGATGGACCTAGGTACAGTCTCTGATGCAGGCAGGTGACGCAGGGACGGATACAAGCACAGACTCTAGGGATGGCAGATGCAGTCGGCATGGCTGTAGCAGACATGACAGCAGATGCAGGCTGGTACAGTGGGCACTGAAGGAACAGATAGGTAGGGGAAGGCAGGCTCAGGTATAGGTAACAGTCATGGCCACAAGCATTGAAGACACAGGACTTCACAACCAACTAGGCAAAAAGCTGACTAAACTAACACTTTGCTCAGGCACCTCCCCTAGTGGGAGGATGCTTAAATACCTAGTGCCTCTCAGCAATAGGCTGATGGGCATTTCCCAATATTGACAGGAGTCGGAGACAGCAACAGCACAAGTGGATGGTCGAGGAGAAGGGAGGAGGCGCGCGGCCAGGTGTGGCGGTGAGTATGTTGGTGTCGAGCCCACTGGGACGGGGGTACTTGGTACCGGACTGGGTCTGCTACTGGGGAAGTCACGGGTGGTCCTGGTCCGGACCATGTCCCGGGCTTGTCAGTGAAAAAGGGGATATTTACAGGGGAAATGTCAGTCGTGACGCCACCCACATTGTGTGGCCAGTAGTGGGGCCACCGCTGCTGCAGAACCTCCAGGGATGATGTAATGGCAGCGTAGATGGAATAGCTCTCCGTGGGCAGAACTGGGTTCCCCGGGGCAGTGATGGTTAAAGTCTATTGTGTAGTGTGCAGACCTGGTGCTGAGTATAACACACTTACTGTCCAGATGATGCAGGAATCCTCCTTCAGCGATGGAGCCTGTAAGCTGTGGCTCTCCAGGTGGGAATCTGCTGCAAATACAGTACTGATCCACCTCAACCTCTTTATTGAAGTTCACAGTAGATCCAGAATCTAGGTGAGCCTCCTCTGAGAATTGGAAACTCTAGACTATTTGGATACAAGCACAGTATTCCATCGCAGTTCAAAGGAAAGGGGGTGGGATTGAACCACATACGCTCCAACAGTCTGACCACCCTGAGGCAGCTGCAGAAGAGAGGATGCTGTAGCGGTGACTTGACCTGACTCGTCAAAAACCTTCCAGAAGGCCTCCAGGAAGTCCCGAACATTATAAGTAATCGGGTCTCCTCTATCTCAGATGGGTTTGACCCAAGCAAGGGCCTCCACACCAAGGTGTGACATCGGGAATGCCACCTTGGTCCTGTCTGAAGACAATTGGTGGGCCAAAAGTTCAAAGTGCTGGGTGCTCATGAATCCCCGACACTGCTTGGGGTCACTGTCGAAATGAGGAGGAGCAGACAAGAGGGAACTGGATTATCCACCAGAATGGATGCTACTGTAGGTGGAGGTATTCAATCGTGGGTCTACTGACCACAAATAGGTCAGGATATGGTCTTGTTTATCTCGTATACGGATCACCTCCTGTTGTAGGCCAGAGAGCTGGTTGGTAACAGAGTCAGCGTGGTTCATGGCCTGAGCAAACTGTGGAGGTGAGCATGGGGAAGTAGACCCACTGGATCACAGAGGGATCTGTGGCAGCTGACCCTCATGGCAGGGATGCAAGGACAGACCCAGGTAAAGTCTCTGGTGCATGTAGGTGACGGCATCAGGTACAAAAGGAACCGGACCTGGCAACTAGCTAGACAGAAAACTTACTAACCTAACATGTTGCTAAGTCATGCACCTCTCCTAGTGAGAGTATGCTTTAAATACTTAGTGCCTCTCAGCCAAAGGCTGCGGGGCACTTCTGGATAATGGAGAGCTGGCCCTCTATGTGCAGGGTAGGAGTGCAGGCTGGTGTACGCCTTGTGTCCTCCCGGGAGATCTGTGTGACGCACACAGGATCCGGGAGTCGGAGACAGTAGCAGCACGCACGGATGACCGAGGAGAGGGGAGGAGGCGTACGGCCATGACCATGACAGTAGGTCGGTGTCCCAATAGGCACGTCGGCATTACATAAAGGTTGAAAGTATGGTGACCGCCCGCTTGTCCAAACCTTACTTTGCTGGTAATGTTATGGTGCTTCAAGACACAAGGTTTTATCGTGGACTTTTTTTTTACAGTTTGCATTTGCTTATTTTTTGTTCTTAAATCAGTTTTTGACTATTTAGATTTAGTTCTCAAAACGATATCTAAGGAAGTTGCTTTTGGTCTCCTGGACCTTTTCAGAAACCATGCTTCATTATTCTGTCTGCATTGTTAACAAAACACAAGTTGGTAGTTTTCTGCTATTCCATCATCTATCATTTCCCGGGTGAATTGGAATTTCCCAAGCGGAGATGGCTGTTTTACATATTTCCTTTGACCTTTGACAGAATTGTATTGGTGTCTAAAGCCGGTGAAGATGTCAAACATTGAATCATTGAATTTTTTAAAATTGCTGCCCCCTCCTGTGACCGGGCGATGAGTGACAGCCACACTCGCGCCTGCGCAGTGGAGCAGGTCTCCGTGCTCCATTGAAGATAGTGCCGATGTCTCGGAAGATTTGTGAAGTCTCGCGAGATGTCGGCGCTATGTTCAATGAAGCACAGAGACTGCGCAGGTGCAGGGGTGGCTGTCACTCACCGCCCGGTCACAGGAGGGGGCAGCAACTTTAAAAAGTGAAAGGTGGGTTTTGCTGGCAAGGGGCGGCAAGGACAAAATCCACCAGGACTCAATAGAAGGCAGCGCTGGACAGAACAAAAGTTCTTTTCTCAGGTATGAGGGGCACGTCTGGGCACATAGAGGGGTTACAAGAACCCCATCTACATTATGTGTAAACTGGTGGGCACAGTTTAAAATGCCCAAAAGGGGTGACAGGCTCCCTTCAAGTGGCATGAGACTGTGTTTGGGCCACCTACCATCGATTAGCTGGATGATTTGAATGATTAAATAACTACTCAAGTGTTATCTTTAGATGAATAACGATCTCATGGCCTTTGTGATGGTGGGTTATATTTTATTGTATTTTACAAGTGTTGGTGGTATACTGTGTATGCTCCCCTCCCCCGTTCCTGTGTAGTCATTACAATCCAAAAGGTCCAACAATTGTATGGCACGCTGAGTGATTCAAGCTCCACAAAGGGATTTAGAGAAACCTGGTTTACCTTAAGATACTGCTGGATTAGTTTTATGAATTTTTCTGATGGATTGTTTTATGGATTTTTATGTTTTTCAAGCAATAAATGTTCTTGAGCTGTTCACACATCTCTCGCTCTGTTGATTGTGAGAAGGACCCCGTGACAACTGGTGGCAGCAGTGAGATCAAAAGAGCGCAGCCCAATGGAGAACCATCCACAGAGTGAGTACAGACACTGGACTGTATCCAGTCTACAGGAGAGAGCCAGAGACCTAGGCCTGAACTGCCAAGGACTGACTAAAGAGGCTTTTATTGATCTACTGGTGTGTGCTAGACCGTCCACCCCCTCTCAAATGAATAATGCACAAGCGCTGGAGACGGGGACCCCCACCCCAAAAAAGCCAGTGGTTGGTGTGGTACGAAGAAGAGAAGAGATGGCGGCTCTAGGCAAAAGAAGTGTTATCAATTATTGCCACCTATCTGTACAGATTCCACACTCGACGCGTTTCTGCCCACAAGTGCCATGTGGGTGTCATCAGGAGTGACTATGTTCTGTACTGTAACACGATGCCAGGGGAGTGCAGGACCCTGGGGGCGCTGTAGGGGGTATATTTGTTAGGTAAAGAGGGGGGGATATAAGAACTTGTAATACTCCCATTACTATCACATCTGAAATATACCCAGAGTTTAGAGATAAATAATTGGACGACCTCTCATTTACAGACACAGATATGTTGGATAAAAGGGATAGACCCATATCCAAAAATAGACCCATTTAGGATCTAGAGAGTGTATGATGGATGACCAAACCCTGAGTGAGTGAGTGATAGGGACACCAGGGTGAGTCATCGAGGAACGGGGACACCATACAACTTAGGTGTTGATAACTCCGTTGATAGGCAGAAGAAGAGACAGGGTGTATGCGAGGGATAGAGTCCCCCTCCCTGTATGACTGGTGTGCTATATGAACACTAGGTGTGAGGGATACACACACAATTGGAATTTTTAACAAATATTTATTAAAAGTTATATTTTAAGGTGCATCCCACCTCATTCCAAACCTCACCTCCGTTATCATCCCAGCCCTAACCCATCTTTTCAACCTATCACTCACAACTGGCACCTTCCCCTCAGCCTTCAAACACTCCTTGATCACACCCATCCTCAAAAAACCCTCCCTCGACCCAACATCTGTCTCCAACTACCGCCCTATATCTCTTCTCCCCTTCGCCTCTAAACTACTTGAACAGCACGTCCACTCACCTCTCCTCCTCCCTCTTCAACCGCCTGCAATCTGGCTTCCGATCCCACCAATCCACTGAAACAGCCCTGACCAAAGTCACCAACAACCTACTGACTGCCAAGAGCAAACATCACTACTCTCTCCTCCTCCTCGACCTATCCGCCACCTTAAACACTGTTGACCACTCCCTCCTTCTTCGGATCCTGGAATCTCTTGGCATCACGGACCTTGCCCTCTCTCGGATCTCCTCATACCTAACAGGCCAGACCACCTGCGTCACCCACTCCCACAACTACTCTTCACCCTACCCCTTATCTGTCGAGTTAACCTATCCATTCTTGTCAATGACTGCTCTCTCCCCTATGTCCCCCACGCCAAGTGCCTCGGGGTTATCCTTGACACTTCCCTCTCCTTCAAGCCCCACATTGAGTCCCTCACCACCTCCTGCCGACTCCAGCTTAAAAACATTTCACAGATCCGCACTTTTCTTGACCGCGACACTGCTAAGACCCTCATTCACGCTCTCATCATCTCCCGCCTCGACTACTGCAACCTCCTGCTCACCGGCTCCCTGCTACCTCCCTTGCACCTCTCCAATCTATCCTAAACTCCGCTGCCCGTCTAATCCACATATCTTCCCGCTACTCCCCTGTCTCCCCCCTCTGCCGAGCCCTTCACTGGCTCCCTGCTTCCCAGAGATCCTGGTTTAAAACACTAACCATGACATACAAAGCCATTCACAACCTGTTTCCTCCATACATCTCTGACATGGTCTCCCGATACCTACCCTCACGCAACCTGCGATCCTCCCAAGAGCTCCTCCTCTACTCCCCCCTCATCTCCTCTTCTCACAACCGCATACAGGATTTCTCCCGTGCTTCACCTTTACTCTGGAACTCACTGCCCCAACACATCAGACATTCTCCTACCCTGGGAACCTTCAAAAGAAGCCTAATGACCCACCTCTTCCGTCAAGCCTACCACCTGCAATAAGACCCCGTCCAGCACACCGCCTCACAACCGGCACCTCCCCCTCCTACAGTGTCCCCACCCGCCCCTCGTAGACTGCGAGTCCTCACGGACAGGATCTTCTCCCCTCCTGTATCTGTTCGTCCTGATTGTCCACATTTACTGTACTTGTCCTAGTCTGCCCTTTCAACATGTAAAGCGCCATGGAATTTAATGGCGCTATATAAATAAATAATAATAAAAATCTCAACCCTATTGGAGTTATTTTTCACCTTTTGGTACAACTTCCTTTGTGATACTTTTTTACACGAAAAATGTGCCAATAAATCTGCTTTCGATGTTATTTGCAGGTTGACCTTAGCATCAGCTTCCCACAAAGGATCTGCCTAACTGCTCTCTTTATACTTCTCCAACCCCCTCCTTATATCCAGGGGTAGGGGGACGGGGTGGATGGTTGTCAGGCCCTCCAGACCTGGGAACGGTGCCTCAGCGATCAAGGCACTATACAATGGGTGCTCTGCAGAGGGGTCATGAATGGACAGTCAGGAAATGTCAGTAGAGGTTCATCAAGATACATTGACCCTCACTGCAACCAGCAAATTGCCAGTGGAATTAAGGTGTAAGACTCAAGACCTAAAGACTCAAGACAAGACAAGGAATGCTCAGAATAATACAGAAATCAGTTACAATATGAACATAGACAAAATGATACCCAGCACAGCACATCACTCCATTACAACCCTATTGGAGTTACTTATTTTGCACAACTTCGCATGACAAATTTGTTATAGGTTCATGACAAATAAATTAAAAAAAGAAAAATGATACATATTTACAGAAGTGGAAATGTCATCACGACATCTCCCTGGTGCTGTTGAGTCAGGGATCACGCATGTTACTTCTCAAATTTGGTTTATTTTCCAATAATTTCCTGCTGAGCAGACAGCGCTTCGTGGAGGCGATGAGTGTTTCTTGAGTTTCACTTCAGTATCTGTAAGGCCATGTTCAGAAGATGAGTATTTGGTGCATTTCATTTCAGTATCTGGAATGCCTTGTGCAGTTGAGGGGTATTGTGTCACATTTAGGGGACTACAAGAAGAGTCTCCATATTTTCCAAAAATTTGGGCACAGACACCACTTCTGTGGCATCAATTGCCCCGCAGTTACAAAGTTAAACCACAAGGCTTTATTCTCCCCAGGATGACACAGGAGTAGAAAGGTGCTTGCGGACCTATGCCTTGTTCATCTTTATGAACGTTAGTCTGTCCACATTCTGGTCGGACAGACGCGTGCGCTTGTCTGTCAGCAGAAGACACGTTCAGAGAGAACGCTGGCTGCGGGGCATGACAAGATCTCCAAGGCGGGAGTGGAGAGCTCAGGCCATTTTTCCAGATTGGAAGCCCAAAATGAGCTCCAGTTCCCCAGTCATGACACCGATGTTAAGTTGGAGATACTCGTGTACCATCCGCTCCAGGTGTTGACTATGTGTCAGACTCCTCGTGTCTCCAGGCCTTGCAAATGATGGTTGAAAAAATTGTGAAACGAGGCCAGAAAATTGCTGTTACCACCACCAGATACGGTGTTACTGGCACCGTGTGAGTGATGATGACTCCACAGTCCCTTGGTTGACAAGTGAGAACTATGAGATTCACTCTGTACCACTGGTGGTTTGTGGAAAAGCCGATCTCAGATTATGTATCAGCTTCTGCTGATACTCCTGCATGCGTGCGTCCCTTTGTATGGCAGGAATTATTTCGGCAAATTCGGTCTTGTACCGGGGATCTAAGAGTGTGGCAACCCAGTAGTCTGCATTACTTCTAATTCGGACAATCCGAATTCCAGGTAGTGCAGCAAGAAGGCGCTCATGTATCTTGCACATCCAGGAGGTCCAAGTCCTTGTTGTGTTGGTGGTGGGGAGGTGAGAATGATGCTTCCTTCCTCTGCCGTCTCCCCCCAACCTCGCACAACAGAAATGTCATCAAGGTCCCCCTCATCTGCTGACTCCCTCCTCCATTTCTTCCTGGGTTCCTGCATCTTCCTCAGCAGTTTGGCTGCTACCATGCGCCCTCGTTAATCCCTCTCCCTCACCCTCCCATGCCTGCCGTGTTGGTGCTTCCTACCATGAGGAGCTTGGAGATGTTGTCATCCCTTCCGCATACGACTCCACCTGTATTTCCTCACCTTCCTCTTGTCCCACCACCTGACTCCGAACATTGTTTAGAGTGTGCTCCAGCATGTAGATGACCGGAATAGTCATGATGATAATGGCATCGTCAGCGCTAACCATCTTCATCGCCATTTCAAAACTGTGCAGAACGGTGCATAGGTCCCTGATCTGAGACCACTCCAGCAGCGTGATCTGCCCCACCTCTGGATCTCGTTTGCCCCGGCTATACGTCATAACGTATTGCACCAGCGCTCGGCGGTGCTGCCACAGTCGCTGCAACATGTGCAGAGTGGAATTCCATCGTGTCACACGGCACATCGCATTTCAGCTGGTGAACCGGCAAGGTGAAAGACTTCTGGAGCGAAGCGAGTCATTGCGCTGCGGGATGCGAACGCCGGAAGTGAGCACACAGCGACCGTGCCCTCTGCAGAAGCCCATCTAGGCCGGGATAGTGGGCCAAAAATTGCTGGACAACCAGATTCAACATGTGAGCCATACAAGGCACGTGTGTCATATTGCCCCGGCGAAGGGCCGCACTCAGGTTTGCAGCATTGTCGCACACGGCCTTCCCTGGCTGCAGGTTGAGTGGAGACAACCATTGCTGAAACTCGGTCGCCAGAGCTGACCACAACTCCTCAGCTGTGTGACTTACGTTTCCCAGGCATTTGAGGGTAAAGACTGCCTGAGGGCGTTGAGTCCTGCTGCCAGCATAGTAAGGAGGTGTGCAGGATTCCTTCTGTGCAGTAGCAATGCGGGTGGCATTACCAGACAAGCTTTGGGTGGAGGTGGAGGACCGAGATGAGGTTGAGGAGGCAGAAGGAATGGAGGAACTTCTACCTACAGAAGATGGACGCACAAGTCATGGGGACGGCAAGACGTGGACAGCACACCCTTCTCCAGCTCTCACCTTAGTTACCCAGTGCCCAGTCAGCGACATGTAACGCCCCTGTCCATGCTTACTCGTCCAAGTGTCTGTGGTGAAATGCCCCCTGTGACACACAGAGTTCCTCAAGGATGCGGTGATGTTGTGTTTGACAAAGGCACACCTTTCCTGGAGAAGTAGTGGTGACTGGGCATCTGGTCTGGGCACTGCGACGGCCATAAGGTCTCTAAAATCCTCTGTGTCCACCAGGTGGAAAGGCAGCATTTCTGAAGCCAACAGCTTGCAGATGGTGAAAGTCAAGCGCTTAGCTTCCTCATGGCTCGGAGGAAAAGGTCTTTTACTTGTCCACATCTGAGGGACGGAGGGCTGGCTGCTGTGCTGAGACGGGGTTGAGTAGGGTGTCCCCGGCAAACTGCTGGTCTGTGAAGAAGGTGCAGGCGGAGATATTATGATGCCTTCATCCAAAGGTGGTGCTCTCGATGTCTGAGAGAGCTCAACACCAGCAGTACTGTCCACTTCAATACCAACTGACGACCTGCCAATCACACTGCATGTTGCTGGTAAAGAGGTGGAAGGTCTGCGTCCTAAAGGCTGTGTGACAGCTGTCCCCACAGTCACAGAGGATGAAGAGCACATGGATGTACTTGATGGGGCAGACGGTGGTTGGCCCGCTCTGCTAGCCCGCATTGTAGCACAGTGAGCTTCCCACTGCGACTTGTGCTTCATGTCCATGTGGCGGTTCATACATGAAGTACTCAAGCTACTGAGTTTTTGGTCTCTGGTGACAAATCTTGCAGATGACATGAGTTGGGAGATCCTTGGTGTTGTCAAAAAAGGCCCAGGCTAGGCAAGGCTTAGAGCCCATGTGAGCTGCAGAGGCATCATGACTTGTGCTCAAAGGCAGGGTTGTGGCTGCGGATACAGTTGTTGGCGTGTTTCCAGTACTCCTTCTATGTCCAGCAGGGGCTGACTGGTGACGCAAACCCTGGGTGGCAATATTTTTCCACCAGCCCTTAGGTGAGGACCGTGGGGTGGGTATGGGTGCTATCAGAAATTTTCGGCAGCCGATTTCAGTCCTGCCAGCTATTGGGTGAGGACCGGGAGGGGGGGATGGGGGGGCTGGAGACTTGGGAGCTTGGAGGAATCAAGAGTGAATGGGCTGCTCCCATTCCCACCAGCAGCAGGCCTTTTGCCACTCATTTTGTATGTTACAAAATTGGGAACTGTGCAGTTGTTGGCCAAGCAAAACTTTGATGTTAATCAAGCAGTGGTTACCGAACCGACACAGCTACTAGACCCGAAGTGAGACCTGGGCAAGGGGCAGGTAACAATTAGTAGAATGAACTACACTCCAGGTGTATTTGGTTGTATTAAATGTTAGTGAACACTGCTTTTAAGCAAAAACTCACAGGTTAGCTTGTTGCAGTAAGAATTTTGTAGAATGAACTACACTTGTCTGGGGCCACAAGGGACACGGGTACTCAGGTCTCAGTTGCGGGGATGTCACAAGTGGTCTGTGCCCGAGCCTGTGCCCTTGGGTGACAATGAATAGGGGTATATTTATAGAGATTGGAGTTCTTGTCAGTCGTGACGCCACCTGTAGGTTCCGGTGAGGGCACCGGCGCTGCTTGGGCCTCCGGGGTGATGGGCGGCAGCAAGGTAGAGTGGCTCCCTACAGGAGGAGCGGGGTCCCTGGGGCTAAGAATTATGATGGTGGAGTAGGGCAGCACAGTCGTTGCCACACAGGGTTGGATTAGAGAAGCGTAGTTGGTGTGGTAGGACGGGTTAAAGGAGGGACACGCACACACGAAAGTCTTTTGGTACCTTTACTGATGTCTGGTTGCAGGTACACACGTCCTGGTTGAAGGAAAACACCTTAGGACTTCCACGGCGAGTTGGGATATAGGCCTCCTTATTCTGCTCTCTTGTCCTGAGTCTGGCAGGTATGGAACCACACCGGACTGTTAATTCTCTCTCCACATCCATGTTGCTGCACTGTGGGCTCTCTTGTGGGCCACCGCTGTCTCTCTCCCTGCGGTCCCTTGCTCTCAACTGTTGGTGCTGCGGGTGTCCGGGAAGCTAAGCCTCCTCGGGGTGCTGGATTCTCTGCTGGGCCTATGTTCTCTGTCCCTTGCAGACTCGGGCTCCAGTGACCGGTGTTCTGGTGGGGTGAGCTGGTATGGCTGCTCTGCCCCCTCTGTAGTGTTCCTTGCCTCTGCCTTCGGGCCTAGCACGGCTCCGGCTACCAGTTCAGCTCACTAGCCTCTGAGCTACCTTCACTGCTCTTCTTGCATCTGCACACTCTGGCTAATTTCCCCCCCAGCACCTGTATTTATAGGGGAAAATGGCTTAACAGCAACCAGTTGGGCTCCCCCTACAGGCCTGGGGTGCAAGGTGTTGGGTGTAAGTGTGGGTACCAGCTGTGGAAAGTCCTTTAGTGAACCAGTGGGTTCTATGGCTCACCTGGCACAGGGCGCCGCACACTCCAGGTGTATTTAGACGTTAGTGAACACTGCTTTTAAGCAAAAACTCACTGGTTTGCTTGTTTCAGTAAAAAAAATAGTAGAATCAAATACACTGAAGGTGAAGCTTCTCTCACAAGTGGCTACACCACTGTGGGACACTGCTAGTCTGCTACTAGCCCGAACAGAGTGCCTGGACTAGCTACAGCAAACAAAATGCCTAATTAAGACAGTGGTGTAGCTTTCTTCACAGCAGTGCTACATTACCTGCCCTAATGGATTCACAGAGCTATATTTCTGTGGCCAGAGGCTGTGAGAAAGACTTGCACAGCACTGACACACACCTTACACACACCTGCCTGGCAAACACTAATAGAGACTGCTCTAACCTACCCTGATAAGGCCTGCAATTAAACCTAGTCCCTGCTTCTATGAAGTCCCTAGTCCCTATCCCTAATCGCTACTCCTATGGAGCAGCCCTAAAAAGGGCTGATATTACTAGTCCCTACGCCCTAAACCTATCTATCTAACTTTGTATCCGCTCATTAGCTGACTGTGAGAACACAATTTAGTTTGCACTGTTTAGCGGTCGCACACAGCAGCAGCCGCGGTGCCGTATAACAGCAGCAGCAGCTATCAGTAACATGGTGGCGATCTTTAAGATGGCCGGGTCTTAGGGTACCTGGTGACTTCGCCGGAGATATCGTCAGCGACGCATGGGAGCGCGCACATTTTTGGTGCCCTGCCAGCGTCGCCGTCGCGTGTTTACATGCGGCGATACCTCCGGCGACACTTTGGCCGTGTTTCAGGCGGTGTTGCCATTGGGGTGTCTACAAACCCCAGCGGCTATCCTGTAACATCGCCTGTAACATCGCCAATCGCCATGTTACATGGGGTGATGTGTACACATTGCCCCAGAGTGCTTGCCTGGTTTCAGAGCACTGCTGTGAAACCACGCGACCACTCTCAGCCGATTTTGCGGCACAAAATCGCTACTTTACACAGGGCGACTCGCCGGCGATGACGCTGATGATAGGCCACGCCCCTGCGTCGCCTGCGAAATCATCGGCGATGTCACCTGATGTGACGGTACCCTTATAGTTCTAGGACATGTGACAGACACAGCCAATGATGACCTTGGTTGTGTGAAAAAATGCACTTTGCAGTGTGGGACTGTGATTGGCTGCAGCCTGAACCGCCCCACGGTACATGCTTTAGGAGACCTTATTACTGCAGCTCTGATACAAGCCCCCCCCTGCACAATATACACACAAACTGGATATTAACATTCATTTGCAGTATTTGGGCTAGGTTTAGGGTTAGGAAGATTAAGCTTTTGGTGATCGAAGCGTTATCGAACATATACTAGAACTGCCGAATTTCAAGCAAATTGTTCTAATTCGGCGAATGACTCGAACATCAGCAAAAACAGCTCGGATTGGCGAACAATTCGAATTGAACATCGCTCATCTCTACTCTCCTGCCAGTGTGCAGGGATTACAGTCTGTGGCTCCTCAGGTGGAACTTTAATGCGACGCTAGAAGTAACCAGTCTCAGGCACAGATGAGCTTACTGGGTACTTTACTGGGATCTTTACTGGATTCTTTACTGGGTACTTTACTGGGTACTTTACTGTTTACTTTACTGGGTACTTTACTTGATCTTTCAACAGCAGTTTCACAGTTTACAGTTCTTCAGTCACACTGGGTTACTCAGACTGTGCAGCTCAGGTAGCTCCTCCACTTTGCTCCCTCTAAGTCCGTTCAGGGCCTCTGGGACAGTATTGCACCAATGATGGGGATGCAGTCTGTAGAAGTGAATTATCAGCAATGCAGCATTAGGACAAACACACAGAGACTCTGTCACTCTGCCCAAGTACTTTACTGGAACTGTTCTGGTGGCAATACAGTTCACAGTGGAAAAAAGTCTTTTGGTGAGGTAGCCGGCCGGGTAGTCATTGCAGGCTGCAAGATCTCTTGGAGACTCCCGTGGTATGCCTTCTCTTGACTATCCCAGGTCCTGTTGCTGATTCCTGTCCTTGCACTACCCCCTTACTTCTGGGCCCATTGGGGTGCTGCTGAGTTCCCGTGCTTCCCAGCTCTTAAGAAGGGGGGCTCAACTTTTAGTGGGCAATACTGGTGTGGCGGTGCCTTGTGGACAGGGTGTCGGGGCCGGTAAACAGACCCGCGACGGCCGGTGTTGGCAGCTCAGGGGCTAGACTCCCTGCACCGCGTCCTCGGAGCCGGCACCCCGTCGGGTGGACCAGGGCTTCCCCCGGAGTATGGGCGCTCCAGTATGGGGGATCCCTCTCTCTTTTCCCATGCTGCCTCTTCTCTAGGCCCCCTCCCTCAGAGACCCCTTTTCTCTCTCGGGGGTCCCTTTTCTTCTTCGCCTCGGGGCAAACTAAAACTCTCCGTTTTTCTACCTCCCTCCTCCCCTAACTCTCCCCCCAGGGACTGGGCTCCAACCATTTGCCTAGGCTCGAGTGTGAGAGTGCCAAGGTGGGAGCCTCCTACGAACCTTGCATTCCACTGTGACAGTGATAACCGCGCACTCTTTTATGGGTGCAGTACCCCAACTGTGATGCCTGACCAGTGGGGTGCCACACTCCTTCTGTACTCTCACTGCATCAGTGCAGGGTTCCTCCGGTCAGCTAAGGTGTGTGCGGCTACCGGGCCTTTGTCCTCTCACATTCTCAGTTGTGGGGTGTCTTTCAGTCTCTCTGCTTCCCGTCACCTCCAGGCTATAGAGTGGGCTTTCTCTCCTCATGGCTGTGCCTCATGGGATTTTGTGCCTCCAGGGAACCCAAAACCTCCTGGGAAGACTCTCTCACTGTTCTTCTTCTGTTCTGTTCTACTGTTCGCTCCTACTGTTCTGACTCTGTGTTCCCGGGTTTTCTTAGTGTTGGTCTCTCCACCCACTTAGTTAGTGCATTCTCTACGCTCCACCCACCTACTCTTAACACCTGCCACCCCTTGCCCAAACTAGAGTCCTAGGCGTAGGGTTGGTGTGTGCATCTGTCTGGGTGTTTTGTCAACCGTCTTGCCTTACCTGGCTGCACTTCCCTTTGTGGCCACCTGATTGCTGGGCGCCACACTCCCATATCCTTTGCTCAACCCAATAGGAAGAACCCTGCTTTAGCTCCAGAAAGCCCCGTGTGCGGCGCTTGTGATTGGCTAAGTGTTTCGGGAGAAGGAGGTGTGGTCTGTTGGAAAAGATGCACCATTTTACCAGCTTAGGCTACTTTCACACTACGATTTTTTAAAATCCGATGCCTGGAATCGGATGCCAAATAGGCATCCGATTCCGACAGAAAAAGAAAATAGGATGCCCGCCCTCCTGTCAGATCGCTCCCTAGCTGTCACTGTCTCTCCCCCGGTCCTCTCCTCTTGGCCCCCGGTCCTTCTCTCTGCACCCCCGGTCCTCCCCTCTTGGCCCCCGGTCCTCTCCTCTTGGCCCCCGGTCCTCCCCTCTTGGCCCCCAGTCCTCTTCCTCTTGGCCCCCGGTCCTCCTCTCTGCACCCCCGGTCCTCCCCTCTTGGCCCCCGGTCCTCCTCTCTGCACCCCCGGTCCTTCCCTCTTGGCCCCCGGTCCTCCTCTCTGCACCCCGGTCCTCCCCTCTTGGCCCCCGGTCTTCCTATGTGTCCTCCGGGTCCCCCCATGTGTCCTCCCCCTCTCCAATCTTTTCTCACCTGTCCACGACTCCTGCACGGTCCCGCGCGTCTCCCGGTATCTTGCTGTTATGTCTTCTGTGCTGCTAAGACCTCTCGTGATGTCACAATCACATGACTGCGAGTAACCATTAGCCGGCAGTCATGTGATTGTGACATCACGGCAGGTCCTGGCAGCACAGAAGACAGAACAGCAAGATACCGGGAGACACCGGAGACGCCGGGGGCCTCGTGGACAGGTGAGTATAGATTTTTTTTATTTTTTTAACCCTTTGTTTCACTTTTAGGAGCTATTTTACTGTACTGAGCATGCTCAGTACACTAAAATCGGGTCCGAGGAGACATCAGATGTTTCCTCGGACCCTTCTCCATAGGGCCCCATGTTATAGGGATCGGGTCGGATCGGATGTGCACTAAATGCCATCCGATTTGGTCCGATCCGATTCTGTCAGATTTTTTTTTCATTCGGGCGTGCAATCGGGCACTCCGATTTTTGCACCGATAAATAAATCGGACAGAATCGGATCGGACCAAATCGGATGGCATTTAGTGCACATCCGATTCGGTCCAATGCCCATAGGGCTGCATGGGGCCAAATTCGGATCCGATGCTGTCCGATTTTCATCGGACAGCATCGGATTTAGAAAAATCCGTAGTGTGAAACCAGCCTTAGTGCAGTGGTGGCTTGTTCATGCTTGGACTGCAGGTCGTTGTATGCGATATGTGGATGGTGTTGTACATGTCTGACTAGTCAGTGCCAGGCAGCTGCCACATAGTGTGAAGTCATTACATAAATCAAAGAGCACATGACAAATGATACAAAAACAAGTCACTCCGGTCAGCTGTCTAATGAGACGTCAGAACCAGAAGTCCCAGATCAAGAGAAAACCCTACTCATAACATAACACCATATAGACAGGAGAGGTGGCACAAGGTAAAATGCATTACAAGGCAAGTATTATAGTAGTTATATTCTTGTATATAGGGGCAGTATTATAGTAGTTATATTCTTGTACATAGGGGCAGTATTATGGTAGTTATATTCTTGTACATAGGGGCAGTATTATAGTAGTTATATTCTTGTACATAGGGGCAGTATTATAGTAGTTATATTCTTGTATATAGGGAGCAGTATTATAGTAGTTATATTCTTGTACATAGGGGCAGTATTATAGTAGTTGATATTCTTGTATATAGGAGCAGTATTATAGTAGTTATATTCTTTAGTAGTTATATTCTTGTACATAGGAGCAGTATTATAGTAGTTATATTCTTGTACATAGGGGCAGTATTATAGTAGTGATATTCTTGTATATAGGAGCAGTATTATAGTAGTTATATTCTTGTATATAGGAGCAGTATTATAGTAGTTATATTCTTGTATATAGGAGCAGTATTATAGTAGTTATATTCTTGTACATAGGAGCAGTATTATAGTAGTGATATTCTTGTATATAGGAATCAGTATTATAGTAGTTATATTCTTGTACATAGGGGCAGTATTATAGTAGTTATATTCTTGTATATAGGGGCAGTATTATAGTAGTTATATTCTTGTATATAGGGGCAGTATTATAGTAGTTATATTCTTGTATATAGGAGCAGTATTATAGTAGTTATATTCTTGTACAGAGGAGCAGTATTATAGTAGTTATATTCTTGTACATAGGAGCAGTATTATAGTAGTTATATTCTTGTATATAGGAGCAGTATTATAGTAGTTATATTCTTGTATATAGGAGCAGTATTATAGTAGTTATATTCTTGTACATAGGAGCAGTATTATAGTAGTTATATTCTTGTACATAGGGGCAGTATTATAGTAGTTATATTCTTGTATATAGGAGCAGTATTATAGTAGTTATATTCTTGTATATACGAGCAGTATTATAGTAGTGATATTCTTGTATATAGGAGCAGTATTATAGTAGTTATATTCTTGTATATAGGAGCAGTATTATAGTAGTTATATTCTTGTATATAGGAGCAGTATTATAGTAGTTATATTCTTGTACATAGGAGCAGTATTATAGTAGTATATTCTTGTACATAGGGGCAGTATTATAGTAGTTATATTCTTGTAATAGGGGCAGTATTATAGTATTATATTCTTGTACATAGGGCAGTATTATAGTAGTTATATTCTTGTACATAGGGGCAGTATTATAGTAGGTATATTCTTGTACATAGGAGCAGTATTATAGTAGTTATATTCTTGTACATAGGGGCAGTATTATAGTAGTTATATTCTTGTACATAGGGGCAGTATTATAGTAGGTATATTCTTGTACATAGGAGCAGTATTATAGTAGTTATATTCTTGTATATAGGGGCAGTATTATAGTAGTTATATTCTTGTACATAGGGGCAATATATCTATATATTTCTGAAATAGAAGTAAAAAGTGAGGATCATTATCAGGAGGAATCTTTTGAACACTCCTGCAATGCTGCTATTAGAGTGGTCAGTAGTAAAGGACCCCTCTATGATGACCATGTGCCCTAGATGTCTATATGAGATGAGTCAGTTTTTTACTGTTGAAATGTGGGCGCAGCAATCCTGATTAGAGAAGTGATTACTGTATCTTTAGAAAGATCCAATCTGAAGACACAGGGAGGAGTATAGATATATACAGTATATACAGAAGGGAGCAAACTCAGAGATTAGAAGACATGAGGCGTTCCTGGTCAGATAAGCACTGACTGATGGTAATGTATGAGATAATGGGATTCAGAAGCAACTGAAGCTGAGGGCTAAGACATTACTGTGACTAATAGGATAAAAGCGAAGGAAACACAAGAAGCTGCAAATTAGACTTTTCTAGGCTGACAAATTCATTCTTTTGCAAAATGAAGAAAAAGATGATTAAAGGAAATCATCAGCAAGTTGGCATCAATTTAGATCATGCAGAGATAGAGGGGGTCACTCACAATATGTGGGGGCTTCTCATCCATGGAGGGGTCACTTACAATATATTGGGGGCGTTTATCTATGTAGGGGGCCACTAACAATATGTGATGGGTTTTCATCCATGCAAGGGGTCACTCACAATATGTGGGAGCTTATTATCTATGGAGGGATCACTCACAAAATGTGGGGGCTTCTCATCCATGGAAGAGGTCACTCAAAATATGTGGGGGCTTCTAACCCATGGAAGAGGTCACTCACAATATGTGGGGGCTTCTCATCTATGTAGAGGGTCACTCACAATATGTGGGGGCTTCTCATCCATGGAGGGGTCACTCACAATATGTGGGAGCTTATTATCTATGGAGGGATCACTCACAAAATGTGGGGGCTTCTCATCCATGGAAGAGGTCACTCACAATATGTGGGGGCTTCTCATCCATGGAGGGGGTCACTCACAATATGTGGGGGCTTCTCATCCATGGAGGGGGTCACTCACAATATGTGGGGGCTTCTCATCTATGTAGAGGGTCACTCACAATATGTGGGGGCTTCTCATCCATGGAGGGGTCACTCACAATATGTGGGGGCTTCTCATCTATGTAGAGGGTCACTCACAATATGTGGGGGCTTCTCATTAATGTAGGGGGTCACTTACCATATGTGAGAGATTCTCTTCTATGTAGGGCGTCCCTCACAATATGTTGGGGCATCTCATCCATGGAGGGGTTACTCACTATATGTGGGGGCTTCTCATCCATGTAGGGGGTCACTTACAATATGTGGGGGCTTCTCATCCATGTAGGGGGTCACTTACAATATGTGGAGGTTTCTCATCCATGAAGGGCATCACTCACAATATGAGGGTGCTTCTCAACCATGGAGGAGGTCACTCCAATATCTGGGGGCTTCTCATCCATGTACTTGGTCACTCACAATATGTAGAGGCTTCTTATCCATGGAGGGGGTTACTTACAATTTTGCATTAAATCACTGCCATAAATGAAGAACAGGTTCTAAACCTCCTCCAAGAAAAACGTATCACATCATCAGGACAATGTACTGATGATTCTTCCCCCATGATGGAGACCAGGTCAAAGTGAGAACTAAGTGGCTTGGAGAAACTCCCCAATTCTCAGTCCCATTGAGAACTTGATGTCAATTCTCAAAAAGTGACAAAACCCAGAACGTGTGATCATCTCTGGTGATCAGTCAGACGAAGGGCAGAGAGGGAAGAGATCAGGGGCAGCACTGGGAATATTCAGTGTTTACATAAAGTTCATGTATTTGTCAATAGTGTAACAACTGATGGAATGTTCAGAATTCTTCAGTAACCATGGAAACAGCGAAAACACTGAAGACACAAAATGTGAGAAGCAAAATTTGTGTCAGTCTCATAATGTTTGGGCACAAGTGTAGATAGAGAATAGATCCGAGGCCGGATTTACACCACGATTGTTCGGTCCGGACCGGACAGTCCCGGATCCGATTTTGCTCCCCATGTATCCCTATGGGGCCGGATGGCTGTTATTTGCCATCCGGTTTTGTGGTTTTCCGGGTGGATCCGGTTGTTTTCGATTTTGGCACCAGACACAAAATCGAAGTGTGCATCATTTTTTGTGTCTGGTGCCGAAACGAACAGAACCGGATCCTCCCAAATTTGGTGCCCAGAGCATGGGAGTCTATTGGCGCTGGATCACGCTGGATTCAACAAAGAAATTGCACCGGTTCCCAGGTGCCTGGTGCTGAAAGAGCGGCGGCTGTTAAAAGCTGAATTTCAGCACTTAGAGAGCTCCACGGCTGAAATTTCAGCACTGGACAGCGCCAGCAACGAAGCCGGCAAAAAACAAGATTTGCCCTCTGGTTCTGCTTCTCCGGGGCTGGTCAGGATCTGTCCGGTGCATCCTGCAAAGCACTGGACACAGCCTGACAGCTCCAAACCGCGGTGGGAAGCCGGCATGAGATGGATAAATATATAGATATCGATAATAGAAATGAGATGGATAGTTTGTTGTGTTCCATGATGAAATATGACTTTGCTCTGGTTGATTTCTAGCTGCTAAACTCTACAAGTAGCAAATATCAGTCTCATACTCTGCTGCCTCTTCCAGAAGAAGGTTTTTTTGTTTGTTCTATGTCTTAGGCAATTGTGTATGTTGGCTTGAAAGAAAATCTTGACCGAAACAGCTGGGATTAATAAATGTCATCATTGTTTGCTTTTTATTTGGAGTGCGGCCATCGTCCTCTTATGATCTGTTATTAGGAAAGAAATCTGGAGACTTTCACCCACAATTCACAGCAATCTCTTCAGTTTTGCATATATATTTTTAAATGTATCTATCCTTCACCTATTTTTTTGTGGATCTATATATGTATCTATCATCTATCTATCTATCTATTTATCTATCTATCCATCTATCCATCTATCTATCTATCCATTATCTATCTTTGCCTAGGAGAAATAAGGGACCGGGTATGATCATGTTAGGGGCAGACTACTCAGTAGACATTATGAAAAGAAAAGAAAAGAGTGAGAGTTCTATTGCCCAAGTAGCTAAAACACGTATGTACTGTCCACACAGTGTATATTGCACAAAGTTTTACTTTATTAGATGCAATGGATACAATAACAGACGTGTCCAGGGTAAAAATGACAAGACTTTTAAACATTAAGAGGGAGACAAAGTGACAAGTGGGCAAGACAGGCAAGGGCTGTATATGCTCTATACCTATTGGGTCTCAGTCTAGTCCTCTCTAGCCTACTTGCCCCACTATTACTAGTGCAGAAATGACATAAAAACGTTAATTTGTAGCGATTGGGATCATTCCCAGATCGCTACTAGTACGCCCTTACTTCTGCCCTAATCCAAAATGGCGCTAGACGCTGTGCGCATGCGCACTGGCGAACTGGAAGTGGGCGGCGAGGGGGACTTCTATTAAGGGTGCACCGGGGAAATGACGTCACCGGAAGTTGCGTTCCGGACCCGGTGCAACCCAGAATGCCCTCCCCGCCGTCTGACAACCATTTTTGCCAGTGCTGCAAATGCAGCAACATCAGCGGTCTCCCATTGGTTGTGACTCCATTTAAAAAGCCCTCACTGTTGAGCACTTGTCACCACTAGCCCCCCGAAGCAGCCGACGCGAAACACGTGTCGGGGCTACTGGACCAGTGGGCAGACGTGGCAGGGACCCTAACTAGGCTCATGGGTAAGTTGTTACTGTGCACTTTACTGTAATTTTAGATCAGGGGTTTTGTTACTTCCAATAGGATAAACTACCTCTACCCTGATCTATGCACCTTGGCACTTTGCACTTTTACTACCCCTCTGAACCTTCCATATACAGCCCTTGCCTGTCTTGCCCACTTGTCACTTTGTCTCCCTCTTAATGTTTAAAAGTCTTGTCATTTTTACCCTGGACACGTCTGTTATTGTATCCATTGCATCTAATAAAGTAAAACTTTGTGCAATATACACTGTGTGGACAGTACATACGTGTTTTAGCTACTTGGGCAATAGAACTCTCACTCTTTCTTTTCTTTTCATAATGTCTACTGAGTAGTCTGCCCCTAACATGATCATACCCGGTCCCTTATTTCTCATATTGTTTTTACTGTGTTTTTTCACAGCAGCCTAGGGTCACACATGAGCCTTGGATCCGTTAAAGGCATCAGTTTTTCATAAAAAACAGATACATACTACATACTCTACCTCTTATCTATCTATGGCTAGGGTCACACATGCCAATCGGTTTTTTATAGTGTTTTTAAAAACAGATCTGTTATTTTTAGGCCGCTTCTTGAGCCTCCTGTGCAGCTCTGCGATTTTGGGACTTAGTCATTTAAAAAAAAAAAAAAAAAAAAAAACGCATGCAAAAACGATCCGTTTTTCCATAGGGCCCATGTTAAAGAAACGCATGCGTAAAAAACTGCACCCAAAAAAACGTTGCTTGCAGCATTTTTTGGGTCTGTAAAAACATGCATAGCAGAGCAGTCAGCCTGGAGTGCAGCATCTGTTAATGCATCAGTTTTTGGACTTAGGATTCTAAAGTTGAAAAACTGATGCCTTTAATGGATCCAGGGCTCATGTGTGACCCTGAGCTATCATCTATCTATCGTCTATCATCTATCTATCTGTGTATGTCTGTCAATCCAACTCATATGTATCTGTACAGTAAGCTACTTTACATCTATCTTTCTACAATAAAAATTTAAAGCATATAGACACTGAAATATGATACATATAGATGATAGTAGATAGATGTGTAGATAGAGGGATGGATAGACTGATAGAGGGATGGATATATAGAGGGATGGATATATAGATAGAGGGATAGATGGATGGATGGATGATAGATAGATAGATAGATAGATAGATAGATAGATAGATAGATGGTCTGCAGAAATATTCCAGAGATGTAATATGTGATATACATTTCCCACTGCTGTCATGTCCTGATCTGACAATACATCTTCTTCATTTTCAGGTATGAATCCATCGTACACCGCTGTATCCCGTCCTTCCTGTAAGTCTTCTGTCCTATGTGTCTTGCATTCTGTCTGGACTGATATCACATCCCTGCATTGCATTCACTCCCTACATATGTCTATTATGGTATGTCATATCCCCCTATCTGCTGTGTAACTTACCAATATCCAAATTCTTTTCATCCTTCTTGTGTCTCTCCCTCCTGCTGATAAATGTGTCTAATACCAGCAATCTGTGAATTCTCCCCTGGTGTGTTGTATCCTTTCTCCCTCCTGTGACCCCTCCCTTCTACTTACCTGGCAAATTGTCTACAGACCCTAAGGGCCACATCACACGGGTTAATTTTCAGAACGATATCGCTTGAGTGATCTCCTTTTTTGATCGCTTAAGCGATATCGTCTGTGCGTCGCTGCGTGTAATCAAGCGATTTTACAATGTAGAATCGCTTGTTTGATCGCAGAATTGTGAACGTGTTCACAAATCTGTCGTTGGTCGGCCGGTGGACACGACAGCATCGCTGCGTGTGACACCGGCATACGACTGATAAGCCATCTCCCAGCGCCTCTCACAAGCGCTGGGAGCTGGTGTCCAGGGTAAACTGCGGGTATCTAGCCAGCGCGCGCTGCCTTGATACCCGATGTGTACCTTAGTTACCAGCCTCCTCCGCTCACCAGCTGGTATCTAAGGTACACATCGGGTATCTAGGCAGCGCGCGCTGCATAGATACCCGCAGTTTACCTTGGAGACCAGCCTGCTCCCGCTTACCGCAGGCTGGCAGCGGGAGCAAGACTTCATGGAAACGATTAAATCGTTTCCACGATGTCTCTGGTCCATTGATCGCTGGTGAGTCTGTCTGTGTGACAGCTCACCAGCGATCTGAACGATATTGTTAGCGATCGCGCGTGCATGTGATCGCTAACAATATCGTTCATAAAATTGACCCGTGTGACGGCACCCTTAGAGTTATAATCTGGGAAGGACAGGCCTGTGTGGCTTTGGCCTCTGTGATTTCACAAAGTGGGATTTCAATAAGTGTTCTGCATAGATATTCCAGAGATAAATAAGAGGAAACCAGAAGGTACCAGCTATACCCGTCTGCTGATTGTCCCTAATACTTTGCTCCTTCACTAACACTTGCACAATGCTTACTTATGCCCTAACAGTAATTACTCCACTAATCCTTACGCTTTTTCACTACCCCCAAACTCCATCACTCCCATTACAAATATTGACCTCCCCATCCCTCTTACCTCCCCACCTGAGCTCCTCTACTGACCTGCTCCTCAACTTCACACCTCTCCTACAGAAACACAAAACAAGCCGGTCGCTCTCATTCTCCCACCTGCTTGTCCTCTCTTTGCTGCTGATATCTGTTGGAGACATATCTCCCAACCCAGGACCTCCACAGCCAACTTTCCCCACTATTCCTCCCTCCTATCACCCCACACCTGCAGGAAACAGCCGCAATTTCCTAAATATAAAACCTATTTCCCTGACCCCCTCTCCGCCACCCTCTCTCTCTGGAACGCTCTGGAATGCCAGTTCCATCTGTAATAAACTCCTCTTCATTCACAACCTCTTTACCTCTCGTAGACCCTCCTTCCTGGGTCTCACAGAAACATGTCTGACACCCTCTGACACGGCCTCCCCTACTGCGCTGTGTTACAGTGGACTTCATGTCTCCCACATACCTCGCACTGGCAACAAACATGGCGGAGGAGTGGGTCTTCTCCTCTCTAGCAACTGCACCTTCAACCCAATTCCTCCTCCTCCTCCCTCATCCTCTCATCTTTTGAAGCGCACTCTGTCCGTATCTACTACTCTCCTTCCAACCTCTAAGTTGCTGTCATTTATCGACCCCGGG
This sequence comes from Allobates femoralis, assembly GCA_033576535.1. Lineage (NCBI taxonomy): Eukaryota > Metazoa > Chordata > Amphibia > Anura > Aromobatidae > Allobates > Allobates femoralis. The sequence goes on along the minus strand of JARQOC010000011.1, from coordinate 228,736,389 downwards.
CCCCACCACTACCTTATTTGACCAATTCTTCATCTGGCTCCTATACTTTCTCTCTGCTGACATTCCCACCATCATAATGGGCGACTTCAACATTCCCATTGACACCCACCAGTCAGCAGCCTCCAAACTCCTGTCACTTGCCTCATCCTTCTGCCTCTCTCAATGGTCCTCCACAGCCACCCACACAGACGGACACACACTAGACCTCATCTTTACCCGTCTCTGCCCCCTAACTAAACCCACAACCTCCCCTCTCCCCCTCTCTGACCACCATCTACTTACCTTCTCATCCTTGTCCTCCTCACCTGACACCCATGTCCACCAACTCCCACACCCTCGCAGAAACCTCACACATCTTGGCACTCACACACTCTCCAGCGCCATATTACAGCTATCATCCATACCCTCACTCCATGACACAGATAACGCCACAGCTTTCTATAACTCTACACTCACATCAGCTATTGATGAAGCTGCCTCTCTCATTCATGGCAGAACTCGAGAAACCAACAGACAACCCGGCACACAGACTCCACTAACAATCTGCTGCGAGCGGCTAGGGTTGCAGAGCAGCACTGGAAGAAAACACATTCACAAGAAGTCTACACAGCATTCACACAAGCACTTCTAACATTCAAGTCAGCCCTCACCACCACTAAACAGAATGACTTCATTACCCTCATATCCTCTCGGCCCCACAACCCCAGGCAGTTATTCAACACATTTAACTCCCTCCTCCGCCCCCCACTGCCCCTCCTACTTCTTATATCTCTGCAGAAGACTTTGCTACACACTTCACTAACAAGATCGATAAGATCGGACAAGTCTTTGCTACCCAACCATCACAACCGCTATGTATACAGACCACTACCCTCCCCCACTAACCCTCCTCCCCTCCATCACTGAAGGAGAATTTGCACACCTCCTCTCCAGATCGCACCTCACCACTTGTGCACTGGACCCCATCCCATCCCACTTCCTCCCCAACCTCACCACAACACTCATCCCAGCCCTAACCCACCTCTTCAACCTATCACTGACATCTGATACCTTTCCTTCTGCTTTCAAACAATCAACAATTACACAAATCTTAAAGAAGCCATCCCTTGACCTGACCTCCACATCCAGCTACCGGCCCATATCCCTGCTCCCGTTCGCTTCCAAACTTCTTGAAAATCATGTGCACACTGCACTCTCATCTCACCTCTCATACAACTCTCTCTTTGACGACCTTCAATCCAGCTTCCGCCCCCAGCACTCCACTGACACTGCCCTGACCAAAATTACCAATGACTTACTCATGGCCAAAGCTAATGGACAGTTCTCCGTCCTCCTCCTTCTTGACCTGTCCTCTGCATTTCACACAGTCGACCACTCCCTCCTATTACAGATTCTTTCTTCCATTGGTATCACTGACCTCGCCCTCTTCTGGATCTTCTCCTTTCCAACTGCACATTTAGTGTCTCCCACTCTCACACGACCTCCTCACCCCACCCCCTCTCTGTTGGGGCCCCTCTAGGCTCTGTCCTAGGGACTCTCCTTTTTTTCAATCTATAACCTTGGTCTAGGACAACTCATACAGTCCCATGGCTTCCAGTATCACCTGTACGCTGATGACCCTCAGATCTTCTTCTCTGGCCCAGACGTCACCTCTCTGCTGTCCAGAATCCCGCAGTGTCTATCAGCCATATCCTCCTTCTTCTCCTGTCGCTTCCTAATACTCAATGTAGACAAACCTGACATCATCTTTCCTCCATCTCACCCCTTCCTTACCTGATCTATCTATCACAATAAATGACATCACACACTGTCCTGTACCTGAAGTCCGCTGCCTTGGGGTAACCCTTGACTCTGCTTTATCCTTCAGACCGCACATCCAAGCTCTCACCACCTCCTGCCGCCTCCAACTCAAAAACATTTCCAGAATCCGTCCCTTCCTCAACCCTCAATCTACTAAACTACTAGTGCATGCCCTCATCATCTCCCGCCTCAACTACTGCAACCTCCTCCTCTGTGGCCTCCCTGCTAACACTCCCTGCACCTCTCCAATCTGTCCTTAACTCTGCTGCCCGAGTAATCCACCTCTCTCCTCGCTATTCCTCCACTTCTCCCCTCTGCAAATCCCTCCACTGGTTCCCAATTCCCCATTGTATCCAATTCAAACTCCTAACATTGACTTACAAAGCCGTCCACAATCTGTCCCCCCATATATCTCTGTAATCTCTTGTTATCATCCAACTTGTGATCTTTGATCCTCCCAAGACCTCCTTCTTTCCTCCACACTTGTACGTTCTTCATCTAACCGCCTGCAAGACTTCACCCGAGCGTTCCCCATTCTCTGGAACTCTGCACCCCAACATGTCCGACTGTCCCCCACACTCGGAATCTTCAACAGGAACCTGAAAACCCATCTCTTCCGAACAGCCTACAACCTGCAATGACCACAGTGCCACCTCACCACCACTGGATCCGGCGCTCCACCATCACCCAAACAGACCCAACCTACTGTCTCTCTCCTCACTGCCCTGTACAATGTAAGCCCACAAGGGCAGGGTCCTCTCTCCCCTCTGTATCGGTCTGTCACTGTTTGTTCATTGTATTTATAACTTGTTTGTATGTATCCCTTCTCATGTACAACACCATGGAATCAATGGGGCTCTATAAATAATAATAATAATTGATAGATGATAGATAGATGTATAGATTGATGGGTATATAGATATAGAGATGGATGATAGATATATGGATGGATGGCTGGATGGATGATAGATAGATAAGATAGATAGAGGGATAGATGGATGGATGATAGATGGATAGATAGATAGAAAGAAAGATGCATAGATTTATAGATTGTCACTTCAAAGAAAGAAATGGATAAACTCTAGCGCCACCTTTAGGTAGCAATCCTCAAAGTCATAGTCGACTCTTTAACAAGACTTTTAATATGACTAAGGGTTTAAGCCAGATCAGAGCCCCAAACTACAGATGCTGTGTTTCGGGGTAACTGCCCCTCATCAGTGTAGTGTGTGGGATATTCTGATCTGGCTGTATGAGAGGATAAGACGAGGTCTGGAGAACTAGCTATCTACATGTCTCCTTATGGCTGCAGGGAAGCTCCTCTCCATAATGTAGATAGCTAGTTCCTCAGACCTCATCTTATCCTCTCATACAGCCAGATCAGAATTCCCACACACTACACTGATGAGGGGCAGTTACTCCAAAACGCAGCGTCTGTAGTTTGGGGTTCTGATCTGGCTTAAATCCTTGGTCATATTAAGAGTCTTGTTAAAGAGTTGACTATGACTTTGAGGATTGCTACCTAAAGGTGGCGCTAGAGTTTATTCACTTCTTTATTGAAGTGACAATTTGCATATTTCCCAGAGGACCATTGTGGATATAAGTGTCCTTATCTCTTATGGCTGCAGGGAAACTCCTCTCCATAATGTAGATAGCTAGTTTTCCAGACATAGATAGATAGATAGATAGATAGATAGATAGATAGATAGATAGATAGATAGAACCGAGATAAACAGGCAGGGCCGCACCGTCCATTGGACAGTGTGAGCCCTGTCATTCAGGCGGCAGCCGGCAGGGGGAGCGGCTGTGCAGAAGGGGGCGGCGCCTCATGCAAACAGCTTTCCCCTGTCATGGCGCCGGCCGCTCACCCCGCGCACCGCAGTTAAGCGGCGACCGCCGGGGGAGAGGCACAGAAGGGGCGGCAGCCCCAAGCTTCAATAGCACCGCCCCCCGGTACTCACGGCCGCGGCCGGCATTCACTGCCGCGGCTCAGGCGGCAGTGGCGACCTGGTCACTGCAGGAGGGGCGGCAGCTTCAGGCTTCACTAGCACCCAACCCCCCCCCCCCCCCCGTAAGCAGTGCCGCGGCTCAGGCGGCAGTGGGGCTCGGTGCACCCCTGTAAACAGGCAGCACTCCCAAATCATAAGTGACTCTGTGGACTCTTTAATGATCCATGTGGCAACGGTTCGAAGGTTGCACTTCTTTGTGAAGCAGTATATAGTGTTCACACATGTGCAATGCTTCAATCAATGAACACGATTTACATATTCAATCATCTGACTTCATAGTGACCAAGTAAAGTGCGTTACAGCATAAGTGCATATATCCAGTTGCCTGGGGTTTATAAAGTGCTATACAGTGCTAGTATTGCTTTAGGATAATGCCAACCATCATATGAGGGTACTGTGTGCAAAAACCGCTGGGTAAAACAACATCTATTATGCATTACATGGTGAGAGAGCTATCAGCAGTGTCTCCATTGCATTCCTGTGTTCGGCGGCTTTCTCTTCCACCCTGTCGCATCCCACAATGCTGTGCTCCCATTGCCAATCACTACAGGGAGCCTGGGCATGCTCACAAGGACCTATCTCCTACCGTCACCATCTTGCTTCAGGGCCCTTTACACACAAACAAGCCGCACAGCTCTTGGACATAGTGGGCGGCAGTCTGCTTATGTCGGCCACAATCAGCAGAGGATCAAAATGAAACCCAGGCCAATGTGACGCTGTTTGCTGGAGATGACTAATGGAATCACCGTCTCTCCTCGCAGTTTACACCGACATGCAGCACCTCTACCATTACACGTCACTATAGGTGCTTGATTCATACATTTAACTTGTATGGTGGACGGCTGTGCTGTTATAACTGTAGGAAAGGCAGATAGATAGATAGATAGATAGATAGATAGATAGATAGATAGATAGATAGATAGATAAAATCTGTTTTATCTCCGTGTGACCTTGGAGTGATGATACTCGGCAATTTTTTTGGATTTAAATAAATATGTTCTATATGGTCAAACTTCCCCCTCAAAGATGGCACAAAAACTCCACCTCATCCCGTCCTGTGTTGGGATTGTCTTCATATAAAAAATCTCTGGGGGAAAGTTGTCTTATTCAGAAAGTTATCGTAAATCAGATCCCACTGACCCCGCACTTCGCTGAATTCTCTTTGGAGACATTTTGGAAATGCACAGATTCCCTACAATTGAAAAAACATTAGAATAGCGACAAAGAACATTTCTGAGCAGAATTATGCTCTTAAGAATGGTAATACTTTAAAATGTAAGAAAAATTGGTGCCTTTAGAATAAAAAAAAAGTGACTTCTTTGCTCCTTAAGCAATTGATAGTCTATAAGGCATCTTATATAATTACTCAATTGTTCTCTGTATAATGTTTATTGGTTTTGATCTTTTTAATAGGTTTGACTCCTTGCTCCTTTACCTTCTCGTCTTCTCTTTCCCTCGTTCCCTTCACTTTCCTTCTATTTTCCTTCTCTTTTCCTTCTCTTTTCCTTCACTTTCTCCTTCACTTTCTCCTTCACTTTCCCCCTCGTCTTTCCCCCTCATCTTTCCCCCTCGTCTTTCCCCCTCGTCTTTCCCCCTCGTCTTTCCCCCTCGTCTTTCCCCCTTCGTCTTTCCCCCTCGTCTTTCCCCCTCGTCTTTCCCCTTCGTCTTTCCCCCTCGTCTTTCCCCCTCGTCTTTCCCCCTCGTCTTTCCCCCGTCTTTCCCCTCGTTTTCCCCCTCGTCTTTCCCCTCTTCCCTGTCTTTCCCCTCGTCTTTCCCCATCTCTTTCCCCCTCGTCTTTCCCCCTCGTTTTCCCCCTTCGTCTTTCCCCCTCGTCTTTCCCCTCTCTTTCCCTCGTCTTTCCCCTTCGTCTTTCCCCCTCGTCTTTCCCCTTCTCTTTCCCCCTCGTCTTTCCCCTCGTCTTTCCCCTGTCTTTCCCCTCGTCTTTCCCTTCCCCTGTCTTTCCCCCTCGTCTTTCCCCCTCGTCTTTCTCTTTCCCCCTCGTCTTTCCCCTCTTTCCTCTGTTTTCCCCCTTCGTCTTTCCCCCCTCGTCTTTCCCCCTTCGTCTTTTCTCTTCCCTTCGTCTTTCCCCTCTTCGTCTTTCCCCCTCGTCTTTCCCCCTCGTCTTTCCCCCTTCGTCTTTCCCCTCGTCTTTCCCCTCGTCTTTCCCCCTCGTCTTTCCCCTTCGTCTTTCCCCTCGTCTTTCCCCCTTCGTCTTTCCCCCTCGTCTTTCCCCTCGTCTTTCCCCTTCGTCTTCTCCTCCCCTTCGTCTTTCCCCCTCGTCTTTCCCCCTTCGTTTCCCTTCGTCTTCCCTCGTCTTTCCCCCTCTTCGTCTTTCCCCTTCGTCTTTCCCCCATCGTCTTTCCCCCTTGTCTTCCTTCTTCCCCTCGTCTTTCCCTCTCTTTCCCCTCCTTTCCCTGTCTTTCCCCCTTCGTCTTTCCCCTCGTCTTTCCCTCTTCGTCTTTCCCTGTCTTTCCCCTCGTCTTTCCCCCTCGTCTTTCCCCCTCGTCTTTCCCTCTTCGTCTTTCCCCCCTTCGTCTTTCCCCCTCGTCTTTCCCCCTTCGTCTTTCCCCCTCGTCTTTCCCCCTTCGTCTTTCCCCCTTCGTCTTTCCCCCTCGTCTTTCCCCCTTCGTCTTTCCCCCTTCGTCTTTCCCCCTCGTCTTTCCCCCTCGATTTTCCCCCTCGTCTTTCCCCCTCGTCTTTCCCCCTTCGTCTTTCCCCTTTCGTCTTTCCCCCTTCGTCTTTCCCCCTCGTCTTTCCCCCTCGTCTTTCCCCCTTCATCTTTCCCCCTTCGTCTTTCCCCCTTCGTCTTTCCCAGCAATAAAAATTGATATCATCCCCCCTTCTCTTCATTTCCTTCTGACTTTCTCACTTTCAGGATAAAATTGTTTGCAAATTGTGTTTTGTTATTTGATAAACCCAATAAATGAATGTTAGAGAATATGCAATATCTGCACATTTTGTTGATATCCTCAAGAAAAATGCACGAATATCTAATCTTATAATGGACTGAAAGAATATTTTCCGAAGATGAAGTTTAAAATAAAATTCTTCTCACAATCCTGTGTCTCTTGTCTTATACATACATCATCCATCCATCTGTATAGAACATATCACCTATATAATACAGTATATAATATCTACCACTATGTTACACCTTCGTGGGCTGGGGGTTGGGAGCATTCTCCTTGTAGACCCCTTTTTCACCCATAATGGACACATAATAGACGTGATTAGGTGACAATGTCCTCTACGACTCTCTGTCTGTTAGGAGTTGTGGTTGGAGGTCTAATCAATAAACAGAGGGTCCCGGTGGGTTATTTGCCATTGTAGTGACTCATTTTTGGATTTGGTGGAAATTCTAATTCATGCAGCTTCATCATTGTATCTTCTTCATGACTTATGGTAAGGTGAGTAGGTGACATTCTTCTTGGTCCATGGAAATCCTAATTCATGGACTCTCCCCATTGTATCTCCTTTATGACCTAAGGTAAGGTGAGTAGGTGACGTTCTTCTTAGTCCATGGAAATCCTAATTCATGGACTCTCACCATTGTATCTCCTTTATGACCTAAGGTAAGGTGACGATCTTCTTAGTCCATGGAAGTCCTAATTCATGGACCCTCCCCATTGTATCTCCTTTATGACCTAAGGTAAGGTGTGTAGGTGACATTCTTCTAAGTCCATAGAAATTCTAATTCATGGTCAATCACTATTGTATCTTCTTTGTGACCTAAGGTAAGGTGACGTTCTTCCCAGTCCATATACTTAGACTTTCAGGGTTCCTAAAAGACCACACGACTCAAACATAATGTAAAGTGACCCCTTGTTAGACCCAATAGAAGCTTCCTAGATCCTATGGATGGTAAGGAGTCTTCATAAAGGTCTATATATCATGAGTAGGACATTGGTGGGAGATGTTGGGTCTATCTTGGGTCCAGAAGATGTTTTACATAGTCCCAAGTCTGTATTGTGTACTGGTATCACGCAGACTCAGTATAGGGCTAATAAGGATATTACGTCAGCATCAGCTTCCGTCACAGGAAGAGGAGGGTTCACAGAGCGAAGAGCGTCGATGAGGATTACTCCGCATTTATTAACACAAAGGTAGGCAAAACTATATGATATAAATATACGTGGGGTGGGGGGTCGGTCACCATAATCATTAAGGGTTAATCAGGCCGAAGCGATACGTTCACAAGGGCGTCCGTGATATAGAAAATAGAACGCGGAAGTGTCCGGCCGGAGAACTCCAACCTCTTTGTCACCCTCCTCCACCCCCAAAAGTCCCGTCTTTAGGGATGAGCAAATTGATATTGCAAACGTCATTTTTGAGGGGGATTTGCTGAACTCAGTGAATTCGAGGAATTTCCGTATTGCTTTGTGTGAATCAGCAAAAGTGGCCGTCGCCATGTTACAGCAATGGAGAAGATGCCATCAGCCAGAGAAGGACGACGAGACCTCCCGTAAGGTCAGAGATCCTCCCCCTCATCCAATTTGGGGCTTCTCGATGGTAATGCCCAGCGGCTCTCACATCACCTGTTATATCACAGCCAATCAGGAAGGAATCAGTCTGTATAAAAGGCGAGGCAGGAAGTGCAGCGGCCATACGTGGTTAACCTGGGGAAGCGAGAAGACGTCTCAGCAATTATGATAAGGTGATGATTCCAAACTGCAGGAGTTATATAATAGAAGTGAAGAAGATGAGAGTAGTAGTCAGTGAATAATAAAGAGAAAAGGGAAGAGACAATAGAGGTGGCAGCGGCGGCAGTGACGGTGGGTGATCACTGTGATTGCAGTTGCAGCATTACAGTTTCATGGTTCTTTCTTATTCTTCATACACAAACCCTACAATAGTGATATTATTGAACAAAAATAAGTCTAAACTCCATATAATACAATATAAAACTATATACGACCCCAATTCATCATTTGCATTCTCTTTAAGGGACATTTCCTTCTTGTTTCATCGTATTCATTGCCATTGTTTGCGCCAAATTCTTCAAGATGGCACATGGGGTACATAAAATTTGTGCAACGTCAAAAAATAGTTTTGATTTTTGTCTTTGACCTTTCTGGCGTCTTCCCACCGCGTGCTCACTAGAGCCCCATGTGGGGAGGATAGGCTTTACAGGTAGGTAGCCGACAGTGCAGCCCCAGGGGGTTTGATACCATGTACAGCTGACTCCAGGGGTTGCTGCTTACGGACACAGTCTTCGAGTAAGGAGGTGCAGCTTGATGGATGATGCTGGCAGGTAGAGGACTCAGCAGTAGCAGTAGCAAGTGGGTGCAGACAAGTGCAGGCTGGTACATGACACAGCAGGTGCAGACAAGTGCAGGCTGGTACATGACACAGCAGGTGCAGACAAGTGCAGGCTGGTACATGACACAGCAGGTGCAGACAAGTGCAGGCTGGTACATGACACAGCAGGTGCAGACAAGTGCAGGCTGGTACATGAGCACAACATGCAGGTGACATGACAGCAGTGCAAGGGCTGGTACATGACACAGCAGGTGCAGACAAGTGCAGGCTGGTACATGACACAGGCACAAGCAGTGTCAGGCAAGTGCAGAAGGCATGGTACTGCACAGCAGGTGCAGACAAGTGCAGGCTGGTACATGACACAGCAGGTGCAGACAAGTGCAGGCTGGTATGTGGCACAGCAAGGATGGCAGAAGGCAGAGTATGGACAGATGTAGGCAGGTATATGGCACGACAGGTGCAGGGGGGTGCAGACTGATACACTGCACAGCAATTGCAGGAAAATGTGGACAGATGCAGGCAGGCATGTAGCACAGCAGGTGCAGACAAGTGCAGGCTAATATGTGGTATAGCAGGTACAGACTGGTATACGGCACAGCAGGTGCAGACTGATGTACAGCACAGCAGGTGCAAACTGAAATATGGTACAGCAGGTACAGACAAGTGCAGACTGGTATACAGCACAGCAGGTGAAGGCGGATACAGACTGGTATACAACACAGTATGTGAAGACAAGTACAGACTGGTATACGGCACAGTAAAAATGAAGAGCCAGGTGCAGATGGTATACGGCACAGCAGGTGCAGACTGGTACAATAACGATGGCACAGCAGGTGCAGACTGGTTAGCAGATCACATGGCACACAGGCAAGTGCCCGCAGTGACTGGTATGAAAAATAACGGCACAGCAGGTGAAGGCGGATACAGACTGGTATACAACACAGTATGTGAAGACAAGTACAGACTGGTATACGGCACAGTATATGTAGACAGGTGCAGACTGGTATATGGCACAGCAGGTGCAGACTGGTATACGGCACAGCAGGTGCAGGCTGGTATACAGGACAGCAGGTGCAGACTGGTATACGGCACAAGCAGGTGCAGACTGGTATACGGACAGCAGGTGCAGACTGGTATATGCCAACAGTGCAGCTGGTATCGGACAGAGTGCAGACTGGTATACGGCACAGCAGGTGCAGACTGGTATACGGCACAGCAGGTGCAGACTGGTATATGGCACAGCAGGTGCAGACTGGTATACGGCACAGCAGATGCAGACTGGTATACGGCGCAGCAGGTGCAGACTGGTATATGGCACAGCAGGTGCAGACTGGTATACGGCACAGCAGGTTGGCAGGCGACTGGTATACGGCACAGCAGGTGCAGCTGGTATCGGACAGCAGGTGCAGGCTGGTATAGGCACACAGCAGCTGTTGCAGACCGGTAGACGTTGCACAGCAGGTGCAGACTGGTATACGGCACAGCAGTGCAGACTGGTATACGGCGCAGCAGGTGCAGACTGGTATATGGCCAGCAGGTGTAGGCATGTGCAGACTAGTATATGGAACAGAACCTCAAGAAAAAAAACTGTATACAAGAATACCCTGCAGTAAATATATAAATAAATAAATAAAAAGCAAGCTCTACTGAAGAACAGGGTACTTAGTAATACATTTCTGCAAAAAGGTATGAAGCCATCCCACCGTGACATGTGTACCCATTTTGGGATGGTACCTACTCTATTAGTATAAAATCATTAATGTGTCTACTGACTCATGTGAAGAGTGCTGGGTCCAAAATGGAGATATGGTATATGACACAGCAGTGCAGTGGTGCAGACTGTATATGCCAGCAGGTCAGGTGGTGCAGACTGGTATATGGCAGCAGGTGCATGTGCAGACGGTATGGCACGAGTCATGGGTCAGACTGTATATGGCACACAGGCAGTGGTGCAGACGTATATGGAAGGTGGGGTGCACTGGAATGCACAGCATAGTGTCGTGTATAGAACAGTGCAGTGGTGCAGACTGAATGGAAGATGCATGTAATTATTGGCACAGCAGGTGCAGGGTGCAGTGGTATATGCACAGCATGCAGTTGCCTGGTATATGGCACAGCAGGTGCAGGTGGGTGCAGACTGGTAATGGCAAGTGGTGTGGACGGATATGGCACAGCAGGTGCATCAAGTCGAGACAGGAGTTAGGATGAGACATGGGTTAGAGAATAAGGAACACAAGTATAGGCACAGAGACAGGATAAAGCACAGGGATACGGAGGTGACCTGAGAACAAGCAACTTTCTCTAGGCTATAAACTGCGTTGCTCAGGCACCTCCCAAAAGGGGGAAATGTGCCTTAAATACTCTGTGCTTCCCAGCCATAGGCTGAGAAGCACTCCCGGGTAGAGCGCACCAGCCCTTGAAGAAAAGGGTGTGTGTCGTGCGCATGCTGAGTAAGTGTGTACCCGGAAGGCCTGCAACACAGACAAGAGGCCTGAGCACCGGAGGCCCGATGAAAGGATGAGCATGCTGCAGCTGTCAGTCTCCCTGCTGCAGAGATTCCAGCACCACAGTGAGTGCTACTAGAGCTTCCATGAATATGCAAATAGAGTCTGTGGAGCCTCGGTTAGGAGTCTCAAACACAGGACTAGCCATATATCCCTCCAGGGAAGGACCCAGCCAAGGGAGGGAGATCTGGCTAGTCCTGTGTTTGAGACTCCTAACCGAGGCTCCACAGACTCTATTTGCATATTCATAATTCCCAGGGGGCAATGGGCCTAGGAATTCACTGTGTTGAGCGCTTTAGCCGGCTGCCCGCAGCGTTTTCTTGGACTGGTCTCCCTGAGATCAGTGAATACTTTGTGATGTTGGTCTACTAGGCATTGCTCCCACCTAGCCAGAATCCTACTCCACACTGATGAGGGGGCAACACCCCGAAACAGCTGTCTGTGGATGGATACCTGACCTTGGTATTCCCTTGTCATATCTTTAAGCTTGTAAAGAGCTGGATATTGACTCATAGGGCCACTTAACATGGTGGTTATCATGGCTAGGTCCTTCACTAGAGGGAGATCTGGCTAGTCCTGTGTTGAGACTCCTAAACGAGGCTCCACAGACTCTATTTGCATATTCAAAATTCCCAGGGGCAATGGGCCTAGGAATTCACTGTGTTGAGCGCTTTAGCCGGCTGCCCGCAGTGTTTTCTTGGACTGGTCTCCCTGAGATCAGTGAATACTTTGTTTTGTTGGTCTACTAGGCCTTGCTCCCACCTAGCCAGAATCCTACTCCACACTGATGAGGGGCAACTCCCCGAAACAGCTGTATGTGGATGGATACCTGGCCTTGGTATTCCCTTGTCATATCTCTAATCTTGCAAAAGAGCTGGATATTGACTTAAAGGGCCACTTAACATGGTGGTTATGGTGTTCTCCGCAAGGAGCCACCCCTTGGCTGGGTCCTCCCCTGGAGGGATATATGGCTGGTTCTGTGTTTGAGACTCCTAACCGAGGCTCCACAGACTATTTGCATATTCATAATTCCCAGGGGGCAATGTGCCTAGGAATTCACTGTGTTTGAGCGATTTAGCCAGCTGCCCGCAGCGTTTTCTTGGACTGGTCTCCCTGAGATCAGTGAATACTTTGCAACCAGAGCTTCCATGACATTTTTATTTATTGTGACTAATGCAAATTCATTTGGTAGGTCAGGTCAATATCTAGGTGCCTATCAGTATGGCCCCAGAGCAGGAATTCTCCATAGTTCTTATACTGTAGACTTACATGCAGTGAACAAGTGGTCTGCCTGATGCAGTATGTACAATTTGCAGTTTCCTATCCTCAGTCATGTGGCAAGACGTGTTAAAGGGTTTGTGAGGGGCTGGCCACAGACTAATGTTAGCTACATTAATTTTATTGTTCACAAGTTGAAGGGGGAAACAGATGTACCAGAGTGTCACTTCCAGCCTGTGTTCATAGACCACAATGCAATCAGGTCTACATTACCATTCAATGTCCTGCATCTGGTGGCGGTGGTGTATCTTTGCTCCTATCTGTAGTGAGGTTTCCCCAAAACCCATCATGCATCACGAAGACAGGGAAGGAGGCTGGCCTTCTGGAACAATAAGCCACATGTTAAAATTAGTCAGTTGGTGCTGTGAATTGGAAGGAAGAGGATCTGTTGCTGAGGCCATGTCCTGAAACCCATGGATGGACTATAGAAACTGGAGTTGGATATATGAGTTACGGTCGTGATATCTACTTCTGGGTTTTAGGAACTATCCTAAGGGCTATTCTTGCTAACTGGACCTGGATACACACGCTCCAGTTGTGATATCTATCATCTGAAAAAACTTAAGGACTATTGTGGAGATGCATACATGGGTTTTGGTCCTGATATCTACTGTTGGGATTTAACAAACTATTCTAAGGACTATTATGGAGCTGGATACATGTGCTTTAGTCCTGATATCCGTCGTCTGGAGGAACCTAAGGACTATTCTTGCAGGCTGGTTTCTGATCTTGTAGACTGGGTGCATCACATTGTAGCCATCTACCTGGAGTTGCTGCAATACCATGTACAGATGCAAATAAAACGTGTTGCATCATTATCCTGCCTAGGTGATTATTACAACCCACAACTTCAGATCTTCACAGAGTCAATATTGACTTTTAGGATTGCTACTTCTAATAGGTGGCGTCACAGATCAAGTCTTCTGAAGAGGCTATTTGCATATGATAAATGTCTAAGGTTTTCATTTAGGGGTTCAGAGATGATGCAAAACTAGGGACAAGGGGTCGGCATAGCATGAGACCACTGTCTACTTTGGCCAAGATACAACTTGCTGCTCAAGAAGAGGAATGATTGTGAAAGTACACAAGCCCCAGCAAGAAAAGAAAGATAAGCAATCAGAACGCCAATGATGCTCTGGAGGCTACAGGATTCCCTATAATATATATATAGATTGTTATGATTATGAGAATATTTACATACAGTAGATATGGTGAGAATATATTTGCATTATTTAGGGACCGCCATGGGGCTTTCCTGAGGCCTCAAACTGTTAATATATGAAAATAAAGCCTGTACACTGCAATTGACACTAAGTGCTGAGAAAAGCACATTTTTGGATGTTTAATGGTGCACTCTTCTAGTCACCTGATCATTTCAGCCAATTACAGACTACAATGGTCCTGTGACTTTCAAATGCAGCAAATGCATCTTCTAAGACCTAAAGAGCATCTGCGAGGAGGCGAGAAGACGAGCATACCTGTGATGTCTGTCCAAGGCTACAGGCTCAAAAGGGCTATCTTGGACAGACTCCGTTAGGCAGAACCCCGAGAAACCCTGACACCCTTATACCCCTATACAGGGATCTGGATTTACAACAGGGTCCCGGAGATTGCTAGCTATGGAAGGCTGCAGAGAAAGGAAAGTCACCAAGCAGGGTCGAAGCCAGGAGCTTAGGAAAAGGACCAAATCAGGATCCGATAGAGTAGACAAAGAGCTGGGTCACAACCAAGATGGCAGCAAGGTACAAAATTGTGAGCAGAAGCAGAGTCCAAACAAAAGGAAAACACTATACAAGGCAGGACACTAGTCAGGTGAAACCAAAAGCTATTTCTGGCAACTTCCAGCAGAAGGCTGAAGGTAGTAGTAGGTATGTGCTTTCCGATAGGCTGAAGTTAGGAGTGTATGACTTCAGCTGGGAGTACACACACCTCCACTTGTCAGACTGTGAAGTACTACAGTTCCCAACCACTCTAACCTTAGTGGATGAGTGGACCCTGCACTCTCCAGTCTCTGACCTCTCTAGCTCCACCTACAGGTTGAATACAGCGGTGCCTGGTGACAGAAGCAGATATCGATGGGGCAGACTCTGGTGGGGATGTGACAATACCTTTGTTTATTATATTTTAATATATTTCACTGTCATAGGACCTCTTTAATCCAGTGAGAAGAAGCTCCAATGAAACCTGACTCTTGAGTATTCAATCATTGATACATGGTATCCAAATAGAAGCTACAGAAATGGTCAACATGTTCAATGACCAGGTACGATCTCCTTCAATACACAACACTGATATAAAACGATTACATGCAGGACACATGATATATACAAGATTAGGATATTATTGCTCACATAGGGTTACTAACATATACTGTGCATGGCATCCACAATGACAATATTACTAATGTCATATATGAGATATGGGGATAGGACTGTACTTGTACGGCGTCAATGATGACCCCCTTGCAGTGCCCATTAGGAGCATCGGAAATTCCATCAAAATCATGTGATATATCTATCTTGTCCATCAGATGGTTAGTGAACCAATGAAGGCTCCAGATTCCAGGAGTGGTGGCTTTTTACCAAGGCTTGACTTGGGCCCTAATGCAAAATTTGCAACACAACGTCTATCTATCATGTGCCAATATAATAGGGATAACATAGGTGGTAGAGAAGTCTTTGGATCTCCCACAAGAACAATAGCCTCCACATTACTGCTATTTCTGCACCCTCTCCACTTATGCTAGTGATGTGGCTTTACAACATTCCACCTGATATTGTGCACAAAGCTCCAGCTGAACAATTCTTCTGACTGTCGCGGCTTGGGGGATTTGATCTGGTGACCTATTTCGTGATCAGTTCCTCTGTTCACTTGGCTATAACCTTTTCTTCCTTGTCCAAATGGTAGATTTCTATTGTCTTTTCCCGTCATGGTTGCTTCTCACCAGGTGTCACGAGGGAGGAAGTGGGTGAGGAATGAGCAGCAAGATGATAGTAAAAGGGCAAGGGACCTGAGAAACTAAACTGGCCCTAGACTAGGGGTCCCTGACTAGCCCTGCTTCCGAACGTACCTCTGATGGTGAGGAGGTCTGGGCCACCACCCTTGTCCTCAACACCCTAACCAGCCATATGCTACTTCCTCTCACCTCCCACCAAGTACCACGGTCAGCAGCCACTCCAGCAAAAGATAAACTCCCAGACACAGCAGCAAAAGCACTAATGTCTACACAGAAGCTTAGTTACAGACAAAGTGAAAACTCTAATAGCGACGCCAGCTGGTGGAAGGAGAAGCTATTTGAAGGCTAGGGGAGGGGATTCCAGATGACCCACACTTAGGCTTCACTTCATCCAGCACCTGAGCACAGCACACAGCACAACTGACATTAATTCATGCAGTTCCAGAAGAAATGTAAACACTTTACTCACACAACATCCAATATAGACCGCAGATAGCGCTGATCAGCACATGACACCAGGTGTCTTTCATTTCTTCATTGTGCTTTGCTCTATCACATTCTAAATTGGGATATATATATATATATGTTCACCTTTAACCTCACTTCCTTGCTGGCTATATCTCTAAGTGGATTTCTGTCTGAAAGATCTATCTTTTCTGCTTAAAAGGTTTACCTTTGAGTAAACACTTGTTGAGTCGTCTGATGTGTGTTGATTTTGTTTTCCTTCCTAGCTCCTTTACCTTGTACTTTATTTAAGGTTGTTCCCACACACCTTCTTCTCTTGATCGCAGTGTGTAGTGGACTCCTCCCAAGTCCCTCGGGAGGCACCAGAAACCCTTCAATGGCCTTTTAGGGAGTCAGGTCCAAAATGGTGCTTTTAGTGGTGCAGTTTGGGCCTTTTAGACTGTACAGGGACCTGAGGGGTGCATGTCAATCCTTCTCCATTTTTCACTACTCATGTGTGTGATGTGTAGTGATAAATTGCACGAGTGATGCTTCAGTAAAGAATTTTAAGCCAAGGACAGGTTTCGCCACAAGACCATGATAGATTATCGCCTGTTGACTAGTATGTAATAACTTAGACTTACTCTATTGACTCCAATGGTCATGAGTCGAGTTGAGTCAGATTCAGGACTGTCAGTCAGATGTGTAATAAAACAAAACATGTGCGCCAATGTGATGTTAGCATGGGCGTAAATATATCTAGGCCACTTTCAGTGTGCTGACAACAACTAGTTTATGCCTGATTGTTACCCAAGTTCCACACACGGTGTGCTGCAACGTGATGACGTGATTCCATATGCAACTGCTGTTACTCTGCTTGTCAAACACTTGAGAAGCCAATTATCGCGAAACCTTGTGACTGGCATTCTACATCGATTGAATAAGCTTTAAGTAATTACAGAACGATCGCCTGGATGTTTGTAGCGCTAATTATCCAACTTATTGAACTCAAGGGTCGATGTGTGGCTTACTGATGTCAGTTGGAGCAATGAGAAATGAAGAGGAGTATATGGGTAGGGGCAACTGGGAGGCTATTCTGTCCCTGGACTGTGGGGTCCCTGACTATCTCTGTTCCTGAAGGAGGTTCAGGCCACCACCCTTTCCCTCAACTCCTTATCCTGCCCTCTGCTAAGAGTCCCTACCCCCACCCTCAGATCGGGAAAAGCCAACCACTCCAATAAAACTGAAGAGCAGCAGCTCCACCAAGACATCTGCACAGCACGGGACTTAGATAAGAATGAACTCAATCTGCAACACCTAGTGGAGGGAAGTGGAGCTACTTTCAAGGCTGAGGGATTGGAGATCTGAATACTAAGACACACCCCTCCACCTCCACCTGGGCTAGGACTCAACCTCCACTGCAAGTTGCATACAGACTAAGGTAAAAAAAAAACATTAATTTAAACACAGCAGCTCTCAGGACTGCAAAGCAATTAATTCATGACAACTGACTTCACAGCCCTGGTTGTAGTGGAGTTGGAGTCGGTGTCCTTTATGGTAGGGTTGGAGTCGGATTCAGGGAAATTGAAGAGTCGGATGTTTGGCTCACTGACCCCACAGACTTGCATATAATGAAGTGTACATTTCCTTAATGTCTATGATTAATCCACTTATCGGTAGATAAAAAGAAGGCTGGCACCACATCTCGGTGTAAAGTACTAGACAATCCTGTATCTCTGGAAAATGACACAGAAAAGAACAGCAAAGAATGTTAGAAATGTTAAGTTTACAGTAAACTGAGCCGGAGGAGCTCTGGAGACGATCTGCTGTAAAACACAACTCCCACGGCGCTCTGACCCTGCCGGACTATTACAGGATTCCCATCAGATCATATAACTATAATGACCCCAACAAGTCAAATGAGCCCTGAACCATGGCAATATGATACTGATTGTCCTGAGGAAGAGGCCAGAGAGACCTTAAACGTGTTGACTAATAAATCAATATTATATTCCCCCTTTGATGTCTGGTGGAATACAGGCAGCGCGTGTATGTTCTATATGCACCACGCTGGGGAGCAGCGCTGTGATCTGCTTTTATAGTGGTTGTGACTCTCACAACCACACAAGGTGAAGCCTCCGATACCTAATTAGGTCATCATTTATCACTCAGACCCTTCATCCTCCTTACTTTAATTCTCTAAGAACCTTTGGTTTGTATTAATCATCAACATTAACAGAAAAAAAACACATGACATAGATCCCTCTGTGTGTAATGACTCTACATAATGTATGTGTGTCACTTTATGTATTGAATTATTGAAGTTGTTGGATGTCAGATGAGGTAGCAACAACATGAGCGATTCCTTTCAATAAGAGGGGATTGAATGTGTCCTCTTGCAGCCCTTTTATAGGTCTCATGGCTGAGTCTACACGCACAACTCCCATCCGGTAATGTTTTCAGTCCTCTTGTGACATTTGGCTGCGAGTCATTCTAAATATTTATATAGTTCATCATGTAAAATATACAATGAAGGGAAGGACAGGAGGGAAGAGGCGTAACAGGCTGAGCTCAAAGGAAACGCCTCACTCGGACTCGGTGGATCTTGAAGCAGTTGAACTTGGGTTTTGCTCGTTTGACGATGTCTCGGCTGAAAATGTCACATCGAAACCTACGAAAGGAGCCTGAAAAACGCGGACGGTGCCTGGAAAACCCAGAAATGTGAGTGTGTCGCCTCTCTCACCCCTCAGATTTCCCTATATTCCTTTACCGAGTCACTCACTGCCGGCCTTGGCTGCGGTCCCTGAGTCTACGACTCTCGCTCTGTTCTGTGGAATCTTCATCGTCTTCTATTTCCTTTAAAGGAAATTCATCTACAGACAACAGAAAAGCCAAGAAATGACTGTAGATTCCTCCGGTCACACACCCGATACACTGAGCCTGGCGCTTTATTCATCTCTTTGTATTCTGATGGCAAAACAACCCGAAATGTCACATAGATGGAGATTTATAACGAGTTTATTTTTCCCTTCTTTAAAGAAATAATATTTTTATCATTATTATTTAGTTTTATTAGTTTTTGTGCATTATTTTATTTACTTGATTTTCATGTTTTTGGAGGGAAATGTAGCTTTTTATTATTATTTATTTAGTTTTATTAGTTTTTTCAGCACTTTTTTATCTACTTGATTTCCATATGTCACACAGGCTTGTAGTTTGTTTTTTTTTGGGGGGGCACTTATTTCATTTGCATATTTTGCACGTTTTATTTTAGTTTTCTCTGTAGTTATTTCTTATTATTTTACTTTTTTTCTTTGTTCATGCATTTTAAGTCATTTTTAACTAAAAAAAAAAAAAACCTCCAGAAAATACAGTTCTTTTAATTAATTTCTCCAGAGACTGCTGGGACTTGTAGTGCAGCTTTATCTGATATATCCAGAGACTGCTGGGACTTGTAGTGCAGCTTTATCTGATATATCCAGAGACTGCTGGGACTTGTAGTGCAGCTTTATCTGATATACACAGAGACTGCTGGGACTTGTAGTGCAGCTTTATCTGATATATCCAGAGACTGCTGGGACTTGTAGTGCAGCTTTATCTGATATACACAGAGACTGCTGGGACTTGTAGTGCAGCTTTATCTGATATATCCAGAGACTGCTGGGACTTGTAGTGCAGCTTTATCTGATATACACAGAGACTGCTGGGACTTGTAGTGCAGCTGTATCCGATATACACAAAGACTGCTGGGACTTGTAGTGCAGCTGTATCCAATATACACAGAGACTGCTGGGACTTGTAGGGCAGCTTTACCTGATATACACAGAGACTGCTGGGACTTGTAGTGCAGCTGTATCCGATATACACAGAAACTGCTGGGACTTGTAGTGCAGCTGTATCCAATATACACAGAGACTGCTGGGACTTGTAGTGCGGTCGGTTGTAGTTTTCTGACGTTGTGAGGTTTTGGCTCGTACTGTGACATTTTGGGTGACTACCTACCTGCCCTGATGGGAGTTGTAGTGCTTTGCTCTGGGTTTTTGCACTTAATAATGGAGTAATACACATTTACGGCTATAAACCGGTGCGAGTGTCGCTGCGGGAGGCTGAGTTCAGATAATATGATCGTTGCCTGCAGTCCTATGTAAAGCTTCACACAGAGCGCGTGGATAGCGACACCGTGTGGCTTATGGCGACACAAGGGCGTTTTTCCTTGGCCGGAAGTCATGTGACCCTCGCACTGCGCAGCACCGGAACTGTGTATCGCCGCAAATTCTCCCCCCCTCCACTTCCAGGCTCTTCCGCGGATCCCCGTTTCCAGGTATGTTGTTGCATCATAGATGTCTCTAGAATCATAACAGCGCGTCATCTGGGAGTGTGCACTCACACTCACCGCACACGCGGGGTCTGAGATAGGTCTGTGCAGTCTGGCCGCTCTCCCGGTAATTATGTGACTATACGTCATTAATGGACGGCGGGAGAACAGGTGAATCGTACCTGACAGTTATTATTAGGCCAAAAGGAAAGGGTTAAATGGCAAAACCTCAACTTTGCTACATCCGTGCAATCACACACACGCTGACGTGTACATACACACATATACACACAGCGCACACATGTACATACACACATATACACACAGCGCACACATGTACATACACACATACACACAGCGCACACATGTACATACACATATACACAAAGCGCACACATGTACATACACATATATACAGAGCACACATGTACATACACATATATACACAAAGCGCACACATGTACATACACACATATACACAAAGCGCACACATGTACATACACACATATACACAAAGCGCACACATGTACATACACACATATACACAAAGCGCACACATGTACATACACATATACACAAAGCGCACACATGTACATACACACATATACACAAAGCGCACACATGTACATACACATATACACAAAGAGCACACATGTACATACACACATATACACACAGCGCACACATGTACATACACACATATACACACAGCGCACACATGTACATACACACATATACACAAAGCGCACACATGTACATACACACATATACACACAGCGCACACATGTACATACACACATATACACAAAGCGCACACATGTACATACACACATATACACACAGCGCACACATGTACATACACACTTATACACAAAGTGCACACATGTACACACACACATATACACAAATCGCACACATGTACATAAACATATATACACAAAGTGCACACATGTACACACACACATATACACAAATCGCACACATGTACATATACACAAAGCGCACATATGTACATATACATATACACAAAGCGCACATATGTACATATACATATACACAAAGCGCACACATGTACATACATATACACACAGAGCGCACACATGTACATACACACATATACACACAGCGCACACATGGACACACACACTTATACACAAAGCGCACACATGTACATACACATATACACAAAGCGCACACATGTACATACACATATACACAAAGCGCACACATGTACATACACATATACACAAAGCGCACACATGTACATACACATATACACAAAGCGCACACATGTACATACACACATATGTGGAGCCCGCTGGGACGGGGTACTCGGTACCGTACCGGGGTATCACGGGGGGTTTCACGCCAGTCTTGGTCCGGACCATGTCCCAAGCTCACAAGTAAAGGTTGAGTATTTACAAGGGAGTAAGTTGTGACGCCACCCGTGGTATGTGGTCAGAGTGACCACCGCTGCTGCAGAACCTCCGGGGACGATGTTTGGCAGCTGGTGATGTATCGGCCCTCCACAGGCAGAGCCTGGTTCCCCAGGGCAGTGGTGATAATAGTCTATAAATGATGCAGGGTAGAGGAGGTGGTAAAGATGATAGCGGTTTGTGAGGGAAAGTAGGGCTTGAACACAAGGATCACACAGACTCACGGTTTTGTAGTTTTCCATGACTTTACTGCAGGTGCTATTCAGCAGAGTACTGTCCATGGAGTCTGTACCGGGGCCGGGTTGCTCCCACCCTGACCGGGTCCTCGGCTTCCTACTCCTGCGCCTTGTGTGTGGCCCTGCTGCCGCTTTAGCTAGGCTGCCGGCCCTGTCTCTCCACACAGGGACCCACTTGCTCAGCAACTTGAGTCTTGTCTTAGTGTTTCTGACCCCGCCGTGTTGCTTCGCTGTGGTAGAGTACAGATCTATAACCTCCACTAGTCCGGTGTTTACTGCGCTGCTGGTGTCAGGCACAATTTTCGGATCCGGTATCCGGTCTCTGCGCTCCTCCGGGGCGAGTTATAAGGTAACTCAATCTCCCAGATATGTTCCTCTCTTTCTCTTAGGGTATGCGCACACATGCCGGGTTAGCATGGCGTGTTTGTGACGGCGGCGGCTGGGCGGACCCGACAGGAAGCTCTGCAGCCGTCCACCGGCTTTCTGTCGGGTATGTGCGGCGGGTGTAGGGCGGGTGCACAGCGGGTTCGGCGGCGGTGTTGTGGCGGCTGGAAGCAGCACATGATTCTGCGCTTGCAGCCGCTGCATAACCGGTCGGTTTATTGAACATGCACATTCGTTGCTAACCCGCTGGGAACCCAGCGGTTTAGCAACAGATGAGCATGTGTAAACCGCCGGTGTGTGCACAGTTTCCATAGGTTTAATGTTAATCCAAAAGCCGGTTTGGATTAACATAAATTTACATAAAACTTATGGAAACCGACCGGCGGTTTACACAGCTAAACCGAGGCTAACCCGGCATGTGTGCACATACCCTTAACTCCTCTCCTCAGACCCTGGCTAGGCCTGGAATTGAGCAGCGGACCATGGGGGAGTCTAAGGCAGCTCCTTTACACCACAGTCCTTCTTCCTCAGTTCTCCCAGGAACTGAACTACTCACTTCCTCTCCACATCAGAATACATAGGGAATCAGCTTTTGCTCCCCCTTCTGGCCTGGAGGCGCTAGTGTATTGTAGTCTGTTGTGTGGGGAGTTAACCCTTGATGACGTTACGGTGGCACATTAACCCCTGGGGTGCCACACATAAACACAGAGCGCACACATGTACATACACATATACACAGAACACACAACACAGGAGCATAGAGATACACAAATGATATATATAAGAATATACATCAGTGTGGGCTTGTGTGTAACCCATGCACACTATTCACACATCAAACCCACAAGCCCACGCTGTATGTATATATATATATGCACACAACATACACGCTTCCACACACTGTATATTTATATATATATCTATATATATACATCATGCACTATATATACTATATAATATATATGTGCATCATACACACTACCATACGCTGTACTATGTATATGCATACACTCATTATGCACACATACTATATATAGTATGTCTGCCCACATCATACACAGGTGTCCTACGTTGTTTTTATTATTTTCATATTTTTCGCCATTTTACTAACATGATCCATTATCTTTCAAGGTAAAGTTGAAGAATGTCGTCGTGGTGGCCCTCCGCCAGACGGATTTGGACCAGTAAGTATCCAGCTGATAACAGAGAACAAAGTGTAAATCATGAGTTAGGAAGAGTTTCCGGCACCAAACTGGTTAATTCCAAAATCTTTATTCCAAATTTTTGTGCTTTTAAGAAATTTGGAATCAAGATTTTGGAATTAACCAGTTTGGTGCCAGAACCTCCCCCTAAGGCTAGGGACAGGCTTGTGTCTGCCCTCAGCCTCCCAGATCCATTGAAAACATAGAAATTCTGAGCACATAACGTTACCGGCATGTATCGCTATGCGTCGCCAGGCTATGGATCACTATGGCAACCGGAAGCTTACCGCCGCCGACAGCTCCACTTTCAATCCCGGATATGCACTTTTGCAGATCGCACAGGAAAATGCTGCAGACCGTGTTTCCTGTACGCTCTGCAAAAGCGCATATCCGGGATTGTAAGTGGAGCCGGCGGCGGCGGTAAGCTTCCGGTTGCTATAGTGATCCATAGCCTGGCGGCGCATAGCGTTACATGCCGGTAACGTTATGCACTGCTCCTGCCAGAAACTGAGTTTCTGACAGATCCTGCAGGCTAGGGGCAGACACAGCCTAACTCGTGGATTTCACTCTGGATTTTTTGTCATGCACAAAGGGACAGGTGAGCGGGTTCCCCCCCCCCCTTGATTGAAAGTGTAAATCACGTCACTCTAACATTAGGCTGTGTTCACATGGGTCAGATAAGCAGCAGAAAAAAGTAATGAGCCGATGCATAAGTTAGTATATGTGCATGGCCATTTCACAGACAAAACGCAAGAGAAAAAACACAAAATTGCAGCCTTTTCATCATGGCATGTGAAACTGACGAAGTTTAATGTATGACTGAAACAATTTCATCTTTCACTCATGCAGTGGATCCGCTGTTTTGATGGACAACGGCGGGATCCACAACTGTGTAGGACGCCAACAGCAGCATATCGTGCTGTTTTCCATCACGCCATCCTTTCAGGCAGCCTTTTCATCACAGCATGTGAAACTGATGAAGTTCAATGTATGACCGAAACATTTTCATCTATCACCTATGCACCTATGCACTGGTTCGGCTGTTTTGATTGGGAACAGCAGGATCCACCAACAGAAGTGGATCTCAGTGTTCCCCCATCACGCCATCTTTCCATCTTTCCAACTAATGAAGTTCAATGTATGACTATAATATTTTTATCTATCACCCATGCACTGGATTGGCTGTTCTGATGGGGAAAAGCAGGATCCACCACTATGTAGGATGCTAACAGCAGTGGATCCCGCTATCCCTCATCATGCTGTCCTATCAGCAGCAGTGGATTCTGTTGTTCCCCATCACACTATCCTTTCAGGCAGCCTTTTCATCACAGCATGGAAACCTGATGAAGGTCAATGTATGAGCAAAACATTTTCATCTATCAACTATGCACTGAAACAGTAGGATCCACCATGGTGTAAGACGCCAACAGTAGTGGATCCCGTTGTACCCCATTGCGCCGTCCTTACAGACAGCTTTTTCATCACAGCATGTGAAACTGATGAAGTTCAGTGTATGACCAAAACATTTTCGTCTTTTACTCATGCGCTGGATCTGCTGTTTTGATGGGCAATAGTTGGATCTGCTGCAGTGGCGTTCTACACAGTGCTGGATCCTGCTGTTCCTCGTCAAAACAGCTGACCCAGTGCATCGGTGATAGATGAAAACGTTTTGGTCTTACATTGAACTTTATTGTGATGAAAAGGCTGCCTGAAAGGACAGGGTGCGACAGGGAACAGCGAGATCCACCACTGTGTAGAACGCCGACAGCAGCAGATCCTGCTGTTCCCCGTCACACTGTCCTTTCAGGCAGCCTTTTCATCACAGCATGTGAAACTGGTGAAGTTCAATGTATGATGGAAACATTTTCATCTATCATCTATGCACTGGATTGGCTGTTTTGTTGGGAAACAGCGCGATCCACCAATGGGTAGGACGCCAACAGCAGCAGATCCTGCTGTTCCCCATCATGCCGTCCTTTCAGGCAGATTTTTCATCATGGTATGTGAAACTGATGAAGTTCAATGTATGACCGCAACATTTTCATCTATCACCCATGCACTGGATTGGCTGTTTTGAATAAATCTTCTATGTGCCTTGTTATAATTCATTCAATGCTACGGTATAGGAATCTACCTGAGTACCCCTATCCAGAGGATCAGAAGTGCCTAGTATTGTTTCTACCCTGCATCAGTGACATTAATGTAAATAGGGGGAGAGAAGCATATAGCTCCCACTGCAGCTGAACATGGGAATCTATGTAGGTAAAGTGACGAGCTCAAAGGGAGAGGTCACATGCCCATTTCTACAGAATACAAAAAACTACAGAGAATAAAAAACAAGTGAGCCGGAGCATGAATTTGTATACGTAGAATAGGAGCACGTTCACCCAGAAGTGACGCTATGTATTAAGTTATCAGAGATTTGGATGAGATTTTATAAAATCTTATCCATATGTGGAGGTGAAAATCGCACTGCCCCTATAGAGCCCCTATATAGGGCCCAAATCCTCATGTTTTTATGTTTTTTGCAGGGATTTGTGGCTTCTGTACTCACTGCATCCGCAACCAATCCTCTGGTAAGTAAAATGATAAGCGTGCCGCCCTATGGTGAGCACAATGTATTACTAATATACACTTTGGATCCAGGTGAATTTTGTTATCACCCAGGAGCTGTAGAAAATCCAGGACCGAGATTGGGGGGATGATTATTTCATAAATTTTCTTTTTTCTTAATATTTTTATGCATTTTTTATGTTTTGTTTCATAGAATTTTCAGCTTGTCCTTGTATACAGATGACTAATAACAGTGATACCCTGAGTGATGGGATAGTGTAGTATAATTCTATGTTTTGTGATGTTAATTTTATTCCAGAGGAATATGTGAAGCCTTCTGTGGAGGAGACGCGTCCGGACAGACGTACAAGACTAAGAGGAAAGCGGGAGCTGAACACCACATACCCCATAACACAAGGTGCAACTCAATGTATGAATGCATTCAATGAACTCAATAGAGTAGATAACACCGGATCCACAGGATATCACAGCTCACCTCCTCCCCCTGTACAATGACTGATAACACCTCTATATACAGTAGATAACACAGGATCCACCATTCACAATAGATGATATCACAGCTCACCTCCTCCTGTACAATGACTGATAACACCTCTATATACAGTAGATAACACAGGATCCACCATTCACAATAGGTGATATCACAGCTCACCTCCTCCCCCTGTACAATGACTGATAACACCTCTATATACAGTAGATAACACAGGATCCACCATTCACAATAGGTGATATCACAGCTCACCTCCTCCTCCTGTACAATGACTGATAACACCTCTATATACAGTAGATAACACAGGATCCACCATTCACAATAGGTGATATCACAGCTCACCTCCTCCCCCTGTACAATGACTGATAACACCTCTATATACAGTAGATAACACAGGATCCACCATTCACAATAGGTGATATCACAGCTCACCTCCTCCCCTGTACAATGACTGATAACACCTCTATATACAGTAGATAACACAGGATCCACCATTCACAATAGATGATATCACAGCTCACCTTCTCCTCCTGTACAATGACTGATAACACCTCTATATACAGTAGATAACACAGGATCCACCATTCACAATAGGTGATGTCACAGCTCACCTCCTCCTGTACAATGACTGATAACACCTCTATATACAGTAGATAACACAGGATCCACCATTCACAATAGGTGATGTCACAGCTCACCTCCTCCTGTACAATGACTGATAACACCTCTATACACAGTAGATAACACAGGATCCACCATTCACAATAGGTGATATCACAGCTCACCTCCTCCTCCTGTACAATGACTGATAACACCTCTATATACAGTAGATAACACTGGATCCACCATTCACAATAGGTGATGTCACAGCTCACCTCCTCCTGTACAATGACTGATAACACCTCTATATACAGTAGATAACACAGGATCCACCATTCACAATAGGGGATATCACAGCTCACCTCCTCCTCCTGTACAATGACTGATAACAGCTCTATATACAGTAGATCACACAGGATCCACCATTCACAATAGATAATATCACAGCTCACCTCCTCCTCCTGTACAATGACTGATAACACCTCTATATACAGTAGATAACACAGGATCCACCATTCACAATAGGTGATATCACAGCTCACCTCCTCCTGTACAATGACTGATAACACCTCTATATACAGTAGATAACACAGGATCCACTATTCACAATAGATTATGTCACAGCTCACCTCCACCTCCTGTACAATGACTGATAACACCTCTATATACAGTAGATAACACAGGATCCACCATTCACAATAGATGATATCACAGCTCACCTCCTCCCCTGTACAATGACTGATAACACCTCTATATACAGTAGATAACACAGGATCCACCATTCACAATAGGTGATATCACAGCTCACCTCCTCCTCCTGTACAATGACAGATAACACCTCTATATACAGTAGATAGCACAGGATCCACCATTCACAATAGATGATATCACAGCTCACCTCCCCCTCCTGTACAATGACTGATAACACCTCTATATACAGTAGATAACACAGGATCCACCATTCACAATAGGTGATATCACAGCTCACCTCCTCCTGTACAATGACTGATAACACCTCTATATACAGTAGATAACACAGGATCCACCATTCACAATAGGTGATATCACAGCTCACCTTCTCCTCCTGAACAATGACTGATAACACCTCTATATACAGTAGATAACACAGGATCCACCATTCACAATAGGTGATATCACAGCTCACCTCCTCCTCCTGTACAATGACTGATAACACCTCTATATACAGTAGATAACACAGGATCCACCATTCACAATAGGTGATATCACAGCTCACCTCCTCCTCCTGTACAATGACTGATAACACCTCTATATACAGTAGATAACACAGGATCCACCATTCACAATAGGTGATATCACAGCTCACCTCCTCCTCCTGTACAATGACTGATAACACCTCTATATACAGTAGATAACACAGGATCCACCATTCACAATAGGTGATGTCACAGCTCACCTCCTCCTGTACAATGACTGATAATACCTCTATATACAGTAGATAACACAGGATCCACCATTCACAATAGGTGATATCACAGCTCACCTCCTCCTCCTGTACAATGACTGATAACACCTCTATATACAGTAGATAACACAGGATCCACCATTCACAATACATGATATCACAGCTCACCTCCTCCTGTACAATGACTGATAACACCTCTATATACAGTAGATAACACAGGATCCACCATTCACAATAGATGATATCACAGCTCACCTCCTCCTGTATAATGACTGATAACACCTCTATATACAGTAGATAACACAGGATCCACCATTCACAATAGGTGATATCACAGCTCACCTCCTCCTCCTGTTCTGCAGATCCCTGTAATCCTGCGGTCCCTGATGTCCCAGAAGAAGATCTGCACGCGCCAACGCAGGAGACTCAGCCGGACATCCGATGCAGAAGATCCCAGGACACTCAGCACACAGATACCTCAACAATTCATCCACAAGGTAGAAACTGAACTCTGTGAGGTCACAGGTCAGGGTTAGGCTCTGTTCACACAGACTTTGCATCAAGAGTAAAAAAATCACCAGATTTCAATCAGAAAAAGCTTCAGGAAAAATGCCATGTTGAAGGAGTTTTTCATTACCTGAAAAGGTTTTTGGAATAGTTTTTTTTCTTGAATAGTTTTTAATAGTAAAAGATGGAGTCATTCTTTCCAGTTCCCGTGGGTAGCCCACGGCAGATACAGTTCAGGTTAGAAACTGGCACGAAATTGAGGTTCTGGCACTTTAAGAACCCATATTATCTAAGTGTGGCACTCGTAGATAATTCTAAGGAAGTTAAGAGTCTTTTGGTGGCATAGAAGCAGAAGAGGAGATTTATAGGAAGAGTATTTACAGACCTGGAGTCCTGTATCCATTTCACAGCTTGTCACGGTCCATGCAGAAAATATACTTGAATCAATTAGCGAACAAATGTCAATTTCCTCAACACAATGCTGGAGAAGCATGGGTTAATCCGGACAGCAAGAACCCAGGGTTAAAAAGGATTAAAAGTCTTTAGCCATCTTGACTGTAGAAGTCAGAGGAATATCCTAGGCATTAGGCCTGGCTGTAAGTCTTGAGAAGAAGAAAAGGATGAATCTCCATATGTAAGGAGCCTGGAGGAGGTGAGGAGACCCCACACATGAGGTCTGCTCTTTGTCACATCTTGAATCAGACTACTTTGGGGACTTGTCAGATCTCTGCCTTGTCTAGACTGGAGGTAGCTCCTCCTATTGATCCTGGCCAATAGAATCAACCCTCAATTCTGTGTCAGATTTTACATTGTAAAGTAATATAAATCATACATTTCACCAGCAGATGGTGCTGCAACACAACAAATGAAAAGTGGTTTAATAGAACACTGACACACATCCCCTTAGACTATATGAGATTAGGGGCTTTTAGATTCATTTAAACCCATATCACAGTAGACGGATAACAGCAAATAGTTTATTTTCAACAAAAGAGAGGTAGAATTTTCTTAAAGTTTTTCAAATTTCATAGGACATGGGTCCAATAAAAATAAACTCCTCAAAATACATGATCATAGACTAAGGCTTAAAGCACATAAAGCTTTAGCCCCCTACAGCTCCCTGCTGTGTGGTTATCCTGCCTCTTGTCAAGTCAGGTCCCAAACCAGGACCCGAACATCAGCAGGTTTGCCCATCTCTAGCAGTGTCACATGTCGACTGCTGTGCAACCCATGTAACACGTGCTCTGTACTTCAAAGGAGTGTAAATTTCCTTTGGCACATTCAGAGTTAATGTGTAGATCCTGCTGTGTTGCAGTCTATGTGTAGACAGCTCTGCAGGTGGGAAGTTGTGAGTTTGTCAGGTGACCATACCCCTGACTTTTAAATAGCTCCTCTCCACCAGCAGATGTCGCTGATAGAGTTTAGTCTCTGCAAGACCTGGAGCTGAGAAGACGTGTGTGCTTTTTGCTGAAGCCTTTTTGTGTTTTCCTTCTGTTGTGAATTCCTATGCTTCCCAGTTCATGGGTGCTTGTGAGGGTGTTGTAGCCTAGGGCTGATCAGGAGCATAGGGCAAGGGTGGCGGCCCAGACATTCTCACCATCAGAGGTGATTCTGGGAACAGGGCGAGTTAGGGACCCCCAGTCTAAGGGTCAGACTAGCTCCCCTGATCACCTTTTGCCCATCTTACCATCCTGCTTCCTTATCCCTTTACTATTATACCACTCTGTGTGACAAGCAAAAACACTTAGAATACTCTGCATAGAGGTTTAGAGGGGACATGGCATCCCTTGGGAAGGGATTATTCCTCCTTAACCCACCAATAGTTGAACAAAAATCATCAAATGCAACTGAAATTTTTATGATCCAGAAGCATTGTGTTCAATTACCCTACAGCTCCCCCACAGGAGTAATGAAGTATTACATGGTGCCCATTGAAGTGAGTAGGCTGTCGTTATAATCTTGGAGAAAGACAAATGAGGGGTTAACGACAGGGAGACGTCAAGGGTTAGGCATAAGTTCTCTGGCCCCTTCCTCAGGACAAACCAAAAGCAAGTGGTCAGTTTCCCTACAGCTCCCCCACAGGAGTAATGGAGTATTACATGGTGCCCATTGAAGTCAGTAGGCTGTGGTTATAATCTTGGGTTTGCTGGGTCCTCCAGAGGTGGACGCTCATGGTAGATGGGTAGTCTAAACCTCTCGCGAAGGCGATCGTCTGATCTGTCCCGGTACCATGTGCCACCAGGGCACTTTATGGGCAGGGGTTACCCTTGAGATGTCGGCTCAGATCATATCTTTACCTCTTATCTTACAGAGCCCGAGGACAAGGATGAAGACCTTCCCTTCTCTACAGAAGAACTGGACCTGAATGTCATTGATCTCAGGCACCAACGAGCTGCTAATATTTAGGATTTCCATGTTCTCTGAGCTCTGAATCCTGACGGACAAATCTTCTCAGGAAGCTGCAGTATTTATTAGGTGACTTATGTTTTAATGATCCCGAGGAGCAGCGTGTTTTATACCTCAGAGCTGCATTCACAAGTCTGCAAACATCATAGCACAGAACGTGATCTACTGCCATCCTACAAGGCTCCAACTGGATGCACAGCGCCCTCGGAGTATCACCCTGGTAGATCGACAAGACGTCCATGTGTCTGACAACTCAATGTGGATCTTTTTACAGACGTGCTCGGCCATCTCTAATACGGACATCACGCAGCAGGCGGTCGGCTGGTCCTTTTCCACTGCTGGGAGGGCGGCCTGGAGGGCAAATGCATCCCTGCCCCCCGGTCCAGTCCGCTCCTGCTTGTCATGTTTTTTTTTTTTACCAGTGATCTGATTCAGTGAATCTGGCAAATTGAATTTCATCAGGTTTTTCCATCTCCAGTATCTTCATTCCTTGACGTAGGTCTAGAATTGTGTATACAGGAACCTTGTTTTTCATGTCTACATTGTTAGCAGTGTAAAGTATAGACAGTGGCATAACTAGAGTGCTATTGGCCCAATGCAAAATTTGGATCTGAACCGCTCCCACCCACCCCCATGCATAGGATTTAGTATTGGTACAACATATCTACCTGCTTAGAGTAATGTGAAACCCAAATTTCTGCATAACGTGACCATGAACAAATGCACAGAGCAATGTCAGCCTGCTAACACTGGGGGTCGACATTATGACTCTAAGACCCCTATTTCCACCTTCAGTTGAGCCTGATGTTAGCTTTCGGTATATCGTGGGGACGGTTCCCTGAAAAATTCCCACAGTCAACCCTAACCTTAACCCCTAACCCCTAATCCTGACCCCTAACACCAAACCTCTAACACCTAACCCTTAACCCTATCCCTAGCCCTAATACCAAACCCCGAACACCTAAGCCTGAATGGTCCGTTACATACGATATCGTTGCAATGTCACCGGCTTGGTGATGTTGCAGCGATGTCGAAACAAAATTGTTGTGTGTAACACGTATCAACGATAAGTCATTGATCGTAGATTTATGGTCCTGTCCATAAATCTATCGTTGGTCTCCCGCTGGGTGGCCGGCATCAGCGCTTGTGACAGCGGGAGAGCAACGATGGATGAGCTCCTAGCGCTGCACAGCAAGCGCTTGGAGCTGGTAACCATGGTAAACAGCGGGTATCTAGGCAGCGCCCAGCACCTAGTTTCCCGATGTATACCCTGGTTACCAGCCTTCTCCGCTTACAGGCTGGTATTCAAGGTACACAGCGGATAACTAGGGTCCCTAGTTACCCGCTGTGTACCTTGGATACCAGCCTGTAAGCGGAGAAGGCTGGTAACCAGGGTATACATCAGGTAACTGGATACTGCCTAGATACCCGCTGTTTACCATGGTTACCAGCCTGCTCCCGCTTACCGCAGCCTGGCAGCATGAGCTATACATTGAGGAAAGAATATTTTATTCTTTTCCGCGATGTCGCTGGTCCACTGATTGCTGGTGAGTCTGCCTGTGTGACATCTCACCAGCGATCAGATCACGATGTAGCAGCGATCCACATCCTTGGTCACATCGCTACCACACGATGTTATGGATTCTTATCAATAGTTTTTATTTTCATCAGTATTAATTAAAACATTTGTAAATGAAAAACAAAAAACAAAAAAGACTGAAGAAAGGAATAAAGCAAAAATAACCCAAGAACATTGAGTGTGTTTGGTCATTTATGTGTATGTTGAGTTGAGGACATGTGGCGCCCCTGAGTCTTGGTCACCCCAGTGGTACTGCACCTAATCCACAGGTGTGGGGTCATTGCTCTCAGGTAAGGCAGGGCATGAAACTGAGACCAATATGGTACACCCAACACCAGTCCTGACTCCAGGCCAGGAGATGCAGGGTGGAAGAGACCCCTCTAGAGGGCAGACCCCATCTGCTGGTTGGAGGAAGGAGTATGTTCATGGGGTGGGAAAAACAGTTAGTCAGAGACAGCGAAAGTGAGAAAAAGCAGGAGCTGCAAGATGGAGTTCTAGGGGATGGTGGAGCAGGGGCAGAGTGGGACCAGTGGTAGGTCGCCACGGAACCCTGGCCAGAGAGAACCCAAAATATACAGTCGACGTCCAGGTCATGGTAGAGGAACTAGCTGCATGAGGAATACCAGCCCCAATCTGGTATGATCAAGCCAGGAAACCGGAATCCACTGAACTGCATGTGCTGTGGCCAACACCGTGCACACTCCCAGGCACATTGGCTACAGAGGGTCAAGAGGACGTGCCAGGCCGTCACTCAGCAGGGCCCGCAGCTGCCTGCCTTGGGACTCATAGCACGAAGGCTCAGGGGAAGATCAGGAGTAGAACAGTGCAGGGAGGAAAGAGCAGCACGGAGAGGCTTAATGAACGGTGTCTCAGTAGAGTGGACCTGGACTATATAAGGGCTGGTCACGTTGCACACTGGCAGAGCACAGTACCCTGGCTGGGTTTGTACTGAACGAAGCAGCAGTAAAAAGACTGGTGAGAACTGCAACCCCTGTGTCTGTCCAGTCCTTCAGTGTACACCGCACCACAACTCCCAACATCACTATTTCAACTAAAGACTTTACTCTCAGGGGCCTGCTCTACCTATGGAGAGTACTACACCTAGCTGCCTTACCAACTATCCCCTGGGACCTCATACAATCAGCGCTGGTCACTCAACACAGAAACCATAGATGGAGTCATAATAAACTTTATTTCCCCTGTAACTCGGTCAGGGCCACGGATTCTGGGGTTGCCACCGTGACTCCCCTATAGACTGATACCCCAGACCGTCCGAGTACCCCGGCCAGTGGCGTAACTTCAGGCCCAGGGGCCCCGATGCGAAGGCTCCAATGGGGCCCCCAATTATTGCAAATCTTTAATAGCATTAGTCTTTTTCTATAGACCAAAGGGACTTTTGGGGCCCCCTAGGCTCCAGGGCCCGGGTGCGATCGCAACCCCTGCACCTGTTATAGTTACGCCCCTGACCCCGGCCCTTGCAGACATTACGCCCCTACAGTACAGGGTCAAAGAGGGGTGGAGGACGTAAGGTCAGGAGGCCAACATTTTGTCTTTTTGGGGATACAATAAAAAAATCATAAAAGTAAAAAAAAATGGAAAAAAAATGTTAAAAATAATAAATATATCTATTAATCATAAACCAAGAGGAGCTGGAGACTGGAGCTAATCAAGAGGTTGGACACAATAGTCAAGAAACGTCTTAGACTTCCATGTGCTACCAAGCAGAACCAAACGGGAAACACGATGGCTTCAACAGCACCAATATCGCAATATCGGCCATCTTAACTAAGGGCAATGCCAGGTGTTCAATGGCGGCATCTAGTGGTGAGGAGAGAAAAATGCAGCACAAATTCTCAAAGTGTACAACAGCAGCCACTAGTGGTCAGTCATCAGAAGGACAGCAGAATCCAGTCCAAGCCTTTTATCATTATAATTTTTTTTTCACATGTTATTAATTATTTATATATCACCATCAGGGTGCTGTATATAAGGGGTTACATACAAAATTATAGATATAGTTTACAGTAAACAAATTAACAGTGACAGACTGGTACAGAGGGGAGAGGACCCTGCCCTTGCGGGCTTACATTCTACAGGGCAATGGGGAGGAGATAGTAGGTCAGGGGTACAGCAGATCAGGTAGTAGTGGAGTGGCAGCTCTGGTGGCGGTGAACCCTTCATGACACACATGGGCATCATAGGTCGCCTCCCACCTCCCACCCTCTGATGCGAGCTCACATCTCAGCTGATCTGATCAGCGATCCAATTGGTGCTGTTAATCCTTTGGATCGCGCTGTCACTCACTGACAGCACAATCCAAAGCACCGCGGCAGGGATCATGGTGTTCCCCAGAGATCCCATGATGAGCGCCAGCAACCACAGAGAGTGATCATTTGTGCTATACAGAGATGAGCTGCAGTTCATCAGTACATAGGACAAGCGATCAGACTGTACAGCACTGAGGCCCCCTAGTGTAAAATAAAGGAAAAAAAGTTTTTAACAATATGAAAAAAAAAAACAAAAAATCAAATCACCCCCCTTTTGCCCCATCTAATATATAATTACCTTAAGGCACTTCCGTCATATTCGGCGCTGTTTCCGTCGTCGTGGCTGTGGCTGCCTCCCAAAGCCTCACTCACAAAGCCTTTGCGAGTCCGTGCAGAAGCAGAATACGCTCAAGTAACTCGCAAAGCCTCACTCACAATGGCTTTGTGAGTCTTCACACAATAAGCTCCACTGTGAGTCAGAGCTTCACTTGCAATGTCCGGGACTCCTGACTCGCTAACAGTCTCTCTCTCCCTTATCCCGCGCACAGTCTGCACCCTCTCCTCACCTCCTGGACTCCACCTACTCATCTATGGCCCCCGCAGCCCCCTGGAAGTGCAGCCTCTCCAGGCCTCCTTCAGGTGGCTGCTCAGTGAGGAGGAGGAGGAGGCAGCTCCACGAAGAAGCCGACACCGAAGGGAACACAGGAGGGAGGAACGGAGGGAGAGGGGAAAGCAAGCTGGCTCCTTGGGACAACCTCTCCTTACTGAGGTGAACGAAGGAGCTGCAGCCAGGTCACAGAGCAGTGTGTGGCACCACAGCTCCCAGCATGCCACACCTATCTCTGTGATTACAGCTGTGCCTCTGCCCTCCAGCCTCCACTCTCCTCTCCCTGTCCTCTGCCCTCCAGCCTCCACTCTCCTCTCCCTGTCCTCTGCCCTCCAGCCTCCGCTCTTCTCTCCCTGTCCTCTGCCCTCCAGCCTCCGCTCTTCTCTCCCTGTCCTCTGCCCTCCAGCCTCCGCTTTCCTCTCCCCTCCAGCCTCCGCTCTTCTCTCCCTGTCCTCTGCCCTCCAGCCTCCGCTCTTCTCTCCCTGTCCTCTGCCCTCCAGCCTCCGCTCTTCTCTCCCTGTCCTCTGCCCTCCACCCTCCGCTCTTCTCTCCCTTTCCTCTGCCCTCCAGCCTCCGCTCTCCTCTCCCTGTCCTCTGCCCTCCAGCCTCTGCCCTCCACTCTCCTCTGCCCTCCAGCCTCCGCTCTTCTCTCCCTGTCCTCTGCCCTCCACCCTCCGCTCTTCTCTCCCTTTCCTCTGCCCTCCAGCCTCCGCTCTCCTCTCCCTGTCCTCTGCCCTCCAGCCTCTGCCCTCCACTCTCCTCTGCCCTCCAGCCTCCGCTCTCCTCTCCCTGTCCTCTGCCCTCCAGCCTCCGCTCTCCTCTCCTGTCCTCTGCCCTACAGCCTCCGCTCTCCTCTCCTGTCCTCTGCCCTCCAGCCTCCGCTTTCCTCTCCCCTCCAGCCTCCGCTCTTCTCTCCCTGTCCTCTGCCCTCCAGCCTCCGCTCTTCTCTCCCTGTCCTCTGCCCTCCACCCTCCGCTCTTCTCTCCCTTTCCTCTGCCCTCCAGCCTCCGCTCTTCTCTCCCTGTCCTCTGCCCTCCAGCCTCCGCCTCTTCTCTCCCTTTCCTCTGCCCTCCAGCCTCCGCTCTCCTCTCCCTGTCCTCTGCCCTCCAGCCTCCGCTTTCCTCTCCCTGTCCTCTGCCCTCCAGCCTCTGCCCTCCACTCTCCTCTGCCCTCCAGCCTCCGCTCTCCTCTCCCTGTCTTCTGCCCTACAGCCTCCGCTCTCCTCTCCCTGTCCTCTGCCCTACAGCCTCCGCTCTTCTCTCCCTGTCCTCTGCCCTCCAGCCTCCGCTCCCCTTTCCCTGTCCTCTGCCCTCCAGCCTCCGCTTTCCTCTCCCTGTCCTCTGCCCTCCAGCCTCCGCTCTTCTCTCCCTGTCCTCTGCCCTCCAGCCTCCGCTCTTCTCTCCCTGTCCTCTGCCCTCCAGCCTCCGCTCTTCTCTCCCTGTCCTCTGCCCTCCAGCCTCCGCTCTTCTCTCCCTGTCCTCTGCCCTCCAGCCTCCGCTCTCCTCTCCCTGTCCTCTGCCCTCCAGCCTCCGCTTTCCTCTCCCCTCCAGCCTACGCTCTTCTCTCCCTGTCCTCTGCCCTCCAGCCTCCCGCTCTTCTCTCCCTGTCCTCTGCCCTCCACCCTCCGCTCTTCTCTCCCTTTCCTCTGCCCTCCAGCCTCCGCTCTTCTCTCCCTTTCCTCTGCCCTCCAGCCTCCGCTCCCCCTTTCCCTGTCCTCTGCCCTCCAGCCTCCGCTCTCCTCTCCCTGTCCTCTGCCCTCCAGCCTCTGTCCTCCACTCTCCTCTGCCCTCCAGCCTCCGCTCTCCTCTCCATGTCCTCTGCCCTCCAGCCTCTGCTCTCCTCTCCCTGTCCTCTGCCCTACAGCCCCCGCTCTCCTCTCCCTGTCCTCTGCCCTCCAGCCCCCGCTCCCCTTTCCCTGTCCTCTGCCCTCCAGCCTCCGCTTTTCTCTCGCTGTCCTCTGGCCTCCAGCCTCCGCTCTCCTCTCCCTGTTCTCTGCCCTCCAGCCTCCGCTCTCCCCTCCCTGTCCTCTGCCCTCCAGCCTCCGCTTTCCTCTCCCCTGTCCTCTGCCCTCCAGCCTCCGCTTTCCTCTCCCCTGTCCTCTGCCCTCCAGCCTCCGCTCTCCTCTGCCCTCCAGCCTCCGCTCTCCTCTGCCCTCCAGCCTCCGCTCTCCTCTGCCCTCCAGCCTACGCTCTCCTCTGCCCTCCAGCCTACGCTCTCCTCTGCCCTCCAGCCTCCCCTCTCCTCTGC
Organism: Allobates femoralis; assembly: GCA_033576535.1. Classification (NCBI taxonomy): domain Eukaryota; kingdom Metazoa; phylum Chordata; class Amphibia; order Anura; family Aromobatidae; genus Allobates; species Allobates femoralis. Next base: position 228,697,848 of record JARQOC010000011.1, on the reverse strand, counting down.
CCTCCAGCCTCCCCTCTCCTCTCCCTGTCCTCTGCCCTCCAGCCTCTGCTCCCCTTTCCCTGTCCTCTGCCCTCCAGCCTCTGCTCCCCTTTCCCTGTCCTCTGCCCTCCAGCCTCTGCTCCCCTTTCCCTGTCCTCTGCCCTCCAGCCTCCGCTCTCCTCTCCCTGTCCTCTGCCCTCCAGCCTCCGCTCTCCTCTCCCTGTCCTCTGCCCTCCAGCCTCCGCTCTCCTCTCCCTGTCCTCTGCCCTCCAGCCTCTGCTCTCCTCACCCCTCCATATGCAATGTACAGTATGTGTATATATCTGTGTATGTAGGCACTTCCGTCACTTTGTCCGCACTTCCCTCAACTTTCTATACACACACACACACACTTCCCTATACTTACCACCGCGCCTGCGTCCGCTGCCTAGATTCTCAGTCGACATGTCGCCGCCCCCAAACTACTACATCCAATATAGCGTCCAAGATGTCTCGCCAAACTACCCAGACGACATATTGAATCCAGTCGTCCGAAGGGCGGCGACATGTCAACTCAGGATCCAGGCGGCGGGGAAGAAGCAGAGTCGGTGGTAAGTATAGCGGAGTGTGTGTATGTGTGTCTGTGTGAGTATGTTTGTGCTGACCACTCTGCCCACGGCGCTGCGCTGACCACTCTGCCCACGGCGCTGCACTGACCACTCTGCCCACGCCGCTGCGCTGAGCACTCTGCCCACGCCGCTGCGCTGACCACTCTGCCCACGGCGCTGCACTGACCACTCTGCCCACGGCGCTGCGCTGACCAATCTCACCGCACTCACTGCTAACAACTGAGCCACCGCACTCGCTGCTAACCACTGATCCACCGCACTCACTGCTAACCACTGAGCCACCACACTCACTGCTAACCACTGAGCCACCGCAATCACTGCTAACCACTGAGCCACCCCACTCACTGCTAACCACTGAGCCACCCCACTCACTGCTAACCACTGAGCCACCCCACTCACTGCTAACCACTGAGCCACCCCACTCACTGCTAACCACTGAGCCACCGCACTCACTGCTAACCTATTAGTAAATAAACTATATATGGATTCTAGACTACCCGATTCTTTAGAATCGGGCTCACAGCTAGTATAATATAAAAATCATAAAAGTAACAAAAAAATGTAAAGAAATGCGAAAAAAAATGTTAGAAAATCATAAAAACAACTGTTAATTATAAAGGAAGAGGAGCAGGAGACTGGGGAGAATTAAGAAGGTGGACACAATAGTCTGCAAGTGCTATGAAGCTGAATCAAACAGGACACACGATGGCTTCAACAGCGCCAATATCGGCCATCTTAACTAAGGGCAATGCCAGGCGCTACATAGCGGCATCTAGTGGTGAGGAGGGAAAAATGCATGACAAATTCTCAAAGTGTACAACAGCAGCCACTAGTGGTCAGTCAGCGGAAGGACAACAGAATCCCGTCATTATTTTTTTTATTATTATTATAATTTTTTTTTACATAACAAAGAGGTGAAATTTTGGTAGATAGATATCCTGCATCTATATAATGTCCCACCCCCTACATATTATAAGCTTGCACCCTTTAGTGCCTTTCATGTGGCACTAAAGAGTGTTTAGCCCAGTATAACCTAGTAATGAAATCATATTAAAAAAATGACATGGGGTCTTCCCCTGTTTTTGATAACCAGCCAAGGTAAAGCAGACAGATGGGGGTTGATATAATCATACTGGGAATTGGTTATTGGGCCTTTGCCAGCCTAAATATACCAGCACGCATCACATTAGATGCTCCAATTGTGGTGCTTTGCCTTGGCACTTCTCAATTGCCCTGGTACGGTGGCAATTGAGACAATAGGTTTTGGGGTTGATGTCAGCTGTGTAGTGTCAGCTGGCATCAAGCCTAGGGGTTAGCAATGGAGAGGCACCTACCAGACACCCCCATTACTAACCCAGTAAGTAAAAAGAAACAAACACAAACAAAATACTTTCTTTGAAAAACACTTCCTCAACACTTTTAACTGGTTTACAAATTATTTAAAAAGAAAAAAAAACCTGCAGGTCTGGCATAGTGCAATTAGTCCACCAAGTCTGACCTTGTCCAGAAAGGGAAAACTGAAAGACATAAAAAGAGCAAAAATAAAGTATTAAAACACGAGTCACCCTTGTAATCCTGTTAGTCCAAAATGTATGGAGCCTTGTTCTGACAACAAAGCTTCATAAGTCTTAGCAGCAGCCACTCCCAGTCAGGCTTTGCTCCGCCAGACCAGCGGCTCACCGCACATCAGACATTCCAGATCTCAAGCTGCCGCTGTGTAACCTGGTGATAGCTGTGATGTCAGTAATATTACTAACATCACTACCTGTCACAGTCACCGGGTCTCCCGGAATGGCAGTGGCTGCTACTAAAACCTATGAAGCTTCATTCTCAGAACAAGCCTCCATAGGTTTTGAACAACAAATTTGGGGACATAGTGGAAACACCATGGACTACTTCATGGGATTTTTTCAGGTAAATAAATTGGTGAATGAGGGATAGTGTCTTGTCTTTATTTCTCTTGTTTCATGTCTTTCAGGTTTCCCTTTCTAGACTATCTAAGATTTGGTGGACTATGTTGGATTCATTGGACTACGCCGTACCTCCATTGTTTTTCGTTTTCTTTAAATAAATTGGTGAAATAGGAAAATTTTGGGGAGTAATTTTCCAATAAAGTATTTTTTGTGTGTCTTTTGACTTACTGGCTTAGTAATGGGGAAGTCTGGTGGACGCCTCTCCATTACTAACCCCTGGGTTTGATGCCAGATGACACTACTTAGCTGACGTCAACCCCAAAACCATTATCCCAATTGCCACCACACCAAGGCAATTGGGAAGAGCCAAGGCAAAGCTCCAGAATTGAAGCATCTAATGTGATTTGGGCTGGTAAATTTAGTCTGGAATGGCCCAATAACCATGGGCCTTCCCAGCCCGATAATATCAGCCCCCAGCTGTCTGCTTTACCTTGACTGGTTATCAAAATATTGGGACTTATGTTATTTTTAAAATATTATTTACTTACTAGGTTACTAGGTTACTAGGACTCTGTAGTTTCCCCCCCTCCACCTGCGACTATGGAGATACTTCACCTTCTTTTCGGGGTGCAGTAACTCCCTGTGGCGTCCCACCAGGGGGGCGCCACATTCCCCTTGGTTAAATACACTCATCCGCGAGTGTCTAAGTGTTACAAGCAGACCGGGTATGAGCTTTAATTTTTCATTTTTATATTAACCGGATTGACATGAACATAACAAAAAACAACAATATGATTATTTTGTCTTCTTCCCTTGCGGGAGGCGCTATGCTTAAAACATTGCAATTAACACTTTTATTCAAGTCTATATTGGCCCAACGGGGGCCGGGTATTGAGTCTCTGATTTAATGTTCAACCAGGCTCTAACACTAAAAGTTCAAATTCAAGCCATGTGAGTCCTTTTACGGGTTTATCAGGGAAAACACACAATTAACTATTTACATTAACACGAAACCACAAGCGTTTGTATGTAATTACGTCACCCCGATACAAATCCCGGTAACAGGTGGCCTTGCAGGAGGTGGGTCTTGACATCTCTTCTTCACACAAAGACCTCTGCATAGAGGCCTGCCTCCCGGGCAAAGCCGTATCCGTACACAGGTTGAAGGCTGCTATTGTCCCTTGCTTTCTCTGTTGCACGGGCAGTGGTGGTTTGGTGTGGGCAAAGGCGGGGCCTGGCGAGTCTGCATCTCGTTAGCCCACCATGCTTCCTGCTGCCTCTGCTGCTCTGCCTCATCATCCTGGGCATACTGTGGCCTCCCAACGGGTTGCCAGGAGTGCGGGGGTCGGAGTTGGAGGTCGGCTTCCAAATCGCCTCATCTCCATTCTGACCAGGGATGTTGGCTGCTCCAGGCGATTCGGCACCCACTCTAACTCGCGGGGACCAGACACCTCTGCGCCCGGCTGGTTCTTCCTCTCAGTCTTCCTCCCTGGAACTCGCCTGGCTGGTAGAGCTTTCTCCATCAATTTCCTCTACGATCAGGTTGGGCTCTTCGGAGAACCAGATCAGATTTTCCGGTACGGCTGTCTCCTCCTCTCCAGGCTCCGCGTCAGCCCAGTCATCATTGGTCTTGGACTTGCGGTTCTCCTGTCTGGATAGTGGGTTGCTGGTCTCGGGTGGTTTCGTCTCCTCAGCTGTGCTTGAGTCCGGCTCTGTGGGGGCGTAGTCCTCACCGGCCACCGGGTGTTTGGTGTCTGGTTCTACCGACACTCCCGGTTCCGGGTCTAGTTCATGCCCCTGTTGTTGTCTCGCACGCCGACTTAGCTCTAGCCCCGTGTTGCGCTCCACCTCTGAATCGTCCATTCCACGACCTCCATCACCAGGGCCCGCAAATCGTCGAGGGCTACACTCCAGAAGGCCGCATCGTCACCCCCATCTCCGAGCGTTGGCATCCCTGGGGCTCCGGTGTCTGCCCTCAGGTTCTCCTCGACTTCACGGACCAGGTCTCTCAGTCTTGGGGTGGCCATCTTAACCGGACTGTTCTCGGGTAGCAGGTCTGGCAGTAGCCACTGTCCCTTGTTGTGCCTTCCGGCAGCACCCTGTTCACTTTCTATAGTCCCGAGCTGGTGCGGTTCGGTCCCTAACCGCCCCCTTGTTTGTTTGATGGCAAGGGGGGCGGGGAGACAGTTTGGCGCCTCTTGCATGGCCCTCCTGCGATGAGGGGCCAGGCATGTCCCTGGGCCAACACATTTCAGTCACATCTCTAGGCCCTCCATTTTGGGCCTACGCAGTAAAATAAGTTCAGTTCAATAAAGTCCAATTTAAGGGGCACAGTTCCCGGTTTTACCGGGCACGGGATCCTGTTCATGACGCCATAATTGAGTCGGCCGGCAGGGAAGGGGTTACTCGGATACCGGGATGGTGGCTTCGGTGGGGATCATGGCTGGTCGGGTCCCAGTTCTGTGCCCTGGGCACTCAATTGCTGATGGGGGTGATGATTGGGGGATTATACGTGACGCCACCTGTGGTGTCTGGTAAGCAGTTCCAGCGCTGCAGCCGGGCGCTGAGGTGATGGTGTGGTGCAGCAGAGATAGTACAGTTCCCCACAGGCGGAGCTTTTCTTCAGCACGGCGGGGTGAATGAGGTCAGTCATAGTCCCAACTTCTGTCGTGCTGTGGAGGCCCTTCGGGTGGAGGATGAAAGGAAACCAGAGACCGGAGCAGCTCAAAAAGTTCTTTGCTGGTACCAGGTGGATAAGGTACATGGTACAGTCTAGCCTGCCGGGGTAGTAGCCGCAAATTTCGGGGTTCATCACAGAGTCCTTCAGAGGTGTCTCTCTTTTATCTTTCCCGGTCTCTATACCAGTGGCTCTCTGTCCTCCCACGCTGAAGTCTGGTTACTGGTCCCCAGGTCTGTTGCCTTAAGTCTCTGTTACCTCTTGGCGTCTTGGACCTAGCTATGGGACAGTGGTCAGGCTCCTTGGTGGGTGTCGTGGCTCTCTTATAAGGCCCACAACGCGCTGGTCTGCGGTTTGGGATAAACCTAGTCCAAACTGCCTTGGCTCCAGATTACTGGTGTGACCTGGCACTCCAGACGGCTCCAACCAAACCTGGAGTGTCCCCTTCTCGTCTGGGTGACCTCCGCCCTTAAGAGGTGCCTTCTCCTCAGGACAGCAGGGTCCCCTTCGTCCGTCCGTTCTCTCACACTGTCACCGTCTAACTCGCTACTGTCTCCTAACTGTCACTCTTGTCTCCCGCTCCCTAAGCTCCACCCTCCTGGGACCTACTGAATTACAGTCCCCTGTGCTAGGGTGTCTGTGGGTGGGGTTTGTGTGCAGACTCTGTAGTTTCCCGCCCTCCACCTGGACTATGGAGATACTTCACCTTCTTTTTGGGGTGCAGCACCTCCCTGTGGCGTCCCACCAGGGGGGTGCCACATTATCATCCAGTCTGTACCAACCGCCTGCCAGTATGTATCATCCATCTGTACCGGGTATCCATCGCCGTACCCCTCTGTCTCTACCTAAGACCGTACCTGCAGTCCTCACCCCTGGGGCCAGCTGCCGCAGTTCTGGGGACTTCCTTGGAGTGGCACCTGGCGGCCACATCATTGTTTTAGAATCATCAGGACCTTGGTTCTTTTCTAAATGAAGAAGACTTCGCTTTTTCCCAAGGGTCTAAAAATTATCCCTTTATTTAGGGAGCTGAAATAGGTGAACTGTCTAGAACTTGAAGAAGCAATGGCTTCTAGTGATCTATTTTGTTGGGATCGGCAACAGGTTTTCTATCCTCAAAATAATTAACAGGCTACAAAAGGCTTTTACCATGGTGCCCAAAAATTATCCCTTTTTTATTGGTTAGGAACAGGCAGATATGTAAAGTGTTACGTAACGTTCATAGTTCTAATTTCCAATAATTTTATTAATTAATTATAAAAACCGATGTTTCTGACAATACAATGGTTGGGGGTATGGAGTTGTTAGCAGTTGAAGGTTAGGGAAGCCCCTATCTTGTCTGCTGGGGGTGTGTTGTAGCGTGAGGTGGGGACGGGGTCAGTGTACAGTTTAGCGTGCCCATGCGGGTGTATTGCGGGTTTACAGTTACGGTTATTGGTGGTTATACCGGATAGTTTGCATTTTATTCCCCTATTGAATTTAATGGCTTAAGTTACTGTCTTGTCTGGAATGTGGTTATTGTTTTACAGCCTTCAATGTTCCTAAAGTCATAGTTTTATGTCAGTGACATTCAGTATAAAAGCTTCACATTGTGTTTACAGTCGATGACACCGACACTATATCACAACACCGTACAAACAACACAATGGACAATGACAACTGGTCGAGCCGCGATGGGGGCAGAGGAGTCATCTAAAGAGAGGAAAAGGGAGTAAGCAAAGAATTTCAGGAAAGAATGTCCAACCCACCATGGTCCATGACACTAGATCTCCATCTCGGATCCCCCCCCCTCTTTGATATGAATGATCCTTTGTGTAGAATGTTGTGTTTGAAAGTTCCATCGATGGAAATCTTAAGGTCTCAAATGACAGATCTCACCGCTCTACCGATAGATTCCTCTGCTCAGTGGTCATCAGATCACATTCCCACCGCTCTATTGTCTATTTGATCACACATTTCACGGATTTATGGTCATCAGATCATGGATGCCAACCTTCTATGGTTATTAGAACACAGTTCTCCTAACCCTATGCTTCCCAGATCCCAGATTTCCCAAATCTATGGTCACCAGACATAAATCCACCACTCTGTGGACATCAGATCCCACCGCTTTATTGTCATCAAATCACAGATCCCATCGCTCTATGGTTACCAAATCGTCAAATCCCACCGCTATGTGGACATCAGATAACAAATCTCACCAATCTATGGTCAACAGATCACACATCTCTCCTCTTTATGGTCAACATACATAGATCTCTCCTCTTTATGGTCATCAGATCATAGATTCTCCACTCTATGGTCATAGATCTAGATCCTCCACTCTATGGTATCAGATCATAGATCTTCTCTATGTTCTATAGGGTTCTCACTCATGGATCAGAAATCCCACCACTCTATGGTCATCAGATGATAGATCTCTCCCATTCTATGGTGATCGATTACATGGATCATCTCTCCACTCTTGGTCATCAGATTAAGATCTCTCCACTCTAGGGTCATCAATCTATCTCTCCACTCTAGGGTCATCAGATGTTAGATCTCTATCTCTACAATCTATGGTCATCAATCATAGATATCTGCACTCTATGGTCTTCAGATCATAGACCTCTCCACTCTAGGGTCATCAGATCACAGATCCACCAATCTAACTATGGTCATCAGATGTTAGATCTCTCCCCTGTATGGTCATCAGATCATAGATCTCTCCACTCTAGGGTCATCAGATCATAGATCTCTCCACTCTAGGGTCATCAGATATTAGATCTCTCCACTCTATGGTCATCAGATATTAGATCTCTCCACTATATGGTCATCAGATCATAGATCTCTCCACTCTATGGTCATCAGATATTAGATCTCTCCACTATATGGTCATCAGATCATAGATCTCTCCACTCTATGGTCATCAGATCATAGATCTCTCCACTCTATGGTCATCAGATCATAGATTTCTCCACTCTATGGTTTTCAGATCATACATCACTCCCCTCTATGGTGATTGGATCACAGATCTCTCCAGTCTATGATCATCAGATCTTCGTTCTCTCCACTCTAGGGTGGGTCATCAACTCTTAGATATTTCCACTCTATAGTCATAAGATCATATATTTCTCCACTCTGTGGCCATCAAATCTTAGATCTCTCCACTCTATGGTCCTCAGATCATAGATCCCTTCACTCTATAATTGACATATTACAGATCCCACTGATCTATGATGATCAGATCATAGATGTCTCCACTCTATGGTCATCAAATCTTAGATGTATCCACTCTATGGTCATCAGATCACAGATCCATTACTCTATGATTGACATATCACAGATCCCATCGTTCTATGGTTATCAGTTAATTGAATGTTTGTCCTTCCAAGCATAACCCCTTTAAGGAACCAATGACCCCAAGCAATATGTAGGTGGATTCTGAATGCCTTCATAATAGTTATAATATAGAAATACACATTTCAGAGATTTTTAGGGTAAATTAACCAAAATATTATTGACGTGTTGGAATGTTGACCATCCAGATTTGTATTTTTTTGACGCGCCCAAGCTTTTGGCTGCTCCTCAAGTCATCGGTGACGGTCAGTGGTGCTTAGTGCATAAGCGTTACATTGTGTTTTCACAGCCGAGTGACAGATGTACATAGAAACCAAGAACAAACAGTACAACACAAGAATGCCAGACCAACCCAACGTCAACGGCATCTCATCCTGCCAAATCTGTACTGATGGGGGCAAAAACCCACAGGCAGCTTCTATACATGGGACCTGACTTGGCTAAAATCATAGTCTTCTTCCTTCTGGAGAAGACCTAATTTGCTCATTTGTTGAATTTGCAGCATTATCAGGTCACATTCACTGAAATAAAAAGCTACTTAACTCCAAAACATCCTAACAGGCCAAGTTACATGGTAACATAGGATCCCTTCTTTGATGTCACCTTCACAATTCTAGCATCCATTGATGTTGTGAGTTTCTGGAGAGTTTCTGCTTGTATTTCTTTGCATGATGTCAGAATCGCCTCCCAGAGCTGCTGTTTTGATGTGAACTGCCTCCCACCCTCATAGATCTTTTGCTTGAATATACTCCTAAGGTTCTCTATAGGGTTGAGGTCAGGGGAAGATGGTGGCTACACCATGAGATTATCTCCTTTTATGCCCATAGCGGCCAATGGCACAGAGGTATTCTTTGCAGCATGAGATGGTGCATTGTCATGCATGAAGATGATTTTGCTCCTGTTTTGGCTTTTTGTACCATGGAAGAAAGTTCTCAGTCAGAAACTCTATATACGTTGCAGAGATCATTTTCACACCTTCAGGAACCTTAAAGGGGCCTACCAGCTGTTTCCCAATGATTCCAGCCCAAATCATGACTCCTCCACCTCCTAGCTGACATTGCAGCCTTGTTGGGACATGGTGGCATCCACCAACCATCCACTACTCCATCCATCTGAACCATCCAGGGTTGCCCGGCACTCATCAGTAAACAAGACTGGTTGAATATTAGTCTTCATGTATATCTGGACCCACTGCAACCAGTTCTGCTTGTGAGCACTGTTTAGGGGTGGCCGAATAGTAGGTTTATGCAGCACAGCAAGCCTTTGAAGGATCCTACACCTTGAGGTTGGAGGGACTCCAGGGTCACCAGCAGCTTCACATATCTGTTTGCTGGTTTGTAAGGCCTTATTAGCAGCTGCTCTCTTAATCTGATGAACTTGTCTGGCAGAAACCTTCCTCATTCTGCCTTTATCTGCACGAACACATCTGTGCTCAGAATCAGCCACAAATCTCTTCACAGTACGATGATCATGTTTACGTTTTCATGCAATATCTAATGTTTTCATCCCTTGTCCAAGGCATTGCACTATTTGTTGCTTTTCGGCAGCAGAGACATCCTTTTTCTTTCCCATGTTACTTGATAACTGTGACCTGCGTAATATTGTGGAACACCCAGTTTTCCTTTTATTGGCCTCACCTGCCAAACTAATTATCACAGGTATCTGAGATTGATTCCAGTGATCCAAAGACCCTGACACACAAGACCAGCAATGGGTTTCATTGAAAAAAAAAAAACCCTATGACACTTAAAACCAATTTGCATAATAATTTGAAACATCTTTTAGACATCAGTAACAGCCCATCCAATGCACACAGGCAAAGAAATCAAACTATAGATGTCCATAAATGATGTGTAATAATGAGAAATGACTCAGGGAAAAGTATTGAACACGTTCCTGAAATGTACTTAATCCTTGGTGTTTCGTTCTTTGTTGGTGATGAAGCTCCAGATGCCTCCTGTATGGAGACATCGGTTCCTGCATTGCTCAGGTGGATTTTGGCCCATTCTTCCACACAAACACTCTTCACGTCCTGCAGATCCTGTGGATCCTTCTATGATCTCGGAGCTTTAGATCCTTCCAGACATTTTCTATTGAACTCAGCTCTGGTGATCGGCTCGGACATTCTAGCAGATTGATTTTCTTTCTCTTTGTGTTTGGGATCATTGTCTGGTGAAATATCACCCTCACTTCATCTTCATCATCCTGGTAGATGCAGTAGGATTTTATCAGGAATGTCTCGCTACATTTATCCATTCATCCTTCCTCCAATTATATGAAGTTTGCCAGAAAATCAGCCCCACGCCATGATGTTCACACCTTCAAACTTCACTGTTGTTGGTGTTTTGGAGGTGATTTGCCTTTTGGCCTCCAAACATGGTGTGTATTATGGCATCTAAAGAGTTCAACTTTGTTCTCATTTGACCAGACTATATTCTCCACATTTCACAGACTTGTCTAAATGTTGTTGAGCATACTTTAAATGATCTTGAAGCTGCTTTTTGTTCATCAGAAGAGTCTTGCGTGGTGAGCGTGCATACAGGAGCGTGCATACAGGAGCGTGCATACAGGAGCGTGCATACAGGAGCGTGCATACAGGAGCGCGCATACAGGAACGCGCATACAGGAGCGTGCATACAGGAGCGTGCATACAGGAGTGTCCATACAGGAGCGTGCATAGAGCATGCATACAGGAGTGTGCATACAGGAGCGCGCATACAGGAGCGTGCATACAGGAGCGTGCATACAGGAGCGTGCATACAGGAGCGTGCATACAGGAGCGTGCATACAGGAGCGTGCATACAGGAGCGTGCATACAGGGGCGTACATACAGGAGCGTGCATACAGGAGCGCGCATACAGGAGCGTGCATACAGGAGCGTGCATACAGGAGCGTGCATACAGTCAGGGGTGCAGTACCCTCCTGTGACGCACTCGTTGCGGGGCGCCACACTTCCAGCTACACCTTCATCCTTCCAGCTACACCTTCATCCTTCCAGCTACACCTTCATCCTTCCATCTACACCTTCATACAAATTCATCCTTCCAGCTACACCTTCATCCTTCCAGTTACACCTTCATCCTTCAACCTACAAATTATTCCTTCCACCTACACCTTCATCCTTCCACCTACACCTTCATCCTTCCAGCTACACCTTCATCCTTCCAGCTACACCTTCATCCTTCCACCTACACCTTATTCCTTCCACCTACACCTTCATCCTTCCAGCTACACCTTCATCCTTCCAGCTACACCTTCATCCTTCCAGCTACACCTTCATCCTTCCACCTACAAATTTTTCCTTCCACCTACTACTTCATCCTTCCACCTACACCTTCATCCTTCCACCTACACCTTCATCCTTCCAGCTACACCTTCATCCTTCCACCTACACCTTATTCCTTCCACCTACACCTTCATCCTTCCAGCTACACCTTCATCCTTCCAGCTACACCTTCATCCTTCCAGCTACACCTTCATCCTTCCACCTACAAATTTTTCCTTCCACCTACTACTTCATCCTTCCACCTACACCTTCATCCTTCCACCTACACCTTCATCCTTCCAGCTACACCTTCATCCTTCCACCTACACCTTCATCCTTCCAGCTACACCTTCATCCTTCCACCTACAAATTTTTCCTTCCACCTACTACTTCATCCTTCCACCTACACCTTCATCCTTCCACCTACACCTTCATCCTTCCAGCTACACCTTCATCCTTCCACCTACACCTTCATCCTTCCTCCTACACCTTCATCCTTCCACCTACACCTTCATCCTTCCAGCTACACCTTCTTCCGTCCACCTTCTACTTCATGCTTCCAGTTACACCTTCATACACCTTCATCCTTCCAGCTACACCTTCATCCTACTGGTTGCACCTTCATACACCTTCATCCTTCATACTCTGCTATACCAGTCCTTGGTGATACATGTGCCATCCAGTAAGTCCAGCTCCACTGTATCGTGGCCTCCGGTCTGTGCTGCTCACCCTGAACTATGACTTGGAGAACCCAACTCCCAGGTCAGCCCTTATCAGATATGTAATGAAATGAGACAACGCAATAACATCAATAAAATGGGGTTAATGGGTTCAATAAAAATGTGAGCTGATGACGGATCAGATTATAATCACTTTGACATTTATCAAGATTAACTTCCTCATAACTTCATAAAGCAAAGTCAGAGTCTTGTTTTTCCAGTATGATCTGGAGCCGGTTGTGTAACATTCTTTCCTCCACACCTTGGTTGGGAAATGTCATTACTAGTGGAATAGCTCCTCCTCCATGGTAGTATATATATGTATGACAGAAACCTGTGCGACAGATTAGAACATTCCCTAGGACTCGGCACACAACCTCTACACCTGCACCTCTCCGCTCCTGCACCCGGCTGTCACTCACACTGTCATCTATGCACAGTACCAATAGTCATGGATGAATGTATGGATAGATGGATGGATAGATGAATGGAAGAATGAATGGAAGTATGGATGGATGGATGTATGGATGATTGGATGGATGGATGGATGGATAGATGAATGGAAGAATGAATGGAAGTATGGATGGATGGATGTATGGATGATTGGATGGATGGATGGATGGATGATTGGATGGATGGATGGAAGTATGTATGTATGGATGAATGAAAGTATGGATGTATGTACAGTATGGATGTATGTACAGTATGGATGGATGAATGGAAGTACAAATGTATAAAGGGGATGGATGGATGGATGGATGGATAAATGAATGGATGGATAGATAGATGGATAGATGGATGGAAGTACAGATGTATGTACGGTATGGATGCATGGATGGATAGATGGATGGATGGATGGATGGAAGTATAGATGTATGGATGGATGGATTGGTGGATGACTGGATGGAAGTATGTATGGATGGATGAATGGAAGTATGGATATATGTACAATATGGATGGATAGATGAATGGAAGCATGTATGTATGTACGGGATGTATAGATGGATAGGAGGGTTGGATGTATGTATGGTTGGATAGAAGGGGAGATGGATGGATAGAGAAAGATAGATGGATGCAAGGATGGACGGCTGGATGGATGTGGTTCTCATGGTCTGCCTGGTAGGAATGTTCTGCAGATGTATGGTATATATGGATCTATTCTGACCCTATTGTCCTTCTCTACTAATATTATAACTTATAATTACAATCCTACAATCATAATAAGGTATGTATAAATCCTCTGTAATATCTATCTATCTATCTATCTATCTATCTATCTATCTATCTATCTATCTATCTATCTATCTATCACAACGAGGTGACCTATGCCTGATGGATCCTGATCTACACTGAGCCTCTCCTGGGCTTCTCACAGCCTATAATATATAGGGGATGTTGGAGGACACACACTCTTCAGTAGGGCCCCTGGGGCTGATGGGAGGGGGCAGTGCAATATCAAGCAATGAGGTTACCTTATACAATACACACAGAAACAAGAAAAAGTGAACCAGCTTCCCCCCCCCTACCCCCTCCCAATTAGCCCCGGGGTCCCTCTGATGAGTGAGTGCCCTCCTACTTCCAATTTACATCATAGGCTGTAAGAAGCCCAGGAGAGGCTCAGTGTAGATCAGGACCCATCAGACATAGGTTACCTTGCCGTGGTTGATGGGCTTACATCTATTGGCCGATATATGCACCAAGCTCCTCACTTTATAAGATAACTGTATAAACAAAACTTCCATTTGTGCTTTTGTTTTTGTTTTTAAATACATGTTTTTATTTTTTCTCAAACATCAGTGTTTCATTTCCATCTAACAATCTATACATACATATGCTTAGGCTGCAACTGTGAATTTGTCTATCTTTCTATATCTATTTCTCTCTATCTTCTATGTCTCTATCTATCTATCTATCTATCTTCTATGTCTCTGTCCTCTATCTATCTATCTACTATCTATCTACTCTATTTCTATCATCTATCTATCTCACTTCTATCATCTGTCTATCTATCTATCTTCTATGTCTATCTATCACTTCTATCTATCTGTCTTATCTATCTATCTTCTATGTCTCTATCCTTCTATCTATCTATCTATCTATCTATCTAGCTATCTCTATTTCTATCCTTCTATCTATCTATCTATCTATCTATCTATCTATCTAGTCTACTTCTATCTACTCTATCCCTATTCTAGTCTATCTTATCTATCTACCAGTCCTATCCTATCTATCTATCTATCTATCTATCTTCTATGTCTCTATCCTTCTATCTATCTATCTATCTATCTATCTATCTATCTATCTATCTATCTATCCTTCTATCTATCTTCTATGTCTCTATCCTTCTATCTATCTATCTATCTATCTATCTATCTTTCTATCTATCTATCTGTCTATCTATCTATCTTCTATGTCTCTATCCTTCTATCTATCAATCTATCTATCTATCTATCTATCTATCTATCTTCTATGTCTCTATCCTTCTATCTATCTATCTATCTATCTATCTATCCATCTTCTATGTCTCTATCCTTCTATCTATCTATCTATCTATCTATCTATCTATCTATCTGTCTATCTATCTTCTATGTCTCTATCCTTCTATCTATCTCTATCTATCTATCTATCTATCTATCTTCTATGTCTCTATCCTTCTATCTATCTATCTATCTATCTAATTCAGAAAAGCTGCACAGCACTCAGCAGACCAGTGTGAACTGGTGCAAGCATGGGGCACAGAGATCAAACAAACTAAGTAAAAGTCCATGCAGCACACAGCTATCACCAATGATGCACAGTGCTAACAAGCCATATTTGTTTGAGGAAAAAATTCAAAACTTACGTTTTTCAAAAAACTCAATAATCTTTCTTTTAATCTGGAGTTCTTGGTACATACATTGGCCAATGTCTGCTTGCTCATCAACTACGACAAAGTGACTCCAGGTCTGATGAGCCCTATCTGACATCCAAGCCCTCCTTGTCCACCCCCCACCTCGCGGTGGGCGGGCACCATCTAAACCCTCCATCACCTGTAGGTTTAATGAGGGTGCACATTGCATTTACTTAGTTTGTTTGATCTCTGTGCCCCATGCTTGCACCAGTTCACACTGGTCTGCTGAGTGCTGTGCAGCTTTTCTGAATTATATATTATATGGAGCTGCAGACTCCATTGCTGCAATGTGCACCCTCATTAAACCTACAGGTGATGGAGGGTTTAGATGGTGCCCGCCCACCGCGAGGTGGGGGGTGGACAAGGAGGGCTTGGATGTCAGATAGGGCTCATCAGACCTGGAGTCACTTTGTCGTAGTTGATGAGCAAGCAGACATTGGCCAATGTATGTACCAAGAACTCCAGATTAAAAGAAAGATTATTGAGTTTTTTGAAAAACGTAAGTTTTGAATTTTTTCCTCAAACAAATATGGCTTGTTAGCACTGTGCATCATTGGTGATAGCTGTGTGCTGCATGGACTTTTACTTTATCTATCTATCTAGCTAAAAAAAAATGTGAAAAAACCGTCACCCCGACTCTCCAGACTCTTCCATGGATTCGCCCATTTTCTCGGAGCAGCTACAAACTGATGTTAAAAAGGCAAAAATTACACATTTTTGTTCAACTCCATATTACAAAAAAATGTGTAACTTTGAGTTTTCGCTCTAATTACTTGGCTCCATTGTGTCCATATCTCAATTGTACTTAAAATGAATTGTCCAAGACGAATGTTTTCCTTAATAAAGTGCGGCTCTACCTGCAGATGTGTGATGTTATTTCTTAGAATATCGCATTTTGTGTATTACGATGTTACTGGTATGTGAGTAGAGAACAATAAGCTCGGCACTACTACTGCTGCCCTCTAGTGGAATCCCCATGGTACAGCAGGGGAGATCTTGCTCATGTGCTACCTCTAGTGGATCCCCAAGGTACAGCAGGCGGGTGGGGGTGGGGGGGGGGGGCGGGGATTTCCTGCTTCCGGTAATACGTATAAGGGGTGGGGTGATCATAGCCGGAAGTTACCGACACCAGGCCGACCCTGGTTGGATTCCGCCAGTCCGGGACATCAACATCACTATAAAAACATCTGACGGCACAATGAGTAAGTGACCCGGGTTCATGTCCTAGTTCCCGCGGTTTGTCCACGTGTTTGTTGTGTGTCGTAATGAGGGACATAACGTGAACGGCGGGTGGAGCGGAGGCCATGTCCGCATTGCTATGGTCAACCCGTCACCACATAATTGATGCCAATAGAAATCCTTACATAATCCGATACAATATGTGGGTTTATGGTCAATGTTTGGTCATAACAATGTAAATATTCTGTTCACGACGCTAATGAGGAAATAACATGTTACGGGAGACGTCCATCTTAGTTTTAAGAAGTACATGAGTGCAGTAATCGGGGGTGCAGAGGTAACAGTCGGATGTAGCCCTGGTGTCCAAGGAGGGGGTCTGAAGACTTCTCTATGACATATAAGGACGTCAAACTCAGCCCTGATGTACAATCAGGTGTCCGAAGACGTCTCTGCCACATATAAAGCAGTCACACTCAGTCCTGGTGTACAAGGAGGGGGTCCGAAGACATCTCTGCCACATATAAAGAAGTCACACTCAGCCCTGATGTACAAGCGGGGTTCTGAAGATATCTGTGTCACATATAAATCAGTCATACTCCACCCTGGTGTCCAAGGAGGGGGTCCGAAGACCTCTCTGCCGCATATAAAGCAGTCACACTCACCCCTTGTGTCTAAGGAGAGGGTCCGAAGACTTCTCTATGACATATATAGCAGTCACACTCAGCCCTGGTGTACAAGGAGGGGGTCCAAAGACATCTCTGCCACATATAAAGCAGTCACACTCAGCCCTGGTGTACAATGAGGGGGTCCAAAGACCTCTCTGCCACATATAAAGCAGTCGCACTCAGCCCTGGTGTACAAGGAGGGGGTCCGAAGACATCTCTGCCACATATAAAGTAGTCACACTCAGCCCTGGTGTACAAGGAGGGGGTCCGAAGACATCTCTGCCACATATAAAGCAGTCACACTCAATCCTGGTGTATAAGGAGGGGGTCCGAAGACATCTCTGCCGCATATAAAGCAGTCACACTCAATCCTGGTCTACAAGGAGGGGGTCCGAAGACGTCTCTGCCACGTGTAAAGCAGTCACACTCAATCCTGGTGTATAAGGAGGGGGTCCGAAGACATCTCTGCCACATATAAAGCAGTCACACTCAATCCTGGTGTACAAGGAGGGGGTCCGAAGACGTCTCTGCCACATATAAAGCAGTCACACTCAGCCCTGGTGTACAAGGAGGGGGTCCGAAGACGTCTCTGCCACATATAAAGCAGTCACACTCAGCCCTGGGGTACAAGGAGGGGGTCCGAAGACGTCCCTGCCAATATATAAAGCAGTCACACTCAGCCCTGGTGTACAAGGAGGGGGTCCAAAGACCTCTCTGCCACATATAAAGCAGTCGCACTCAGCCCTGGTGTACAAGGAGGGGGTCCGAAGACATCTCTGCCGCATATAAAGCAGTCATACTCCACCCTGGTGTACAAGGAGGGGGTCCGAAGACATCTCTGCCACATATAAAGTAGTCACACTCAGCCCTGGTGTACAAGGAGGGGGTCCGAAGACATCTCTGCCACATATAAAGCAGTCACACTCAATCCTGGTGTATAAGGAGGGGGTCCGAAGACATCTCTGCCGCATATAAAGCAGTCACACTCAATCCTGGTGTACAAGGAGGGGATCCGAAGACGTCTCTGCCACGTGTAAAGCAGTCACACTCAATCCTGGTGTATAAGGAGGGGGTCCAAAGACATCTCTGCCACATATAAAGCAGTCACACTCAGCCCTGGTGTATAAGGAGGGGGTCCGAAGACGTCTCTGCCGCATATAAAGCAGTCACACTCAATCCTGGTGTACAAGGAGGGGGTCCGAAGACATCTCTGCCACATATAAAGCAGTCATACTCCACCCTGGTGTACAAGGAGGGGGTCCGAAGACATCTCTGCCACATATAAAGCAGTCACACTCAGCCCTGGTGTACAAGGAGGGGGTCCGAAGACATCTCTGCCACATATAAAGCAGTCACACTCAATCCTGGTGTATAAGGAGGGGGTCCGAAGACATCTCTGCCGCATATAAAGCAGTCACACTCAGCCCTGGTGTACAAGGAGGGGGTCCGAAGACATCTCTGCCACATATAAAGCAGTCACACTCAGCCCTGGTGTACAAGGAGGGGGTCCGAAGACATCTCTGCCACATATAAAGCAGTCACACTCAATCCTGGTGTATAAGGAGGGGGTCCGAAGACATCTCTGCCGCATATAAAGCAGTCACACTCAGCCCTGGGGTACAAGGAAGGGGTCCGAAGACATCCCTGCCAATATATAAAGCAGTCACACTCAGCCCTGGGGTACAAGGAGGGGGTCCGAAGACATCTCTGCCACATATAAAGCAGTCACACTCAGCCCTGGGGTACAAGGAGGGGGTCCGAAGACATCCCTGCCAATATATAAAGCAGTCACACTCAGCCCTGGGGTACAAGGAGGGGGTCCGAAGACATCTCTGCCACATATAAAGCAGTCACACTCAGCCCTGGTGTACAAGGAGAATGAAAAGAAACTCTGCCAAATACACCAGTGTCATAAATTGAATTACATTTACCCAGATCAAAGACTGGGGGCCGGCACCCCCTTTCTATGAACCGGTAATTGAAGCAGGTTATCTGATGAACAGCAGACATGGAGTGTGGACACCAAGTAATTACCATGTAGCTGTCAATGATGGAAACTAATACTGGCCGGCAGAAGTGTCCATACTTCCACCTTGTGTAATTGTTCTGTTTGTGAATATATAGGACAAGATAAAACAATATATATTTTTTTCAATTATAATTCTAGTTGTATAGAATGCGGGGATATATCTATGATCAGGGAACAATATTCACATCTGTAGGTGAAATCGTTAAAGCTGTTGGCCCTGAAGAGTGCAATATCTCCCTGTATTATGGATATCTCATGGGCGGTATGTATAGAACTATGGAGGGATGTTTGGTACGATGGTGGCCATAATGCTTCACTTGGGGGTTCCTTGGGCAAAATATGACCCAGAGGAGAAATGAGGGCTAAACTGGATTGGAATTTAATGTAATCAGTGGAGGGAGGAGTGAGGGGTCCGATGAGACCCCAGGAGAAGCAACTAGTATTACCGGTCTGTCCATATTGTCTGCGGTGTTCTTCTACGCCAAACGTGCTCACAAACCCAACTCCGAAGATCCATGAGCACCTGACAACCAATATTACAAATACTGGATGGTACATGAGGGTCCCATTACTGATTTCACATTGGACCCTGCAGGCTTACGATTATTCTTCTAAGCCAAGAGTCTATAGTGACCGTATCACAGTGCCTCCCCTGCTGTGCCCACTAGGTATCTTATTTGGGGGGCTACAAGCTCATTTAAAAGAAGGAGTTATGAGGGGTATCCAAGGGTATAACTACAACAGGTGCAGGAGTTGCAATCGCACCCGGGTCCTGGAGCCTAGGGGACCCCAAATGTCCCTTTGGCCTATAGAAAAAGACTATTGCTATTAAAGATTTACAATAATTGGGAGCCCCGTTGAAGCTTTTACATCGGGGCCCATGAGCTTAAAGTCACGCCACTGGGGGTAACTATGGGGGACAAAGGGTGAGGTCCCCTCCCATATATATAACAGATTGTCATTATGCAAGAGCCAGCCCCTTAGTAATATTTACATGAGGATCTTAGAACTTTGTAGTTGAAAATGTCCTCTATACATATTGTATAGCGACATATACAAAAGCGCCCCCTTCTGTCACACTGTGAAATCTCCTCCTGAAGTCCAAGTGAAGAGAGAAAGGAAATGTCACCAACATTCTATTCCGTTTATTCTGTCATACAGTTCCGGAGATATGAACCATTTTTTACGACAATTTTTATAGTCTTTACAAAGAGGCACGGCTCTCAGGGTCCTTTGGACTGCTCTGCATTATTATATTGGGAGCAAACCCTCATTGGGATCAGGTTTATGGAAAAGTGACCTGGGATCTTCTATGAAATGCTGGTGGTTCACATTACACCCCTTTCCCTGTGAAATGCTGGCAGTGCACATCACACCTTTCCTCCTGTGAAATGCTGGCAGTGCACATCACACATCTTCTCCTGTGAAATACTGGCTGTGCACATCACACCAAGAGGAAGCTCATGGTGGCTTCGAAACGTGTCAACCAATAAATCATCTCTCCTATCCGGATTATCTCCTTTTTCACAGCAGCGCTGACTTAATACCCCTGCGGCTTTCTACGTGCCTAAGGATGCAGAAGTGACATGTGGGAACCTGTATCTTATGTGTGTATTTATTATATACTTCTAGGACCCCATCAGTCTTTTGTGGATTTGCATTTTCCTGAGCAAGAAACACGTCCAGACCATCGGGCATTGCCGAATGGTAGACCTCCCGGGCACAGTCCAGCCATCATATCAAGAGGTAAATGACCCCTTGTCTGTGGATCTGGTTTGTCCGAAAAGGTATAGAGGTACCATATTACTGTACACAGCCTTATAATCAAGGGGGTTTAGAATATATAGTCGAGGTTGTATTTTGTTGAGTACAAATTTGCTTGGCATAGGGATATCCGTTTTGGGTTGTATCATCTGACTTTCTCAGCACAGATATATAATTTGTTTTGCTAAATACTAAGGGTTGATGATTGTACCCATGGCGGTACCACAACCACCTGAAGAGAAACTCATACAAACTATTAATACATTTGGGTATTTATTTAGTTGAAAAATGTAGTTTTAAATGTATGTTATAATTGGATGGGGTATTAATAAGGGCTGGAGTAGGGATAGAGAGCAGTCATTTTGTTTAATGCACATGAGGCCATACCCAAGGAAAAAGTCTGGGTAACAAATGGTCGGTCCAATATCTTCTTTACTTGTTTTCTGAAGTTCTCAATGAATTTGAGGTTAGTCAAAGGCAATAAAGACTACTAGCACTTTTATTAGGAAGGAAGGCCTGTGAGGCTCTACGAAAAAGGGGAGATTTTATTGATTACTAAAACATTTGGCCAAACTCTGCAAAGGTCTCCAAAATCCTATATTTCTGGAGGGTCTCCTGTATGTGATTCTAGTATTATTCATTATTAAAGTTAAGCTGTCACCAGTTTGTTGGGTTCTGATCCCTGCCTACCACCTCTACCATGATGAGAATGGGTTCCTGTAACCCCTTTATATCCCCAGATGTGCCCCTGTATACCTCTAAATATGAGTTTTATTCTTGTCCTGCGCTGTACGTCAATTGTGCGGTCTGGTCAGACGGGCGATCAGCGCTTCTCCGCTCCATGCAAATGCCACCTCTTCCAATTACATGCAGGTTGATGATGTCGCTATGCCATCCACATAATTTCCAAGTCTTGCGTCTGCGCAATAGAACCGGAGAACTGTGCAGGTGCGCCTGACTGTGCCCTATTGAACAGCCGGTGATTCCACTGTGCAGGCGCAAGACTTCAGCCGCATCTCGTGCCTACGCATTGGAATAACTGACTGTTCAATAAGGCACAGTGAGGCGCTCCTGCACAGTAGAACTTGAGGCCTGCGCAGTGGCACACCTCACTGAGCCTTAATGAACAGCCAGTGATTATACTACGCAGGCACAAAACTTCAGCTGCATCAGCCGCACAATGCCCAACGTCTCGCACCTGCGCATTGGAGTCACTGGATGTTCAATAAGGCTCAGTGAGGCGCGCCTGCGCAGGTCTCCGGTTCTATTGCACAGGTGCGAGCCTTTGGAACTGTGCGGATGCCATATCGACGTAATTAGATGCATGCAATTAGAAGAGGCGTTGTTTGCCTGGAGATGGATGGTGGTGATCATGATCTGGAGACACTTGTCGGACCAGACCGCATACATCGTGGTACAGGAATAAAATTAGGTTTTAGAGGTATGTAGGGGCACATCTGAGGATGCAAAGGGGTCACAGCAACCCCATTCACATCATGGCAAAGGTGGTTTAGAACCCAAAAAACTGGTGACAGGTTCACTTCAAGCTTAGCACCAATATCCAACTGTATATTAAAGAGAACCTGTCACCTCAAATCCCCTTTCTAACCTATTAATACCTGTCCCTGCAGCCTTGCAATACATTGTCTCACCTTTTTTACTAATCTACGAGTACAATAAAGTAGTTTGCAAACGTACGAAATTCCTGTCACAGGGGCGTTTCTCCAAGCGATTTTGACCGGTAGGCGGGTCCCCTGTGCCACGCCACACCTGTCTCGCCACTCTAATACGCCCTAATGGGCGTCATTATACAATTTCAATATCGCGCCCGCAACATCACCGCTGCGACGCGGCCATGTGACGCCGGGATCACATCACTTCCGGTCGCAGGTCTCTCACAGGCAGACTTCGCGCATGCGCAGATTGCATGCTGAAGTCTGCCTGTGTGCGACCGGAAGTGACGCGGGGATCCCGGTGTCACATGACTGCGTCGTAGCAGTGACATTGCGGGCGCGATATTGAAATCGAGCCCTAGCTCTGATTTGTATAATGTAAATATATTGTAAAAGGGGTGTAGTGAGGGACAAAGGTCTTCTGTTGTTGGGACCCCCTTGAAAACCAACTCAAAAAGTTGACAATTATGCTACTGCTACTAATGACTGTGTTTTCCTCAGAGAAGCAATGCCAAAGACACAGAAGAAGGAGTGACAACAGCCCTGGGAATCCGCAAAATGTTGGACTTCTTTCCAGACCTCATAGTTGTCAGACACCAGGTCAGTAACCTCATGAGCGACGCCCAACTGGGCTCTTTTCGGGTAACTACAAGTTCCGTGGAAGATGTCTACAAAAGAACCTCAGAACCTACAATGATGTTTTTGTATACTTGTGTTTCAGGATCTCAAAATGTTCTGGAAGGATTACTCTACTCCACAATGGATACAGAGTCAAACACTAGAGAAATTCGGCAACGTGGGTCCTCGGGCATAAGGAATACTAATGGCTAAAAGACAAATGGAGATGAAAGAGTTAACAAAGTCGAAAGTTTAAGCTAAAAGAACGAAGATCATTAATAGATGTTCTAGCTTCTCTTGTGGGGCTCAGAACATTAAGTTATGGACACTCAAAGCTAAAGAGTAAGAACAAATCATCTATAAACCTAAGTGTTCTAGATCAGAGGAACGTCTAGATAGTTCAGTCTCAAGTATTAGCTCTGTGGTTGCAAGGTCCTTTGCCTATTTGAGATTTGACCTAATCATGGTACATTTTGCTGTAGAAGACATGTTCTATGAAGGGTTGACGACATGGGTCAATATGGGGCCCCATTGAGGCTGTAGTGTCAGTGGAGGGGACCAGGACCCCTGCCGAAGCTTCTATTGTTTCGCTCACATCATCTCTTCTGTCTCACGGCTGATACAAATTGTCTATTTTGCCTATTCCAACAACTTTTTGACCCATCCACCGTATCAGCAGTTGAGTTAACAAGTCTACACACCCCTATTAAAAAAAAAACAACACACCAAGAAGAATCATCTCAGAACTTTCTCCACCTTGATTGTTACCTCCACTCTATACAATTCAATTAAAAAAAACAAATAGAAATATTTTTGGGGAAAAAACAGGAAAATAAAGAAGCAAAATCATATGGTTGCATAAATATTCACACCCTAAACTAATATTGTGTTGATGTCTCCTCTGAATTTCTGGCAGTGTTCAGTCTTTTTGGGCTGGGGTTTATCACATATAGATTTGTCGATCTTTGCCCCCTCCTCTGTCAGATTGTGGGGGCATCTCCTGAGTACAGCGCCCCCTTCAGGTCACCATAAGTTGTCAATTGGATTCATGTCTGGACTCGGGCTGGGTCAATTTTAAAATCTGATCTTTTGGCAAAGTCATTCTTTTGGTGACTTGGAGGTCGCTTATGGTTGTTGTTGTGCTGAAAGGTAAAATTCCCCCTCATCTTTACCTTTTTAGCAGAGGCCTAAAGGTTTTGATGTAAAATTGACTGATATCTTGATTTGTTCATAATTCCCTCCACCTTAGCTAAAGCCCCAGTTTCAGCTGCCAAAAAATAGCCCCAAAGCACAATGCTGCCTCCATCATGCCTCATTGTAAGGATGGTGATCTTCTGGTGATGCACAATGCTGCCTCCACCATACCTCACTGTGGGGAGGGTGATCTACTAATGATCCACAATGCCGCCTCCCCCATGCCTCATTGTTGGGATGGTGATCTTCTGGTGATGCACAATGCTGCCTCTACCATGCCTCATTGTGGGGAAGGTGATCTGGTGATGCACAATGCTGCCTCTACCACACCTCATTGTGGGGAAGGTGATCTTCTAATGATCAACAATGCTGTCTCCATCATACCTCACTGTGGGGATGGTGATCTTCTAGTGATGCACAATGCTGCCTCCATCATGCCTCACTGTGAGGATGGTGATCTTCTGGTGATGCACAATGCTGCCTTCACCATGCCTCATTGTTGGGATGGTGATATTTTGGTGAGGTGCAGTGTTGGAACCAAACATACTTTTTCAAATTGGTTCAACTTTGGTTTCATCAAACCATAACATATTTTCATGATTTTAGCACATTTGAAATAGGTTTTCGCAAAAATAATAGGAATTGGATTTTTTTGTAAGAAAGGTCTTCCATCTTGCCACCCTACCCCAAAGGCCGGACATATGGCGAATAAAGGAGATTATTGTCACATGTAAAAAAAACAGTACTTACCAGAATTTCCTGCAACTCCTTCATGTTGCTGTCTGCCTTTTAACAGCTTCCTGGTCCATTTCTCTTCTTGCCTTTTCATCAATTTTCTGAGAGTCATCCAGTTCTAGGCGATGTCACTGTTGTCCAAATTTAATTGTCTTCACTGTGCTCCATGGTATATGTAAAGCCTTGAAAAAACTCTTCTTTCCTTCTGCTGACTGATCACTTTGAACATTGTGATCCCTTTGCTGTGTTGTCAGCTGCTTATGAACAATAACTAAGAAAATGTTGGGAAAATCCTAATAGAACAGTGAAACTTTCTATAGAGTTAATCAGGCTGGCAGCGGCTGAGTGCTGACTACTATGTAAATGAGTATAAATGTGATTGGCTAATTCTGAACACAACCACATCCCAATTATTGGAGGATGTTCACACTTATGTAAGCACATTTTTTTAAATAATAATAATAATAAACTATATTATTATATTATTATTATTATTATTATTATTATCTTGCCACTCAAAACCTTTTCAGTTTGTTTGTCAATGGATATTTGCAGATCACTGATGTCATTCAAGGTGGAAAAAGTCTTGAAATGATTCTTTTTAGTAGAATTTTTCTACTTACATAAACCTGACATTTTAGGTTATAGAGGGTGTACACTTATTACATAAGACTTGCTGCACCATGACCAACCTCTGACTGTATTTTTGGTACGTCTTTCTTTCTTTCCCCTTTCTGTAATATATCTTCTGTTTTTGTTTAATTTTATTATGTTTTATGATATTTCATTTTTTGGTATTTTGTTCTCTTTTAAGCTAATGATATTTGTCATATGAGAATGTTACTGTTACTGGACATTTGTTTTTGGGTTTATTTTTATTGATAAAGAAAATATGTCAGCACTTTACAGCTCGGGCTGTGCAGTTGGAGTCTGAGTTCACTTTAGTGGAGTCGTAGTCCATATAAAATGGACCGACTGACTCCAGAAATATATAATTAGTTACAGTTATTTCTTAATGCATAGTGTGTTGCCTACTTACAACGTATTAACATTTTTTTGTGTTCTAAGGTTGTATTCCAATAAATATCTTTTATGTTCTACCTAAATATCTTGATTATTGTATCATACTAATAATAAAAGTCTGATGTTCTCATTGTACTGCAGTAAATGTATCACTTAAAGGGAATCTGTAAGGTCAAAATCCATATATAAGTGATATCATTTTCTAATTTCTCTAGTGAAACTGTTTCTATTCATGTATTTCTTTTATTTATACTACCTCCCTATCTTCTGTAAAATGCAAATAAAGACATTCATTCCATTTGTCAATCACAGTGAGTGATCACTTAGTTCTCTGAGGAAGGTGCCAGGTGGGGCGCCGAAACGCGTAGGAGGAAGGAGGATTAAAAAGATAAAATCTACTGATGACTTTGTGACTCTTTTGGTGAGTTTTTACATTGGAGCAGCGCGGACCGTGTCACACCTGTACTCCCATCATCTCCTTGAATTTCACTTAGTTCTCGGCTGCACACTCCCCAGGAAATGAATATTCATTTATTCCATCTGTCAATCACAGTGAGTGATCACTTAGTTCTCGGCTGCACACTCCCCAGGACATGAATATTCATTTATTCCATCTGTCAATCACAGTGAGTGATCACTTAGTTCTCGGCTGCACACTCCCCAGGAATGAATATTCATTTATTCCATCTGTCAATCACAGTGAGTGATCACTTAGTTCTCGGCTGCACACTCCCCAGGAAATGAATATTCATTTATTCCATTTGTCAATCACAGTGAGTGATCACTTAGTTCTCTGTGGCACACTCCCCAGGGAATGAATATTCATTTATTCTATTTGTCAATCACAGTGAGTGATCACTTAGTTCTCGGCTGCACACTCCCCAGGAAATGAATATTCATTTATTCCATCTGTCAATCACAGTGAATGATCGCTTAGTCCTCTGCTGCACACTGTCCAGGAATGAATATTCATTTATTCCATCTGTCAATCACAGTGAGTGATCACTTAGTTCTTTGCGGCACACTCCCCAGGGAATGAATATTCATTTATTCCATCTGTCAATCACAGTGAGTGATCACTTAGTTCTCGGCTGCACACTCCCCAGGAAATGTATATTCATTTATTCCACCTATCAATCACAGTGAGTGATCACTTAGTTCTCTGCGGCACACTCACCAGGGAATGAATATTCATTTATTCTATCTGTTAATCACAGTGAGTGATCACTTAGTTCTCAGTTGCACACTCCCCAAGGAATGAATATTCATTAATTTTATCTGTCAATCACAGTGAGTGATCACTTAGTTCTCTGCAGCACACTCCCCAAAGTAGGATTATTCATTTAGTGACATCAATGCCATGATCTGTTAGCAACAACCAAACAGTGGAAATCACTATTATAAGGGAGTGGGGGTGGGGTGGGCGTATCTTTCTGTCTCTGATCTCCTTGTATGCAGCAACACAAATGTTCAAATAAATACCCAGAATCTTCCACAGACAGCATGGCTTCTGCTCAGAGCAATAAATGGAGGAGATTGCCTTACTTAGATGAGCTATCTGATACATGCCTGCCATTTCTCCAGCCCATCCCATCAGAAGCACCATGCAGGACAGCAAAATGAAAATGAAACAAGCAAGTGAGACAGAGAAATGGGGGGAGAAGTGAATGTCAGCCTGGGAAGGAGTGAATAATAAATGAACATTTACATACTGTGGATTACTCAGCAGTAAAAGTAATGAACCAGACTAGTGAAGCAGCTGCCTACTGGGTATAAAGCTGCTTATAGCAAGAAAACTACAAAAAGTACAGTAACAATTTTTGCATATTCTGAAAGGTCTGCCCAGGCTGTTGATATGTCCCAGGGCTGTGGGGTACTCGGAACCGGGCTATCAAACAGTTCTGGGGAGTCACAGGGGTCAAGACCCGACTCCGTGACCATGGGTTCAGTTGTTAAGGGAGTTCTTGGCTTGATAGGGAAGAGGGTGATGAAAGGGAAGTTTAGTTGTGACGCCACCCATGGTTTGTGGCTATTAGTGGCCACCACTGCTGCAGAACCTTTGGGAATGATGGATGGGCAGATGGGATGGAGCGGCTCCAAACGGGTGGAGCAGGTCTCCAGGGCAATGGATGTGGTAAAGGTGTAGGGTGCTGGAGACGGGCGCAAAGCAACAGATAGACTCACGGTTTGTTGGTTCCTCAGTCCTTTTACTGGTGCAACGGGAATACCAACAGGTGTTATTATGCTGAGTCCGTGCACCTGAGAGCAACTCGGGGATTTTCTCAACCAACAGGTTCTGTGTAGGGATGAGCGAGTAGTGAAATATTCGGACTTGCTATACCCGTAACGAGTAGGTCCCGATACTCGGGTACTCGTTACGAGTAGCGAGTCTAATGTAAGTCAATGGGAAATGCGAGTATTACGAGTAATTCCTCAGCTGGACCCTATACTGCAGTCTGGGGGCTGAGGAAAAGGCTGAAATGGGTGCATGATTGTTTAAAAGCCGGCGGTAAAAAGCCACTGGCTTTTAAACAATCATTCAGATTGATCCTCTGCCTCCCATCCCGATCCCTGCCGAGTCCCACCCCAATCCTGAGTTAGGACCGGGCGGAGAACACAGCACAAGGGAGCAGGGAGTGAAGGACTAGGACGGGGAAGCTGGCAGTGAGAAGACTTCACTGCCGGCTTTCCCGTCCTGTGCTGAGCTCCCCTCTCCCTGATGCCCCCTCCCTGCTCCCTGGTTCTGCACTCCCCGCTCGGTCCTAACTTAGGATCGGGCGGAGAGGCAGCAGGGGAGTGGGGAGGGGGCATCAGGAAACGGGGGGAGCGCAGCACCGCACAGGAAACCCGGCAGTGAAATCTTCTCACTGCCGATTTTCCCGCCGGTTATTTCAAATGAACAGCTGAGGTATCAGCTGATGCAGATCAGCTGTTCATTTGAAGTAGCTGCGCGGTGCTGTCAGGGTTCATGTGAGTTCATGCTTGACTGCATGAACTCACATGAATTTTCCCACGGCCACCCAGCGCACAGCTCAGCTACATGTCTGGTAGAGGTTCTGTACCAGAGATGTAGCTGAGCTAAAGAACAAAACTGGATTGGACTACGTCAGAAGGAAGATTATTATCTTAATAAAGATGGAGTCTCTAAGTGTTTTTTTTTTTTTTTTCCCTAATAAAAGATCTTTTCTCTGTGTTGTGTTTTTTTTAACACTTTAATAGAAATTCATGGTGGTCATGTCTAATATTGGCCCACATATTTTTTTATTATTATTTCATGAAATTCCCTATATTGTTGTGTCCAGCCGGGTACAACTAGGCAGCTAGGGGCTGGAATCTGCAGCGCAGGGAGGCCCAAGCTTTTTCTGGCCCCCCCCCTGCTGCGAATTGCATTCCACAGCTGCCCCAGAAGATGGCGCGTTCATAGAAGTGCCATCTTCTGGCGCTGAACCCAACTCATCTAGGGCCCTGGTGCAGTGGCTCACTGGGTAATAAAGGGGTTAGGGCCAGCTTTGTATTATCAGCTGGCCCTAAGCCCGAATTTCATGGGGTCACATCAATATTAGGCATGAATGCCATGAATTTCTATTAAAGTGTTAAAAAAAAACACAAGACAGGGAAAAAATCTTTTATTAGAAAAAAACCAAAACAACTCTTAGAGACTCCATCTTTATTAAGAAAATTATCTGCAGTTAAGAAGAATTTTACTTTCATACCTCCTGGTGAGTGCTGCTTTTCTTTTCAACTAATATACCTTTAGCAAAGATCCTTAGATGTAACTGAAGCACGAAACGACCGTCATCCAGCTACGACCTTCCCCATCCTTCCACCTGTATATCCCTGCTTTTAAATGAATGAATGAGTGAATGAATGAATGAATGAATGAATGAAGAAGAATTTTACTTTTATACATCCTGGTGAGTGACGCTTTTCTTCTCAACTAAGATACCTTTAGCAAAGATCCTTAGATGTAACTGAAGCACAAAATGACCGTCGTCCAGCTACGACCTTCCCTGTCCTGCCATCTGTATATCCCTGCTTGTAAGTGAATGAATAAAGAAGAATTTTACTTTCATACCTCCTGATGAGTGCTGCTTTTCTTCTCAATGATGATACCTTTAGCAAAGATCCTTAGATGTTACGGAATCAGGACTCTTGTATTCTCTATTGAACTTTGTCCAATTGTATACAGAAAGTAAAAAATATCACTGCCTTTAAGAAAAGTATGGTATTCTAGATAAAATGTCTTAAATTATTTATTGTATATACATTATGGTTTTCACAAGAGTTGCTCCATTCAGTGGGGTGGTGTTAGTACCCATTGCGGTACCACAAAAACCGGTGAACTTAAAACCTTTGGTGTTTTATATATCTGTATCTCTACTGATATCTTTCTATCTACTTATACATAGTTCAGATTTATTCATTCATCTGTATTACAGAAATATTAAGGACAAGATAGTACATAAACCTGTAATATGTAATTATTACGATCCCCATGGGAGCTTGTTATCCCTCTGAGCTGTGATGGCCAGATATGTGTCTTGCCCCACTACCTTCATTTCACCCGTAGTAATACCATTCTGCCATTAGATGGCGATGCTAAACACATTCATGTTTAGTAAATATTATATTATTTTCTGTAATAAATAAATATTAATTACTTCATTACAATGTGCATTTAAGTCTGAGATGGCTTCTTATTAGCAGCATCAAGAAGATCTACATGGCGGACGAGATCCATGGATTCTCAAAGCACTTAGCTACTGGTGGGATGAATATTCTTGAGTCCACAAATGCTCCTGTGCTCATTGTCGCCCCCTACGGTAGGGAAGTGGCAACTACCCTGAACATATTTCTGGTCATTGACTTTAGCTCTTAGTTTGCCAAACTGCAATAGATGTCAATACTCAGCAGTATACCAAGAAGTTTACGTCTTGAATTGACCTTGACAGTGTCTTGTAGGTTCCAAGGTCATGAAACCAAAAATGTGCACAGGGATGACCGACAACAGTCAATGTTATTCATGATGCTTGAGTGAAGGACATGCTAATGATGTTCTCCAACACTTCTAGTGGTGGATGAATGACATCACAAGCATAAGCTATGGTCATGTCCAAAACATCAACAAACCCTACATCTAAGCCATCAAAAATGTCCCGGAGGAGCAGATACTGGACATATCCGTGGAAGTCACTGAACCGCTCCATGTCAATGTCCATGTCCCGGGCATTCTCCTCCTTAATGATCACCTTGGTCCTTGGGCTACGGATGAGGAGCCTCTCTACAGCCTTGCGGACGTTGATGGCCGACCTGATGAAGACTCGTAACGGGAAAGGTCTGAAGTGTTGTCCCAATGTGAGAACAATGATGGTGTTTTCTCCTCCACCGACCTGGTCGATCTGTCGCGCCATGTACGCGTCCTCTTTGATGGAATAGAAGGTTTTGCTGACAAATGGAAAAGTATGTTTCTTCCAATGGATGTAGATAAACTTCTCCAGGTTAATTGCTAGAAGAGTCTTCTGCCAAGATTGCATCTCGTCTTCTGTGTGGTTAAAATAGTCCACAACTGAAACAACAAGAACACAAAATAACATGAGGTCATAGACAGGATCTGGGTGTGCCAACCACCCGATCAGCCTCATTAGGAACCTGTAAACTGATCCTCTGTTTCATGTTCTTGATCTGTATTAAACTTTTATATATTTGGATGAAAATTTGGTCTCCACTCATGTGTTAAAAAGGTACATTAAACACAACTTGGCTGTCGCTGGTAAAATAAGTAAAAAAGAGTTGTGCCTACACTTATGAGATCTTCGTTTCCACACATGTTTTATATCATTAAGATAGATAGATAGATAGATAGATAGATAGATAGATAGATAATAGGATAGATAGATAGATAGATAGATAGATAGATAGATAGATAGATAGATAGAAAAGATAGATAGATAGATAGAAAAGATAGATAGATAGATAGATAGATAGATAGATAGATAGATAGATAGATAGATAGATAGATAGATAGAAAAGATAGATAGATAGATAGATAGATAGATAGATAGATAGATAGATAGATAGATAGATAGATAGAAAAGATAGATAGATAGATAGATAGATAGATAGATAGATAGATAGATAGATAGATAGATAGATAGATAGATAGATAGATAGATAATAGGATAGATAGATAGATAGATAGATAGATAGATAGATAGATAGATAGATAGATAGAAAAGATAGATAGATAGATAGAAAAGATAGATAGATAGATAGATAGATAGATAGATAGATAGATAGATAGATAGATAGATAGAAAAGATAGATAGATAGATAGATAGATAGATAGATAGATAGAAAAGATAGATAGATAGATAGATAGATAGATAGATAGATAGATAGACAGACAGTAAGAATACTCACTCTTAAGGTTCTCCGCGAAGTGCCTTATATACTGTCGCACTGTGGAATCTCCCATAAGGAACAGCTTTTTCCCCTTAAGGAACGCCTTCAGTTTGTCATTTTGGGTGAATTTGGTCATTTGACAGTGAAGGGGATTCCACACATTGTGATGGAAATATCCACTTGGGATCTGATGATAGGAGCCCCGGCTGCACCTCTCCTTCGGTTCCTCTCTTTTTTCTATAAAAAGCCAAAAAACTAAAATTATTACAAAGTTAAAAGCCTTTCGGGACTATCCGTGACTACCATCCATGCATATGGACACCAGGGCAAGAGAAGGTGGAACGCTTTAAAGGGGGTATCTGAGCTTTACACCCCTAACACCATGTGACTCTGGACTAGCAGCGAAGTCCTTACCGGCACATTCTCTTACAGTCACCGGCTTTAAATCGGAAGAAATTGCCAAGCCGATGTTTGACCTAAAAGCAGAAAGAACCCAATCAATATTTAACAGGTAAAACATATAGTCTGTGTATACGTTATCTACTCATTTAACTTCCCACTGGCCCTGGAGCCGGGGGGGCCCAAAAAGTCCCTTTGCCCTATAGAAAAAGACCAATGCTATTAAAGATTTTCAATAATTGGGGGCCCCGTTGGAGCTTTCGCATCGGGGCCCATGAGCTTCATGTTACGCCACTGATTCTTAGACATAAGAAATCTTATGGGAAACTCTAGTTGAGTGTCATGCTGGACTTAGGGGGTGTCCGGCTACCCTGCGTGACAGTGATGCACAGACCTACAATGTTCGGCGCACTACACAAAATAACAGATGAGGAGACACCGGGGGGACAAATACAGCAGAGGGCCCTGGTCATAGGGAACGTGGGAGAGGTGACCTCCTGCATTCACCTGCGACTGTGCCATGATCTCCCTACCGTCTCTATATGGGTTCTTTCAAGCCATCGCCGAGCAGGATACCTAGTCCCTCGCTGGTCCTGATGTTAGCTCTCAATAGGGAATGGCCTGCGGGAGCACTAGTCCCAACAGCTGCACTAAACTCAACAAGAGTGGAGACAGACTCCTAGGCACACTCCTAGGCAGCAGACAGCTTAGCAGTAGTCAGCTCTCCAGAGAACCTCCTTCACCTCAGGAAGCTTGGCAAGGAATGAGTTCAATCACCAGCAAAGGATAATGGAACCATGTGACCAAATAAAGGGGATGGGAGTAATCACAGAGTAGCTACACCTGGACAAGAACTAGCTAGTTTGCTGGCAGCAGAAATTGACATTAACTTCTAAACTGACAAATAATAATAATAATAATAATAATAATAAAGCTTTATTTATATAGCGCCAACATATTCCGCAGCGCTTTACAATGTAGGGTTAGCGTACAGAAAATATACAGTAAGTAATTACAATAGAGAACAAATAAAGTACAATCATTGGATACAAAAACAATAGGCATAGAATCAATGTGAAAAAAAAATACAATAAATAAAGCAAGAAATGAAGGTGACCCTGCTCAAAAGAGCTTACAATCTACAACGGGATAGGGGTTGTACAAGGTGCCGGGGCTTATTGCACTGATGGTCCAGGCATCTTGAGGAAATGGGGTATAGGGCTAAGCTTACATGAATGGTCATCAGTCTGTGTAGACCTTTATGGTTTGGTGGAGTTTGTAGAAGAATGATGTCCAGAGGATAGCCCATTCACTGTCTACAGTACAATGGACATGTTAGGGAGTATGATAGGCCGCCTTGAAAAGATGCGTCTTTAGGGATCGTCTGAAGCCATGCAAGTTGTGGATAGTCCTGATTTCTTTGGGTAAAGCATTCCAGAGGTTTGGTGCAGCTCTGGAAAAGTCTTGGAGCCGGGAGTGGGAGGATCGGATTAGTGCAGATGTTAGTTGAAGGTCATTTGAGGAACGTAGAGAGCGGGTGGGGTGATAGACAGAGATGAGGGAGGAGAGGTAGGGGGGAGCTGCACTGTGAAGAGCTTTGTGGGTGAGAACAAGCAATTTGAATTTGATCCTGTAGTATACGGGCAGCCAGTGCAATGACTGGCACAGAGCGGAGGCATCTGAGTAACGATTGGACAGATGGGTGATCCTGGCTGCTGCATTAAGGATGGACTGGAGAGGAGAAAGTCTGGTGAGGGGGAGGCCGCTTAATAGAGAGTTGCAATAGTCGAGGCGGGAATGGATTAGGGCCACGGTGAGGGTTTTTGTTGTTTCCAGGGTGAGAAAGGGGCGGACTCTAGAGATATTTTTCAGGTGTAAGCGACAGGAGCGGACGAGAGATTGCGTGTGGGAGGAGAAGGAGAGATCGGTGTCAAATATAACACCCAGACAGCGAGCTTGCTGTCTAGGCGTTATCGTGGTGCCGCACACTGAGAGAGAGATGTCCGATTTAGGGAGGTTAGTGGATGGGGGGAGCAGAAGAAGTTCAGTTTTGGAAAGGTTTAGTTTCAAATAGAGAGTGGACATGATATTGGAAACTGCAGCTAGACAGTCATTGGTGTTCTTTACTACCGCAGGGGTAAGGTCAGGGGCTGAAGTGTATAGTTGTGTGTCATCAGCATAAAGATGGTACTGAAAGCCAAATCTGGTGATGGTCTGTCCAATCGGGGCCGTGTAGAGAGAGAATAGGAGGGGGCCAAGGACTGAACCCTGAGGGACCCCAATAGTGAGGGGAAGAGGGGGGGAAGTGGAGCCAGCAAAAGATACACTGAAAGAGCGGTCAGAAAGATAGGAGGAGAGCCAGGAGAGAGCCGTGTCCTTTATGCCAATGGAGTGCAGCATAGAGAGTAGGAGCTGATGGTCGACAGTGTCAAAAGCTGCAGAGAGATCAAGGAGAATAAGCAGAGAGTGGTCACCATTACGTTTTGCTGTCAGAAGGTCATTGGTCACTTTGATGAGGGCAGTTTCTGTGGAGTGAAGGGGGCGGAAACCAGACTGTAATGGATCTAGAAGAGAGTGAGTGGAGAGGTAACGGGTGAGGCGGGAATAGACCAGGCGCTCCAAGAGTTTAGAGATGAAGGGGAGATTGGAGACTGGTCTGTAGTTATTTGTGCAGGTTGGGTCGAGAGTGGTTTTCTTTAATAATGGAGTGATGATCGAGTGTTTGAAGGAGGAGGGGAAAATGCCAGAAGAGAGGGAGAGATTGAAGATTTTGGTTAGATGAGTGGTGACGACTGGAGAGAGGGACTGGAGCAGGTGTGAGGGGGAAAGAAACACTTTTAATATGAAGTCTCAATACAGACATGAGACAGAGGTCCCAAAACTGTAACAAGTCTCTGAAGAAAGAGAGACCATCGAGACATTGAGTCTTTTGTTGAGTTCCCCTTTAATTAAGAATGGGTGTGTACGTTTTTGGGACTCTATTGCCGTTTTATAAAACTAATAGTCACCTGTTAATAAGTAGCTGCTCGACCTCGGTCAGGTAGGAGTGGTCACGATTGACGGAGTTCATGTGGGTCAAGGCCTCGCACGGGTAATTCCTCGGCTTGACGCAGTAGAAGACCTCGCGGTCCCTCTTGTCCTCGTAGCGGCAGATTTCCTCATATGTGTCCAACTCGAAGCCGCATTCACTGTTCACATACTTCGTGGCAGTTGTGAAGTTTCCTGTGTACTTGATATTGGTGAAGCCCTCGTTCCTCCCCCGCCATAGAGCGGACACCGCCTCACTGGGGTGCATCAGTAATATAGAGATGTTTACAGACCCCTCCCAGAAGAGAGTGAATGTCACCAGGTAGGTGCCGTCCTTCTTGTCCAGGATGCTCCCGCTGGCGCTGCTTTTTGTGGGGGTTGAGTATATTCTTGCCCTCAGATAGTCTCCACCATAGGATTTCCTAGTCCCAGTAGAGTCGTAGGCCGTCACTTTAACCTGGAGCTGGTCCCCAACACAGTACTCAGTTTGGGGGTTGATGATGACGGCCGTACTTTCTCCCGCACTGGTCGCCTCTTCTGTACTTTCCATTGTCACCTGAGGCATTTGCCTGTCGATCTTGTTGAATAGCTCCTCGATTTCGTCATCCGTCTCCATCGGGCCGGGCTCATCAGGGGTTTCGTGTGATTCACAGCTACACAACTGAAGCATGTTAATTTTAGGGATCTAAAATGGAAATACAAAACTTAACAAGTTTACACTTTAAAGGGGACCTCTCACAATGTAAAACAATGGCCATTTTTAGCTGCTACCTTATTCTCGTTGTTCTCCTGAGTATTCCACTTTTTGTTTTTTTAAAATCCGCCATACGGTTTCAGAGATATGAGCCTTTAGACTTAGTGACAATCTTTATGGTCTTTACATGGTTCCCTGGGGGCGTGGCTCACATGTTTCCTTGGGGGCATGTCTTTAGGCTAGTCAGAGCCACACCCCCTTATGAAAACTGTCAAAATTAGCACTGAATAAAAAGGCTCGTATCTCTGGAACCGTATGGCGGATTTTGAAAAAACAAAAAGTGGAAAACTCAGGGGAACAGCAGGAATAAAATGACACAAAAATCTGGACACTTTTGAGCTAGTGACAAATCATTTTTAAAATCCCTAAATTTCTGCACCCCAAAATATCCATAGTGACTCAAATATATATAATTCCTTCAGGTTAATTCTGCGGGACACTATCACACAACATGGGACGATTAGTTACAGGAAAAAAGTGGAAATGACCCGAACCACAAGGTACATTGTTTTTTAAAGGGAAATATCCCTTTAAATTAATTTACTCTTGAAGAAGTCTTAATATCACAAAAATAAGGAGCTGTTGGGTCCTGCAGAGGCAATAAGGAGGCATTAAAATGGTCTTAAAATCCCTTCTGCTTTGTTATGCCCAACAGCTAATCAGTGAATGTGATCTCAGTCTTGAGACAGGGGCTCAATCCCCTCCGTCCAGTCCCCCCTCCTTCTAATATTTAGTTGTTTTATGAAGATATGTTCAATATTCTATGTTTATTGTAAGACCTCGACAGGGGCATGACTACAACAGGTGCAAGGGTTGCAATTGCCCCCGGGCCCAGGAGCCATGGGGGCCCCAAAAGTCCCTTTGACCTATAGAAAAAGACTAATGCTGTTAAAAGATTTGCAATAATTGGGAGCCCCATTGCATCAGGCCATTGAGCTTCAAGTTACACCACTGGTGCTGGATCTCTATATTATAGGGAGCCCCAGCATTGGATAGTTATTTTAAAGCTGTAATTTATGCAGTTACCACCAGAGGGAGCAAACTGAATTCTGTTCAATATTAAATTCAATCAATAAACAGCAAGCAGTGGGCTCCCTCTAGTGGTGACTGCAGGTATCACAGGTTTATCATGTATTTCTTGATTCTGCAGGGGATTTGGAGCTCTGTATCAAGAAAAAAAATCGAGCTCTGACCCTTTAAAAAATACATTAATCAGCACAGAATTTTGAAGCATAAAATTGAACATTTTTAGGGCCGTTTAGTTGAGGTGATACTACGTAAAAAATGCCCTGATCTAAAGAAAGTTCACAATAGTGATGCACACTGATTTATGTATATCATGTGATGCCACCATATCCAATTACAATCATTATATTAATAAATTTCTTATGGGGGCATAACTATAACAGGTGCTGGGGTTGCAATTGCAACCGGGTCCTGGAACCTAGGGGGGGCTAGCTATTACTAACGCTATTAAAGATTTGCAATCATTTGGAGGTTCTGTTGCATCGGGGCCCTTAAGCTTTAAGTTACGCCATTGGTCCTGGTTCTCTGTTACAGACAGCCCCACTTACATTATAAAGCTGTAATACCTGCAGTCACCACCAGAGGGAGCAAACTGAATCCTGTTCAATATTGAATTCAATCAATAAACAGCAAGCAGTGGGCTCCCTCTAGTGGTGACTGCAGGTATCACAGCTTTATCATGTATTTCTTGCTTGTGCAGGGGATTTGGTGCTGTGTATCAGGATAAAGAATGGAGCTCTGACCCTTTAAAGAATGTATTAATCGGCACAGAGTATTGAAACTAATAATGGGATATTTCCTTTAAGGGCCATTTAGTTAATCTGATATTATGTAGCAAAAATGCCCTGATATGAATAGAGTTTACACTGGTGATCCATTCTGACATATGTATATGTTACTATGTGATCCCACGATATCCAATTACAATCCATACAT
Organism: Allobates femoralis; assembly: GCA_033576535.1. Taxonomy (NCBI): domain Eukaryota; kingdom Metazoa; phylum Chordata; class Amphibia; order Anura; family Aromobatidae; genus Allobates; species Allobates femoralis. Next base: position 228,659,037 of record JARQOC010000011.1, on the reverse strand, counting down.
CTAATATATAAAGCTGAGTGCATGTATGTATGTGTATTAATATTATGTGTATATATGTATGTCCACACATAGTCCTGCCCCTTCATAATGCACAGGATGCATATGGCTCCACCCCTTACAATTAGTCCTGCCCCTTCATAGTCCCACCCCCATTGTAGTGCATCAAATGCATGTGACCGCCCCTCCAGCTTGCCCTGCCCCCTTCAGAATGTGTCAGATACATTTGGCTCCGCCTATCAGGTTAACCCCTCCCCTTCATAATGATACAGACGCCCCCTCCTGTTATTCCCGCCACTTCATAATGTGCCGGATGCATATGGCTCTGCCCTCTATGGTTAACCCCACCCCTTGATGCATAAGGCTCCACCCCCTTCAGTTAGCCCCGCCTATTTATTCGCAATGCTGGGTTTGTATTAGGTCGGAGGTACCTGCACTTTTTTCTGGTGAAAGAGAAGGAAAAAAACAACCATCATGACGGCCACCGCCAGCACCGATCTGGAGGAAATCTTCATTCTCCACCGTCCTGAAACCTCCTGGAAAACAAAAAGACGTTCAGTCGATCTTCATAGAGCGACACCAAGTGACCGACCGGGCCCCGGGGTCTCGTGTCCCCCCGATGCCATATAAACCATAGTGAGGAGTGTCAGTGATTTGTGTTACCTGCTCAATCTTTTGGGGCTTCACATAGGCGGGAAGCATCATTACTCAGCGACTGCGGGGATCACTGACATTGGACATCGACTGCAGGAAAGAAGACAGAAGAGTCAATAAAGTACAGCTGCAAAACCTTCTGGGATCATTTTTTTACCATTGTGTTTTGTTATTACATTCCAGAAACTGGCCCTTTAATTAGCATAATGTGACACTGGCCCTTTAAATAGCATAAAATGACACTGGCCCTTTAATTAGCATAAAGTGACACTGGCCCTTTAAATAGCATAAAATGACATTGGCCCTTTAATTAGCATAAAGTGACACTGGCCCTTTAATTAGCATAAAGTGACACTGGCCCTTTAATTAGTATAAGTGACACTGGCCCTTTAATTAGTATAAGTGACACTTGCCCTTTAATTAGCATAAAGTGACACTGGCCCTTTAATTAGCATAAAGTGACACTGACCTTGAATTAGCATAAAGTGACACTGGCCCTTTAATTAGCATACAGTGACACTGGCCCTTTAATTAGCATAAAGTGACACTGACCTTTGAATTAGCATAAAGTGACACTGGCCCTTTAATTAGCATAAAGTGACACTGGCCTTTAATTAGCATAAAGTGACACTGGCCCTTTAATTAGCATAAAGTGACACTGGCCCTTTAATTGGCATAAAGTGACACTGGCCCTTAATTAGCATAAAGTGACACTGGCCCTTTAATTAGCATAAAGTGACACTGGCCCTTTAATTAGCATAAAGTGACACTGGCCCTTTAATTAGCATAAAGTGACACTGGCCCTTTAATTAGCATAAAGTGACACTGGCCCTTTAATTAGCATAAAGTGACACTGGCCCTTAATTAGCATAAAGTGACACTGGCTCTTAATTAGCATTAAGTGACACTGGCCCTTAATTAGCATTAAGTGACACTGGCCCTTAATTAGCATTAAGTGACACTGGCCCTTAATTAGCATTAAGTGACACTGGCCCTTAATTAGCATTAAGTGACACTGGCCCTTAATTAGCATTAAGTGACACTGGCCCTTAATTAGCATTAAGTGACACTGGCCCTTAATTAGCATTAAGTGACACTGGCTCTTAATTAGCATTAAGTGACACTGGCCCTTAATTAGCATTAAGTGACACTGGCCCTTTAATTAGTAATTAATAATGGTTAAAAAGTTCTAAACCTTTTATTGTGCGACTTTTTTCTGAGATCTGGAACTTTTTTTGTTTTCCAGAGTTTCATAAGGATTGTGTGATGTTGTGTCCATGATGTGATTCAGGGTTATGTTACATCATATAAACCACGCAACACAACTGTTATAACCCACACATAACACAACTGTTATAAGCCACACATAACACAACTGTTATAAGCCACACACAGCACAACTGTTATAAGCCACACACAACACAACTGTTATAAGCCACACACAACACAACTGTTATAAGCCACACACAACACAACTGTTATAAGCCACACATAACACAACTGTTATAAGCCACACACAACACAACTGTTATAAGCCACACACAACACAACTGTTATAAGCCACACACAACACAACTGTTATAAGCCACACATAACACAACTGTTATAAGCCACACACAACACAACTGTTATAAGCCACACATAACACAACTGTTATAAGCCACACATAACACAACTGTTATAAGCCACACACAACACAACTGTTATAAGCCACACACAATACAACTGTTATAATCCACACACAACACAACTGTTATAAGCACACACAACACAACTGTTATAAGCCACACATAACACAACTGTTATAAGCCACACATAACACAACTGTTATAAGCCACACATAACACAACTGTTATAAGCCACACATAACACAACTGTTATAAGCCACACACAACACAACTGTTATAAGCCACACATAACACAACTGTTATAAGCCACACACAACACAACTGTTATAAGCCACACATAACACAACTGTTATAAGCCACACATAACACAACTGAGTGACTTGTCAGAGCCAGGTATCAAGGTTAGTTGTCAGAATCAGATGTCAGGCATCATAGCTAGGTGTTAGAATCAGATGTCAGAGTCACTTGTTAGAGTCAGATGTCAGAATCAGATGTCAGGGTCAGGTATTATAGCTAGTTGTCAAGGTCAGGTATTATTGCTGGTTGTTAGAATCAGATGTCAGAGTCACTTGTCAGAGTCAGGTGTCAGAGTATATCTGATGTTTGACTTTGATATATGATCATGTCTTGAAATGGACACTGTCCTCCTGTGCACATTGTCTCTTGACTTATAACCCCTTCTGCTTTTAGCTTCTCTATGTCCGCACACATCTTCTATCGCCTCCTGCACTCTCTCCATCTCTCACATTGCTGTCATCTGTCTTTGCATTGATTTGACTGCTCACATTTGACAGTCCTTCCTATTTTTATGCTCTTGGAGTCTGGCTGTTTCCTCCCCAATGTATTTTTGGTGTCCCAGAATGGGTCACATGGGACGATAGGAGGAGCTTAATGTATTGGGGTAGTAGGGCTATTGTGGTGGCACAATGTCACTCTGGGAGAAACTCTCAGTGCGTGGCACAACACAAGGGAATTAAATACAAAATAGTAAATAGCATCCTATACAGGTATATAAAGCTATTGGAATAATATGGCATAGGAAAATTTGGCTTAGGAACACAACAGAAGGGAAACTAGAGGGATGGAAGGGGAAGGCCATAGTAGCAGGGAGAGGTAGGGAAAGGGGGGATAGGTTACCTCCTGACACTAAATTGTGTCTGTACCCTCACCTCCCCTAATGTCCCTATACAGGTCCTTCCCCCATCACTGTCATATGCCTCATCCTTCACTGTCCCTCCTCTCAGCCTGGATAGTGTAAAGGCCGGTGAGCGCCCTAATTTCACCCCTGCAGTAATCAGACACAGGAGAAGGAGGACAGACAGAGGGACATAAACAAAAGAATATACACTGTCTTCAAACTTGCAGAGAGGCCACCAGGGCTGCAAGCGTCACGACTCCAGCAACTACAAGAGACTTGCTCCTTCCGCAGTGGTCAGCATAGAAATGCATGCTATAACCGGCACCAGATGAAGGAAACAGTGACTGTTTAAAGTGGAGAGGTCACAAAGATGGTGCACCTAAGATAGGACTAACAAAGGACTACTAGCAAGGAAAGAGTCCTTAACCTCTGCAGCACCAAAAGAAAGAATATACATTTAATAACAAGAGTTTCACAAGGCAACGTGACTCTCAGATCCCAGTAACATCAACGGTCCCCCAAGGATGGGAGGTACCCATGAAACCCATATGTTACGGGACCTCTGATAAGATGACGCCACCCCTGACAAAGACATGGCGAAACACGTGTTCTGATAATATAGTCACACATTATTTGTTACTGCTGCTCTGATACTTTGGACTTCTTTATCTTTTATGATAGTTATTTATCTATTTCCGGTAAATCATGAACTCGTTCCATTCATTTCTGCTTATCGTTATGTTTCCCTTCGGTTTCTTCTCTATCAGGTGATATATCTATATATGACCTGGCGTTGTCTTTCATGTAGGTTCATGGTTCATTCTGTGGAATTAGGTCCCGTATACTTAGATAAGGCATAGCTGTAAACTACTATTTACTAACACTGTATAATGCCTTTTACCATTTAGATTCATTTCAATAATAATAATTAAAAATTAAAATAAAACAAATAATAATAATAAATTGGTCTAACAATAATTGCTCCTCGCATTATATTAACACCTGAATGTTCCAGACCAGCAAACTGCCCAATCTTCTGCTTTTATAGTTGTGGTTACACAATGAATCAAGGGAGTTTGAGGAGCAGCATTTGGTGACTACTTATGCTCTTATTTCTTATGGAAGCAGTTATGGTGCACCTCATTTTTTTTACACTGTGTCTATGCACATATTTGGCTAAATATATAATGACAAGGTGTAATTTGTCTGAGGTTGGATTTACCCAATCTTAAGTATCTCTATGGATTAAATATTTATTTTATTATCTCCTGATGCAGAAAGTGATAGAATTCAAAGGGTGTACATAGAGTCAAAGGGTGGCACAGTGGTAAGGGAATCAGGTAGCAAGATGGTAAGATGGGCTAAGGGTATGTAGGGAGGCTAGTCTGACCCTTAGACTGGGGGTCCCTGGCTCACCCTGCTCCCAGAGGTACCTCAGATGGTGAGAAGGTCTGGGTTGACAACCTTGCCCTATGCTCCTGATAAGCCCCAAGATAAAAGCCCCTAGTAATCATAATAATTAATTCTCTAATTGCTGACGCATTATCTCCTTGGCATTATATTAACACCTAAATGTTCCAGACCAGCAAACAGCCAAATCTTCTGCTTTTATAGAGGTGGTCACACTTCCTAATGAACAAGGAATGAAGAACAGCATTTGTTGACTACTTATGCTCTTATTTCTTATAGAAGCAGTGTACCTAGGGGTGGGCTGGGCCAGGTGGCAAGGACGCAGATGCCCCCTTGGCCAGTGCACAAGAGACAGTTTTGGGCAACAAGACCATCTACCTCTGTTGGCCTGTATGGCTGCTTCGGGTCCAAAGCTCCATCTTGATGCAGTGACAGGCAGTCGGCAGCAGCAGACACTGAGCTATGAAAGGTGACGACCCGGAGAAGACTCAGCACCCAAACTCCTACCCCGAACATGTTAGCTGATGTTTACTTGTAACCTCTATATGAAGCAGACAAAGGTAAATGTAATACGGATGGGCCACTGCTGTGTGCTTGCCCCTCAAGCCAAAATGTGTCAATCAGCCCCTTGGGTTTATCTTATTTGGTTCACCCTGTTCCCTACTTTTTTGGGTAAATACATAATGACAAGGTGTAATGTGTCTGAGGTTGGATTAACCCATACCAAACCCCCCACCTTTCCCATCATGTGCCTTTAACACGCGCCCGATTTGCGGGTTGACGATGGGTTCCCATGACCGACGAGGATCTGCTGAACACACCCATGCCAGTCATTATTATACTCCTGTAAAAGACACCAATTAGCTGGAACTCATATGGGATTGTCAGTTTTGCTATACATAGTAATGCTGATGCACTGCAATGTATAGCACATGCAATCAGATGATCGCAGCTTCAAGTCTCCTTAAGGGACTATTAAATACAGCAAAAAGGGAAATAATGTTTTTAAAAATATTAAAAAAACAAATCACCCCACAAAAGTTCCAATCACCCCCTTTTGCTCCATTAAAAATAAAACAAAAAAATAATGCACCTATTTGGTATTGCTGTTAGTAAAAGTCAGATCCATCAATATATGTAATCCGATCAATAAAAGGCATAACAAGAAAAATATCAAAATGTCAGTATTTTTATGTTTTTTTAATTTTATTTGCCCCCTTAGGGATCCTCAACATGGCACCGTCCGATCGGTTGTGGGGCTGATGCTGATGCTGGTCCGTCCTTGAAGATAGGATCATCCCCTGTGAATGTTCACACTTGGTGGGTGAGTCATCACCGTTGTCAGGGTCATCACCTTACCCCTTGTTGTCATGGCAACACATCGACGCCCCCTTTAGGGCGTCATAGGGTTGATCCGTGCGGCGTGTTAGATCGCGCTGTCAGAGTTTGGCAGCACGATCTAAGGAGGTTAACAGGAGCAGGAGCTGCACCTGTCGGCTGATCAGATCAGCTGACCTGATATGCGGATGATGATGTGAGCTCAGTCATTGGTCGTGAAGGGGTTAAAATCTAGAATGACTGCAGGTGGGGAGTAGGGAGTGGGGCGAGAGCAGGGTAACCATACTATACTATACCGTCATCCCGACAGAGAATAGAGAGAAAGGCAAACAATGGAGCCGGTGATCCGTGTCAGCTCCAGACAATAGAGCGCATCACAATACAATGAGGAGAATGGGTAATAAATAATGTCAGGCGCTCCCACATGATTCAGTATGTCCGGATCACCGGTGCTCTGTGTCCTACCTATCAGACGGTGACGCGGTGTCTCAATGTAAGACATTGTTTAGCTTCACCATTGTTTCCAATCTGTTCTACAATCACTGCCACAATACAATGGAACGTTCTGCAACATTCTACTGCAACATTCTACTGCAACATTCTACTGCAACATTCTACTGCAACATTCTACTGCAACATTCTACCGGAACGGGCGTCTTTCTTTGCCCTATAAAGATATAGGAGCATCTCAATGAATTAGAATATCATCAAAAAGTCAATTTATGTCACTAACTGAATACATAAAGTGGCACACATCTATTATATAGAGTCATTACACACAGAGGAATCTATTTCATGTGTTTACTTCTGTTAATGTTGATGATTATGTAAAATATATGACCTAAATAGGCTTCACCTCATGTGGTTGTGAGAGTCACAACCACTATAAAAGCAGTCCCCAGCGTGGTGCCTATAGAGGAGGGAGGATGAAGGGTTAAACACCGCGCTGCTGTATTCCACCAGACATCAAAGGGTGGATATAATATTGATTTATTAGTCAACGTGTTTCAGGGCTCCTGGAAACATGGCAATATGATATTGAATTGCCCAGAGGGCAGGAGATTTCTATATATCCATCCACTTTGCTGGAACTGCCAGACATGGTGTCTCTGACATCAAAAATATGCAGTTGAAACTCCTCGTGGGCGGGGCCTTAAAGGGAAAGGTTTTTGTCGTCTCATCTGAAAGCAGAATAATGTGGAGACTCAGACCCTGACTCCAGCGATGTGTCACTTACTGAGCTGCTTTCTGTCATTTTGATAATATGAGTGTCTTCTCAGATGCAGATTTCACAGTTCGTGAATGTGCCGGACTACCAGACTAATGATAATCTCCAGCTGGTTAAACAGTGATTTTATCAAAACTACACTGTGCAGCCTAGTAAGTGACACATCGCTGGAATCAGGATCTCGCGTTCTATATTATGCTGCTCTCAGATTAGGCTGTAAAAACCTGGTGATAGCTTCCCTTTAACAGGACATTATGTAAGTAACACTTAAAAAAAAATTGTTACCTTGTTCAGCACTGGATTGGCGCTTTAAATCGAAGTCCCGGCCCTCTGTCGTATACTCAGCTTCCAGCAGCTTCACCTTTAACCGATGCATCTCTGGTACTGTGGCGCCATCTTGTGACGGAAGTGAAGCACCATCTTACTGGCCGGAAGTGAGAACTTGTGTCACAAGCTCCCAATGAATCTATAGGAGAGCCCGGAAGAGGCTTGGATGAGACCAGAGCAAGGCAAGAACGAGGCCAGGATGAGACCAGGATAAAGCCAGAAAGAGACCAGAAGAGGCCAGCATGAGGCCAAAACGAGGTCAGAATGAAGCCAGGATGAGGCCAGGAAGAGGCAAGAACAAGGCAAGAACCAGGCCAGGACAAGGCCAGAAGAGGCCAGAAGGAGGCCAGGAGGAAGCCAGACGAGGCCAGAAAGAGGCCAGAAAGAGGTCAGGATGAGGCAAGAACAAGGCCAGAAAGAAGCCATGATGAGGCAAGAACAAGGCCAGAAAGAGGCCATGATGAGGCAAGAATGAGGCCAGAAAGAGGCCAGAAAGAGGCCAGGATGAGGCAAGAATGAGGCCAGAAAGAGGCCAAGATGAGGCAAGAATGAGGCCAGAAAGAGGCCAGAAAGAGGCCAGAAAGAGGCCAGGATGAGGCAAGAATGAGGCCAGAAAGAGGCCATGATGAGGCAAGAACAAGGCCAGAAAGAGGCCAGAAAGAGGCCAGGATGAGGCAAGAATGAGGCCAGAAAGAGGCCAAGATGAGGCAAGAATGAGGCCAGAAAGAGGCCAGAAAGAGGCCAGAAAGAGGCCATGATGAGGCAAGAATGAGGCCAGAAAGAGGCCATGATGAGGCAAGAACAAGGCCAGAAAGAGGCCATGATGAGGCAAGAACAAGGCCAGAAAGAGGCCATGATGAGGCAAGAATGAGGCCAGAAAGAGGCCAGAAAGAGGCCAGGATGAGGCAAGAATGAGGCCAGAAAGAGGCCATGATGAGGCAAGAATGAGGCCAGAAAGAGGCCAGAAAGAGGCCAGAAAGAGGCCATGATGAGGCAAGAACAAGGCCAGAAAGAGGCCAGAAAGAGGCCAGGATGAGGCAAGAATGAGGCCAGAAAGAGGCCATGATGAGGCAAGAATGAGGCCAGAAAGAGGCCAGAAAGAGGCCATGATGAGGCAAGAATGAGGCCAGAAAGAGGCCAGAAAGAGGCCAGGATGAGGCAAGAATGAGGCCAGAAAGAGGCCAAGATGAGGCAAGAATGAGGCCAGAAAGAGGCCATGATGAGGCAAGAATGAGGCCAGAAAGAGGCCAAGATGAGGCAAGAATGAGGCCAGAAAGAGGCCAAGATGAGGCAAGAATGAGGCCAGAAAGAGGCCATGATGAGGCAAGAATGAGGCCAGAAAGAGGCCATGATGAGGCAAGAATGAGGCCAGAAAGAGGCCATGATGAGGCAAGAATGAGGCCAGAAAGAGGCCATGATGAGGCAAGAATGAGGCCAGAAAGAGGCCAGGATGAGGCAAGAATGAGGCCAGAAAGAGGCCAGAAAGAGGCCAGGATGAGGCAAGAATGAGGCCAGAAAGAGGCCAAGATGAGGCAAGAATGAGGCCAGAAAGAGGCCAGAAAGAGGCCAGGATGAGGCAAGAATGAGGCCAGAAAGAGGCCAAGATGAGGCAAGAATGAGGCCAGAAAGAGGCCATAATGAGGCAAGAATGCGTCAATGAGGCCAGAACAAGGTCAAAATGATGCCAGAATGAGGCCTGAAGGACACCAGAATGAGACCAGAACGAGGCTCCCATAGACTGTATTGAAAAGTGACCTCGTTTTGTCAGGTCACTACTCGCTGCAGCCTGACGGAGTGAAGTGATAGCAGGTAAAGCCGCCAGGAGGTGAGGAGGAGATATGGGGCAGGGCCCAGGGACCTGCTGGACTGGAGCTTTACATGTAGGCATTTGGGGCTAAAAGTTCCCTTAATTGTTCTGGCCAATTTTGCCTTTACAGGCACATTCAATAGAGATCAGCTGAAAGTAGCTAAGAACAGAGTTAACCCCCCCTCTCATTCCCACTGAAGTGACAGGACGAGCTCACTGACGGCTCCTCAGTTACCTCATTCTGCAGCCAGTCATAGACAGAAGCCACAGAGAGCAAAAATGTGTATTGAAAAACTATTTGAGGCCCAAAATTGATGTATTTAAGGAAACTCAACAAATTCAGTGACGGAGCATGTTATTAGATATGATGACACTGAGACTGAACTATCAAAATAATGAAGTATAATTAATGTCTGAAAAAAAGACCCATCATTATCAGAAGCAATGATGCCAAGGGCGTTCCCAGAGAGGCATTTTTCGGTCTGGATTCACTTTATTATTGTTGGCCGCACCCGCCTGGCATGGGTTCATGTTATTTGGCACATTATTAAAGCCTTGGCGCTTTTAGCATCAGCATTACACTGTTTTAATATCTCTGGCCATGATGGTTACACTGTTTAGCTTCTTATCTCATAGGACGACTTATCTTAATATATTCATTCATTATTGTTTTGCTGTTCCTAGACCATTTGTATGTTACATGGTGTAGGAAATAACACCATAAAGGTAAATGATTAGTTCACCTCTTAGTAGTTATGATTAATTGCTCTTCTTGGGAGAAACAGAATAATAATCTTGTAGGTGTGATTCCTTCTAATGGCTAACAAAAATATGAAGAGTTTACAAAGCGAGCTCTCGAGACTGCTTACCTCTCTTCATCAGGCATTGTAGTTTACCATGCTTTATGGAGAGAGGTAAGCAGTCTCGAGAGCTCCCTTTGATGTTATAATAAATGATGTTACAAGATGAGCTTTCAAGACTGCTTACCTCTCCATCAGGCGAGGTAATTTACAGTGCCTGATGAAGAGTAAGCAGTCTCAAAAGTTTGCTTTGAAGTTATAAGAAACAATGTTACAAAGCGAGCTTTCAAGACTGCTTACCTCTCCATCAGGCGAGGTAATTTACAATGTCTGATGAAGAACAAGCAGTCTCAAAAGTTGCTTTGATGTTATAAGAAACAATGTTACAAAGCGAGCTCTCAAGACCGCGTACCTCTCTTCATCAGGCATTGCAGTTTACCATGCTTGATGGAGGGAAGTAAGCAGTCTCGAGAGCTTGCTTTGATGTTATATTAAGCGATGTTACAAAGGAAGCTTTCGAGACTGCTTGCCTCTCCATCAGGCGTGGTAATTTACAATGCTTGATGAAAAGTGAGCAGTCTCAAAAGTTTGCTTTGATGTTATAATAAATTATATTGTAAAGCGAGCTCTCGAGACCGCGTACCTCTCTTCATCAGGCATTTTAGTTTACCATGCTTGATGGAGAGAGGTAAGCAGTCTCAAGAGCTTTCTTTGATGTTACAATAAACAATGTTACAAAGGAAGCTTTCGAGACTTCTTACCTCTCCATCAGGCGTGGTAATTTACAATGCTAGATGAAGAGCAAGCAGTCTCAAAAGTTTGCTTTGATGTTATAATAAATGATACTACAAAGCGAGCTCTCGACACTGCTTACATCTCTTCATCAGGCATGGAATAACAAAGTATATGAAAAAAGATTGATTCCCTCTCTGGGAGAAACAAAAGAATAATATTGTAGTTGCCATGTCTTTTAATAGCTATTAACAATAAAATAAATGATGTTACAAAGCAAGTTCTTGAGACTGCTTACCTCTCTTCATCAGGCAGAGTATAACAAAGTATCTGAAAAAAGATTGATTTCTCTAAGTAGGAGAAACAAAATAATAATCTTGTAGTTGTGATACCTTTTAATGGATAACAAAGAAATAATAAATGATGTTACAAAGCGAGCTCTCGAGACTGCTTACATCTCTTCAACAGGCAAAGTATAACAAAGGATCTGAAGAAATTAAAATATATACACAAACAGAGCAGAGGTGGTAAAACAAATAGACAATTAAATAAACACTGAGCCTTGAGAAAGAATCCCTAATTAGCTTACATCAGTGACGGGAAAGTTATATAGTCCCAATATCCATAGGTTTAGAGGTCTGTGGCTGGAGCAGTGTGATGGTGGGATATGGTGTGTTGGGTATATATTTGTCTTTATTCATATTTTCCTGGATTTTAGAAGTGTTGTCTTGTTGCTAGACTGTGTATTCCCCAGTTCCCCCGTCCTGTTTAGTCATTACATCCCAGAGGGTCTGACAATTCAACCTATGACTTGGCCATTCCAGCCCACTCTGTCTGCAAATTTTTCTAATCACCCCCTGGAGTGCGGCAATAGCCGAGGCACCCACCTGTCTGCCGAACCCTGGATTGGATATATGGAGGTAGTTGGGGGGAGGAGACTGTAGTATGATTTCTTTCTTGGTGTGCGAGGCTGAAGCTGAGGCCAGATCCCCAAAGAAACTGGAGAAAAACCCCTGTTTTACCTGGATATATATACTGCTGGATTGTTTTATGGATTCTTCTGTTTTCAAGCAATAATGTTCTTGGGCTGTTCACACATTGTTCACTCTATTGATTGTGGGAAATCGGAGAAGGTCCCCGTGTCATGTAGATTGTCAGATTTTGTATTGAGTCATAAATCCTCCTAATAGATATAATCATGTGAAAAGAGAATCCACACCTCTGCTCTGTGTCTATATGTTTGTGTTACTTCAGATACAGTAATATCTTGACTTTTGATTTTAATTCGTTCTGTCACTGAGCTCTTAACTCAATTTGCTCTTATGTCAAATTAAATTTCCCCATTAAAATTAATAGAAATACTATTAATACTATTAATCCGTTCCAGTCCCTACTTATGGCCCCCATTCTGGTATATGGCCCCCATCCTCGCACTGTATATATGATCCCCCAACCTTGGGGATACCAAGCACCATCCTGGTATATATGTCCCCTACACTGGTACATACGTTCCCCATCCTGGTACATATGTCCCCCATCCTGGTACATATGTCTCCATTATGGTATATATGTCCCCCATCCCAGTATATCTGTCCCCCATCCTGGTATATATAGTTCCCATCCTGGTATATATGTCTCCATCCTGGTATATATGTCCTCCATCCTTGTATATATGTCTCCATCCTGGTATATATGTCCCCCATCCTAGTTACATGTGCCCCATTCTGGTATATCTGTCCCCCATCCTGACATATATGATCCCCTAATCTGGTATATGGCCCCCATCCTGGTATATATGATCCTCCTTCCTGGTATATGGCCCCATCCTGATATATATGTCACCCATCCTTATATATATGTCCCCATCTTGGTATATGTACCCCACCCTAGTATATATAATCCCCCAACCTGGTACATGGCCCCATACTGGTAAATAAATTCCCCATTCTGGTGCATGGCCATCCATCTTTGTACATGGCCCCCATCATGCCACACACTTAAAAAAAGACTATTATAGTCACCATCCCTCTGGTCCCCTGCAGTGCAACCTCCTCATCTCATGTAGGCAGCTGACAGCATGTGAGAGCGCAGCGCTGACACACTGATCAGCTGACGTGCTCACACACTGATCAGCTGACGGGCTCACACACTGATCAGCTGACGCGCTCACACACTGATCAGCTGACGCGCTCACACACTGATCAGCTGACGCGCTCACACACTGATCAGCTGACACGCTCACACGCTGATCAGCTGACGCGCTCACACACTGATCAGCTGACGCGCTCACACACTGATCAGCTGACGCGCTCACACACTGATCAGCTGACGCGCTCACACACTGATCAGCTGACGTGCTCACACACTGATCAGCTGACGCGCTCACACGTTGATCAGCTGACGCGCTCACACGTTGATCAGCTGACGTGCTCACACACTGATCAGCTGACGCGCTCACACACTGATCAGCTGACGTGCTCACACACTGATCAGCTGACGTGCTCACACACTGATCAGCTGACGTGCTCACACACTGATCAGCTGACGCGCTCACACGCTGATCAGCTGACGCGCTCACACGCTGATCAGCTGACGCGCTCACACACTGATCAGCTGACGCGCTCACACACTGATCAGCTGACGCGCTCACACACTGATCAGCTGACGCGCTCACACACTGATCAGCTGACGTGCTCACACACTGATCAGCTGACGCGCTCACACACTGATCAGCTGACGCGCTCACACGCTGATCAGCTGACGCGCTCACACGCTGATCAGCTGACGTGCTCACACACTGATCAGCTGACGCGCTCACACACTGATCAGCTGACGCGCTCACACACTGATCAGCTGACACGCTCACACGCTGATCAGCTGACGCGCTCACACAGTGATCAGCTGACGGGCTCACACACTGATCAGCTGACGGGCTCACACAGTGATCAGCTGACGGGCTCACACACTGATCAGCTGACGCGCTCACACACTGATCAGCTGACGTGCTCACACACTGATCAGCTGACGCGCTCACACGTTGATCAGCTGACGCGCTCACACGTTGATCAGCTGACGCGCTCACACACTGATCAGCTGACGCGCTCACACACTGATCAGCTGACGTGCTCACACACTGATCAGCTGACGTGCTCACACACTGATCAGCTGACGCGCTCACACGCTGATCAGCTGACGCGCTCACACGCTGATCAGCTGACGTGCTCACACACTGATCAGCTGACGCGCTCACACGTTGATCAGCTGACGCGCTCACACAGTGATCAGTTGACGTGCTCACACACTGATCAGCTGACGGGCTCACACAGTGATCAGCTGACGTGCTCACACACTGATCAGCTGACGCGCTCACACGTTGATCAGCTGACGCGCTCACACGCTGATCAGCTGACGCGCTCACACGCTGATCAGCTGACGTGCTCACACAGTGATCAGCTGACGTGCTCACACACTGATCAGCTGACGCGCTCACACACTGATCAGCTGACGGGCTCACACACTGATCAGCTGACGCGCTCACACGCTGATCAGCTGACGTGCTCACACACTGATCAGCTGACGCGCTCACACGTTGATCAGCTAACGCGCTCACACAGTGATCAGTTGACGTGCTTGCACATGCCATCAGCTGGGTGAATGAGATGAGGGATGCCACGTTACGGGCACTGGAGGTAGGATGAGTATAAGATTTTTGTAAAGTGTGGCACGTGCAGGCGACCATAACCCAGATTCGTGCTCGCTTCATGAAGCAAAAAAAAAACTACAGCACAACAGCTAGTATCTTGAATGATTCTTAAGTTGGTGCACTTATTAGTCAGGGTGTTACTGTACTTCATTATCCCATGCCTGATGAAGAGACCTAAGCAGTCTCGAAAACTCATTTTGTAACATCATTACTTTATTTTTGTTGGCCATTAAAAGATATCACATCTACAAGATTCTGTTTCTCCCACTGAGAGCAGTCTATCTCTTTTCAACTGACCAACACTGTACTAAACCTTTTGCTCTTCTGACTCCATTAGGGATTACTGGTCATGTCGTAAATCACAAATTCGATTTCCTAATCTTATTCCAAGCAAGGGCAAGTTGACATTTCTCGGAAAGTTGTAAAGTTCTCAACCAAAAGTTTTCTGTTTGCCGGGTCAAGTCAGAAGAATAATGGACTCACGCTGGCACATACAGTCTCATTGTAAAAGTTTTACAGATAAAAGGCGCATCCTGAAAATTAAGTATCTGTAATAATTATAATGGATAACTCAGGAGTCTTTTCGCATGGAGCAAAGACACAACTAGACATAGTTTACAGGTGGAAAAGTCTATATTAAACACACAGTGATTCTAAACTTGTGCAGAGAAAAACTCAAGATATTAAATGAAACCTTAACAAAAAGTCTGTTGGAAACCTCAAAGAAAAATGCAATCAGCGGAGCAGTCTATAAAGCGCAGTTTACACTTGGAGATGCTGTTAAAGGAAATTCTATGGCAAGTCCAAACAAGGAGATGTTTAAGAAAATCTATATAACACATTAAATCACACAGGGAGGTCTGGAAAGGAAGTCTAAGAAAGTTCAGAACCAGGTGCAGAACAAATTACCACAGTCCAGAACTGTCTCATCCTCCGCATCTATTTGAATGTAGGAAGTGACGGAGCACTTATTAAAGCAACCAGCTTATGTGTCAGCAAGGGCAGGTGAGGCAAGGGGGAATAGTACGAGTAGCCAGGGCAGAAGGAACACTGGCAACAGAACCTCTGATGAGCAGCAGCAAGAGAGTCACACAGTATTTGCAGGAGCAGGTAGGGAACTTGAGAAGCCACTAGGAGCAGGAAACCAGGCAGAATACTCTAGCACTGACTAGGGGCTAGGTTGGGGGTTTATAAAGGCAGGAAGACATAAGATCAGTACACATTATTCTAACTTCACAGAGCCAAAGATTAGGCTTAAAGGGAATCTGTCATTAGGTGAAGAGTGTCCAGTTTTTGCTCTGATTTTACTCTCATTGCCCAATTAGTTATATCATTTTAAATTTTTTTTAGAATATTCCATATGGTACCAGAGATGCTAGTTTTTTTATTAGGACTACTTTTTATGGTCGTTACCAATGGGAGTGGCTCACAGGATCCTCTGGGGCGTGTCTTTTAGGCTGCTTTGCATAATTATCATGAGAGACATGCCCCCTTATAAGGACCCTTGTAAAAATCAGCATTGAATAAAAAGTTCAATCTCTTTAGAAAAGGAGGGATAAAAGGAAAGAAAAGTAAATGTAATCTAAAAAAAATATAAATCACATTATCCTACTTGGTATCAGCTTATGTGTAACTATCCAAAGTAATAAAATATCCTATCATTTCTCCCATATGCAGATAATAATAATAATAACCAGGGGGACCAGTTATTCTACTGGAAACAAATTGTTCACGTATAGGATTTTCTGTTTAGGGAGTGACACAGTTGCCAGTCATGGCCGAAATTGTTGGCACTCTTGAAATTGCTCCAGAAAATGAAGTATCTCTCCCAGAACATAATTACAACTCCTCATGTTTTGATATACACACGTTTATTTCCTTAGTGTGTATTGGAACAAAAGAAAAAAATGACAAATTGGACATAATTATACACAAAAACCCAAAAATGGTCCGGACAAAATTGTTGGCACCTTTCCAAAATTGTGAGTAAACAACTCACCTGTGGTAAGTAACAATTGTGGGCAATATGAAAATCACACCTGAAGCAAGATAAAAAGGGGAGAAGTTGCCTCAGTCTTTGCATTGCATGTCTGTGTGCCACACTAAGCATGGAGATCAGAAAGAGGAGAAGAGAACTGTCTGAGGGCGAGAACCCAAATTGTTAAAAAATATCAACAATCTCAAGGTTACAAGTCCATCTCCAGAGATCTTGATGTTCCTTTGTCCAAAGTGAGCAATATAATCAAGAAGTTTACAACCAATGGCGCTGTAGCTAATCTCCCTGTATGCATGAAAAATTGATGAAAGGTCTAGCACAGGTTAGTGTGGATGGTGGATAAACTGAATTGAGTTCCAAAGAAATTCAAGCCGACCTGCAGGCTTAGGGGGCATCAGAGTCAGCACAAACTATTTGTCCACATGTGAATGACATGAACTGCTATAGAGAAGACCCAGGAGGGCCCCACTGCTGACACAGAGACAGAGAAAAAGCCAAAATGTACGTGAGGAACCAAAACCGTTCTGGGAAAGCACCTTGTGGACAGATGAGACCAATACAGAGCTTTTGGTAAAGCGCATCTTTCTTCTGTTTAGCGAAAACAGAATGAGGCCGACAAAGAAAGGAGCAAAGGACCTACAGTCACATATGGGGGAGGTCAGAGAAAAGAGCACAGAACCTACAGTCACACAAGGGGGAGGTCAGAGAAAAGAACACAGGACCTACAGTCACATATGGGGGAGGTCAGAGAAAAGAGCACAGGACGTATAGTCACATATGGGGGAGGTCACAGAAAAGAGCACAGGACCTACAGTCACATATGGGGGAGGTCAGAGAAAAGAGCACAGGACCTACAGTCACATTTGGTGGAGATCAGAGAAAAGAGTACCGTACCTACAGTCACATATGGAGGAGGTCAGAGAAAAGAGCACAGGACCTACAGTCACATATGGGGGAGGACAGAGAAAAGAACACAGAACCTACAGTCACATATGTGGGAGGTCAGAGAAAAGAGCACAGGATCTACAGTCACACAAGGGGGAGGTCAGAGAAAAGAACACAGGACCTACAGTCACATATGGGGGAGGTCAGAGAAAAGAGAACAGGACCTACAGTCACATATGGGGGAGGTCAGAGAAAAGAGCACAGGACCTACAGTCACACATGGGGGAGGTCAGAGAAAAGAGAACAGGACCTACAGTCACATATGGGGGAGGTCAGAGAAAAGAGAACAGGACCTACAGTCACATATGGGGAAGGTCAGAGAAAAGAGCACATGACCTTCAGTCACATATGGTGGAAGTCACAGAAAAGAGCACAGGACCTAGAGTCACCTATGGGGGAGGTCAGAGAAAAGACCACAGGACCTACAGTCACATATGGGGGAGGGCAGAGAAAATAGTACAGGGCCTACAGTCACATATGGGGGATGTCAGAGAAAAGAGCACAGGACCTACAGTCACATATGGGGGAGGTCAGAGAAAAGAGCACAGGACCTACAGTCACATATGGGGGAGGTCAGAGAAAAGAGCACAGAACCTACAGTAACACATGGGGGAGGACAGAGAAAAGAGCACAGTGCCTACAGTCACATATGGGGGAGGACAGAGAAAAGAGCACAGGACCTACAGTCACATAAGGAGGGGTAAGAGAAAAGAACACAGGACCTACAGTTAAGCCAATACATGCCAACGATGATGTTACTAGATGTTAATAGATGTTTTTTGAGAAAAAATAAAAAGTAAAAGGTTTTTTTCAAAAAATCCCCCTCCCCAAAATGTTTTTCTATGATTCTTAGCGCATGCCTTGGCCAATATATACCTGCCCTACAACCACTTCACGGTGACCTCAGTTCTGAAGGCTCCCTAACTACATTTACACCTCTCTCGTACCCTGGACTGCAGTAGGAGACTTTCTCATTTATTATGTGTGGACCAGGCTGTACCTGCTGCTAGACTTGCACTCCTGCCTCCTTACCATGGAGTTCATCTGAAGTGGTATGTCTCCTACCGCAGCCCAATAAAGTTGCTTATTATATTCCAGCTCAAGGCACAATGGTGACGTTTCGGGCCCACATGCCCTTAGTCCAGCAGTCACTGGCTGGTTCTGCCCCAGTTTTATACATGCTTGTTTCATTACATCAATCATTTATACAATTATCTTAAGTGCAAAATTTCATAATTCCGTATGTGCATAAACAATCCTTTCTATAAATATTCATTATGTTGCTCACAATAGCCTCAATCAACATATAATCTGCTAAACCTGTTATGCATTTACATTACATCCTCCAAACCCTGGTTAATTGGAAGCCTTATTATTCAAGCTGTTATTCATTATTTCATCAAAGCTGACTGTAAACTGAATCTGTAACGATGAGTGACGCTATTCATATTCACCTGCTTCTGCTCGCCTCGTGTTCTCTGGCGTCCCGGAAGTGTGTGTGCCCCTCTCCTGCTTTCCGGAAGCCGCGCGTTGCGCATGCGCGGTCTTTCTTGTGTACGTCACTATAGTGACGCTGCTATGGCGACGGGGGCGGAGTATCATGTTCCCATTTCGGCGCCTGCGCTCTGCGCCCTTCCATCTCCCTCCGTTGCCTTCATTGCCAGCGTTCAACTATTACGTGTTTTAGACCGGAGCACCGGTATATTAAAGTGAATGGTGCCTATATTTGGTGCATAGTCCTCATAATACCTATAAGTTCAATGCATTAAAGTGGGATTGTGCTGTGTGTTAAAAAACTCAGTCCTTTATGGGAAAACACTATAGAGTCCTATCCCTGTCACCGGGATCGCCTGTGCTCACAACCTCTCTCCTGCATAAGATCAAGTGCACCAAGAGCCTCACCACTCCAACGTGTATAATCCCTGACTGGACTATATATGTATCTATCAAGGGGTGAAATAATTGATCAAAATCTATAAGTATATTTGATAATTAGTCATCCAAAAACCCCAGTACTCTCTGTAGTACCAAAAATTCATAGATCACTAAATGACCCCCCTGGTAGGCCAACAGTGGCGGGTATCGATTCTGCCTTCAACAGTATCGGTATATTCTCAGACAGAATTAGGAGTCCGTTTGCAGTGACAGCGAGATCCCACAGAGCGGTTAGACGAGAATCGGACACGACCCGTTAGTCAGAAGAATCTAAGAGGTTAATATTATAACTGCTTGAAATTTGCTTGAGATGTAATTATTTCCTTTTTGGTGACACTTTACTAACAAATGAGAGGGACCGCTATGGGCCCGCGTATGGCGTGCTCGTATGCAAATGTGACAATGGCCACTCTGGAGGAGGATCACGTCTATATGTCCCACCTCTATGAGAGGGTGGTAGGGTGGTGGCGATACATAGACGATGTGTTCCTCCTCGTGAGGGCGCAGCATCAGTTATTTACAGGAATTTCATGATTATCTGATCACAGTTGATCCCGCGATAAAATTGACAATGGTCCATTCAGAGCTAAGCCTAAAATTTCTGGATGTTATGGTGAGGCTTAAAGAGGGCCATTTGAGCACATCCCTATATGTTAAAGAGACAGATAGGAACAAGTTACTACATTTCCAAAGCCACCACCCGTTGGGAATGAAAAAAGCAATACCTAACGGACAAATAAAAAGGGTGAGGCGTATAGTGAGTGATGAAGTAGAACAAGAGAAGACAGTTGAAGAACTGTTAGAGAAGTTCAAAAAGCATGTGTCACGCTTCCGGGGGGAAGGCGTCCTAGAGTGGACCCACTGGGCCGTGGTACCAAACTCCCCTGGGTGAGCTGGTCCTAGTTTAGCCAACCCTTATATAGGGATTGTCAGGGGCAAGCCCAGGGGGTCTACATACCACAGCTGCTAGTACCAGGTGGGCGGCTCGTAGGGTTAGCCTATACTACGGTAAGGCTAAACAGGGAAGGAGGCCACAGAGCTCGAGGTCAGGAGGAGAGCACAAGGAGGGCCTGACTACCAGTCAGAGAAGCAGAAGCATACTAACACAATAATCAGGCACCTCCCATCAGCGGAGGTGGCCTGATATACTGGAGATCGGACAGCTATTGGTCAAGGGCAGTGTCAGGTTGTACTGTGCCGGCCCCTAGATTCACAGGAGAGGAGCAGGGCCGCACCTAGTGCACCACTCATTACATTCATGACTCCAGCCATTGTTGTGTGCTGGTGTGTGAGCCCGGTGGTCAGCAGACAGGAAGGGGACACAGCACACCTAGATGCCGGATGCCCGATTGGCAGAGGAGCAGAGGATGCAGACCCAGGAGAGGAGAGCTGGGGAGCAGTGCCAGGGGACGTAACAGCGTGGAAATCCGGATAAATAATTAGTCCAACAGAAAGTACAAGAGACTAGTATGGATTAAAAAAAACAATAGAGAGAAAAGGATCCCTGTGGTTACAACATATGGGGAAGAATCCAAAGATATAACAAAGATCATAACAAAAAACTGGAGAATATTAGAACAAGGTCTCCCAGACGTAGAAGAGTTTAGAAACCCCCCACTCTTCTTATTTAGGAAAGGTAGGAGTTTGAAGCACCGTATTGTCAAATCGGATTAAGGTAGCCTGAAAAAAGAGGTCCAACTAACCCTGACGAGAACCCATGTGTGGTTTGCCCTCATATGCTCAAAGGGAGTACCTTCCAAGTAAAGGGTAAGGAGCACAAAATGAATCAATTCTTTACTTGTGCATCAGACCATGTGGTGTACATGCTGGAGCGCCCTGAAAATTGTTCTATGTTGGCGAAACCACTCTGGGATTGGATGAGCCAACATAGATACGGTATAAGAAAAAAAACAACTAAATTTACCATGATAACATTGTCACCGTCACACCCGTCACACACTATGATTTTGTGAGCGATCTCACCTATGATCTCAGGGGTGCGCGCACGTGGACACATCGTTAGTGAGGTGTCACATGTATAGATAACGTTCAGGACGCAGCAGCGATGTTCCGTGCAGGGATCGTTCACACAACCAGCGATTGATGATTGTCAATGTTGTGAATAGGAGAAATCATAAAGGAGATTGTTATGGCGGTGTCACACAGAACGATGCAGCAGATTGGATGATCGACATCGTGTGATGTGGGGTCCGGATCTCATATCTGCGATTAACAATCAGATCACTTATCACTTGTAATCGATGTGTCACACGCAACCACGTCGTTAGAGTGACTGCAAATCCGTAATGTTTCAGCGATATCTTTACTGATATCGTACATATATTATATATAATCTTGCCATTATATACGGTACATTTTTTCCATTTTTTTCTTATTATAAATATACTCTTTATAATATATGTATATGTTATCTATCTATAAATGAAATATATCTACTATATAAATGTCTAAGGGTTTCTCACGTGTGTCTGTCACCGAAATAGCGCGCCAGACACAGGCCGCTCATTGGTGGCCGGCAGACGCGGTGGCCAATGAGCGCCGCGTATGCAAAAGACCTGCATGGCGCGCAAATTTTAAATTTGCGTGCCGCACGGCTCTCATCTAAGCCCCCCGCTCCTCCTGTCTCCTGCCCGCGCTCCCCCCCGCTCCTCCTGCCCTCTCCGTCCCCCCTACCCCCCTCCGCTCCTCGCGGCCCCCCCGGCTCCCCCTGCCCAGGGCTGCGCCGTCCATCCGTCCATGCGGCAACAGGCAGGGGGAGTGGTTGTGCAGAAGGGGGCGGTGCTATCCCCCACACAGCTGCTTTCTGCCTGCCGGGCGCCGCCGGGAGCGGCAAGTTAAAGAGTTGTGTGCATGATACATGTGTGTGCAGGTGTGCTGTGTGCATGATGCATGTGTGCTGTGTGCATGATGCATGTGTGTGCTGTGTGCATGATGCATGTGTGCTGTGTGCATAATACATGTGTGTGCAGGTGTGCTGTGTGCATGATACATGTGTATGCTGTGTGCATGATGCATGTGTGCTGTGTGCATGATGCATGTGTGTGCAGGTGTGCTGTGTGCATGATGCATGTGTGTGCAGGTGTGCTGTGTGCATGATGCATGTGTGTGCAGGTGTGCTGTGTGCATGATGCATGTGTGTGCTGTGTGCATGATGCATGTGTGTGCAGGTGTGCATGATGCATGTGTGTGTAGGTGTGCTGTGTGCATGATACATGTGTGTGCAGGTGTGCTGTGTGCATGATGCGTGTGTGTGCAGGTGTGCATGATGCAGGTGTGCTGTGTGCATGATGCATGTGTGTGCAGGTGTGCTGGGTGCATGATGCATGTGTGCTGTGTGCATGATACATGTGTGTGCAGGTGTGCTGTGTGCATGATGCATGTGTGTGTAGGTGTGCTGTGTGCATGATACATGTGTGTGCAGGTGTGCTGTGTGCATGATGCATGTGTGTGCAGGTGTGCTGGGTGCATGATGCATGTGTGTGCAGGTGTGCATGATGCATGTGTGTGCAGGTGTGCTGTGTGCATGATGCATGTGTGTGCAGGTGTGCTGTGTGCATGATGCATGTGTGTGCAGGTGTGCTGTGTGCATGATGCATGTGTGTGCAGGTGTGCTGTGTGCATGATGCATATGTGTGCAGGTGTGCTGTGTGCATGATGCATGTGTATGCTGTGTGCATTATGCATGTGTGCTGTGTGCATGATGCATGTGTGTGCAGGTGTGCTGTGTGCATGATGCATGTGTGTGCAGGTGTGCTGTGTGCATGATGCATGTGTGTGCATGTGTGCTGTGTGCATGATGCATGTGTGTGCAGGTGTGCTGTGTGCATGATGCATATGTGTGCAGGTGTGCTGTGTGCATGATGCATGTGTATGCTGTGTGCATGATGCATGTGTGCTGTGTGCATGATGCATGTGTGTGCAGGTGTGCTGTGTGCATGATGCATGTGTGTGCAGTTGTGCTGTGTGCATGATGCATGTGTGTGCAGGTGTGCTGTGTGCATGATGCACGCCACTATCCTGCCCTACTCGCTTCATCCTGCCCTGCTCGCCACCATCCTGCCACCATCCTGCTCCTCCGGCTCCATCCTGCCCCACTCACTCCATCCTGCCCCGCTCGCCACCATCCAACCCTACTCCCCTGCCACCATCCTTCTCCTCTGGCTCCATACTGCCCCCACTCCGCCTCCATCCTGCCCCCCCTCTGCCTCCATCCTGCCCACCTTCCGCCTCCATCCTGCTCCCCCCTCTGCCTCCATCCTGCACCCCCTCTGCCTCCATCTTGCCCCCACTCCGCCTCCATCCTGCCCCCCCTCCGCCTCCATCCTGCCCCCCCTCTGCCTCCATCCTGCCCCCCCCTCTGCCTCCATCCTGCACCCCCTCCGCCTCCATCCTGCTCCACCCCCCGGCTCCATCCTACCCACCTGCCTCCATCCTGCCCCCCCGACTCCATCCTGCCCCACTCGCTCTATCCTGCCCCCCGACACAATCCTGTCCCCCCCCCCCCCCGTCACCATCCTGCCCCCCTACTCCATCCTGTCCCCCCGGCAGTTAGCGGTCATCATCAGCTGATCGGTTTCCCAGGCAACGACAGGTCCTAAAGGCCTGTAGGACCTAGAAGATGGAGGTGGAGCGAGCCGGCGGACAGGTGAGTATCCTCACTGAGGATTTTTTAACTTTTACTGTGGAGGAGCGGGGGGCCGTGGGGAGCGGGGTGTTGGCATATACTATAGTGCTGCTATACATGTACTGTAATGTACCGCCATATACCATAGTGCTGCTATACATGTACTGTAATGTACCACCATATACTATAGTGCTGCTATACATGTACTGTAATGTACCGCCATATACTATAGTGCTGCTATACATGTACTGTAATGTACCGCCATATACTATAGTGCTGTTATACATGTACTGTAATGTACCGCCATATACTATAGTGCTGCTATACATGTACTATAATGTACCACCATATACTATAGTGCTGCTATACATGTACTGTAATGTACCGCCATATACCATAGCGCTGCTATACATGTACTGTAATGTACCGCCATATACTATAGTGCTGCTATACATGTACTGTAATGTACCGCCATATACTATAGCGCTGCTATACATGTACTGTAATGTAACGCCATATCCATAGCGTTGCTATAAATGTAGTTTAATGTACCACCATATACCATAGCGCTGCTATATGTATATATATATATATATATATATATATTTAGTTCACTCACGTTGACTGAACAAGTTCTGTCAGCCACAGTATGTCAACTACATACATATTCTAGAATACCCGATGCGTTAGAATCGGGCCACCATCTAGGATAATATAATAAGGATAACATATACTTATATTATAAAGAGTATATTTCTACTAATAAGAAAGAAAAAGGAAAAAAATTGTATATAATGACAAGATTATATATAATGTAAAGTAAAAATATATAATATAAAGAAGAGAATATATAAATAATATAAAGAAAAAAAATATATATATATTGCTTCTTGAACAAATCTGAGCTTTGACCTGAGAGCCGGCTATAACCCTCCATAACTTCCCTGCCAATCCCTAATAATAAGACACTGTTCTTTGCCTGGTCTGTAAAGAAAATGTACGGTAAGGAGTCCTGGCTTTTATTGAAGCTGTAGAACCCTATACGGATGATCTTATCTGTAATTGTCATCATTTTACAGCGACGTCTTCCAATCAGTGGACACAGATCTCTCATTATCATAATGATTCGTTATAGATTTCAATGCATCCGTAAAAAATATGATCTGTCCGTAAGAAGTGAAGTTGTCATCCCTGCCTGAAAGAGTTAATGAGTCAGATAAATAACTAACTAAATGGATACATAGAAGACGAGTAGAATCTTCTTTTTGCCATGTATCATCTGTGTTTACACCGACTGATACAAATCATAAAGAGAACATTGACTCGGAATCTTAATGACTCGGAATCTTAATGACTCGGAATCTTGGAAGTTTTGAGCAACTTCCAAACTTTGGATACAAATGTTGAATCCTGCACTGTATTAATAATAATAATAATAATAATAATAATAATAATAATAATGCTATATCTGGGGTTACCTTGGTGGGGCTCCTGGCACCCGTGTCCGCCCTCCTCCCTGCACTGATCTGTTCTTCTCCAGGGTTGGACCTTGTATGTCGTTCTCCGCCTGCTCAGACGCCAGGTGTCAGTGTGATTACATGTTCTGCAGGTCACATTAGAGACAATAGGAGACGCCCGTCCTCAGCTGCGAGGAGTCAGGAACACTTATGACTTTCTATGACGATTGGTCATACTCGGGTCACAATCCCACCAGGGGCTAGACACAGGGACGGACATATCATTGGTGCGGCCAGAGAACCAACCCATAAGGGGGCCCATTTCAAACTCCAAAGCAGGTGGAATTGTGCGTTTTGATGAGGTCTTGGGCTACAAAGGGCCCCTATACTGTTTTTGTACAGGGGCCCTTTTCTGTCTGTGTCCACCAGTGGTGGCTAGACATGCATAGGTGATGCCGCCATTTATTCCTTGAGCCCCTGATTCCACCATGGAAACATCACTGGTCGCCCCCTAGATAATGGAAAACTTTACTTTTTCCCAAATATTATCACACAATGACTGATAACACTTTTATATAATTGGCCGGATAACACCAAATGTTCCTTGTGGTCTAGGGCAGAAGAGAAGGAGGGTAAAGGTAACATCTTTGGTGGTCTAGGATAGCAGAGAAGGGTAAAGGTAACATCTTTGGTGGTCTAGGGTAGTAGAGAAGGGTAAAGGTAACATCTTTGGTGGTCTAGGATAGCAGAGAAGGGTAAAGGTAACATCTTTGGTGGTCTAGGGTAGTAGAGAAGGGTAAAGGTAACATCTTTGGTGGTCTAGGGTAGTAGAGAAGGGTAAAGGTAACATCTTTGGTGGTCTAGGATAGTAGAGAAGGGTAAAGGTAACATCTTTGGTGGTCTAGGATAGTAGAGAAGGGTAAAGGTAACATCTTTGGTGGTCTAGGATAGTAGAGAAGGGTAAAGGTAACATCTTTGGTGGTCTAGGATAGTAGAGAAGGGGGTAAAGGTAACATCTTTGGTGGTCTAGGATAGTAGAGAAGGGTAAAGGTAACATCTTTGGTGGTCTAGAATAGTAGAGAAGGGTAAAGGTAACATCTTTGGTGGTCTAGGATAGCAGAGAAGGGTAAAGGTAACATCTTTGGTGGTCTAGAATAGTGGAGAAGAGTAAAGGTAACATCTTTGGTGGTCTAGAATAGTGGAGAAGGGTAAAGGTAACATCTTTGGTGGTCTAGGATAGTAGAGAAGGGTAAAGGTAACATCTTTGGTGGTCTAGGATAGCAGATAAGGGTAAAGGTAACATCTTTGGTGGTCTAGAATAGTGGAGAAGGGTAAAGGTAACATCTTTGGTGGTCTAGAATAGTAGAGAAGGGTAAAGGTAACATCTTTGGTGGTCTAGGATAGTAGAGAAGGGTAAAGGTAACATCTTTGGTGGTCTAGGATAGTAGAGAAGGGTAAAGGTAACATCTTTGGTGGTCTAGGATAGTAGAGAAGGTAAAGGTAACATCTTTGGTGGTCTAGAATAGTAGAGAAGGGTAAAGGTAACATCTTTGGTGGTCTAGGATAGTAGAGAAGGGTAAAGGTAACATCTTTGGTGGTCTAGGATAGCAGATAAGGGTAAAGGTAACATCTTTGGTGGTCTAGGATAGTAGAGAAGGGTAAAGGTAACATCTTTGGTGGTCTAGGATAGTAGAGAAGGGTAAAGGTAACATCTTTGGTGGTCTAGGATAGTAGAGAAGGGGGTAAAGGTAACATCTTTGGTGGTCTAGGATAGCAGATAAGGGTAAAGGTAACATCTTTGGTGGTCTAGGATAGTAGAGAAGGGTAAAGGTAACATCTTTGGTGGTCTAGGATAGTAGAGAAGGGTAAAGGTAACATCTTTGGTGGTCTAGGATAGTAGAGAAGGGGGTAAAGGTAACATCTTTGGTGGTCTAGGATAGTAGAGAAGGGTAAAGGTAACATCTTTGGTGGTCTAGAATAGTAGAGAAGGGTAAAGGTAACATCTTTGGTGGTCTAGGATAGCAGAGAAGGGTAAAGGTAACATCTTTGGTGGTCTAGAATAGTGGAGAAGAGTAAAGGTAACATCTTTGGTGGTCTAGAATAGTGGAGAAGGGTAAAGGTAACATCTTTGGTGGTCTAGGATAGTAGAGAAGGGTAAAGGTAACATCTTTGGTGGTCTAGGATAGCAGATAAGGGTAAAGGTAACATCTTTGGTGGTCTAGAATAGTGGAGAAGGGTAAAGGTAACATCTTTGGTGGTCTAGAATAGTAGAGAAGGGTAAAGGTAACATCTTTGGTGGTCTAGGATAGTAGAGAAGGGTAAAGGTAACATCTTTGGTGGTCTAGGATAGTAGAGAAGGGTAAAGGTAACATCTTTGGTGGTCTAGGATAGTAGAGAAGGGTAAAGGTAACATCTTTGGTGGTCTAGAATAGTAGAGAAGGGTAAAGGTAACATCTTTGGTGGTCTAGGATAGTAGAGAAGGGTAAAGGTAACATCTTTGGTGGTCTAGGATAGCAGATAAGGGTAAAGGTAACATCTTTGGTGGTCTAGGATAGTAGAGAAGGGTAAAGGTAACATCTTTGGTGGTCTAGGATAGCAGAGAAGGGTAAAGGTAACATCTTTGGTGGTCTAGGATAGCAGATAAGGGTAAAGGTAACATCTTTGGTGGTCTAGGATAGTAGAGAAGGGTAAAGGTAACATCTTTGGTGGTCTAGGATAGTAGAGAAGGGTAAAGGTAACATCTTTGGTGGTCTAGGGCAGAAAAGAAAGAGGATAAAGGTAACATCTTTGGTGGTCTAGGGCAGAAAAAAAAGCCCTGGTAGTCTAGGGCAGTGAATGAGCTAAAGATAAACTACTTAGTTTTAGGGCAGACGGTTTCGTTCATATAATAGTCCTGGTGGCCTAGGGTATGGAAAAAGGTCAATGGCAAAGGCCCCTTAGGTGTAGGGCAATGGAAGGGGTTAAAGGTAAAGTCCCTAGCGGTCTCTGGCAGGGAGGATATTAATGGTAGAGGTTTTTTTTGGTCTAAGGTAGAGAATGGGCTAAAGGTAAAGTCCTTGGGTGTCTAAGACAGGAAAGGGTTTAATAAAAACAGACAAACAAAAACATCCTGGTGGTCTAAGATAGGGAAGAAGTGAACCATAATGTTGTTAGTTATACAGCAGGGAAGGAGTTATTGGTAAAGTCCCTGGTGGTCTAGAGAGCAAAGGAAACAAAACATATAGTCCCTGGTGGTCTAGAGAGCAAAGTAAACAAAACATATAGTCCCTGGTGGTCTAGTGTAGCAAAGCGGCTTAAAATATAGTCCCTGGTGGTCTAGGATAGGTAAGAGATCAATCATAATGTTCCATTAGCTGTACAGTAGTGAAGCAGTTTATGGTAAAGTCCCTGGTGGTCTAGAGAGCAAAAGAATCAAATAAATATAGTCCCTGGTGGTCTAGGGCAGAAACAAAGCTAAATATACAGTGTATTATGGTCTAGGGCAGAAAAGAGGCTAAAAACACAGTCCCTGGTGGTCTAGCAGTGAGAAGGGGTTAAATGTGAAGTCCCTTGGTAAATGGAATGGTAAAATCCCCGGTGTTCTTAAACACTAAAGGAGTAAATGGTAAAGTCCACGATAGCTTAGGAAGTGAAGGGGTTAATGTTTCCGTCCCTATCCATCCGTAATGGAACGATCCCAGGTGGTATAGGGTTAATGGTAAAGGTGACAAATAAAGTGGGGCTGTAATAATTAGGGTCAGATTTATCATGTATAGGGTCTGTGTCTAACCTAGACATCTATGCCCCATCCGAGAGGACAAATGCTAATACGGCAATTCCCTTAGGATCATCAGAGTCTGTGATTGCTGGAATCTTTAGTATCGACTCATTAAATGCAGCGTAGAGCGAGCACCGCCCTACAGTATGGAGGACCGCACCCATGAGATGGGATCAGCTCCTTATAATTAATGGTGACACTGATAGTCCAAGCATAAATGTAGCAGATGGCGACATCAGACGCTGACGTGTAATGCTAATGATGTTACAGGTATGTACAAATCTCCACACAGGGCGCTGATCACCTTCCAAAAGAAGTAACCAATAGAAATCTACTGCCACCTAGTGGAGAGTCAGAGCATTTCACCACGACTAAGGGTATCAGCCCAGCGACTCCTCTACAGGAGCGTCTCAATGAATTAGAAGATCATCAAAAAGATCATTTATTTCGGTAATTCAATACATAAAGTGACACACATATATTATATAGAGACATTACACACAGAGGGATCTATTTCATATATTTATTTCCGTTAATGTTGATGATTAATGAAAACCCAAAGGTCTTTATCATCTCATTAAATTAGAGTAGGGAGGATGAAGGGTCTGAGAGATAAAATATGACCGAAATAAGTATCAGAGGCTTCACCTTGTGTGGTTGTGAG
This sequence comes from Allobates femoralis, assembly GCA_033576535.1. Lineage (NCBI taxonomy): Eukaryota > Metazoa > Chordata > Amphibia > Anura > Aromobatidae > Allobates > Allobates femoralis. The sequence goes on along the minus strand of JARQOC010000011.1, from coordinate 228,628,876 downwards.
AGTCACAACCACTATAAAAGCAGATCACGGCTGCTGCAGTCCCCAGTGTGGTACCTATAGAGGAGGAAGGATGAAGGGTTAAACACCGCGCTGCCTTATTCCACCAGACATCAAAGGGTGAATACAATATTGATTTATTAGTCAACGCCTTTCAGGGCTCCCTGGTCCCTTCCTCAGGGCAGTCAATATCATATTGTCTTGTTTCTGGGCACTTTAGGGAGTCATAATCATCAACATTAACAGAGATAAACACATGAAATAGATCCCTCTGTGTGTAATGACTCTATATAATATATGTGTGTCACTTTATGTATTGAATTACTGAAATCAATTACATTTTTGATATTTTAATTCATTCAGTTGCACCTGTAGATACTTAATATGAAGGATGTCCTCTCACAGGAGGTGGAGGGCCCAGTTTACCTTTGTTGGGGTGGTGCCTTAATATGAAGGATGTCCTCTCACAGGAGGTGGAGGGCCCAGTTTACCATTGTTGGGGTGGTGCCTTAATATGAAGGATGTCCTCTCACAGGAGGTGGAGGGCCCAGTTTACCTTTGTTGGGGTGGTGCCTTAATATGAAGGATGTCCTCTCACAGGAGGTGGAGGGCCCAGTTTACCTTTGTTGGGGTGGTGCCTTAATATGAAGGATGTCCTCTCACAGGAGGTGGAGGGCCCAGGTTACCTTTGTTGGGGTGGTGCCTTAATATGAAGGATGTCCTCTCACAGGAGGTGGAGGGCCCAGTTTACCTTTGTTGGGGTGGTGCCTTAATATGAAGGATGTCCTCTCACAGGAGGTGGAGGGCCCAGTTTACCTTTGTTGGGGTGGTGCCTTAATATGAAGGATGTCCTCTCACAGGAGGTGGAGGGTCCAGGTTACCTTTGTTGGGGTGGTGCCTTAAACTTATTTTATTTTTACAGTAGGTTGACAGCCCGGTTTGTCTTATTTGGTTGGTTGGTTACACCATTGTTGGCTCCCAGCAGTCTCCCCGTCTTTGATGCCTTTTTAATCTATTGTCAATAGACGTGTTAACTCTATTCAAGGTTTACTAGTTTCAGCTCAGTTTTTGCACCTCGGGGCGTTCATTCATCAGGACACGAGAGAATGTTTTACGGCTCAAACAACATTTATGGGATTTTTTATGGGACACAATGAAAATGTTATTGGTAAAGTAGATCTAGAAAGATGAGCAAAGATTAGGTCACTTGTTCTATTATCCCTTGAGTCTGCAGCTTTATTATCATTTATTTATAGAGCCCCATTGATTCCATGGTCTGTACATGATAAAGGGTTACATACAAAACAAGTGAGAAATACAATAAAGTAACAGTGACAGACTGATACAGAGGGGAGAGAGGACCCTGCCCTTGCGGGCTTACATTATACAGGTCAGAGGGGAGAGACAGTAGGTTGGGTCTGCTCTAGTGGTGGTGGAGCGTCAGGTCCGGTGGTGGTGGAGCTCTGGGTCCAGTGGTGGTGGAGCGCCGAGTCCAGTGGTGGTGGAGCGCCGGGTCCAGTGGTGGTGGAGCGCCGAGTCCAGTGGTGGTGGAGCGCCGAGTCCAGTGGTGGTGGAGCGCCGAGTCCAGTGGTGGTGGAGCGCCGAGTCCAGTGGTGGTGGAGCGCCGAGTCCAGTGGTGGTGCAGTGCCGGGTCCAGTGGTGGTGGAACATTGGGTCCAGTGGTGGTGAGCTGGCACCATGGTCATTGCAGGCTGTAGGCTGTTCTGAAGAGATGGGTTTTCAGGTTCCGAGTGTAGGAGACAGTCGGACGTTTTGGGGTGCAGAATTCCAGAGGATGGGGGATGCTCTGGCGAAGTCTTGCAGGCGGTTAGATGAGGAACGTACAAGTGTGGAGGAAAGAAGGAGGTCTTGGGAGGATAAAGATTACGATGATATTGGGAGATTAGTTCAGAGATATATGGGGGGACAGATTGTGGACAGGTTTGTAAGTCAGTGTTAGGAGTTTGAACTGGATACATTGGTGAATTGGGAGCCAGTGGAGGGATTTGCAGAGGGGAGAAGTGGAGGAATAGTGAGGGGAGAGGTGAATTAGTCAGGTGGCAGTAGAGTTAAGATTGGAGAGGTGCAAGAGTGTTAGCAGGGAGGCCACAGAGGAGGAGGTTGCAGTAGTCAAGGCGGGAGATGATGAGGGCATGCACTAGTAGTTTAGCAGAGTGGGAGTTGAGAAAGGGACGGATTATGGTAATATTCTTGAGTTGGAGGCGGCAGGAGGTGGTGAGAGCTTGGATGTGCGGTATGAAGGACAAGGCATAGTCAAGGGTTACTCTGAGGCAGCGGACCTCAGGTACAGGGTAGAGTGTGATGTCATTTATTGTGATAGACAGACCAGGTAAGGAAGGGGTGAGATGGAGGAAAGAGGATGAGTTTGGTTTTGTCTACATTGAGTATCAGGAAACGAGAGGAGAAGAAGGATATGGCTGATAGACACTGCGGGATTCTGGACAGCAGAGAGGTGACGTCTGGGCCAGAGAGGTAGATCTGAGTGTCGTCAGCGTACAGGTGATACTGGAAGCCATGGGACTGTATGAGACGTCCTAGGCCAAGGATATAGATGTAGAAAAGGAGGGGCCCCAGGACAGGGCTTGAGGGGCCCCAACAGAGAGGGGGTGGGGTGAGGAGGTTGTGTGGGAGTGGGAGACACTAAATGTGCGGTTGGAAAGGTAGGGGGAGATCAAGAAGAGGGCAAGGTCAGTGATACCAATGGAAGAGAGGATCTGTAATAGGAGGCAGTGGTCGACTGTGTGGAATGCAGAGGACTGGTCTAGAGGGAGGAGGACGGAGAACTGTTTGTTAGCTTTGGCCATGAGTAGGTCGTTAGTAATTTTGGTCTGGGCAGTGTCAGTGGAATGGTGGGGGCAGAAGCCGGATTGAAGGTCATCAAAGAGAGAGTTGGATGAGAGCAGGGGCGTAACTAGAACTGGCAGGGCCCCATAGCAAACTTTTGAACGGGGCCCCCTCCAAGACACGCCCCCCAATGACACGCCCCCTCCAAGACACGCCCCCAAAATGACACGCCCCTTCAAGACGCACCCCCTTACAGGCCCCAGCAGTATATACAGCAGCCCCAGTGGTATACAGCAGCCTCCTCAGTGGTATATACAGGCCCCAGCAGTATTACAGCAGCCTCCGCAGTGGTGGTATATACAGGCCCCAGTGGTGGTATACAGGGCCCCTGGTGGTGGTATTTACAGGCCCCTGGTGGTGGTATATACAGGCCACTGGTGGTGGTATATAGAGGCCCCTGGTGGTAGTATACAGAGCCCCTGGTGGTAGTATACAGAGCCCCTGGTGGTGGTATATACAGGCCCCTGGTGGTAGTATACAGAGCCCCTGGTGGTGGTATATACAGGCCCCTGGTGGTAGTATACAGAGCCCCTGGTGGTGTGGTATATACAGGCCCCTGGTGGTAGTATACAGAGCCCCTGGTGGAGGTATATACAGGCCCCTGGTGGTAGTATACAGAGCCCCTGGTGGTGGTATATACAGGCCCCTGGTGGTAGTATACAGAGCCCCTGGTGGTGTGGTATATACAGGCCCCTGGTGGTAGTATATAGAGCCCCTGGTGGAGGTATATACAGGCCCCTGGTGGTAGTATACAGAGCCCCTGGTGGTGTGGTATATACAGGCCCCTGGTGGTAGTATACAGAGCCCCTGGTGGAGGTATATACAGGCCCCTGGTGGTAGTATACAGAGCCCCTGGTGGTGGTATATACAGGCCCCTGGTGGTAGTATACAGAGCCCCTGGTGGTGTGGTATATACAGGCCCCTGGTGGTAGTATACAGAGCCCCTGGTGGAGGTATATACAGGCCCCTGGTGGTAGTATACAGAGCCCCTGGTGGTGTGGTATATACAGGCCCCTGGTGGTAGTATACAGAGCCCCTGGTGGAGGTATATACAGGCCCCTGTTGGTAGTATACAGAGCCCCTGGTGGTGTGGTATATACAGGCCCCCCCGCTCTCCATTACCTGCAGCAGGCAGCCGCGCCGCTGATCGCAGCCACAGCCTGTCATGTAGTGTGACGCTGTAGCCGGCGATACAAGAAATAGAGCGGCGCCGGCTACAGCCCACATGACAGGCAGATCAGCGAGACTGCCCGCCGGTAATGGAGAGCGGCCGGGGGGACGCAGCGCGGCAGCAGTAATGGAGGCAGCGGTCAGGGGGCCCCGAGGATAGCGTGTGGGGGCAGCGGTCAGGGGCCCCCTAAGCCCCCCTTGTATGACATGTGGCGCTCAGGGGACCAATGGGCCCCCCTTTCCGTCCGGGCCCCCCCTACAGCACCCAGGGGGGTATGGGGGCGGGACTTAGTGGGCGTGGCCCCAAAGTGTCGGGGCCCGCCGGGCCAGTCCGCCCCTGTATCTGTATCGCAGGCGCAGCTGCCGGTATAGCAGCGGCTGCGTAGCGGCGCTGGGTCCGGGCCCCCCACTAGCGCCGGGCCCCAAAGCGACCGCTACGGCTGCTATGCCGGTAGTTACGCCACTGGATGAGAGGTGGGATGGGAGTACAGTGTGGCTTTTCGAGAAGTTTGGAAGAGAACGGGAGCAGAGATATGGTTCGGTAGCTGGATGTAGAGGTGGGGTCAAGGGATGGCTTCTTTAAGATCGGTGTAATTGTTCCATGTTTAAAAGCAGAAGGAAAGGTACCAGATTTCAGTGATAGGTTGAAGAGGTGGGTTAGGGCTGGGATAAGTGTTGTGGTGAGGTTGGGGATGAGGTGGGATGGGATGGGGTCCAGTGCACAAATGGTGAGGTGCGATCTGGAGAGGAGGTGTGCAAGTGATGGGCGGGAGGAGGGTTAGTGGGGGAGGGGAGTGGTCTGTATACATAGCGGTTGTGATGGTTGGGCAGCAAAGACTTGTCTGATCTGATCGATCTTGTTGGTGAAGTGTGTTGCAAAGTCTTCTGCAGAGATACAAGAAGTAGGAGGGGGCAGTGGGGGGCGGAGGAGGGAGTTAAATGTGTTGAATAACTGCCTGGCATTGTGGGACAAAGAGGATATGAGGGTGATGAAGTAATTCTGCTTAGCGGTGGTGAGTGCTGACTTGAATGTGAGCAGTGCTTGTGTGAATGCTGTGTATCTTCATGTGAATGTGTTTTCTTCCAGCGCCGCTCTGTAACACTAGCCGCTCACAGCAGATTATTAGTGGAGTCTGTGTGCCAGGGTTGTCTGTTGATTCGTCATGTTCTGCCATGAACGAGAGGAGCAGCTGCATCAATAGCTGATGTGAGTGTAGAGTTGTAGAAAGCTGTGGCGTTATCTGTGTCATGGAGTGAGGGTATGGATGATAGCTGTAATATGGCGCTGGAGAGTGTGTGAGTGCCAAGATGTGTGAGGTTTCTGCGAGGGTGCGCGAGATGGTGGACATGGGTGGCGGGTGAGGAGGACGAGGATGAGAAGGTAAGTAGATGGTGGTCAGAGAGGGGGAGAGGGGAGGTTGTGGGTTTAGTTAGGGAGCAGAGACGGGTGAGGATGAGGTCTAGTGTGTGTCCATCTATGTGGGTGGCTGTGGAGGACCATTGAGAGAGGCCAAAGGATGAAGCAAGTGACAGGAGTTTGGAGGCTGCTGACTGGTTGGTATCAATGAAGTTGAAGTCAACCATTATGATGGTGGGAATGTCAGCAGATAGAAAGTATAGGAGGCAGATAGAGAATTGGTCAAAGAAGGCAGTGGTCAGACATGGTGGTCAATATATGACGGCCACTTGTAGGTTGGAAGGAGAGTAGATACGGACAGAGTGCACTTCAAAGAGGATGAGGGAGGAGGAGGAGGAGGAATTGGGTTGAAGGTGCAGTTTCTAGAGAGGAGAAGACCCACTCCTCCACCATGTTTGTTGCCAGTGCGAGGTGTGTGGGAGACATGAAGTCCACTGTAACACAGCGCAGCACTGGATGTTCCCTCTAATGTCAATCACCCCTACAGAGTCTTTGTCAAAGTCATTATCAAAGTCATTATCAGGCATCAGAGTAATTCTGATTTTTTACTTTGATATATGGCCATGTCCTAAAATGAACACTGTACACCCCTACAATAACTAGGTGTGCTCCTTCCTAGTAACCCCACTTCTATGCAGATATTTACTGTTATAATCAAGGTAATCATTTACAGTATTATCTGCAGACTATATGGAAGTATTATGTGGCGTCCATATTGTAGTATATTATTTTGCACTATATAGCGGTATTATGTAGACTCCTTATAATATTTTAGCACTATATTGTGCTCTAATGGAGAATGCACATAGAAGTATTATGTTTGCACTCTATGGCAGTATTATGTGGGCTCTTTCTATTATTTTGGCACAGTAATGTGATATTAGGGTTGATGTATATAGCAGGTTTATCTTGGCACACTATGACGTGGGCTCTTTATATTCTGACATTATATGATGGTATCATGGTGGATGTGTACTGTATAGAAGTATTGTCGTAGCCCTATATGGCAGTATTATGTGAGCTTGTTATTTTATGTTTGTACTATAGGATGGTATTATGGAGGATGTATATGGAAGTATTATATTGGCACAATATGGCAATATTATGTAGGCAAGAACCAGCATTTTCCCCGTAGGGGTTATGACTGAATTATTAACTGGTTCCCATGTATTAATATAGAAGGACAGATGATTTTATTTTATAGCTCGGGCTCATGAAGGTTGGTCTACAGTGAGACCACCTTTACATCTTAAAGAGGGTGTCCCCTAAACAATATGTGCAAGATGTCCACAGATGATAAGTGGATGATCTCTGGAGGTCCAGATACCAAAGACTGAGGCCAAAGTCTCCTGTGTGAATGGAGTGGTTGTGAGCATGTGCAACCATCACTCCTACAGACAGTGGTCGCACATGCTTACTCAATCACACAGTAGACTTTGTGATTCCCATCTCAATCACACAATAGACTTTGAGACCTCCATCTCAATCACACAGTGGACTTTGTGACCCCCATCTCAATTACACAGTAGATTTTGGGACCCCCATCTCAATTACACAGTGGACTTTGGCACCCCCATCTCAATTACACAGTGGACTTTGACACCCCCGTCTCAATCACACACTAGATTTTGAGACCCCCATCTCAATTACACAGTAGACTTTGGGACCCCCATCTCAATCACACAGTAGATTTTGAGACCCCCATTTCAATCACACAGTGGACTTTGGGACCACCATCTCAATCACACAGTAGATTTTGAGGCCCACATCTCAATCACATACTAGACTTTGGGACCTCCATCTCAATTACACAGTGGACTTTAGGACTCCCATCTCAATCACACAATAGACTTTGGGCCCCTCATCCTAATCAAACAGAAGATTTTGGGACCCCCATCGCAATCACACAGTAGACTTTGGGACCCCGATCTGAATCACACAGGGGACTTTGGGACCCCCATCTGAGTCACATAGGGGACTTTGGGACCACAATCTCAATCACACAGTAGATTTTGGGATCACCATCAAAATCACACATTAGACATTGGGACCCCCATCTCAATCACACTGTAGACTTTGGGACCCCCATCTCAATCACACTGTAGACTTTGGGACCCCCATCTCAATCACATAGTAGACATTGGGACCCCCATCTCAATCACACTGTAGACTTTGGGACCCCCATCTCAATCATACAATTGACTTTAGGACCCCCATCTCAATCACACAGTGTACTTTTGGGACCCCCATCTCAATCACACAGTAGACTTTTGGACCCCCATGTTAATCACACAGTAAACTTTAGGACCCCCATCTCAATCATACAGTAGACTTTGGGACCTCCATCTCAATCACATAGTGGACTTTAGGACCCCCATCTCAATCACATAGTGGACTTTAGGACCCCCATCTCAATCACATAGTGGACTTTAGGACCCCCATGTCAATCACATAGTGGACTTTAGGACCCCCATCTCAATCACATTGTGGACTTTAGGACCCCCATCTCAATCACACAGTAGACTTTGGGATTCCCATCTCAATCACATTGTGGACTTTAGGACTCCCATCTCAAATTCCATTTTCCATGTACAAAATGGAACAATGTGTCCATGATTTGACTGCAACCAGTGAGTTGCAAGCAATGTCTGCACAGATATCTCTCTGTGTAACGGTACCTTAAGAGTCAGGGTTACTACCACTTTGCTGAATTCATAGACTAGACTCCCTCCCCACCGCATCTCATGCTGGTATGGCCAAGGACCACACCACCAACCAACATGGCGTCCCAGACGGGTCTTCTTCGTTGCCGGCTTGAGGTTGGCCATGGCTTCAAAAGCAGGAGACCCCTCAACCCCAACTTGAAAATGCTTTAGCCACAAGAATAACAGTCTTTAAAAAAAATATAAGTTTAATAACAAGCAAATGTAAAAGTCAAACTCATGATACTCTCTAAAGTGGGTCCAGGAGGATGAACAGACTCGGTGGAGGCAGCCACCGTCATGTCCCAGGCATCCACGAAGCCCACATTGATCCCTCGGAAGACTTCCCTGAGCACCAGATACTGGGTATAACCATGGAAGTCCCCAATCCTTTCTTGGGGAGCCTGGGCTTCCCGGGTGTTTTCGGTCTTGATGATGACCTTGGTATCAGAACTTCTTAGAAACAGCCGTTCCACCGCTCTACGGATGTTGATCGCTCGTCTAATGTAGAGCGTCAGTGGAAACTGTCTAAAGTGTTGTCCCATAGTGATAACGAAGATGGTGTCCTTCCCCCCACCGCGCTGGTCGATCTGACGGCTGGTGTACATGTCCTCCTTCACGTAGTAGAACATGAAGCTCTCGTGTGGGAAGCCGTGCCTTTTGTATGAGACATAGATGTCCTTATCCATGTTCAGAGCCTCAAGGGTCTTCTCCATGAACTCCATCCTGCCTCGTGGTAAAGGAAATATTTCACTACTGAACAACAAAGACAAAAAAAGGAAAGTCTATTATTACTATTTTTTGTTATTTTACATGTTTCACCTTTGAAAAGGATTTATAGGTGTGTTAAAATAACAACTGAGGTCCAGGTGGGCTGGGGCAGAGATCCCTGGTGGGCTACGACTCATCATTTCTGTTAATCTTCGGTAAAGATCCCTGGTGGGCTACGACTCATCATTTCTGTTAATCTACGGTAGAGATCCCTGGTGGGCTACGACTCATCATTTCTGTTAATCTTCGGTAGAGATCCCTGGTGGGCTACGACTCATCATTTCTGTTAATCTACGGTAGAGATCCCTGGTGGGCTACGACTCATCATTTCTGTTAATCTACGGTAGAGATCTCTGGTGGGCTACGACTCATCATTTCTGTTAATCTACGGTAGAGATCCCTGGTGGGCTACGACTCATCATTTCTGTTAATCTACGGTAGAGATCCCTGGTGGGCTACGACTCATCATTTCTGTTAATCTACGGTAGAGATCCCTGGTGGGCTACGACTCATCATTTCTGTTAATCTACGGTAGAGATCCCTGGTGGGCTACGACTCATCATTTCTGTTAATCTACGGTAGAGATCCCTGGTGGGCTACGACTCATCATTTCTGTTAATCTACGGTAGAGATCCCTGGTGGGCTACGACTCATCATTTCTCTTAATCTACGGTAGAGATCCCTGGTGGGCTACGACTCATCATTTCTGTTAATCTTCGGTAGAGATCTCTGGTGGGCTACGACTCATCATTTCTGTTAATCTTCGGTAGAGATCTCTGGTGGGCTACGACTCATCATTTCTGTTAATCTACGGTAGAGATCCCTATTGGGCTACGACTCATCATTTCTGTTAATCTACGGTAGAGATCCCTGGTGGGCTACGACTCATCATTTCTGTTAATCTACGGTAGAGATCCCTGGTGGGCTACGACTCATCATTTCTGTTAATCTACGGTAGAGATCCCTGGTGGGCTACGACTCATCATTTCTGTTAATCTACGGTAGAGATCCCTGGTGGGCTACGACTCATCATTTCTGTTAATCTTCGGTAGAGATCTCTGGTGGGCTACAACTCATCATTTCTGTTAATCTACGGTAGAGATCCCTGGTGGACTACGACTCATCATTTCTGTTAATGTAGGGTAGAGATCCCTGGTGGGCTACGACTCATCATTTCTGTTAATGTAGGGTAGAGACCTCTGGTGGGCTACGACTCATCATTTCTGTATCTACGGTAGAGATCCCTGGTGGACTACAACTCATCATTTCTCTTAATCTAGGGTAGAGATCCCTGGTGGGCTACGACTCATCATTTCTGTTAATCTTCGGTAGAGATCTCTGGTGGGCTACGACTCATCATTTCTGTTAATCTACGGTAGAGATCCCTGGTGGGCTACGACTCATCATTTCTGTTAATCTACGGTAGAGATCCCTGGTGGGCTACAACTCATCATTTTGTGGCGCCCCGGCATCTTGGTCGCCACAGTGATACTGCCCCTAATCCACAGGTATGGTGTCATTGCTTCCCGGCAAGACTGGGACATGAACCTGAGACACATATCTTACACTTAACACCATTCCCAACTCCAGGCCAGGAGATACAGGGCGGAAGAGACCCCTCTAGAGGGCAGTCCCATCTGCTGGCTGAAGGAAGGAGTAGTAGTAAATAGTTAGTAATAGAGTGTTCGTAGGCAATAGAATAGACTCCAGCTGGGCTGGAGAACAGGGCCCTGGTGGGATAGGGATACGGGATCAGTACTGATAACAATCACTTGGAAAAATCATAGACCCCTTGAAGGAATAAGTAACATCATCGCTCAAATTCAATGAGAATAAGAGGACATGGACAACACTTACTCTTAATCCCCTCGGTGAAGTGCATGATGAACTGACGTAAGGTGGAGTCTCCGATCAGGAGGAGCTTCTTCCCCTGGAGACAGTTAGTGAAGTCGTCCGCTGTCTTATAGACGGTCATGTTACAATACATGGGGTGCCAGACGTTATTGAGGAAGTATCCGCTGGGGGACGGAGAGCTCATCCCCGTATGACATTTTGGGTTTGACGTTAGTGAAAAATCTTTAAAAGATTAAAAAAAGAAAACATATAAAAGTCTCATATCATCCAACCACAGTCTAACCATCTTATATCTGTCTACAGTCAGGGCCCAGTGTTGTCCCCCTTGAAATTGTTCAAGAAAATGAAGTGTTCCCCATGATTTGTTATACACAGGTTTATGTCCTTTGTGTGTATTGGAAAAAAACAAAAAAAAACAAACAGAATAAAAGGCAAAAAACCCAAAATGTCCCAGACACAATTGTTGCCCCCAAAGCTTAATATTTGGGGATAAATCCCTGTGATCAGTCTTCTCCTATAATCTCCACAAGATTCTCCTCCTCCTGGAGTGTCTCCTCTTCTTTATAATCTGCTCCGGTCTCTCGTCTTCCCCCAATTCTCAGATCTCTCCACAGGTGATCAATGGGATTTAGATCCGGTCATTGCTGACACTTCAGATCTCTCCACAGGTGATCAATGGGATTTAGATCCGGTCATTGCTGACACTTCAGATCTCTCCACAGGTGATCAATGGGATTTAGATCCAGTCATTGCTGACACGTCAGATCTCTCCACAGGTGATCAATGGGATTTAGATCCAGTCATTGCTGACACGTCAGATCTCTCCACAGGTGATCAATGGGATTTAGATCCAGTCATTGCTGACACTTCCGATCTCTCCACAGGGGATCGATGGGATTTAGATCCAGTCATTGCTGACACGTCAGATCTCTCCACAGGTGATCAATGGGATTTAGATATGGTCATTGCTGACACTTCAGATCTCTCCACAGGTGATCAATGGGATTTAGATCCAGTCATTGCTGACACTTCAGATCTCTCCACAGGTGTTCAATGGGATTTAGATCCGGTCATTGCTGACACTTCCGATCTCTCCACAGGGGATCGATGGGATTTAGATTCGGTCATTGCTGACACGTCAGATCTCTCCACAGGTGATCAATGGGATTTAGATCCGGTCATTGCTGACACTTCCGATCTCTCCGGCGCTTTGTTTCCTCCATTTCTGGGCTTCTTGATGTTTGGGGTCATTGTCCTGTTGGAGTCCTCTGACCTAGGACGCCCCCAGCTTTCTGACATTGTCACCCAAAATCCTCTGGTATCTTCAGATTTCATGATGTCTTGTACATAGACATGACCCCCAGTGCCAGAGTAAGAGAAACAACCCAAAACATCCCTGACCTCCTCCATATGTGACTGTAAGTCCTGTGTTCTTTTCTCTGACCTCCCCCATGTGTGACTGTAGGTCCTGTGCTCTTTTCTCTGACCTCCCCCATGTGTTACTGTAGGTCCTATGCTCTTTTCTCTGACCTCCCCCATATGTGACTGTAGGTCCTGTGCTCTTTTCTCTGACCTCTCCCATATGTAGGTCCTGTGTTCTTTTCTCTGACCTCCCCATGTGTGACTGTAGGTCCTGTGCTCTTTTCTCTGACCTCCCCCATGTGTTACTGTAGGTCCTGTGCTCTTTTCTCTGACCTCCCCCATATGTGACTGTAGGTCCTGTGCTCTTTTCTCTGACCTCCCCCATATGTGACTGTAGGTCCTGTGCTCTTTTCTGTGACCTCCCCCATATGTGACTGTAGATCCTGTGCTCTTTTCTCTGACCTCCACCATATGTGATTGTAGGTCCTGTGCTCTTTTCTGTGACCTCCCCCATATGTGACTGTAGGTCCTGTGCTCTTTTCTCTGTCCTCCCCCATATGTGATTGTAGGTCCTGTGCTCTTTTCTGTGACCTCCCCCATATGTGACTGTAAGTCCTGTTCTCTTTTCTCTGACCTCCCCCATATGTGACTGTAGGTCCTGTGTTCTTTTCTGTGACCTCCCCCATATGTGACTGTAAGTCCTGTTCTCTTTTCTCTGATCTCTCCCATATGTGACTGTAGGTCCTGT